>JALMGA010000009.1:12322384-13522384 GCA_023333525.1 Aspidoscelis tigris stejnegeri
TCTAAAATCTCTTTCCTTTGTTCTTTGCATTCGATGAGTTCAGCCAAGTACAAAGAAAGAATGAAAGAAACTCTCTGATTAAGCAAGGAGGCAGGAAAGTGTGGAAGAAGCTCCTCTCCAAGCCCTGCTCAGCAAGATTTTGTCCAACCCCAGGTGAATGCACCACGACTCAGGCCTGAAACTTCAAGGGAAATCTCAGTCATGGGCATATTTATTTATTTATTTTTGTTGTATTTCTATCCTGCTCTTTACCCAGAGGTCTCAGGGCAGGTAACAATTAAAACAAACAATATATATTAAAAGAATATATATTTGGAAAGATGGCTGGTTCTACAGGCCCAGCCAAGATGCTGGAGAAATTCTGCAAACCATTATAGCAATTCCTGTCTGTTAGGACAAAGGGATTCTGCACATTCCCACCAGAACCATTTAAAACCACTTCAGGGTGTCACCTTGTCTTCCAGGCGCTTCAGCAGGCGTCTATGGTATTTTTCACCTATTCCGGATTTTAGGATATTGCGCAGGTTCCGCAGCATGGCCATGAAAGGGAGCTTCCCGGCACCTTCAGAGGAAGTCAACAAAGCAAGCGTCAGTTCTACATGCAGCAAGAGTGTGGTGTAAAGGAGCATGGAGATCATAAAAGCCAGTATTTGACAGAAGTTAAGAACATAAGAACGCAAGTGGAGCCCTACTGGATCAGGACATAGCCCACCTAATCCAGCATCCTGTCTCACCCAGTGGCCCACCAGTTGCCCATGGGCATCTCAAGCAGAGACAAGGGCAAACCTTCTCCTGCTCTCAAATGTCAGCAAATGGACTTAGAGGCATCCTGCTTGTCCCCCCAGCCTGAAAGATGTACTTAGGCATCCATTCTAGTAGCCATTGACACATCTGTCATCCATCATTTTGTCTAACCCTTCCTTAAGCTCACCTAGGCTGGTTGCTCTGCTTGGCAGCCGATTCCATAAACCAATGACCTTCTGGGTGAAGAAATTCTTCCCCTTGTCTGATCTGACTCTCCTACCCATCAGCTTCATAGAATGCCCTCTTGTTCTAGTGTTGTGTGATAGAGAAAAGAAATTTTCTCTATCCACCTTTTCTATACCATGCATGATTTGGCATAAGGAGTGTATGGTTTTTAATTTGTTGAATTTTTAAGGTGTTTAAAAATATGCATCTTGTTTTAATCTCTATCTTGTTTTAATTTGTATCCTGTTTTTAAATCTGTTGTTTAATCCTTCAGGTATGGGAGGGGTAGAAATGTAAATAAATAAATAATAAATAATGCCATCACAGGCACAGCTATCTTGCTGTTGAATGATGAAATGAATCCATTATTTATTTACTTATTCATTTAACAATTTATATCCTGCTCTTCACCAAAAGGTCCCAGGGCAAGTCACAATGATAACAAGGTAAAATGTATACTATACTCTTAAATCAAATCTAAAATATAGCCCACCAGCCCTCCTGCCCTAGCAGAGGAAGCTAAACATTGAAGGCACGGGTGAAGAGAATAAACCAGGTGCCGAAAACCATATAATGTAGGCACCTGGCAAAACTGAAACAGAACCTGGGGGCCACCACAAAAAAGGCCCTCTTGTATACCCCTGCCCTTTGCACTTCTGAGAGAGAAGGCCCTCTCCTTCAGATATCAATACTTGGGCAGGCATCAATTTGGGAGGAACTGGTCCTCTATATAACAAGGACCCAAGCTGTTTAAGGGTTTCATATGTTAGCTTCAACACCTTGAATTGGGCTCAGCAGCGAATAGGCAACGAACACAGATCTTACAGGAAAATCCCATAATCAGGCTGCTGTACTCTGGACTGGTTCCAGCCTCCAGATTGTTTTCATGGGCAGTCCCACATAGAGCACATGATAGCAATCTAAACTGGAGGTGGCGTGACAGATTCAGTTGGCACTGGACCTACACTGATTGTTGTACCCTGATAGATGACAACAGCCTCTTAGCAGAAGGAGCTACAAGAGATGTGGGGTGTTTTTCCTCTGTCACTAGAAGTACCCATTAAATACCTATTAATGGGTACAAAAATGCCATTACGTACCCATTAATGCGGTGATGGCCAACCTATGACACGCGTGTCACAGGTGACACGCCAAGCCCTTTTAGGTGACACACCTGGTCACCCTGGCACCTGGGCATTTAGTGCTTGCTTGTTCTTGAAGTGTACGAAATACCAACTTTCAATGGAAGATTTAGCAAATGTAAAGAATTATTCATTTTTGCTTTTAATAAAATACATATATCAAAAATATAACTTTCTTACTAGAGCTACAAATATCACAAAATTGTGGGTATGTCTGGAAGTGACACAGCACCCGAGTTAAGCTAGGTTTTCTTGTGAATTTTGACACACCAAGCACAAAAGGTTAGCCATCACTGCATTAATGGGTACTTAATGGGTACTTTTAGCGGCAGTAGAAAAACACCCGTGGTCTCATTCACTCACACAGATTTGTCAACGGTTGTAAAGGGACACCCTTTGCCTGACAGAACTCATGACTGCCTGCTGAGAGGATGCAGAATGTCGTTCCTCGAGTGTTGGGGTTCAAGGGGTTCAGTATAACTGTATGCTGTTCTTTTCCATGTGTTTTTGGGGTTATGGGAAATGTTGCCCAGAACGCAAGTGTGCGTACAGGTAATGGTGCAACAAGTTCACCAGCAGACATACAGAGAAATGGTGCTACATCCCAGCGTTTGCTCATCTCTCACTGCCTTCTTCACACCTGCTTTTGGCTTAAACGTGCATACAACACTCCACCTGTACAGATGCAATGGTTATTCCCCACAAGTCTCTGTTTCACAATCCTCCCTTTTAACGCCACAACTTCCAAAGTTATGAAAATCTATGCAAATCAGCCTGGAACTCTGTTTCTTTTTGGAGCGACACTTGCAATTTCCCTGAAGAGCCTGAAATGTGCGGTGATTATTTTTCTTATCATCATTTTGAATTTTCCCATTGCCCTTTCCTTTTTATAGCACTCTGAGACTGGTTTAATCTTTTTTTTTTTTTTTTTGCTGCAAGATCAGGGCTCAACTGCTGCCTTCCAGAAGTTTCCAAACTGTACCTCCTCACATTCTTGAGCAGATTCTGTGACTGTAGACAGAAGCGCCCATTGTTGCAGGGTGGAATTTCACATCCTGAACAGAGATGCTTCCGTTTGCCACTGAAACATGGAGACTGAGGAGACCTTTTTCACCTGTGATAGCAAATAGCTCCCCTATCTTTCTGGAAAGCAGGTGCCTTGGCCAATATTTAGGAACCTGGCCCCAGTCTCCTATAGATTTCCATTTTTTTAAAAAAACCCACATTACTACCACCCTCATCACTCAATTCCACTGCTCAAATGTTTTTACACTAAGGATTTCCCCCCACACCCCAATCTTCAGTTGAAATCTGCATTCTTAAAGTCCCTTATTCCATATCCTGTATTCTGAGATGACAGCAAAGAGGCCATAACCCCCTTCTGTGGTGAAAGTTCTGGGGCTAAAACCTCCAAGTCCCTGAATTCAAGCCCACACAGGTACTGGCACGCCATGGTCACACCTTCACTTTAAACCTTCTTCAGTTCATTTTCCGATCGCAACTCTCACACCTTTTCATTCCTATCATTTGTGGACTTTCCACCCTCCGTTAAGACTTTCCAGGGTGTAAAGTCCACAAATACAACAGAGAGAAATGAAGAGGTGTGAACATTGCAATCAGAAGATGGACGAGAGATGGTTTAAAGTGAAGGTCTGACCACAGCATGGGTGGCTGAGCCAGGCAGTGCCTTTTGGTCAGGCCTACCTCACAGGGTTGTTGTAGGGACAAGAAGAAGAAGAGTTGGCTTTCCTACCCTGCTTTTCACACCCATTTAAGGGGACTTAAAGCAGCTACAAAGTTTTCTATTCTTCTCCCCACAACAGACACCCTGTGAGGTAGGTGGGGCTGTGAGAGCTCAGAAGAGAGCTGTGACTAGCCCAAGGTCACATAGATACTTCATAGGGGAGGGTGGAATCAAACCCAGTATTCCCAGATAAGAGTCCGGCTCTCTAACCACTAGACCAAACTGTGGGGGAGAATCCTGAGCACTGCTTGGGCTCTTCAAAGGAACTGTGGAAGGGGGGCATTGAATAAACAAAGAAAATACCTTGCCCCTGATCCAACCCACTGGGTTAGCAGAGCTGAGCCACAAAGCATCTGGAGAGGAGAATAATGGCTTTATTTGCAAATCAACACTCCTCAGACCTGCCTCGGAGATACAGATTACAGTTTCCAGGTTGCATTTTGGATTTCAAGATATTCTTAGCACACAGGCAAAAGCTCTGATTACATTATGGGTGTTTTTCCACTGTCACTAAAAGTACCCATTACGTACCCATAAATGGGTACGTAATGGCATTTTTGTACCCATTAATGGGTACTTAATGGGTACTTCTAGTGACAGTGGAAAAACACCCAAAGGTTCAGAGCAGAGCTGGGCAGAAGCTCGTAAACCTGGTCCGGTCCCATTTGAACTGCACATCTGACCCACCTAATTCAAATGCTCATCTGTTACGTGACCTTCTCGCTTTGCACTTATGGAGGCAGGACACGGAAATGGATTTCAGGAGCCTTTTCCTAATCTACTGAATTTCATTATTCAATCCCTCCCAGCAGGAGTAGTGAAACTATGTGCCGAACTGCAACTCTCACCCATCCTTGGTAAGAGCCAGACTGGCTAAGGATTATGGGAACTATATTTCAGCAGTACATGGAGGAACAGCTGCTTCCGACACCTTTGCATGCAGACACGTGCTCAGTGCTACAATACCAACAGCACATCAATTCTCAGCAGAGTCTTGGCCTTTCCTGATACCGCCTGCCCCCAACTCACAGGCTGCATCTCTTCTCCCTGGCCTGTGGCTTTCCTACAACTGCTTGCTGATCACATTTGGATCATGTTAAGTTAATTTTAAAATGAGGCAAGCATTTCCCCTGTTTAGAAATGTACATTCCTTTTAAAGATCCTTCAAACCTGAGGCTGGGCCTTGTTCTGCTTCCTTACAGCACCGCCTGATAAAAGCTGGACAGGCACAGGTTCCTCCACAGACGTTCCCCTGAAGACAACTGACGGACATCACTTTCTTGACTAGCTACAGTATTCATGAGGCATCATCAGCCTAGAACGCTTAGATGCCTGGCTTCTGAAGGTGGGGCAAAAGGTGGATAGAGAAAATTTCTTTTCTCTATCGCACAACACTAGAACCAGGGGGCACTCTATAAGCTGATGGGTAGGAGAGTCAGGTCTGACAGGGGGAGGTATTTCTTCACCCAGAGGGTCATCGGCTTATGGAATGTGCTGCCAAAATAGGTGGTAACGGCAACCGCCTAGATGGCTTTAAGGCAGGGTTAGACAAATTTATGGATGACAGATGTATCAATGGCTACTAGAACGAATGCCTAGGTGCATCTTCCAGGCTGGGGGACAAGCAGGATGCCTCTAAAGCCATTTGCTGGGATTCGAGAGTAGGAGGCTTGCCCTTGTCTTCTGCTCGAGATGCCCATGAGCAACTGGTGGGTCATTGCATGGGCCAGGATGCTAGACTAGATGGGCTGTGGCCCAATCCAGCGGGGCTCCTCCTATGCCCTTAAGTTCTTATTTTAATGAATTGCTAAATGATTCTTTAACATTATGTTGAGGGTGGTTTGCAAACACATTGAAGTATTGCAATGTACGTAATCTAAATTCTTGCTTTCTCTTTTTGAAAGAGGAACTCCTACTATATGCAGATACTGAGGGATATCTTTGGAGCCAGATGTATCAATGGCTACTAGAACAAATGCCTAGGTGCATCTTTCAGGCTGGTGGGGGTGGGGCAGGAACCGGGGCGCTTCTAAGGCCATCTGCTGGGACTCGAGAGCAGGAGAAGGTTTGTCCTTGTCTCTGCTTGAGATGCCCATGAGCATTTGGTGGGCCACTGTGTGCGACAGGATGCTGGTCTAGATGGGCTGTGGCCTGATCCAGCAGGGTTTCTCTTATGTTCTTATGTTCCTGCCTCTCACACATACCAAGCAGCTCTTCCCAAACTTCGCGCCTGTTCCCGCGCTCGCTCAGCTCCCGGTCCCAAGTAAGTGGTTTCGGGAGTCTCATGCGTGTCCCAGCAAGGCTAGAATCCCAGAGCCCAGGGAGCCGGCTTTGGGAGAAGGAACGCAGATCCGAGGGGTACCTGGAGAAGGGGCCAAAAAAGATGTAGGGTTAAGTATTGGCTGAAGAGAAACTGAAGACTACCAGTGTACCATGGGCAGCCTCCAAGAAGAATGGAAGGTGGATGGAGGTTGCCAAGATGTTTTCAAGGAATTGCCTTAGCCTGGGTAAAACACCAGGTTTGTCTGTCTTCAGCACAGCTACCGGAACTGCTGACTTTAGGGCCTTGTCCTTGCTACATGTGTGATAAAGCTCTGCGGTCCAACAAGACCCCTAGGCTGCAATTAACAGCATGTCTGAATACACCACCAGCTAACCTCCAAGGACCAAGCGCTGCCTACAAACCCTCCTCCAGCCTCAGCAACTTGCTACCCAGTCCAAACAACTTGCTTCTGGGGTAACAACTCCAGTTTAGCACCTCTGAATTGAATCAAATGTAAAATTGCATTTGTGCACACCCCTGCTTCTGCTCTTCTCCCCACAACGGACACCCTGTGAGGTAGGTGGGCCTGTAAGAGCTCAGAAGAGAGCTGTGACTAGCCCAAGGCCACCAAGCTGGCCTCGTGGAGGCGTGCGGAATCAAACCCTGTGACTGTGAGATATGAGTCCGGCACCCTAACCACAAGACCAAGCTGGCCTAAGTGCAACTGAACACCAGAATACTGGGATTCTGGTTCAAAAATGAGATAAATTATGAAACCAAGCAAGCTGAGAATCAGCTTGTTTGTGAGCCACAAAAGCAAAGTTATGGCAGGGTTAGGAGTAAAATAAGAAAAGTGGTGTGATACTATACATTCGCCCTAACTGATCAGTCTAATATATTCCAACCACAGCAGCATTTATAATTCAAAATTAAAGTCATGAGCACTCCCAGTTAGATTTTTTAAAAATGCATAGGAACCAAAGCTCTGAGTAGAAGTTCCAGCTGTATCTAAGGCATCTCACCTGCGTCCCAGGAGACCCATTACATGCTCAGCTGGCTCAGAGATGTGGAGGCGCTGGATCAAGGCCTTCAGAGAAAAGGAAATCTTTTTGGATTTCGGCTCTTTTCTTAACTGCAACATCTTTGGAAAAAGCAGGACAGAAAGAGTAAAATTATCACCAGGCACACGTAGTTCATCCTCAGGTTTATAACTAATACATCTGTCCAGAGTTAAAGAATTTAGTTTGCACACTACACCTGGTTTTTAGATCCCAGGAAGCGCCTACAGTTTCCCAGGGAGGTCTGAATTTCAGTGTAAGGCATTCCTCCCAGCCAAATAAACATCACTTTTCTTCAATCAAACCAACCAACGCCTAAGTATACTTGTTTTTTTAAAAAGCAGGGAATTCATTTCATTTTCAACCGTTCCCAATAATGCAAACTTCTTTAATAAAGATGCCACAGAATAGCTCTAATTGGGCTGCATCCAAACACTGCTTACTTATTCTGCTACATTTGGGTATTCAGGAATATCCATGCTTTATTTTGGAGTTTCCAAATATAGCGGAATAAGTAAGTGATGTGTGGATGTAGTCTTAAGACAACCTTGAGAAAACATGGGTTCAGATGACAGGTACCCAATAGGACAAAATAAAACAAGATTAGAAAGAAGAAGAAGATTTGACTTTTCTACCCCACTTTCCTCACCCATTTAAGGGGACTCAAAGTGGATAACAAAGCTTTCTGTTCTTCTCCTCAGAACAGACACCCTGTGAGGTAGGTGGGACTGTGAGAGAACTATGACTAGCCCAAGGTCACCCAACTGCGTTTGTGGAGGAGTGTGTAATAGAAATGTGCACAAATGGTTTTTTTTTGACATTCTATTTAAATCTAATCAAATACCTGAAAATCCGATTCAAATCTTTTTTTTTAGATCATTTTTATTAACTTTTTGATTCTACAATATATTAAAACTTCAGGGTTCATCATCACCCCTTTTTCCCAATTAACATATAAATGTCCATTCTTTGCAACTTGTGACTTCCTCCGTTTTTCCAGGATCTTATCCTGTTGTTCTAGTGTCGTCTAATTCGGCCGTTCCTTGAAAAAAGAAGAGTTAATCAAAACCCGCTGCTGTTATTCCTTCTTCTTGTAAAAATTCGATGTAGGGTCTCCAGTCTTTTAAATATTTTTCTGTTGTTCTTTCTTTTAAGAGATTTGTCAATTTATCCATTTCAGCATATTCAGCCAGCTTAATTAACCAATTGTCTACTGAGGGTATTTCTGGTGTTTTCCATTTTTTTGCATATATCATTCTCGCAGCAGTGACCATATACATAATCAAAGTATTCAAGGGGTCTAAGTTACTGTCTATTATTCCCAATAGAAAAAATTCTGGTTTAAATGGAATCGTAATTTTTAATATATTTCCCATTGCTCTATGAATTTTTTTTTTAACATTTGAATGTTAAATTCAAATTTAACAAGATCCGACTTGAATTTGCCAAATTTGAATCTATTCGTTTGAATTTTTGATTCGAATGTGCCCGTATGCATCTTCCCCATATCCATACAAATCCGTACGGATATGTATGCAGCCCGTAGTTATCCTGTATGCAACCCGTTTTCATCCCGTATGGATCCATTCAAATCCGTGCAAATGCGGGAAAGATGCAGATCTTCAAGTACACATCATGTGCGAACCCATACACATACATACAAATGTCTGGATAATTCAAATGAATAGATACAAAATTTGAAATATGATTCATTTGTCTACATTTGAATTTCAGGACATTCAATTCAAGTTGGAATGCCAAAATCCGGCACATTCAATCAGATTTGGAATGCCTACGAATATTCGTGCCCTAGTGCCTAATCAAACCCTGTATTCCTAGATAATCCACTGGACCAGACTGGATCACTAGACCGCAAGGCAATTTAGTTCCCATTTGATTCCAGTGATATCAACAAAGCAGCAATTGGACCAACTCAAGGAAGTTTGGTCCCAGTGAATCCAAATTTCCCACATCCCAACTGTTTGCCACCTTCTGTTCCTGCAGAACTCCCCTCAAAAATTACATTTTGCTTCCCTTTTTGAACTGGCATATTTAACAATCTACTGCAGAAAGTTTCCTCTATGGCAGGGTTTCCCAAACTGTGGGTCGGGACCCACCTCTAGGAAATTTAACCGTATTTGAAATAACTTTTTTGATGTAATTATTTAATTAAGTAATAAAAAAATTGTATTAAAACTTTGTTATTTGAGAAGTCCTTGATTCATATTGGTAACGGTTAAATTTCCTAGAGGTGGGTCCCGAGTTGGTAAACTTATATTAGATGGGTCGTAGCCCAGACAACTTTGGGAACCACTGCTCTAAGGTGCTGAACAAATTCACAGGCAGCTGGGAAGAGCAAAGGAAAAGCACGCACACAGTCAATCCCTAACCAATATTTAGCCTACGTGAAAGAGAATTATGAACAGAAAGTCTTAGATCAAAATTACCTTCGTGAATGTCTTCGGACGTTGTTTCTTCCCCCGGTCCTTGCGGCTATTATACTTCGCCAACTGATAAGCATCAAACTGCCGGAACTTGTCTGCCATTGCGGCCCGGAGACAGGAAGGCATTGGAGCCAGGGAGTCTCCATCGGTGGCTAGAGTCTACACAGAAGAGAAAAGGAAGAGTCGTCATTTGACCAAGAAGCAACACCCCCACCTCTGATTACCACTGGAACTAAGACACTAAAGAAGACCAGCATCCTGTCCACTTGGGTGGAAAGAAGAAAGGGCTGTCTATTGCCCGCTTACCTGGAAAAGCTGGGCTATCTCCATCCAATCAGAAGGGAGATGGACAGCGTGGCAGAAATAACGGCGCAGGTGTGGGCGGCAAGGCAGAAGGCGTGCTGATACGACTAGGAGGAAATTGGCTGTACTGCGGATATTCAGTTCCTGACGTGTATACAGAGCAACCTGAGATGAAGGAGAGGCGCCAGAAATGAAAAGGAAAGCCAGAGAGCCATGGAAGTGCAAATACAATCTTATCTAAATATACTAGAGCTCCTTTGAATATTTCCTTCTTTCCTTTCCCTATACAGTACGTCAGTGGTTCTCAATCTGTGGGTCGCGACCCCTTTGGGGGTCAATCTACTCTTTCACAGGGGTCATCTAAGACCATCAGAAAACACATAGGAACCGAGACGCCACTCCTCTATCCATCTCCAGGTGGGTCCGCCCACATGCAGATACGCCCACATACGAGTACCTGGCGTGATGGCATCATTGCGCCAACCCCTTCACATACACCCCATACAAATACAGAAGAGAGCAGCTACTGTGTAGAAAGCAGCACTATTGGAGGTAAAACGACACTTTTATATTCAGCTGTGGTTGATGTGAATACTATGATTTAATTATGTTCAATCTGGAACAATGAAAATAGAATCATAGAATCATAGAATGGTAGAGTTGGAGGGGACCTCCTGGGTCATCGAGTCCAACCCCCTGCTCAAGGCAGGATCTCCTAAACCATCTCAGACAGACGGCTGTCCAGTCTCTGCTTGAAGACCTCCATCGAAGGGGAACCAACCACCTCCCGTGGCAGCCTGTTCCACTGGTTGATCACTCTTACTGTTAGAAATTTTTTCCTAACATCTAAACTAAATCTTTTCCCCTGCAGTTTCACCCCATTGTTTCTAGTCCTTCCTTGAGAGAGTGAGAACAGGGCTGATCCCTCTGCCTTGTGACAACCCTTGAGGTATTTGTAGACAGCTATCATGTCTCCTCTGTCTTCTTTTTGTTAGACTAAACATTCCTAGTTCCTTAAGGCGTTCCTCATAGGACATGGTTTGCAGACCGTTCACCATCTTGGTAGCTCTCCTTTGAACCTGCTCCAGCTTGTCAGCGTCTTTCTTAAACTGGGGTGACCAGAACTGGACACAGTACTCCAGATGAGGTCTGACCAAGGTAGAGTAGAGGGGGATAATAACTTCACGTGATCTGGACTCTATGCTTCTCCTAATACACCCCAGGATTGTGTTTGCCTTTTTTGCAGCTGCCTCACACTGTTGACTCATGTTCAGTTGATGATCTACCAGGACACCCAAGTCTTTTTCACATGTGCTGCTGCTCAGCCGAATTCCTCCCATTGTATATGTGCTTTTTTCATTTTTCTTGCCCAGGTGCAGAACCTTGCATTTTTCTTTGTTAAATACCATTTTATTAGTTGCAGCCCATTGTTCGAGTTTCTCTAAATCTTTTTGAATCCTCTCTCTCTCATACATCCTGCATATCAGATATTTACATTACGATTCATAACAGTAGCGAACTTACAGTTATGAAGTTGCAATGAAAATCATTTTATGATTGGGGGTTAGGGTTAGGTTGGGGGTCACCACAACATGAGAAACTGTATTAAAGGGTCGTGGCATTAGGAAAGTTGAGAACCACTGCTATACATCCTCTTTTAACATCTTGTGTCAGGAACATATTTTGAATTCCCTTCGGAGAGTAAACAAAGATAGTCTAATGTCTGCCCAAATTCTTCTTATTTCATTAGTTCCTACAGTTTAATTTCAATATTTTTCTATAACCCTTTCATAAAAAATCCACAGGCTAATCTAAAAAAAGAAAGAAAGAAGCATAGCATATGAATACAACATAAGGCATAAATACAAGGCAAAGCCTTCCAAATTTAAAATGTCACTGGAGCAATATTATATAGATAGATAGATATTAAATACTGGAAAAACTATTGGGGTGAGGAAAACAAAGCAAACAGAAAGCTGGGGTGAAAATGGGCAGTTAGTGAAAGATAACTGCACCTCTTTTCCCAATGCACTTTGCATTTCTGGTGGTTTCCAGAAATGGAACCACCATGTTATATGAGAGACATCTGATATTTAAAAAGAAAAGCACTAAAAGTAATCATATTAGTAAAAATATTCTTGTGAAAATATATGCTAAACATGTATCAAGGACACACAAGTTTAACCATGGCTGAGCTTTGAGGTCTCATCCGGCTCACAGCAATCAATTACCCATAATGCCCCTCTCCTATGACTCTGGATTTCCTCCTTAGGAAAATGATCTCTCTCTCTCTCAGATCTTGCCCCTTCGTACCTTGAGGATGAACTCTGGATCACGTTCTGCAAGATTCACACATGCTTCCATCAACGCATCTTGAAACTGGCTTGAAGGTTTTCCAAATTTTGACCCTTCCACCAGAGAACAGCAGACCAGACCCAGCAAAGTCAACTAGGAAAGGGGAGATGGGAAATGAAGGGGAAAGGTCTTGAAATGCACACCATGCTTCTGTCATCAAAAGTTCGAAGCCTATTCCATTGCCAACCGATCACCATTCAGATTTAAAGAAACCTAACCTCCAACTCTCCATTAGATACTAATGCAGATTCAAGATTCAGGGAGAGGAAATCACTTCAGACAGCAGATGGATGAGGTATGTCTTAGGTTCATGAGATGCCTAACTGTCCACTCAACAGTGGAAACAAAATGGCGGATCCCCAACTCAGCAGATTCTGTTTGACTGTTAGTAAGTATCTGAAGTTAGTATCTGAAGTTACTGATAGTTAGTAACTATCTAAGTACCTTTAGGTACTATAAATAAATTCTGCCTGTGGCCTTGCAGTCCATGACGCCAAATTCAGCCAGCATATAAAGTGCAACCACTTTAGGAAAACTATGTTGGTTTGGGAACTTCTCTCCACCTGTCTGTTATTGTACTGATTTTAGCACAGATATTATTTGTTCCTAATCACATGAGCTAGCTTATAAATATTTTAATTTCTGGCTGTTGAAGAAGACGAGACCCTAAAAAAAGCCCCTCCTGGCTCAGACCCATAGCCAACCAATCCATTCACCTGTGGCAAACAGACATATATGGAAGGCCACAAGCAGGACAAAATGCACCATCTTGCCACATTAACATCTGGCCTTTATGGCTAGCTGCTGCCACTAATAGTCATTGTCCACAAATTTGTCCAAACCTTGGTCAGCTTCAGACGCCACCTGATAATTGCATCAACAAGCAATATTATGGCGTGTGCAAAATACCCCAAAGTCTGTGACCACCACCACCACCACTATCATGCATGGTGGCCACACTGAAGATGGTGTCTGTCAATGGCAGCTTCCAGGCAAAGTAGGATATATCACTATTTCGGGAAAACTCACATTCAGGGTAGGGTTGTTCCAAAACAGGTTATAGTGGGTTTTCACCCCAGTATTGTGGGGCTATGCTGAGGTTGCTACAGATACATATGGAAATGCCAATGTAGCCAAGCTGTAATGGTGCTACTTATCAATCATGTGGATGCAGTATCTGAAACCTTCCAAATATGCAATACTGTGTCCTCCACATATTTTTTTTTTTACTATCTAACTTTTGTGAACCACCCTAGTGAAGAGTGAGCGATGGATGGGAAGCTGAACAAATTAATTTGCACATTTGGCAAAGGCGTGCACTACCATTTCTTCTTTTACATTATCTTCAGCAACATTTGCGACCCCAGTGCCCAGTTCAGTAACATACAGTATATAAACTGGTCTTACTTTCTGTTCTTTTACATATTCATCTTCGCTGTCCGGCGGCAGCTCATCTTCCAAGGGCTCGATCTCTTCTGACTGGGGTGTCAGGCTGCCCTTAGTTACTGACAGGACGTACTCTGGCATTTCTCCAGCTGTGTCCACCTTGTCTCCATCAACCTGAAATTGTAGTTTTATAAATTCAGTTTAGATTAAGGACCTTTTCCCTTTTTTCACTAGGCCCGAAAACTGGCTAACTTCTAGGATGCATCGGGCATACACATTTTGCAATTCCCAATGAATCTAACACGTACCTAGCGCTTCCCCAAGTGCTGGGTGAGCGCAGTCACCATGATTGCCTCGACACGGCAACGGGCATGCGCAGCGCCACTGCCATGGCAACCGGGCAACGTGGCATGCAAGCACAGATATGCCACCCCACCCCACACTCCATTCACCCAGAAGAGTGCAAACGGAGCATGCCAGGCAGTACTAGCCCCATGGCTAGCATTGGTGCATGTTTTAGTGACCCAGAATTATCCACACATACAGAGACACTTCCGGCATAGAAGCCTCTCTGTCCAGTGCATAAGCTTCATGTCGGAGCATACTTGGACTGTCCCACCAGGTCAAGCGTGAAAGGCCCCAAGTAAAGATTTCTCCCTCCCACGCTACTTTGGTTTTTCTGTACTTCCAATGACTGTTTTGAGTTTTACATTGGTTATTATCTGTTTCTGTATTGCCCTGGGATCTCCTCCTCTTGCAGAGGTACGAGGCATAGGGACATACAAGAAGGCCTTCTTTATATTAGCTCCTAGACTTTGGAACAGCTTCCCTCTTGAGGTTCGCCAGGCACCTACATTGTATATCTTTTCAACCAGGCTTTTGCCATTTAAATAGCTTCTTCAGGGTGGTGTCGTGTTAGGGAGGGAGGGAGAGAGGGAAGGGATGATATTTTTAATTATTATTATTTTTTCTTTTGAAACATTTTATTCTTATTGCCTGCCCTGGGCCCATTTGGTGAAGGCCAGTAAATAAACAAACAAACAAATAGGGTACGGCATCTTCCTTTCACAACCAGCATGGCTGAATGCGTGATAAGATTACATGGTTTTGAGCCTGCTAGAAATACATGGCAAGATGAAGACACTCCCCTAGATCAGGCTACTGAGGGAAAAAGGGAAACGGTGGGACCGGAGATTCCCCTGACTACATGGCCCAAGCAGAATGAGATTCCAGACGATCACCATCCCAGTTCCTTTCTCCTTCCAAGATGGCCTAAGCATACAGAGACGTTACCCTAAGTATCCCATTCTTCCTTTGCTATCTTTCATTCCCAGTGTTACTAATACATTTTCTTTTCTTTTTGTACTTCTGCCTGAGTTCCTAAGCCTCAGATATGCAATTTTTATTCCACCCAGTACCCCAGATGTTCTGCCCAGGGGCAATGGAAATTTCCTGCTGTAGCTCAAAAACACCTGCACAGACACATAAGAATCTAGATTTCAACACTGGAAGGCTAATGGTTCACAGAATTCTCAATTTCTTAGTATATTCTCCATTTATAGAAATTCCATGATACAGGGAAACAAAAAAAACCCATCAACTTAAGCGAAATCATTAAAAGGCACTCATGCAAAAAACATCAGCCACAACCACCCTTCCTGGTTTTATTCTAAATAGGACACAGTCTATAAATAAATAATAAATCCACACATAATTCAGTGTCCTGCATCTTTGCTTATGTAATAATTAGGCTGAAACTGTTGCTGATTAAAACCAGACTCCTTGGTGCTAATAAAGAGGGTGCCACTACCCAATTTTCAATTGTTAGGGTGAAGCTGATCCTTTTTCCACAGAGGGAAACCAAAGTTGCATCAGGGGACTCACCAAAGTTATGGCTTGCAAGTGTTTCAGCCTAGCAAAAGGTATGGAAGGAATTTGTAGGTGTCCATCAGCATAGCCTTTCTGATCCCAGAGAATCAAAATTTAGATCTCTTTATCGCCTGCATTCTAGGGTGTGATCAGACATGATTAACAAGATGCCCTCTGGGCAAATTTTAGATTATAAGGGCAGAAATAAAGCTCCTAAAATTGCCATCTCCCATTCTGAAGCATGGGAATAGGCACCATTTTCTCGTATGGGGTAAAATGACACCAAGGCTATGGGGGCATCTAAGTTTTAATCCAGTTTCAGTCCACTTTCAGAGTGAGAGAACGCGCCA
Organism: Aspidoscelis tigris stejnegeri; assembly: GCA_023333525.1. Lineage (NCBI taxonomy): Eukaryota > Metazoa > Chordata > Lepidosauria > Squamata > Teiidae > Aspidoscelis > Aspidoscelis tigris. Next base: position 12,338,268 of record JALMGA010000009.1, read on the forward strand.
GCCAAGTATCAAGATGCTTTATTTTAGCATATTTTAACGCAGAACATTCACCCCGGGTTAGATAAAGCGGAAAGAAAACGGCTAGTCATTTTGCTGATGTGTTCTCTTACTCTGAAAGTGGACTGAAACTAGTTTAAAATTTAGGTGTGACCACAGCCTAAGCGTGATTCTTTCCTTCAGTTGCACAAGGTGGAAACTTCATAAACACAGAGGAGGGAAATGCAGACATTCAGGAATACAGAAAGCCAGGCAGGCAAGCGGCCAATCAGTGATGAGCATTTGTTGTCAGGAAAGCGTTGCCAGACTTTGAGGTGAAGCAACATGTGGAAACACAAAGTAGGCTTATTTATTTATTTATTTATATTTATATTTATATCCTGCTCTATACTCGAAGGTCTCAGGGTGGCTTACAATATTATATTAATCTATTTGCAGACCTTTTTTTGTGTGCATCTAAAGAAGGGACATGTTTTCCAAAAAGGGCGATTGAAAAAATTCCTGTTTCATCACACCCCTGCTGTTGCTCTGACTACAACTTTTATGTGTGTCCCCTCCTCAGTTTCCCTTTTACCCTTAGGTGCTGCTCCTCTTCCGGTTCAGTATGAGAATGAACAATCCCATTTTGGAGGCCAGGATCTGGTGGCAATTGAGCAGAAGCCAGGGTGCAGAGATTTTGGCGGGATTCCAATTGCAAATGGAGTGTCACATCTGTTGGCTTTGGTGACGCCACTTGTGAAGCAGAGGTGAAGATCGGTTTCAGCAGGCGAGCACGGGTCTCCTCCAGTCCCTGAAGAGCAAAGGAGTTAGGGACGCCTCCTTTCAGGAAAGGATTCTCCAACCAGAGTGGGTGTGGTTCACAGAAGCCAGAAGACAACAGAGGTTTTGTATTCCTGGCACTTGGAAGCTGAGGTACCTGGGAGGCAGAAGATAAAAGAACCACTAGTAGTGGCAACCTCCAATAAACACCAAACACCCTACTTTACGCTCATCTCCACTTCCCAAGTCAGGCCTTTCCTGAGCTAGAGGCAGAAATCCTGGGTTGGAAGAAAACAGAGAGCAAGGAACCACTTTGGACTGCAAAACATTCAGAATTATCCTGTGGTTCAGGTCTGCAAGGGGATTTTTGCATGTTCCAGCACTCATCCACACTAGGGATGCGCAGGAATATTTGAACGCATTCGAAATTCAATCAAATCGACCGAATTTTGACATTCAAATTTGAATCGAATGTCCTGAAATTTGAATTTAAAGTTTCAATTTAAATTTCAAATTTTGGATCTATTCGTCCAAACTATCCAGACATTTGTATGTGTACAGGTTTGTACATGATGCATACTTGAAGATCTGCATCTTTCCCGCATCCGTGTGCATTTTTATGGATCTGTACTGGATGAAAACGGGTTACATACAGATGTGTACACACATCTGTAAGTACAAATTCTAATAAAAACCTCAGACGAATAGATTAGAATTTGCCTAATTTGAATTTGATTTGGTTAAATTCAAATTTTAAACATTTGAATCCAGTTCCAGAAATTGCCTTCGTGCAAAGCCCTAATCCACACTAACTTCAGTAAACTAGCATTGAACAAAACTAGGTTTTCTTTTCCTTTCATTACTTCAGTTTTCATATAAAGTGGAAAATCCTTCATACCCTGCAGACTGAATTATGGCTTACAAGATGATGCACATCTTTATAGCCAAATTGGGGAGTGGGGGGTGGAATCCAAGACAAGCCTTTTCCAAAGTATACTTCCCCTATTCTAAACTCCAGGTCACAAAAGGGGTAAATTAAGCCAAAAGGAGGGAAGCTCATTCCACAGTCTAGGGCCACCCCAGAGACCGAGGACTTGTGGACGTTTTAGTGTCAGCTTTTAATGACTGGCAAAGGGTTTTTTGTGAGGAGAGGATCTCTTGATTTGCACCAACAGAGAAAGTTAAATAGTCATTTAAGAATTAACATGCATTGGTCAATTCTTTTGTGGTTAGGATGCATCAGCAAAGTGACAAGCTGGTTATCTAACTCAGAAAATCCACCTTTGAGTTAGATAAGGAAGAAAGAAAATGAGGTTTTCTTCCATTCTGAAACTGGACTGAAGCTGGATTAAAACTCAGGTGTGAACACAGCTTTAGGCCTAGTCCCTCCCTCTTTCCAAACCACCTTACCTCAGAGCTACAAGTTGCTTGTGCCTTTGGGCTGCAGTAGAAGCCATGCCAGTTAAAGCGATCACAAATTGGGATCATGACTGAGATTTACCTACCTCGGTTTGGATGGCGGACCAGCTGGGGCCTTTGTCATCCAGAGAGCCCAGAACATGCCGCGTTCTTAAGTTGTCTGGAGCGAGGTGGCTCTGAGCATCCAGAGGATTCAGCCATGGAGCAGCAGGCCTGATGGGGCGGAGTAGCTGGGCCCGGGACTCCTCCAAGCTTTGAAGGAACAGCGGCTTCCCCAAACAAAGCATGGCAGAAGGATCCATTGATTGCATTGGGCAGATAGCAGGATGTTTGGAAGTCTACACAGGAGGAGGGAAAACAGGGAAATAGTGGCTGTGTAAATGGGCACTGTGATTTAAGGAGGACAGTGATAGACTGAAATGTGTGTGAGGGTATATTGGACGACCAGGACCTCTAGGAAAAGGCTGAAGAATGTGGGTTGATTTGGCCTGGAGAAGACAAAATGAAGAGCTGATCTGACAGCCATCTTCAAATACCTGGGCAGCCATGGCATACATATAGGAAAGTTACTTTAGAACCTACGTGGAGAACTGCTGGATCAGGCCCATCTAGTTCAACATCCTCTCACACAGTGGTCCACCAATTGCTTCTGGGCATTTCAAACAGAGAGCAAAGGCAAAACTTTCACCTACTCTCGGCTCCCTGCAAATGGCTTTAGAGGCTTCCTGCCTGCTTCTCCAACCTGGAGGTGTCAGGTGGACATCTGTTCTAGTAGCCACTGAAAGACCTGCTATGCATGAATTTGTCTAACCCTACAAGAACGTAAGAGAAGCCCTGCTGGATCAGGCCACAGCCCATCTAATCCAGCATCCTGTCTTACACAGTGGCCCACCAGCTGCTTCTGGGCCTCTCAAACAGAAGATGAAGAAGAGTTGGCTTTTCTACCCTGCTTTTCTCACCCATTTCAGGGGACTCAAAGCGGCTAACAAAGCTTTTCTATTCTTCTCCCCCCACACCAGAACACCCTGTGAGGTAGGTGGGGCTCGAAGAGCCCAGAAGAGAACTGTGACTAGCCCAAGGTCACCCAGCTGGCTTCATGGAGGAGGGTGGATTCAAACCCGGCCTTCCCAGATAAGAGTTCAACTCCCTAACCACTAGACCAAACTGGAAGTTTTGCTTAGGGTACAAACTATGGCCCTTTCTGCATTGGGACCCGGGGGCTTTTTGCACTTGACCCAGTGGGACACTCTGAGCATATCCAGACATAGAGCATGTGCACTGTGCAGAGTCGCTTTTAGGATAGAAGTGGCTTCATGCGTGCCACTGTTGCCCCTGGGCATATAGCTGCAGAGCCCCAAACCCTGCTCTACCACTTTACCAGCCACTGGGCTAGCACAGCACAGCACGCTCCATTCGTACCTCTTTTGTGTGAATGGAGTGTGGGACCAGGTGGCACAACCACAGGTGCTGTTGTGTGTGTCACCCAGTGCTGCTGCAACGTCTATCACATCACAGTGTGGATGCCCAATGCAACTTGCAACTCTGCTAACCTTTGCACTAGGCAAAGGTGGGGAAAGACCTGCATTCTGCAACAGGACCCTGCCATCCGCAAGCTAGTGCAGACTGATCCAGCAGCGCTCCTCTTCCTCTTATGACCTTCACAGCTTCACCTGGTTCCAGCATCATAGAATAAAAGTTACTTTCTAGGATTCCAGAAAGTATGGGAGGTGCTGCTCCTTCAGCTGTGGCCAGACCTAAGGTTTAATCCAGCTTCAGTCCACCTTCAGAGCAAGAGAACATCTCAGCAAAGTGACCAGTACTTTTCTTTCCACATTATTGATCCCAAAGTTGAATTTTCTGAGTTGTTTAACACTGAAAGAAAACAGCTTGTCACTTTGCTGAGGTACTTTCTCACTCTGAAAGCGGACTGGAGCTGGATTAAACCTTAGGTGCAGCCACAGCCTTCAGGTATCTGGGCCCCACGTCCTTTAACCTTTAGTTTTGTGTACTTAGCTCCTGACAGCTTCCACAATGTGTTGCAACAGGTGTGTTCTGTTTTTTTCTTCACTTTTACCTTTCACTCATTCATCTCTTGCCTTTTTTAAGGAAGGCAGTTAGTAATGTAAACTTTAAGCAAAGGGCCAACATTTGCAGCTGAAAGATCTTCAGCTAACTGCTGAAAAGAAACAGGAAAATAAACAAATGAAATGTGAAAATAAATAAAACGCCCTGGGAGGGTTAAAATTGTTCCGATGTATCAACTGACTGGCAACAATTTAAAACAAAAGTTAGCTGGGAGCGAATTCGCATTTAACTAGCCTGGAGAAAATTAAGTCTCACACTGAATTTGTTGCTTAACATTGAACTTCTACCTTGGCTGTCCAAAGCAATAAATAAATCCAAAGCAGAGATTGGCTAGGAAGAGAGGCCACCCCTGAACTTCCCTCCGCCATGGCAGGATTGCTCAGACACAATCCCTGGAGAGGAGCCTTTCTTTCTATGGAAATGCCTGCTGACCGACCATCCCTACTCAAGCCTCGTCTGGCACAGGTGGCAGGACTCCTCTCATTCACATACCTTTCCCTTGCTCCTCAGGGACTTGAGGTCTCTTTCTCTCTTTGCTTATACAAGGCTGTGGTCAGACTTAAGGTTTAACCCGGCTTCAGTCCGCTTTCAGAGAGGGAGAAGACATCAGCAAAGTGACAACGCTATTTTCCTTCAGTCTCAAATAAACTCGGCAATGTCACCCTTGGGGATAGTTAATGCGGAAAGAACGTGAGCGGCCACTTTGCCGGTGTCTCCTCTCGCTCCGAAGCTGGATTAAAAGCGCAGGCGTGGCGGCGAGATCCTGCTCTCGGTCCGCGCATCGCACTGCGGCGGAGAAGCGCGCGGCCTCTTCGCCGCTGGCCTCGCTGCCCTGCTGCCTGCCTGGCGGCGCCCGCACCAGCCGCGCGGAAGCGATCGTGCGCGATACGAGGCGGCAGCCGCCGCCTGCTGCCCCGGGGACCTTCCCCCGCCCGGCTGATCTCCGGAGACGGCCGCCAAACAGGCCCGGCCGGTTCCCCTTCGCGCTGCGGAGCGTCGCCGGCAACGCCCAGGAGCCGCGCCCTGCCTGGAGGCGCCCCGAGCATCGCCTGCCCGCTGCGCGCACGGGGATCGCCAGGGCGCACGGGCTGAACGCTTCCTCCGGCCGCGGCTCCCTCCCAGGTAGCAGGAGGGGAGAGCGAGGGCGACGCCTTTTCTTTAGGCTGAAATGCAAAGCAAATGCAAGGGCGGCGAGGCTCTAACCTTAGGCACCACTGCCCCTTCCCGCGGGGCAACGGCGCGCCTCGCTTCGGAGCTGGGGGCAGAAGAATCTCCTCCGACCGGCGCCGCCGCCGCTTCCAGACGCACACACGGAAGCGAACCGGCCCCGGTAGCGCCGCCCAGAAGCGGCATGTTGTCCGCACCGCCAGCGGGGCGGGTCTCTCCCCCTCCGCGTGGTTTAAGTGGCACTCCTCCCCTCGGGTTCACCGCGGTTCAGCGACGGAGACAGAGGGCGCGGGCAGACCTTGACCCAGGGAGAAGCGAAGCTCCGGGTTGAAACGGATAAGCTCAGTTTGTGGGGCTGTGTGAGCAGAGACGCGGCAAAAAAAAAAAGCACCAAGCTAGGGCCCTGGTTACACTTACGGTTTAATCCGGCTTCGGTCCACTTTCAGAGTGAGAGAATGCATCGGCAAAGTGACAAGCTTCCTTTCAGTATTAAATAACTCACAGAATTGTTTGGGGCTGTGTTCACATCTCAGTTTTAATCCGGCTTCAGTCCACTTTCAGAGCGAGAGAATGCATCAGCACAGTGACAAGCCACTTTCAGTATTTAAATAACTCACAGAATTCACCTTTGGGGCTGTGTTCACATCTCAGTTTTAATCCAGCTTCAGTTCGCTTTCAGAGTGAGATAATGCATCAGCACAGCTGCTTTCTTTCAGTATTAAATAACTCACAGAATTCACCTTTGGGGCTATGTTCACACCTAACTTTTAATCCAGCTTCAGTCCGCTTTCAGAGTGAGAAAATCCATCAGCAAAGTAGCATTTTCCTTCGGTGTTTTCTGACTCAGAGAATCCACCTTTGGGTGAAATGATGTGGAAAGAAAATGACAGTTCACTTTGCTGATTCGTTATGCCACTCTGAAAGCGGACTGACGCTGGATTAAAACTGAGGTGTGAATGCAGCCCAAGATAGATAATGTGGAAAAAAAGTTACTCGTCGCTTGGCTGATGGGCTCCCTCGCCCTTAAAGTGAACCTGTCGGAGGAGGCTTGGAGCTTGGGTTGCTGACACGCCAGTCCCCCTTTGCCCTTCCAGCCCCCTAAACGGCGCTAAGCTGGAAAACCCGTGTCTAGGGCTGGGTTTTCCAGGAGCAGTTAAATGTGCTTTTTAGGGGTGAAAAATGGAGCTCTGGGGTTGCCTACGATACATACGGCAAAGCCACCATAGCAACGCCATGATGCCACTATATTTGCCACGTCCGGATGCAGCGCTAAGCTGAGGGGGCATCACTAAGTACTGGATGGGAGACTGGCTTTTTGCGCGGGGGGGGGGCAAGGTAGAAACAGAAAGAGGCCCTATGAACTACAACAGTTGGCTGCAGAACCCGGCGTTCATGATTTATTTCTCTGAAGTTCTATCCTGCCCTGTGCTCAAAGGGTTTCAGGGCAGGTTACAATAAAATCAATAAAATCAATATAAAAACAGATCAAATCAATTAGCTAAAACAATGACAGTGCCTGCTCTGAGGGGGGCATGCTTTTCCCTCAGCCAAACGTCAGCGTAAAGATGCCCAACAAGCATCTCAGAGGGGCTACTATTCCAAAGCCTGGGGGCTAACACTGAGAAGGCCCTTCCATGGGTCCCCGGTCCCTTAACTGCTGAGTGGGGGTGGCAGTGCCAAAAGGGCCTCACAATTATATCTTAGGGCATAGCCAGGTCTGTATAGGAGAAGGCATTCCTTTAGGGCCTTATGAGTTAACATTAATCCCTTGAACTGGGCTCAGGAGCATACAGGCAGCTAATGGAGTTCTTATAGGACTGGCATGTGCCAGTTAGTCATCTAATATTGCACTTTACCATCTCTCTGTTTTCCACATAAGGAAAAGGGCTTGATGCCCCACCTACTATCAAAATCTGTTAAAAGAAGCAGAAAAGTTGGCTTTATACTCCATTTTTATAAAGGGGACCCTAAGCAGCTGACAAACCTTCTGTTCTCCCCCCCCCCATAGATACCCTTGAGGTAGGTGAGGCTGTGAGAGCTCAGAAAGAGAGCAGTGACTAGCCCAAGGTCACCCAGCTGGCTTCGTGGAGGAGTGCAGAACTGAACTGGGAAACCTCCAGCATCTGCCATTCTAACCACAAGACGAAACAGCCCCAACAGATGATGTATTGCAGATTCCTTAAACAGGGAGCTAAATGAAACCTTCAGAAAATTCTCCCTGCAGCTAGCTTTACCTTGGGAAACGAGGGATGCTATACTGAGCCAGTTTGGTCTAGTGGTTAGGGAGCTGGACTCTTATCTGGGAATACTGGATTCAATTCCACCCTCAGCTGGATGACCCAGCAAAGACAATATCTCCACCACCACCACCACCCAATCTGGATGGGGTCAAAGATAAGCTAAAGAGAAAAGGGCCCAGTCCTCAAATGCTGGCAGCCATTTATAAAGCCATATTATGATTCTTTGATGACACATCTGGGCACACCACCGAAGAGCTGTCTGTTGAAGGCCAAGCAAATGCAGATCAGGATCCGACTGGATGAAAGTTCCAAGCTGGGGAGGCTCATTCGTGGTGTCTATGCGCATTTTCTGCTGAAGGATCCACCGGAATATCCACACAGGAGACGTCTGTGGGCAAGGGCTGTTTCTTCCTGAGGGAAGGAGGAACGTCCAGGACGCAGGCCTTGAGGTCTGCGTAGGCCTGTGGCAGCGTTCCCACGCTAACCCAGCGGTCGTGGATTGGGTTGTAGCAGTGGACGAGGTGGGTGTCCCGGTATGTGTTGTGGCTGTAGCCCCCCATGATGTAAATCTCCCCTTGCAGCACAGCGGAGGCAGCAATGACGTGGGCCTGCGGCAGAGGGCTGAGGGCGACCCACACGTCGAGGTCCAGGTTGTACACTTCGCAAGCCAGTTGGTCGGCGTAGCCGCCGTGGCCATCCCGCCATCGCAGGCCACCGGCCACGTAGAGGCGTCCACCGAGGGTTTCCATGACGTGGCCCGCCCGCTCTTCTCTCATGGAGGCCAGCAGGATGGGAGGGGCGCTAGGGCGGTACTGGATCAGGGACGACTTGCAGCGGCATGATCCGTCGCTGCCCCCGGTAATGTAGATGGAGCCCTTCAAGACACAGGCTGCGTGGCCACAGATGGAGGCTGGGAGAGGCTCGCAGGGCCTGGTGGAAAGTAGAAGCAGAGACAGGAAGCGAAGGGGAAAGAGTGGTGAAATGTAGAGTTATAAACACAACCTTGTTGCTTGATTAGAGCTAACTTGGGGCCTGTTCGCACTTATCTGTTGGAGCAGTTCCATCTGTAAGGGGATGGCACCTGGCCACATTTCACCGTCACTAACCCTGAGTGATTCTTTCCTGGAGCGCCCCAGCCTTGAATTGCTAAAAGGCAATGTATAGCCCACCCAGAAGCAGCTAGATTGCTCCTCAGGAAGTGCTTTTGCCCCTCTTCCGGGTGTGGCACAGTGAGTGGGCACGGCTGCGCGACTGTGGCCTTCCAGTCATGTGCGGCAGTGTCTGACCATGCACAGAATGCCAGCTTGAAAATCCGGCTGGGCTGTTTGCACTGCATGCGCTGCTGGCCAAGAACAGGGCTGGTCCAGCAGGCGCAGTGTGGACGGCAGTTACCACACTGCTGCCTTACCAGACTGGTATGGTTTTATTATACCATACCAGTCAGGCGAGTGTGAAAATGCCCCTTGTCTATAGAGGAGGCGGGAAAGCATAGTGCCTCCTCTATAGACATAGTGGGCCTACCAAAACATTTTCCATTTTGGGTTCAGTCAAAGCAAGATTTTCCAGTATAGCCTGGGCTTCAAACAAAACCCACAAATGCGTGCAGCACTTCCGGCTGCTTCTGCCTGAGTTCACCCATGCTGGCTGCTAGTGATAAATCACCAAGTTAGAATCCTACATTGGTACATAGGCTGGCTGCTTGGAAAGAAGAACAGCTTTCTTTACCTCTGCAAGTCCCCTCTGCTGAAGTCCCTGGAGGGAAAAGAATCCCTCATCCAATCTTTGCTCCATCCCTCGCTGAAGACTTAAGAGATGGCCCACTGCCCTGGTGGGCAAAATACTTGTTGCGATTTAAAGCAGATGGTAACTGTATTGTCCTCAATATATCAATATATCCCTTCTGCCCCAGCTGTTTTCACTAATGGCAAAGAATTCAGTTGCTGCAGTTCAGCATTGTCTGTAGGGTGTTAGGCACCCCTGGTTTTGAAAGATTCTCCAATGTGGAAGTAAATCCACTTTACCTTGAAAACTTACCTCGTCTCTCAGGGGAATAAATATCGTCAAGTACAATGGAACTTACTTTTGAGCAGACCAGAGTTAGGTAGGCCCACTAGAGCAGGGCCTTTTTCTTGGTGGCACCTCTTTAGGCTGTTGAAAAGGCTTATCATATCCCCACCCCCATGTTGACATTCTGTCTCATAGTCTCGTCTATATTCACCCTTCCCAAAACGTCAGCTCCAGAACTGGTCCTACCTCCAGCTGTTATTCTGGACGCTGTAACGCTCCACAGAATCCAGGCAGTAGGAGTCATTGGAGCTGCCCCCCAGGGCGTAGAAGGAGCCATCCAGGAACACCACTGGGAAATAGCTCCGGCAATCTGACATGTCGGCCAGTCGCTCCCAAATCCCACAGAGTGGGTCAAACCTGCAGCAGGACGAGATTTAAGGATCATGGCTGCCCTTCGGAAAACAAAAGCCGCAAATCCTACCCATGTTTTTAGAATAGAAGAAGCAGGATCAGCTGAGTCCACGCCTAAGTTTCAATCCAGCTTCAGTCCACTTTCAGAGCGGAAGAATACACCAGCAAAGTGAACGGTCACTTTCATCCCAAAGGTAGATTTTCTGATTAGATGATACTGAAAGAAATCAGCTTATCACTTTGCTAGTGTGGTCTTTCACTCTGAAAGTGGCCTGAAGCTGGATTAAGCCTTAGGTGTGAACACATCCAAATTACTTATTTGTTTCTTTAAAATGTTTATATCCTGCCCCATATCCTAAGATCTCCGGGCAGCTTACAATAAAAGACCCACATACAAACAAGGCATTAAATACATTATTATCAGTATTAGGCAGCATAGTTAGTTAAAAGCTAAAGTAAAATTAGGATGTGTTCCCTCTTGACTATTATAAACTGAATATAGGTCTGAGTGCACATTTCAGGCTGTTTCCACTTGTTTGATGGTAAACCGAACTGAATTCAAATAACGCCATTCCCACTCACCACCCAAATCTCCAGTATGGAGAAACAGGACCTTTTAATCTCTCCCCCCCCCCCCCCAGGCAAGATGTTGGCAACAGAAGCTCAGGGGGCTGTTTCTCAACCCACTTCCCTCCCTCCCCCCCCCTGTCAAGTCGCAGCAGTGGGGGGGCCCCGCACGCACCTTGATCTACGTTACCCAGAAGAATGCATCTGTGCACAGGCAGATCAGCGGCTTGTGTGGGGTGGGGGTGGGGTGGGGGTGGAGAATAAAGTTGTCCTCAACTCTGGTTTATGTTTTTTGTTGGTGGAAAGGTGGATATTTTAATTTACTAGTAGCATGGGTTTATGGTGTGTGTGCGTGTATACCAGCCGGTTGGCTCTCTTCCTGACTGGTGGGTAGGTGGTCTCCCTTCACTGCTGGAGGACCCTTGGAGGTGGCCTCTTCTCCCTCCCTCCTTCCTCCCCTGCTTCTTCCTCCAGCCAGCCAGCCGGCGCTTCCTCCCCTCCGTTGCCACTGCGAAATCCCACCCACATGTGGCTGGCATTGGCTAGAAGGCTTCAGCTCTGCCCCAAATAGCCTGGGACCATTTCCATTTGGGAAAAAAAAGCTGGCTCAGTCCCGAAAGGGCATAAAAGTCCTGCTGTTCTCAGGAGATTTTTCCTCCGGATTTTCGCAGAATAGCCCTCATAAAATCCAGGAAGAAGAACTTGAACGGGAACGTCTGGATGCAGAATTTGGATTAATTGCAGAAGTCATGGGAACACCAGATATCAAAATCAAATTCTGTTCAGATTTAAATGCCTATAGGAACGCACCCTTTAGGTCCAAAGGCTTTAATAAAGAGCCAGGACTTTATTTGGTCCCTAAAAGTTGGAAGAGCTGGAGCTAAATGGGCCTCCAAGGTTACCTTCCTAAGCTGCATCCACACATCATTCTGCTATATTTGGAAATTCTGGAATTTCCAAATATAGCAGAATTCGGGTGTTTTTCCACTGTCACTAGAAGTACCCATTAAGTACCCATTAATGGGTACAAAAATGCCATTACGTACCCATTAATGGGTACTTTTAGTGCCAGTGGAAAAACACCCTATGTTTAACTGATGTCTAGGTGCAGCCATACTCAGGTGACTTTATTAGACAAAGCTTTCTACTACCCGGAAGCCAAGGGATGCCAAACTGAACATGTTACTACCTGTTGAGGAAACTACGAGACACAGATTCTTAGAAGGGCAAAGCACCCACATCATGCATTCTCAAGTCTTCTGATGTGGGAATGTGGGAACCAAAAAGTAGTACAGCTACCCGCAGGCCCTGAGAGTCCGTTGGCAGACGTTGCAGGCAATTGGCTCTTGTAGGAGGATTCAGAAGCAATAGGTTCTTCCCAGCTTTCTCAATCATTTTAGGAGTTCACAGTTGGATTTCAGCCCAAGGTTCCGATAGGATGGAGAGGACACTATATAGGTCAGGCCAGCCCGAGCTGAACATACACACTGCCTGCTCCCCTCATCAACCAGAGCACAGTAGTACGGTAATTATAACTTGAAGCAACAACTGATAAACTACTGATAACTAAACACTATTCGCCCTTCCCAACCCTGTCTTTTTTTTTTTTACAGACTACAGCAGGGGCCTGTTCACACTTGGCCTTTTTTTGGAGTATATCTCAGGATAGGGGTGTGTGGCCCACATGCTAATGCAGACTCTGGTAGGCCTCACCTGGGCCCTGCTGTAACCTGCATTAGCATGTGGACATCGAGCCCCTATTCCAGGAAACCTTCCAGAATAAAGCCAAGTGGGAATAGGCCCCAGGACTCTTCTTCCCTCCCTTCTCTCACCTGAACACTGAGCTGATGGTGTCCCTGATCCCGTAATAGTGCTTTCCCCCAAAGATGTACATGGCGTTGTCCTTGACTGCCACGGCGTGACGGAAACGTGGCCCTTCCGGAAGCTCTCCAAGATGTCGCCACTCAACTTGCTTGACCAGCCCAATGCCGCTGAGGAAGCGGTGGGCGAACCAGAAGTCACGGCTAGGGTTGCGAGTAGCCATGTTGTTTGCTAGCGTATCTCCACCGCTGATGACAATTACTTTCTTCGGATACCTAACCCGGCAAGGGAGTTGATCCATCTTGGAAGGGCCCGGTGGGATCCTGGCTAAAGACTCAACCATGAGGCTGTAGAGTCGACCTGGAGAAGCCATCATGTCTACTGAGCGCACCTGCTTGAGCTCCCTTGTGGACATCAAAGGGAACCTGATGCAACGCAAGACTTTCTCAGCATAGTCCATCCGTTCAGCTCTGTCGGCATCCAGCCAGCGGATGGCACCTTGGAAAGCTTCTAGCTCGTTGAGGATGTAGAGGGCATCAGAGCTGAGAAATTCTGTCAGCTGGTTGACTGGGAGATCCAAGAACTTGGGCGTTCTCGTGACATGAGCAAAGTTCCTCAGTATAAAGTCCTCTGCAGTGTTTTCCAGATCCTGTAGACTATAGGCACGTGCAAAAGACAGGACATCCAAGCTGGATTCAGGGCTCAGGTTATGAGTGAAGAAATCCAAGCAGAGGTCCAAAATGCCACAGACCTGATACTGAAGGGCAGCCTGTGCAGCATCAAACAGGTCATCCCATTCACCTGTCAGGGTTCCTGAGTAGGCAAAGGAGATGACCACACCCAGGTCAGCCGAAGTGAAGCGAGTACAGAGAGGGGTATTTGCTTGACGGGTTTCCTTCATGCCACTGGTAAACATACCGTGGAAGAACTCACAGCCACAAGCCAAGGCTACACGGTGAACTGGAAGGAGAGAAGATGAGACCAAGAGATCCAACAGCCATATCAGAAGTCCCAACCGCCCCAAACAGTTGCCAGTTCCAGACTGATATTCCCACTTCTTCCCAACCTACAGACCCCTTTCAATTTGTACTGACTTCCCATTAAGCTATCTCTTATTCACCTCTGTAAATATCTTCTTCAGCTTTCAGTTCCAGGTCCCATCCAATGCCTTCTTCATAAAGGTCCTCCAGGCTCCGTAATGTCTCCCATTTCTCTTCTGCTACACTCAGTCTGTCCTCTGTTTCTATCCCAAGTAATACCGTTTTGCAGATCTGGGCCACACGAGGAATGCCAAGGGCTTCTGCTGCATCCAAGATCGCTCCAGCTGTCTCTGGTGTGACTTGTAACTCTCCTGTGTAGGCAAAATTCAAAATGGCTTCCCAGGCGTGCGGTGTGGTCACACCATCCAGTTGCACCTCACTGTGCTCCCCGTATTCTAAACGTTGACGGAAGATGGAACTAACTGCGGCAAGAATGGCGCCATGGGCTTCGTAGGTTTTTTGGTTTAGGGTCACTTTCACATCCAAAAGCTGGTGGCGGTCTCTCAGCTGGCAAGCAGTATCAAAGAACCCATCCGCATGGCCTTCGTGCCGTAGTTCCAGCTGCTGTTCAGCTGTGTGTCCCACAGCACCCTCTGATGACATGGCCTCCTAGGGAGTAAATGCCTGTCGGAAGAGAGAATATAGGTGAAGATGAGATGATACAGGTACATCACAAAACATGCCATGAAGTCACCATGTATGATTAGAGGTACCCAGAGCAACTGCTTGACTAGACAAGATGGAAGTCCACTTTTCCTAGAAACAACATTTGTTGAGAATTTGTTTTGTGGACTCCCAAAAATCCCTCCTGAGAAATTTAAAAACTTGTGAACATTATTTGCGTGCAATTTCATGGTGTCTCAGTTGATTTCATTAAAATTATATTTCGTTTTTAAGTGAGATAACACAGTTACTTTAACTGGCTGAGCAATTTGCAGATATTTAGGAAACAGGTGTCGGAAAATCCCTTTTAAAAATGGACCAATCCCAGTTTGAAGAGATTAGGCTCCCAAGGAATTATTTCTAATTCAGAGGGTTTTTAAAAAACTAATTTCATTTAAGTTCTTCCAAAATTCATCTTGTTATATGGAACCCGGCTCATGGTTTCCATATCTTTAATAGCCATAGAAGATGAAATTTCAACAGGTGTTGCCTTCATTCCAAGCTATACTGGCTGAATTTCCCTCTTCTTCCCAATTGCTGTAGTAATTCTAGCCAGGATTGGATATGGCAGACCTATCCAAAGCAAATTATAATGTTCTCAACACATGTTCCTTCCAAACACTGTTATGGAAGAAGGGATATATTGGTGTGTCTTCCAGTTGGCCACCCTCAATTTTTTTATTTTAAAAATCACTGTTTTTCTTTCCTTTCTTCCTTTCTCCAAAATTTTCAAAGAAAGTAGGTCAGAAGATGCTAAGCCTATAAAACAGAAATATAGCAACATGCCAGTTCTGACAAAGCTGCAACTTAGTTCAGGATTACAGGTAATCATTTACCTGTGAAAAGACTCATCCTGGCGGAGTGAACGGAAAATGGACAGTTTCACTGAATGAGTTTTGAACTAAGGATGATTCCACATTGGCTGGTATCCTGGACCAGAATGATACTAGGAGCCTCCTTTCCATGTGCTGGTGTGGTCTAACTAAGCAGAAGGGAAGAGTTAACCAAATTACCCAAAGTCTGAGCATAAATAACTATCAAATTTGTCTCTTTTCCCTTGCAGTACTGTTAATCTTCACTGAAGTTTTCTGATGAACAAGTTTATGTACAGTACGGTGTTTTTAAAATCAATTTTTATAACTGAAACATATTTTGATATTGCAAAGTGTTTACGATCATAAAAAATTCCTAAGTACTTATAACAACAGTAATTACCACCAGCAAACAGTGTGGCGTTTATTGCTTTTCTTTTGAGCTGTTCAAACCAAGATCTCCCAGAGAGATGCTAAGCATGTCCAGGTAGTACAGTCTAAAATATTCCAGTCCGGAGGGCAGATCCTTGGAATACCTTGGCAGTGTTTGAAGAGTACAGCATTGAGCCTAAATTGGGGATGTTGCAATACATTATCATAGCTCAACCATTCTGTAAGCGGAAGACATTGGGAGGAATTAAACCTTGCTGTCTGCATGTGATTTTCCAATAGTGATAGCCAGGTATTGTGAAACTGGGCTATTGATCGGTGAGCATTCATTAGTTTAACTTGAGCCGATAGATATTCTGCTGTTGGCATCTCCCGTAAATGACTATGGTTGTTGGTTACCACCACGTTATAGCCACCTCTATGCAGCTTTCTTGGCAGCAATACAGAAGTAGTTTCCCATTACCTACTTCCA
The DNA here is from genome assembly GCA_023333525.1 of Aspidoscelis tigris stejnegeri. Lineage (NCBI taxonomy): Eukaryota > Metazoa > Chordata > Lepidosauria > Squamata > Teiidae > Aspidoscelis > Aspidoscelis tigris. The sequence goes on from JALMGA010000009.1 coordinate 12,354,118, forward strand.
GGGAGAGTCTGGAGATCAAATGGGAAACCCTCTGCTTTCCAGGCAGTTTGCTCTACCACTGAGCTATAGCCCCTCCCAGACTCCATGAGCACCTCTATAAAGTTTTCTTAGCAGAAATACAGAAGTGGTTTGCCATTACCCATTGTCATGACAGAGGCTGAAGATGGAACTGGCAGCCCTCGGCTTTCCAGTCTATTTGCTCTGCCACCTAAGAAACAGTCCCTCCCACAAATGACTATGCCATTTATCTATTTAGATCTAGTCAATTTTTTTGCTTATTTACTTATTTATTTTGCTATGACCTATTTTGTGTGGAATACAGTACATTTGCACATCTTTACTGAATGCATTGATTCTACATGTAGTATCACCACCTTCTTTGGGGAAAGTATGCACATTTCTAGAACAGTCGGCCTTTTTAGGGGGTCATGTGAGCCAGATGTTCCAATCAATAGGAAATAAGTGTTAGGCTGTGAGAAGACACAGCTAAAAAAACCACCTCTGAGGGGCCTTAGAGAAGGCTTAGAGGTGGGATTGTTCATGCATCAGTCTGACCCTTCCCATCTCATGAACTTGGGGACAGAAAGCTTGGGGACACAAGAGCCATACGCTCTGGGCCTGTTCACCCTTGGCTTTATTCAGGAACATATCCTGGAATAGAGACCTGCTGTCCACATGTTACTGCAAGCTAGCGCAGGCCTCAGGTAAGTCCTGCTAGAGTCTGCATTAGCATGTGGAGGAGGAAGAGGAGGAGGAGGAGAGTTGGCTTTTCTCCCCGCTTTTCTCACCCATTTAAGGGGACTCAAAGCAGCTGACAAACCTTCTGTTCTCCCCACAACAGAACACCCTGTGAGGTAGGTGGGTCTGTGAGAGCTCAGAAGGGAGCTGTGACTAGCCCAAGGTCACCCAGCTGGCTTTTATGGAGGAGGACAGAATCAAACCCAGTGCTCCCAGTTAAGAGTCCAGCTCCATAACCACTAGACCAAACTGGCTCACAGACCCCTTTCCTGAGATACATTCCAGAATATGGCCAAATATGAACAGGCCTTGTTTCTCTAAGCCTCTGAGGTGCCCTTTTTGTTAAATCTGGGCGCAGCCTTAGAATATCAGCCCCAGACTGATAGCTTATATCTGTCTTATAGCTTATTATTGATAAACCCAGATCGAAACCTACAGACAAGTGAACCTGGAATGGCATGAAACCGACCCCTGGAGGAGGAAATTGCAGGAAACAGCAGAACTGTTCAAATGACAAAGGCTGTTCCGCACGTACAGGCACTGCATGCTGATGAAAAGCCCATAAGGCAGATGACAGGATTGCTAAAGAAACCTCTGTCGTTCCCTGAAACAAAAAGGGAATATGCCCTAGGACATGGTCCCTAATGCAAAAACAATTGGACAGGATTTCCCTATCACAGGCTATTCTGCAATTGATAATAGACTTGGCATCATCTCCTCTCCCATCCCAACACCTATGCAGATCTTAACCATTTTCCTTCCTTGGAATCTCCAAACCAAGTGTATTTTGCATATCTACAAAAGGAGTCTGGAGCCCTTTGGGGAGACAGCCCTGCCCTGATAGCGTGTAGGGGGGAAATTCTTCTTTTTACCAGAAAATTCACTTTGGCTCCGGCCAATATAAGGCCCTCCTGGGCAGCCGGACCCACTCAGCCCATCGCCGTCTCTCCATCGCTCAAGATTCAAGATTATGCCTTCCGATCGCTCCATCCCTAAGAAGAATCCATAATCTAAAAAAACAGGTATTTATATATATATATGTGTATATATGTAGTTTCACACAGGTATTCTGGGGCATCTTTGCAAACTGTAGCATCTTGCATTGTTTGGTATCTTTGTGCAACTTTAGTATCCCTCAGGTCTCCTCTCTTTCTTTCTCTTCTCGTGCTCCTCAAATGCTTTTCATCATGGGCGTATAGAAATTGTTGTTGGATACCACCAACTTGTAGCTGACTCCTGTTAATTTGACTGCATGGGCGCCTCCACCGTGGCCCCTTCTGTGCAGTTTTCTTGGCAGAGATACAGAAGTGGTTTGACATTCCCTGCCTCTGTAGAAAGGATGAGGATTGAATTGGCAACTCTCTGCTTTCCGGCCAGTTTCCTCTACCACTAAGCTACAGCCATGTGCATGCAAGAGAGAGAGAGAGAGAAAATATAAATAGAGAGATTATCTAATGAGTGCGCACAGTAATTAAATTCTCCTTCAGTAGCAGATTTGAATTATATGGGTCAGACTGTTAGAACTTGCCTAGAGCTCTGGGGAAAATATGGCTTGTATGTTTATGCATCTGAGCATGTACAGAGTGCCTGTGTGTATGTAGTAACAATAGAGGCTCCGAGGTGCTTTTTTTTGTTGTGATTGTGTCTGATCACAGCCTGAGTGCTGCATATTGAGAGGTTCACATACCTTTTTCCCAGCCAAGGCAGCACGTATTCAATAAACTGATATACTTGTGTGTATATGGGTGCTTTTCCACTGTCACTAGAAGTACCCATTAAGTACCCATTAATGGGTACAAAAATGCCATTACGTACCCATTAGTGGGTACTTAATAGGTACTTTTAGTGACAGTGGAAAAGCACCTTATGAGTGTGTACTGCATACTCGTTCTTTACTCAGGGCCTCTTTAAGTATTTATTGAAGGTGAGTTCTGCCTCTCACTTTAGATTGCAAAATAGTAGGAATATTGATAGGCCTAAAGGGGTCACATTCCCTCCCAGCTGTATGATGGATGCCTTGCTGCCTCTGGGAAATGCAAGGGAGAATAACACAGAAATGCTCCGTGACCCACAGTATGGCCCCCAACCCCCATTTGCCTCCCCCATGACAAAGCACCTCTTCTGCCTTGCTTCAGTGCTGCCAGGCTGTGCTGCATCCTCTCCAGGTTCCCCCAACCTACGCCACTCACCTGCTGGGCCTGCTGCTCTCTCGAGTCCTGTCTAGTGGCTATGCTCCACCGCTGTCTTGTAATGCAACTGGAGGGTGACCTTTAGGGAATGCTGGCCGCAGGCCCAGGTTAATTATAGCCAAGCCTGAGACACCGAAGAGCAAGCAGGGAAGCAGAGGGTTGAAGTCAAATGCAATATTAGTGTAGGTGGAGAGCAAATAATTGCAGAGTGATTCCCGAAAACATTTTTTTACGAGTACTACTTGTACTCTTCTAATTATTTATTTACTCTGCAAAACTTTTAGCCTGCCCTTCCCAGCCCAGGACAAATACTCAGGTTGGATTACCAAAAGCAAAGGGAATAAAAAAACTTTTCCAGTGTTAAATGACATACAACCAATGACATAAAACCAAACGTTGGGGTGGGGGTGGGGGGAAACAATATAATTGCATGCAGAGAAATTTTTGCCTAAAGCCAAATTCCACAATATACAGGTAGATCTTGATGTTCTTTTAAAATGAGGCTAGAGATATGTATGCTGCATTGACAATTTATTATGCTCACACATGCATGGGCTGTTATGCACGCATGCGCACACGCACACACACACAGGCTAGGCTAGGCTCAGGAATATGAAGCTGCAGAGCATGGACAACTGATGTTGGATTGGGACCTAGAAATCCATGGCTTCCATCAGGGATGAGTGCAGACGCCAAGTCCCATTGACAACAGCTGGTTTGTGCTTTCCATGTGACTTCACAGGAAGATCACAAGACCTCACAAACCAGCTTTCCGCAGTGGGAGGAGATGCTGGCTGTGCTCACGCATGTTGGGCTGACGTTTCTGGGCTCAAATTCCTGCTTGGCCATGGATGCGCGCTCAGTAGAACCACCTTGGGGGCCTTAATGCTTTGGGCAGTTCAGTAAAGGGCCACTAGGGGCATACAGAGTACAGGTAGTTAGCACAGGTTAAGACGGTGATAAATACTGCACGAAGAAGCTATTGTTGTGTCTTCTGGTGCACTAATAGCCCTTTCCCTTGGACTCTGGGAGGCAAGAGGAGTTCTTATCTGTGTGGACCTGTGGCTGTGTTCAGACATAACAAAAGGGCACCTCAGAGGGACAGTGCGTGGCCCTCATGTTCCCAAGCTTTCCATAATCACCTGTTCTAGAACAGAATGTTTAGGAGAGGTGTGGACAATCCCATCTCTGAGCCCTCTGAGGTGTTTTTTTTTCCTTGTGGTGTAGGTTCACAGCCCTCTGAAGCCTGTCAGAGACCCCTCTGAGACCCCTCTGAAGCCTGTCAGAACCAGGGTAAAGTTCTGTCATGCATTGATATCATCAACCTATGGCACGTTCCTTCCAACCTACTAGAGCCATACCACACCTGTGGGTCCCGCTGGTCCCAGAAGAGCCCCCATAACTCCAGATGAGCATGGCACACCTTGGTGATGTCACTGTGTGATGCGAGTTCCAGAGGGACAGGACACAGGCCTGACATTTGAGTGCCCAAGTCCAGTAATGGCTCCGAAATGTGGACCAGTTTGGTCTAGTGGTTAGGGAGCCAGACTCTTGTCTGGAAATACCGGGTTCGATTCCTCCCTCCTCCATGAAGCCAGCTGGGTGACCTTAGGCTAGTCACAGCTCTCTTCTGAGCCCTCACAGCCCCACCTACCTCACAGGGTATCTGTTGTGGGAAGAAGAACAGAAGCTTTGTCAGCTGCTTTGAGTCCCCTTAAAATGGGTGAGAAAAGCAGGGTAGAAAGGCCAACTCTTCTTCTTTTCTTCCTAGAAGCCCAGTAAATGCTTCTTTGCCTGCCTAAACTCTGGCCCTTGCTGGGAGAGTGGATAGTTGTTTTGAGTTACGTAATATACTTTTAATGGAATGCTTCTCCCTCTGCAAAGATAAAAAGGAGGGAATGAGAATAATTTGCAATCCCTTGAGCTCTTTGGGGGAAAAAAAGTGGGATTCAAATGCATTGACTTTTGCTGAAGCCAGATGAAATTTACATTCCAAGTTCTTGGACTGCAGCACTCTCTGACCCAACCTGCAGCAGATTTCTTCATTCTGCTTCTTGCTGTTGTTGTGACTGTAATTAAAATAATTCTGAGCATGCTTCCCTCTGCAATTCAGAGGTAAGGAATGCAGATGAGGAGTAGTGGCATCTTTTTTAGTCTGAAGAAGCACTTTGAGACAGAACGTGTCCAGATATTCTCCTGATAGCTGAGAACGGAATGGGAATTAACTCCGAGGTGTGTTCTGTTTCCCTTAACCTCATACGTGTGGACTTTGTTGCACTGAAGGCGAGTTCCCTGGCTGGTCTCTCGGAAAACTTTTGTTTGGAATGGTTTTTTTCCACTAGACTATAAAGAAAACAGGAGGGGATTTGCAGGGCCAGGTGAACTTTAAGGACAAACAGGAGGGAATAACTGAAGGGGTTGAAGAAGGAGGCAAGGGGTAACAAAATAAAATAAAAGATACAGCACCGTTTCTTCATTCTTTGCAAATGATCTTTGTTTTTTCCTCTTTCCTCCTGTGATGCAATTGCAAGGCAGAAGGATGCTCAAGGCCTCAGAATGACTTGTTTGTTTATTTATTTAAGCAATAACATCCCACTTTTTTTCCTGAAGAACTTAAGGCAGGCCAAACCTAACACTTCTCCATTTTGTCCTGAGAGGCAGCTCAGCCTGTGAGCGTATGGGTGCGTCCGCATGCAAGCTAACTGATCCGATTTGGACGCGTGTGATAAAAATCCGTGTTGTAACGCGGAATAAAGCATCCCCGTGTGATTTGGGGCAATGTGGATCCAAACCGCGACTGCCTGTCTCCATGGAACGACATTTCGGTGGCAGCGGTGGTGATGGTGGCGGCGGTGGCGGCAGCGAGAGGAGCATTGCTATAGCCCCTCATCCGCCCACCCGCCAGCAGAGCGAGCAAGCGAGGTTCTTTTCCCATTCATCCCCTTCTCCCCTGCCGGCCATGGACAAGGAGGGGATGAATGGGAAAATAACCTCGTTCGCTCGCTTGCTCGCTCTGTCGGTAACGTTACCTCCATTTACGTTGCTGGGAAGGCAACAAGTTTGCACTGAAGCATTTGCTTGACAGTTCATCTGCTTCAGCGCAAACTTGTTGCCTTCCCAGCAGTGTAAATGGAGGTAATGTTACCGGCAGAGCAAGTGAGCGAGCTTATTTTCCCATTCATCAAGGCTACCTAATGAATGTCTTGGCTGAGCATATCCTAGGCTCTTTTCAGACATTTCAAAAGGGGCAGGATGTGGCCCTTGTGATCTGAAACCTTTTCTAAGGCTGCCTCCAGACACCCTTAATACTTCACAGCCTCTGCGCTGCTGCTGCTGGTCATGTGACCAGAAATGGCAGCAGCGCAGCCGCAGGGATGCTCTTGGTAGAAGGAGAAGAAGAGTTGGCTTTTCTACCCCGCTTTTCTCACCCATTTAAGGGGACTCAAAGCGGCTGACAAAGCTTCTGTTCTTCTCCCCACAACAGAACACCCTGTGAGGTAGGTGGGGCTGTGAGAGCTTCGAAGAGAGCTGTGACTAGCCCAAGGTCACCCAGCTGGCTTCATGGGGGAGGGTGGAATCGAACCCGGTATTCTCAGATAAGAGTCTGGCTCCCTAACCACTAGACCAAACTGGCTCAGCATTTAAGTTTACAGTTTCCTCATGCCTCCTTTCTGTTCCACCTGTAGGAAGGAAAGGTAAATCAGTATCAGTGCTGGCTTTTGTGAAGCAATGTAAGGCCTTTCATTCAGTGATTATTGAGATCCTGTGTAACCTAGTAGCAAGAATTTGTATCCCTCCCTTTACCAAAAGACCCCAGGGCACGTCAGAATAAGAACAAAAGTGTATACAAAGCACTCTTAAAACATATTTAAATATAACACTCCCTCCCACTCTCCCTGGCAGGGCAACACCCAAAGGAAACTAAACAGTCAACGGAGTGGGTGAAGAGCTGTGATTTTTTTTAAAAAAAATCAGGCAGTAAAAAGCACATAGTAGCCTGGCAAACCTCCAGAGTCTAGGGGCCACCACAGAAAAGACCCTCTTCTGAGTCCCTGCTCCTTCAAATAACCATGGGACAAGCTCTTTAGGGCTTCGTGCGCTAACATCAACACCTTGAACTGGGCTCGGTTTCAATGCTTCTGATGTCCTTTACTTCTTAAAAATCGCAGGTCATAAATGCAAGAAATACCGTACCTATATAAATATGCGCACACATTCACCACTGTAATAATCAAAATAGCTGGCAGTTCAGTATTTAAGAGGACTAGACTAGAAAACAGAGAATGTGGATCCAACCAGCAACCCTTTGCTCTACCGCTGAGCTACAGTTATTCCCAGATGCCACCAGCATCTCTATGCAGTTTTCCTGGCTGAGATACAGAAGTGGTTTGCCATTGCCTATTTCTTGGGAGATGATGGAGATTGAACCGCCAACCCACTGCTTTCCAAGCGGTTTGCTTTATCACCATGCAGCGGCTGAAAGAAAGGGGATTTTCAGCTGTACGTTTCATAATTAGTTATGCTAATTGAGCAGGAAGGGAGGGCAAATTAATTGTTCTTTATTTCGAATAGAAGTGGTTGTAGTGCAGAGGGCTGTCTATTAAATGCCTGCCATCCCCACAGAAGAAGACAAAGGCAGACCATGGTCCTTTCTGCTGTGTGGCTCTGGTCCTGATAGATTTGCATGTTAATGCACCCCCTGCTGGTCCACACTATCTCCTTTAGATGGAGCATGATGCCAAACAGGAAGACCCTGTTCAGTATCACCGGTAGACATGATTAATCATGCCTACCAGAGTAGTGGGGCTGTTCCAGACCATGGTAAGCACGCAGATGGCATGCCTGCCACGTACTGGGCTTCCAGGGGACGCCTGTCAGTGGTGCACCGTAGTGCACACCTGAAATGCGTCCCCATAAGTCCCGAGGCTAGGAACTTTTGTTCTGTCTGAACACAGTCTAAGCAAGCGATGCCTGGATGCAGTTTTAGCCTGCTTCCAAAGAGGGAATGTCCAAAGGCTGCCATCTTGTCCTTTAGCTCAGGCAGCAAATGCATTCAGTGGGCCTGTTTGTGGTGCCAGTGCAGGTTAGCCCCTGAGGGTGAGAGAGGGCAAGTGACTGTAAGAAGACTACAAAAAGGGGGCCTCTTAGGGATCCCTCTGAGCTCCAGAAAGCCATCTTCTAATTCCTGGCTCCTCGGCACGTAACATCCCTCTAAGGCAGAGATTTTTTTTCCCCTCCTCATAGCAAGCAAATTTCAGCTGACGCGCCAGGAGCATGTTGAACTCGCCGTGCGCGTATGTGTGTGTGTGCAATGATTACTACACAGGTGCCGACAGCATCTTCTCCGCCCCCAAGAGTGCCAAGTCACCCTGCTTAGAACAATAATTTGCTTCCCAGCCACCCAGCCCAAGTTTTCCTTAGCCCTTGAGAGCCAAACCGATGTTGAAAGAGGAAAAGCCCAGTTTGCCCGGGAGAGGTTGGAGTTTCGATGGTGCACGGGCTGCCTGGCGCATGGACTTGCGCATGCTTTTGTGTGTAAGAGCGTGGCAGGGGAGGAGACACTCAGGCCAAGGTTTATCAGCTGGGCATGACAAGATCTCGGAGCACATCTCCACAGGTGCTTCAGGCGTGGAGGTCTGTCAGGAGCAGAACAGATACGAAGCAGTCACCCATGCGCCATTTTGTGTGTGAGTAGAAGCAGCAAGGGTTGGGGGCTTCTGACTTAGCATTAAAGCTGTTGCTTTTCTGTGCCTCGCAGAGAGCGGTTCTCTGGGTTTCACCTTTTTTGGCTGCGTATGATGAATTTCTGCCTGGCTTTGCTAAAATTAGAGGGGATCTAGCATCCTCAGATCTCTTCCAGACTGACGAACCCAGACTTTCAAGCATTCCTTGGACTCCACTCGGCCTGATGGGAAATGCAATCCAATGACCTTGTTCTTTTCCCCTTTATTTTGAATTTGTCCTTCGTCGTCCGTTTACTCCATTTCTCCATGATGGGGGAACACTGTGTGGATACTTATGAATGCTTTGCTATCCTATTTTGCACGCAGTCTGTGCAAGACAATGGAGGGTTGTGGGAAATCGTGGTCAGGTATCCTAGGGCTGCATCCAAACATTGCTTATCTATTCCGCTAGGACACTTTCCTGCTGCAAAGAGAAAACATCCAGGTGACATCCAGGGTAGTTTTTTTTTTGTTAAGGCTGCCTGATTTAGGAAATTATTAATTGAGTTGAATGGGGTGTCTTTGATGGGGACAAAAAAATGATGTTATTTCTATTTTATTTCGTTTTTATCCTTATATGTTTTATATTATTTTTATCTTTTGTAAACTTGATATGGTCATATGACTAATCAATAAAGTTCATTCATTCATTCTAGGGATGTTATTTGTAAATATTTGTTATTTGGATGGATTTGGACATTCGCATAGGAATCCAATGTCCCGACATTCATTTTGAAGTATTCGTATGAATAATTCGGACATTCTTAGGTCTATGGATATGTACGCATCTCATACGTATGCATCTTGTTCGTATCCATACACATCCATACGGATACATATGGGATAAAAACAGGATGCATATGAGATTCCCATCATTGGATACGTATCGAATATTCATATGGATACTAATGCATTCATATCAGTTCGAATGTCTGGGCATTCATTTTTCTTTATTTGTATGAATTTGGATATTTGAATACAGTGGTACCTTGACATACGAGTTTAATTTGTTCCGTAACCTTGCTCTTATGTCAAATCGCTCGTATCTCAAAGCAATTTTCCCATTAATCCATTCCAGCTCCCAAAACACCACCTCAGTTGTTTTTGTTATGTACTGTACTGTATTTACATACTCGTATCTCAAATCTTGCTCTCATCTCAAAGCAAAATATCACTCGCTCGGCGGCTTGTATCTCAAAACACTTGTATGTCAGGGCACTTGTATGTCGAGGTACCACTGTACTCAATTTTAATTGAATGTCGAAAATTGCATTCATGCACACCCCTAATTCATTCATATTCCACTAGGATATTCAAGAATATCGAAATATAGTGGAATAAGTAAGTGACGTCCAGATGCAGTCTATATCTTGGGTATTCCTGGAGACTCTGTAAAGGTTTAGATAGCAGAATCTGGACTGGAAAAGCACCTTAGTCAATCCCCTCTGCCAGGATGCAGCCAGGAAAAATCCGGACAAATTTATTTTGTTCCAAAACAGGAAGGCCTTTTCTTTATTGAGGAGATACATGGTTAACATAAGACAGAATGAAGAGAACCGTATTTACGGACTACAGAATATAGGCGATATTGGTCTATGCATGTAGCCAATCAAAACACAGATCCTAAGCTGCATAAATTGTATCAGAACAGCACACAGGAAATTGGCATGTTACGATTAAATGCTTGGGAAAAAGCTTGGTGCAGACAGCTTAACCTTGAATCTCTGACACAGTGTAATTTTTAGTTTCTGTCTCCATTTAACCAGTTAAATACTTGACAGACTTCTCGTCTTCCCTGATGGCTGCTGTAATAGCGATGGTGCCTAAGGAGGCACTAAGTCCTTCAACCAGCCTAAGATCCCTTCTGCCTACCTGCCTCCCCAGCGGCACTGGACAAGACCATGGGGCTCAGGTTCTCTTGCCTTCCTCCAGCAAGGCTACACAGTCATGGCAACCCAGCTTCAGATCTGGGTGCTGAACCACCCCACTTGCTGGGGTACCTGGGCATGGGTGCTTTGACTCGAACATCATGTCCCCCGGGCAGTATCTGGGCAGGTGCCTGGGACAACAGCTTACTACTGTCTGTGTCCCACCTATCCATCTTTATATAGGAAAGGGCGAGGAGTGGTTGGCTGCGCTGGATTGTTTCAGAGACTGCCCACGCTCCGTGTGCACAACCATGAGATTGTGAAATGAATTACAGTTGCACCGAAAAAGGAATTTCACAGGTGCTTCCAGCCTCAGCAGCTGTGCCAGCTGAAATAGCCTCTGAATTCTGTATTGCACGTTTTTGCACGACCTATCTGCCCCTCTTGGAGGCAGCCCTGCAATGTTTCCCTATAGCATAAAGCCCATGGTGTAGTAGGGCTTCTTTCATTCATGTGCTCTTGGGCTTCATTGCAAAGGAGCCAGGAGTCTCCAGCAAAAAATAACTAACCTTGGCTGCCAGAAAAGGGAGGAAGTACTGATTGCTGCATAAGGTTGTGGAGAATATCTTGCCTCTGGAGCCTTTAAGAGCAGTTTGCCATAGAAAGGAACTACCATTGTGTTTGTGAAGCTTCCCTAGAGGGCAGGTCCGGAGCATTTTCACCTGCGAGCATTTGCAGAACGGGCCCTGTTAAAGGTACAGAAGACGGTAACAAAAATTAGCATTTTTTCCTGGCCTTAGCAGGCAGGTAGGCAGACAATGATACCAGAAGCAGGGATGCAACAAAGCAAGCAACTGCTCTGCAAAGCACCAGCCATGGTATGTTAGTGTGCCTCACAATCTTACCAATTATAGTTCCTAAAGTTTACATCACCTAATTGAAACTTTGCATATGGCAACCGCTGCCAAAGCGCCGTAAATCGCTGCCCTCATGTTGCTTTGCTTCTGTGTTTAATGCCTTGTTCCACAGAGGTTAACTGAGGGTAATAGGTTGATGTCTTGTCTATGCTTTGAAAGGGCTTTCTGGCGAGTCTTCTGTTAACAAGGGAGGTGAATGCCAAGTCCTGTGCATGAGCAAAATATCTCCTTCATGCAAGACTGGCGAAGGAAGTTTTTCAGCAGCATCTCTTTGGGGAAGGTGTGAGCTTTCCAGTGTGTGTGCAGTTTGCACAGGCTGCAACCAAGGAAAGGTCAACGTTAACTCCTGTTGTTGTTGGGTGCTTCCACCTGCCACATGATGCTCGCATCTGCACATTGGAGCACAGCTCCTAGGACTTCCATGGTTGCATCCATCCAATGTTCTTAGCAACTACAAAGGAAATGGCGAGGATTGAATCTGAGACATTCTGCATGCATTAAGCAGCTGCTCTCCTGCAGCAGAGCAATAGCAGGTTGGATGGGGTTGCCTAATCAGAAAATCTTTTCCTTCTAAGTAGAAGTCATGGGACTTTCCCCTGTTGTCACCCAGTCTAGGACTGGCACCTAATTGAAGAAAATTGGGTTGATCACTTGTGCAAGTCTCCATTAACTAATCTATCATAGATCACATGTGGATGCCACTCTTCAGCCTGGGAAGCTGAGGGTGGGGTGTGTGGTTCACCCACACCATCATTTTGTCTTCCCAGGAATGTTCTGGCATAGGCTAAGGGGTGAGTAACTGGGCCAAGGTTGTTAAGTGGGGTTCTGAACAACATACTGCTGCTTTAGTTCCCAGTGCAACCAACCAACCAATGCTATCTGCATAAAAATACCTGTAACTGAGAGAAGTATTTTGACGGGAAAGCCGTGCTGTATTTTAAATGGCTCCTGTGTTTATAAGTAATTGCATAAGAATGTACGAAGAGCCCTGCTGGATCAGGCCGCAGCTCATCTAGTTCGGCATGCTGTCTCACACAGTGGCCCAGCAATTGTTCCTGGGCATCTCAAGCAGAAGATGAAGGAAGTCATTCCTTCTAGAGTCATTCCTGCCTGTCTCTCCAGCCTAGAGAAAGTACCTAGGTATCCATTCTAATAGCCATTGATACTCCATGACTGCATGTTCAGCGTGGTCTACCCACACCTTTCTCAGGGCAACTTCTCTGACCTTTTAAGTGAATAAAGAACAAGATGGGAACACCCTCATGTGATAAAACCATTAAGGAGCCATTCCTTAACCCTTTAATCTCAAGCAATTTGATGTACCTCAGGAGAATTTGCTTTTTGCTATTACCTACCTGCTATTACCTGTGGATATTTAAGAGGAATAAGAGGCCCGCTGTGGTTTGCTTGCTGAACAAGCATTTGCAGCACAAAAGTCTCCCATGTATTTGCCAGGGAACATCTGTCATGTCTGCTCATGGTCCATAGCTTATGGTCCATGGCTTATGGCCCAAGATATGAGCCATATTAGTCTACTATATTTGCATGCTCTTCTTCTGTCTGTGGGTATATGGGTGGGGAGGGTTAAACTATGCTCGCTTCTAGCCTCCTCACTACTCATGAGCTTTGGTATTCATGTAATTTTGTCAGAACAACATTCTCAGAAATAGTGAGCGGCTGTTGTGCTTAACCCTAATTGATATGGGTGAAGTTGTGTGGTGCCCCATGTGCTTTTAATTACTGCAGCTAAATCATATATAATGTCGGTCTAATTCCTGCAAGGATCCTGCCCAACTCTTCACAGGTGAGTGATTCCACCATTGCTGGGACAGTGAAGTCAAAATGGAGAACTGTGAAGCAGAGGATTATGGGGAATATGAACATTGCCGCCACCCAACTCACAGGACATGTGCAGGGGCTTGGCCTTTCTGCACTGGGCCTTATTCTGGAATACATCCCAGGATAAGGACCAGAAATTAAAAACATAACGTTAATCTTGCAACCCAGATAATTTCAGAAGAACAGTAGAAATTATTATGACCAGCCCATGATTTCAGGACCAGGAACAGAACAGCAGGCATTCAGCAGCAGAGGAGGGCAAATGCAGGGCTCTTTCTGCAATGGCTTGTTAATCTGGAACAAGCTGCTGCTAAGATCACATCGTCTGCACAGCAATCTGGATCAAGGAGCTGCTAAGAACATGCCTGCGCTGCAGTTGAGTGGATCCAGATCAGAATTGTGCTACGGGCTCACTAATCCGGATTAGTGGTAGACCAGATAAATGTGGTCTACATCTGTGCTAGCACTCTTTAGCAAACATTTATTCTAAAGACCCACTCAGTCCAGATACTTCTGCCTGTGGTTGACCCAGATCTACCGTAGCTAATATAGATTAACCAAGGTGAGAGTAGAAAGGGCTTTCCAGAATGTGGTTAGACTCCAGGGTCTATTAGCTCTAGCCAGCCTATATGTGGTTGCCATGCAGGTCCTAAAGATGCACTGAAAGATCAAGTTTTCTTCTTTGCCTTCACAGATACACTAGCAGAGGCAGGTACATCCAGGTCTGCCATTGAGTACAGTATAATTTCAGAGCTGAACCAGAAAAAGGACCAGCGCTTCCAGGAAGCCAGATGGTTTTACCGTAACATGAAACTTCAAGCAGAATCTCAACTAGATGTTCAGTTATTCATGACACTTTTTAAGCTTAAAAAAACCCAGCGATAACAACCATATCTTTGGTCATAGCAAAAACAAAGTTTCACCTAAATGAAGGATCTTTGGTTCTTTGCTTAAGCACTTGGGAGCTTCTCAAATAATTATTTGTTTTATTGCACCCAATAGTTCCCAACTACATCAGTCATTACAGGTAACCTATGGCTTAACCGTAGCATTGAACTATTGAACTGAAATTCCAGGGACCTGAATGGTCTGGCTGAAGCTAGACTCCAGCCAAGGCAGCCTTCCCCACCCGTTGCCTCACCTGGGACACCTGTGATCTTGGCCCTTTGGCCTGGCCCTCCGGCACATGAGCACTGTGTGTGCACTGCCAGACAGATCTCGGTGGCTCCAGGACCTGCAGCCCTCCATTGTCTTCTCAAGTTTCCATTGCCTTGTGCAAACCAGTCCAGTGGAAAGAACGTTGCATGGCCAGGAGATAAGGCAAGCAAACAGGCCTTTAAATTTTGCATGTATGTACAAGGAGTGGACAAGCGATGTTCCTTCCATCTCCTCCCTAATTTATGCTTGGAAAGTTTGTCTATTTGGAGAAGAAGGGGGAGGCAAGTGGGTGGATGGATGGATGGGAGGGTTGAATGGGAGGGATAAAGGCAGCTGGGGGCTGTTGGGTCCAGTTTTGAAGAGCTAGGCCTGCCATTATCTGTACCCTTTATAAGGCAAGCAGTGAAAGATAACAGAGCTGATGGAGACATATTGATGGAACAGGTACAAAGCGGACGATGAAATCCACCCGGTCCTCTGTTTTCTGCCTTTGCCTGTCTGTTCTCTTCATCTTCCCTTCCTCTTTCCAGCCACCAGTTTGGACCAGTTCTAGTATTACCTGCATGCCAGCTAACCTCTGATTTCCTCTGGATGCAGATACCTGTGACGGAGGCTGCTCCCTTCCTGCTTTTCCTATCCAAGTACTGCACCACCAATGCTAACTTTCTTTTGGAAGGGAAAACAGATCACGCCAACATCTTTCAGTCTTTACAGTGATATTCTGGAGTGGACTGCGTATGTTAGGTGCTCTAAAAATGGGCAGATTTGTAGAAGCTGGTTTTTTTTTCTGGGTGGCAATGAGGTTTGACTTGTTGGGTTAGCTTTGAATCTAAGTAGACCACAGAATTTGGTTAATCTAATCATTTGATGTTCAAGTTTGACTGGACTTTGTATGGGGAAATTTCAGTTTTGGTTATCAGAGGATGGTTTTGTGAAGGCAAAACATTTAACACGTGTGTAGCATCTTGAAGACTAAACCACGTACCCGTGGTATAATCTCCTGTGGTTTCACAGATTACAAAACATTTTCCTCAAGTCACCTCTGATAGAATACTGTGGTGACATTAAAGCCTTGTTCCTATGTTGTTGTTCCTAGGTTATTGGGCTAATATTTGAATTTTTTCTTGCTCTGAAATATTATTCATCAGCTGAGTGTCATCATTTTGATTATCTTTCCCAGGATTTATTATGGAAATATGTAATGTTAAGCCAGTTTGGTTTAGTGGTTAGGGAGCTTGATTTTTATCTGGGAATACCTGGTTCAGTTCCCCCCTCCCTCATGATGATAGCTGGGTGACCTTGGGCTAGTCACAGCTCTCTTCTGAGTTCTCACAGCCCCACCTACCTCACAGGGTGTTCTGTTGTGGGGAGAAGCATAGAAAAGCTTTGTCAGCCGCTTTGAGTCCCCTTAAATGGGTGAGAATAACGGGGTAGAAATGCCAACTATTCTTCTTGGTGTTCTGAAACACATTTTCACCATGCCAGTATAGTTGATAAGTTGTTGACTTTTATTGAAAAGTACAAGTCTTTGAAACGGATCTCTGTCATTTTCAGCTTTGTAAAAAGGTAATCTTCAAAACAGACAAGGAGGGAAAACCAAAAGGAATCTTAAACCTTAAAAGCTGAATGAAGCACTGATTCTATTTGTGCCATGTAAAGCGAATGTTTCATTTGATTCAGAATTCATCTTTGTAGTTTTCATTTGAGAACACACATGTTTCTAGTCCTCAGGGTTTCAAAGAAAGGATGAAAATAATTTCCTTTGTAGAGTTTATACCTTGTTTAAAATCACAACAATCAAAACTGCATGCAAATGTTACTATTAATATGCTTTAACTTTTATTATTTCTACAGCTGGTTCAAGTATTTTTCTGGAAGCAAAATTCTAGGGATTTTTAAAAGACTGAGTCTTTCTCCTTCCATATGTCTTTGAGTTTTATATATACAAAGACTGGTTGGAGTAAAGCACTCTGCCTATGTTCAGGGGATCTTGCCTTTAGTTATATTGGGGGCCGGGGGCTAAGGTATCTAAGTTAAAATATCTTTCTGGGTCCATGAATTATTGACCCATGACTGAAGACAAGTGCTGTCTAACTCTTAAATGGCTTCTTCTTCCTTTTATCTCAGCAGGTTAGCAGGAAAAACACCGTTTAAAAAATGGAGGACGACTCATCGTATAAGACTGTCTTTTCATTGGGGCGCTTCAAGATCCGGAAGCTGCAAAGTGGATCTGGTTCAGAACAAGCCAATGGTACCGCCAAACGCCAGGATGAACCCCCACCTTCCTCCCAAATGGAGGAAAATGGCTCTTTTTCAGCACCGCCAGATTATGAGACCACAGTTGACGCCTGTCCACGCTATGAATTCTACGCCCTCTCAGCACCGCCAGGGCGCCGGAAGGTTCGGCCTACGCTGGACATGCTCAGAAATGTAGATCCGGTGAGGCACGATAGGCAGCAATGTCCAGTAAAAGGTCATAGAAACTCTTATAAGTTGAAAGGGCTCTGGGAGATCGTCTAGGGCCACGTCCCCATGCAGGCCATTTGGAGCAGGATTGGAATGCATGGGACTCAGTGCGGGTCTGAGAACGCTCCCAGTCTGTCCCCATGCCATTCTGCACAATGTGGGCTAGGTACGGGTTGGACGCCGATGGAGCCGTCCCCATGCAAACCACACCAAAGCCTGGCACAGGGGAGCAGCACCCCCTCTCTCCTCATTGGAAGCTGGATTGACATCAGCCCACCCTGTGCCGCATCCCCCCCTTCCTTAGTGGCACTGAAAGCCAGGACTGGGCTGGGAGGCATGGAAAAAAAGTTAAAAATAAAGCTTACTTCATAACAATAAATTTATAAATAATTTTAAAAGACTGAAAGCCGCTACGAGGTTTAGCGTCAGTTAGGCGCTTGAGCAGTTTTGCGCACCTCTGCTCCACTGGGAACTGCGAGAACACCTGCCACGTTTAAACGGGAGAAAATCAAGCCTTTATTTCACGATTGCCTTGGTGTTTGGCAAATGGGGGTTGAAAGGTTTTGGAATTGGAACAAAAAATCAAGCCATTATCCTGCCTGCATTGGCAGTTGGAAAACGGGGGTGGAAATATTTCCATAGAAAATGCACAAAAATTAAGCCAGTATTCTGCCTGCCTTGGCAATTAGGATTTTAAAATGTCAGTGGCTGCGATCTCCAACGCACAGGGCAGGAATGGCAAGCACACCTCACCTCCTAATGACGTGAGCGCCAATCTCCTCCCCTGATAGCCTGTGATTGTCCCCATGTGCAGGCTTGGCTCACCAGGCGATGCGTGCCGGACCCTCAAACCGTGGCGAGACTTGTATTTTCAGGTACCAAATTTGGCCCTGGTCTGGCACGGTTTGGGGGGATTTGGTCTGCTTTCCGCGGACCAAATCCAAAATGCATGAGGATGCCCCTGGCTGATCCTGCATTTGGAACTGTACCAAACGTGCATGGGGACACGGCCTAGCTGAAGCTGCAATCACACATGTGTTTAGAGTTGCCTCCAGGGCAAATCTGAGGCTCAAGGGACAGATGGGGGCGGGGAATCAATTTCCATGACTCTGAATCTCTGATTATCTACCACTGATGGAAAAAATTAACTTATGGGGCAATTTGCTGGTTGGGAAGGGTTGAGTGTAAGTCCACTAATGTCTGTGGAAGACTTTCCCACTGTTTAACAGTTCATAGCAGCTGTGAAGTTCTTCCTTTTGTCTGGCCTGAATCCATTTATCTCCAGTCTCTTCTGACTGGTCCTAGTCCTACCCTTGGGGATAATAATAAATCTGTTCCCTATTGCATATAACAGGTTTTAGAATCTAAGCCGCAATAGATTAGTGGGCCTCTCTAAAGATAGCAACAAGTGCTGAAATGTGCAATAGAATGAAAAGCTTAAGTCTGCATATAGCAGGCTAGACCACTTTACACCAGCTTATTGTGAGTGCGAGGTGGCTGTTTCCAGTTTCAAACGCTCTATTGCGTTTTGTTTCATTTTTTCTTAAGCAAATCCCAGTAAAAGAAAGAAAGAAACCTAGGCAGTCTAAGAAAAATGGCTCTGGGACAGAGGCCCTGAAAGCCAGCAGGCAATTGTTTCTGGCCGTGTTCACAACTAACTTTTAATTCAGTTTCAGTCCACTTTCAGAATGAGATAATGCATCGGCAAAGTGGCAAGCTGTTTGCTTTTAGCATCATCTTAGTCAGAAAATCCAACTTAGGGATAGATAAAGTGAAAGGAAAAAATGACTTTGCTGATGTGTTGCCTCACTCTGAAAGTGGACTGAAGCTGGATTAAAACTTAGGTGTGAACACAGCTCTAGAGACTCACGGAATTCCAAGACTGGTTATGAGGTTGAGTGAGGGTCTCCAAGACCCAACTGACCCTGAGGATGGTCACTGGGAGGAAAGGCTGTGGAGCCTTACCTTTAATCCAGAATGTTTCTGTTCATTTTGATCTGGAATTCTGCCATAATGTTTCTGTTTCATTCCACTATACACTTTGAATCAAACCAGATATCCCTAGAGGAGGCAGGTGAAGTTACAAGGGTGGTGGGTTTTCCATCTGAAAAACGTTGCAAAATGCTGGCTGCTCTGAGAATAAGGATTTGTAGATCAGAACTCTCCCACCTAAAACGTACATTGCAATGTTGGAATTAGCACCTAAGTGGCAGCGAACTTCAGTTGAATCGGAGCACAAAAACAACGGGAAAGTTGTCCCTGAAATCTGGGAGGATTAAACTCTCTCCAGTGGTTGGAAACATTATCAATTCTTTCCATCCCCTTTGTCTTCTTTAACCCACTATGCTGTTTATCCAGGGCAAAGGGCAAGGATTCCCTGACTCTGCGGATTCCGGTGGCAAAGATGGGGAGGAAAAAGACGTGGAAGCCGATGAGGAACCAGAAGCTGAGCCGGTCCGGTTTGGCTGGGTGACGGGAGTCATGGTAAGGTCAATGGCTGAAATGAGCAGATTTGTCGGATACTTTGCAGGCCTTAAAGGAGAGGAGTAAGGATGTGAACAAATGTTTTTTTGGCTTTTGATTCATAACAATGCCTAAGTATGTCTTTCAGGCCATGGGGACATGCAGGGTGCCTCTAAGGCCATTTGCTGGGATTCGAGAGCAAGAGAAGGTTCGCCCTTGTCTCTGCTTGAGGTGCCCATGAGCATTTGGTGGGCCACTGTGTGCAACAGGATGCTGGACTAGATGGGCTGCGGCCTGATCCAGCAGGGCTTCTCTTATGTTAGAACATTTGTATTCATAGAACAGACCCTTTCAAATGTGGTAAAATTCTACTTGATACGAATGTATTGGTACAAATTTGTATGAATATCCGATACAAACGAATACATATCGGATATGTATCCCGTAACAAATCCGCTCTGAAAGTGTCAAATTTGACCTGTATCCACTTTTAATACTCTCTCAATCCATGTCAAATTCACTCTAGATCCATTGCAGATGTGGCTGACGCAGCCTCTTTCCCATCTCCCCAGTTTAATGAATGTCTGATCTATTTGTACGAATGTCTGGAAACATTCGTATCCATATGAATGCCACTGTATGAATATCGTAACATTTTATTTGTGTAGAAATGTCAGAATTTGTACAAATTCATACAAATAATGAATGTAACGAATATTCACACACATCCCTAGAAAGGACCCATACGAACCATTTCAGCCTCGCCTTTGCCAAAAATAATACCATCCTGCATTCTGCAAAACAAAAGAAAACAAGCCGTTCTTTACAGGAAAATATTTCTTATCCCTGTTCTGAAATAAATGAGGGGGGCTCACAGTGCTCACAAGGCGAAATGGCCAGGGCTCATCTGCACTCTTGGGGGTGGGGCTGATGGAGTTGTGGGGGCAGTTCCTGGCCCAAAAGGCATGAGATGCAATTGGGAAGAAGCAAAGGGGGAGAAGTGTGAATTGATCCTGAGTAAGAAGAACAAAATGGGGGTGGGGGAGAGGAGAATTAAAAACATTATTGCTATTCTCAGTTTCCTTTTTTGCAATTCCAAAGATCCGCTGCATGCTGAACATTTGGGGTGTGATCCTGTACCTTCGTCTGCCGTGGATAACGGCGCAGGCTGGGATAGGTGAGAGACTTTTTGTTCTATTTTTATATTATATGCTGCCTTTTCTTCAAGAAGCTCAATTCAAGCAGTGCAGATTTATTCTGTGGGAATTATGGGTAATTCTCACCCCCATCTGCTTCACATTGCTTTTACACCTGATCTTTGATACCCTGATGTGGGTATCTGTGTAGGCGTGGGATTCTCTTTCTTGTCTTGCCTTTCTTTCATGATGAAACCCAAGATCTGGCCTGGTGTTTTTGGAACTGTGATTCTACCAGATGTTCATGACCAACTCCCAGCATTCTGTACTCTAGAGAAGGTCAGAGTCCTAGGAGTAGAATGCTGGGAGTTGTTTCTGAAAAGCATCAGAGGGAACCAAAAATTCAGAACTCACCTCCTCCCTTACCTCCATCGTTAGCTTAAATGATAATAAAACATACAGCTGAAAATCCCCCTTTCATTCAGTTTTTGCAGTATGGGAATAGAAGGGAAGGACTGTAGCAAAGGGTCACTGGTTTGATCCCCACCTTCTCCCCAGAAGTAGGTAATGGCAAACCCCTTCTGTATGTCTTCCAAGAGAAGTGCATAGAGGTGCACCTGGAATCTGGGAGTGGCTGTAGCTCAGTGGCAAATTAAACTGCTTGGAAAGTAGATGGTTGCTGTTTCAATCCCTGGCTTCTCTCCAGAAGTAGACAATGGTGAACCACTTCTGTATCTTTGCCAAGAAAACTGCATGGAGATGCCCATAGAGGCACCTATGTAGTCAACCAGGCATTGGCCATGATTCAGTTGTACTTAATGAGAAGATTCTTTCTGGGTGGCTGTGATACATTGCATGTCAAATTCATGCCAGTCCAAAGGTGGGAGATGCTGGCCAAGATGGCCGTGCTATGGGTCTTTGAATCCAGATAGTGTTTGACGTCCACTGGGAGAGGCCAGGTCCTTGCTTCGGACAATGCAACTGAAGAGAACCAATGAATAAAAGCTAAGCCCTGTCCCCAAAAGACTTATTAGCCCCTCTCGGCTTCCTCTGCTGTCACTCTGCTATAGCTGACTTTAAAAGTCCCCTCCACTTCCGGAATAAGCGTCCCCTTGGTAGCTGCGATCTAAACGGACTTTCCGTCCCCAAGGAAGCCTGTTTCCTTTCCCCGCATCTTCCCCCCCCCTCTTGTTAAAGGGAAAAATAGCCAGATCTCCGTCTCCTGAAACAGCTTCCCGCCCCTAGCAAAGGCAGATGAGCGCTCATTCATTCACTTTCAGCACTTACTTTCACTCAGTTCTCTGTTAGAAAAGGCTTTGCCCCGGCAAAGTCAGCGGCTGCAGGCATCGGCAGCGCGATCTATCTCTTTTAAGGCTTTCACAGATCACTGATAACAATGTTGCAATTCTGAGCAATTCTGGCTCTTTTTACAAAGGAAAGGAAGCGAACCTGCTGCATTTCTCAGATGTGTGAATGCTTTTTTGGCTGTGTGTGCAGGCAAGCAATCCCCGCCCCTTTTGCGTCCTCAAGGCAGATATAGCGAGCAAAACCCGCGAATCGCTGAAAGAGCGCTGGAACTCTTCTTTAAAGTGCACGTATTTTATCGCGGGTGTCTCACTTTCCTAAGCTCCCTAAGTGCCTTGTAAAGCCTGAAATGGGGCCGCTCAGAGGCAAAAGAAGAGTTCCAGCAGACTTTCAATTGCATGGGGACAGGGCCCTAGTATGTAGTGTGAGTAAATGGAGTTTTTAGATCCGGTTTCCCCAAACCCTAAAGTCAATTGTCCCATAATCAGAGGTTCTGTCCAGATGGGAGAAATATAGCACCATTATGGTTGCGCTATCATGAGATTACCACATGTATCTGTGGCAACCCCTCCATACCTCTGATAGACCCTCCCTAAAATGTGAAATGGCCTATTGTGGGAAAACCCAATGCTGGCCATGGGTTGCCCTTAAATAGTGCTGTTACTTACCTTCTGGAGCTAGCTGCCATTGTTGTTCTGGCCACAATGTGTATGTGGGACCTGAAAAAGAGGGTGACAAGATTTGCAGTGGTAGCGATGCGCTCATCCGTGCATTTTGCGCTGGCTGAATTTCTGGAAGTGCACATCACAAAACATGGAAAGACAAGTCCAGTCCCCGTGCTGTTTAGCCCCGTAACAGTAATGCTGAAGGGGCAATAATCTGAATTATTGCTTGCTAATAGAGTATTTATGGTGGTTGCAACCAGCCAGTTCTCCTCTACATGATCTGTTGCCGAAGCGAAACATCAGCATACATAGAGAAGTGATTGTATTCCAAGATTCAATCCTTGGCCAAGATTCTGTATAGCTGCCTTATTTCTGATCCTAACTTAACAGTCACTGAGGAGTTGAATGGAGCCCCCAAATATTTTAATCTCAGCAACTAGATCTGTAGGTGTTTTTCCAGTAACTGACCACGCTATATTCTTATACTAAAATTTTGATTCCGTGCTTCATTTTTCTTCTTGGGGCATGAAAAAAAGGAAAGCCATTATGAAGCAGCTTGTCCTTACGAGCAAAATTTGGGAAGTAGCCAACTGGTGTCTCTAGGTAGGAAATGTTTCCCAACTCTACCTGTAAACCTACCCAGGAGAGGAAGAACAAATTAAAAAGAGAGAGAGAGAAAGATTAAACAAAGAAAGTAAGGAGTGGCCTAAACAATTATATTCAGATTATGGCACTTGGAGAAACCTTCTGGGAGTATCCACCCAACACTGATTAACTCTTGTTTCTCCAGGGCTGACCTGGCTGATCATTCTTATGTCTGCTGTGGTGACCAGCATTACTGGACTTTCCATCTCGGCCATCTCTACCAATGGCAAAGTCAAATCAGGTAAGCGATCTTCTATTTGCTGTTATTGATGTTCTCAGGCTGTTCCTACACTGGATAAGGGTTGAAAGAAGAGTAAAAGGCATCCTTCAAAGCAAGAAAAGTGGACCTACCTAACCAGACCAGAAAAACTCATTGTGTATTTAAACTAAGGTTGTGCTGAACCCGTCCTTTGTGCTTCAACAAATGGCAGAAGAAGCCAAGGGCAGGCAGGTGACGTACCTAAGAGTTCTGGCTTCCTTTGACACTGCTCCTAAGGAGGACACCCAATGAGGAGAACTTACCTGCTTTCTGGATGTGTACTTGCTGCCTTTAGAGGCCCCTTTGTGGGGGGAGCTGCGGCGTATGATGGCGCAAATGCATATGATGTCATTGTGCAACAATGATGTCATGTGTGCGCACGCTGTCATGCACCACAGCTGGGTACACACCTGGAGAGTGGGTACGTTCCCCGCATCACACAAACTCCTTAGGAGTAAGGGACCCTTGCCAAAGGGAGCCAGGAAAGTTTTGCCTTTGTCTTCTTCTTGAGAATGCCCAGAAGCAATTTTAATCCAAAATGTTGCTTCACTTCATTTGCAGGACTGGTTTCTTTCTCCACCTTGAGCAATCACACCCATTTATATGCCCCTGAGTTCGTACCTAGATAATCCAGGCATGCCCAAAGGTCATCATCTGTTCACATGGTATCACATTATGAAGCCATCTATGGTCCGCTCTACGTTAGCAACCTCTGAACTGTCTCTCTTTTGCCTGGCACAGGGGGAACATACTTCCTCATCTCTCGTAGTTTGGGCCCAGAACTTGGTGGTTCCATTGGACTTCTGTTCTCCTTTGCCAATGCCGTCGCCGTGGCAATGCACGTGGTGGGCTTTTCTGAAACAGTCAAAGATCTCCTGGTGGTAAGTGCATATGTAGGGGGAGACATCCAACCCAACCCCACTTCCTTTTGCCTCACGATTCAACCCCGACACCAGTCTTTTAAAGTTTACAGCAATCACCTGCCATAGAAGACATTCTTGGGTGATTATCTAGGACAAAACAGACAAGAAAATGGTGGTTTGTTCTTCATTTTGCCTCAAGGCTTCTAGAAGCAGATATGCAAGTGGTGCTATACTTTTAATCGTGTTCCAACCGGTGACAAGTTATAGCTCATGACAGTTCTATCCAAGTCTATAAGGACACACATAATCTAGTCAGTGTCTGGAGGATAGATCAACTCATAAATGGAAGAAAGGTGGGGTATAGGTTTTTAAAGAAAATACATGTATGTCATGGTCACTCCTTCACTTTAAACATTCTTCAGGTCTGACTGTTCACACATTTTCAATTCTGTCTGGTTTTATTTGTGCTTTCCACCCTCCATCTGGACTTTTTTTTGAATGGGAAGTCTACAAATCAAATGAGATGGTCTGAGGAAGTTTATGGTGAACTTATGACCACTGCCATAGAGTGGCCCTCTTAGTCTTTCCAGACCTGTTCTATCCCCAAGCAACACATTTAAAACCAGTTCATGTGCCCCAAGGGGAGGCAGTTCAAGGAAAACAGGCTCACCTCTGTGTCTTTCTCACCTTTGCCTTCATCCAACAGGAGACTGATTCACTGATGACTGATCCAACCAATGATATCCGCATTATAGGTGTGATCACCATCACAGTTCTGCTTGGTATTGCCCTGGCTGGAATGGAGTGGGAAGCCAAGGTAACAGACACTTGTATTTTAGCTTGCTCTGAGAAGAGATTGGATTTAAGAGGATACAGCTCACAAGGTTTTGTGCAATGCAGAGTAAACACTTCGATATTAGTCATTTGATCTGAGTGCACATCAAAGTGGGCTCTCTTGGGGTTGCCAACATTGCTGTGACATAATTGTGCTTTTTATCCCCTGTCTGGAGACAACCTAAGCCTTCGTTCTGTCCAGGAGAACCTAGAAACTTCTGAAAAATGATGGGGGGCTATGGGAGTTTGACTTTGTATCATCTAATGAGGATCAAATTGGCAAAGGGTATTAAAGCTGTGAGAACTTGGAAGAAATTCACGCTGGCTGGGTTGGCACGAAAGTTGGTTGTGTTGCTATAGCTTATGGTTTAGACTATGCTAATTTGGGACATTAGAAATTCATTGCTTGGTGAATGCTAATTTTTCTCCACTTTCTCTCGGTTCAGGCCCAGGTGGTCTTCTTTTTCGTCATCATGATCTCCTTCATCAACTACTTCATAGGAACTCTCATCCCAGCCACTCCAGAGAAGATGTCCAAGGGCTACTTCAGTTATCGTGGTAAGTGCACCAAATCCCTATTGGCACACACAGGGGCTAGCTACACCTATGTCTTAATCCTTCTACAATCCAACTTCAGATCGGGAAAACGCATCAGCAAAGTGACTGTATGTTTTCTTTCCACTTTATCTAACTTAGGCTACAGTTACATCTCTCCATTTGAGTCTGCCCTAGGACACAATTCAAACTCAGACCATTTTAGGCCTGGTCACACTTACGTTGGGGTGGAGGTGAGCTGAGATGGTTGCAGGAGTGATGGAGTCACATTGTTGCTGGCAGAAGATGGGTGAGGGCATGCTAGGTTTGGATGCTCTCTTCAGCTGTCTGCCAGAGTCTGCTGTCTGCCCCCCATGCCACTGCTGAGCTGGGCACAGGCCAGCAGCATTTTGCCTGGGTCTGTTTCCTGCCGCTGAAATGGTCTCAGTGTTGGGATTATCCAAATTCTGGATAGTCCTGATGGGAGAAGGAAAGTCCTCAGAAGAGATGAAAATGCACTTTGTTGCCTGGTCTCCATTTTTCTGAAATAAAAAGCATAACCACAGCCCCAAAGGTGGGTTTGATCATGTGGAAGGAAACCTGCTAGCCACTCGGCTCACTCTGAAGATAAATTGTAGGTAGATTAAAATGCAGGTGTAGCTAAGCCCTCAGCCTTTCTTCTGGAGTCCTGGCTGCATAGATTTATCTCTCTCTCTCTCTCTCTTTTTTTTTTTTTTTGGCCTGTTGCATTTTGTTGATCCATTCATTTTTTTCTCCTCTTCTTCCCATAGGTGACATCTTCCTGCAGAATATTGGGCCTGAATGGCGAGGAGAATCTGGCAGTTTTTTTGGCATGTTCTCAATCTTCTTCCCCTCAGCTACAGGGATCTTGGCTGGTGCCAATATTTCTGGTGATCTCAAGGTGGGTATCTGCAGCCAAATAGGCAGAATTTGAGAAAAGCAAGGAGCATGTAGGAAGGAGAAAACACGCAGCTCCAGACTTTTGCCTAATATTACACTATGTTTGGAACTGGATGAGAAGAGAGAAGATGGCAGGTGATACTAGCTTGAGCCAACAGGAAGGACCTCAAGTTTCATCCAGACAGCACTTACTTAATCCACATTATTTGGATAATCCGGAATAAAATGTGTCTCTGGATTATCCAAATAACGCAGAGTAAGTGCTGTTTGGATGAAGCTTCAGAGGTTCTGTTTCTCCTGGGTTTGGCTCTATGTTTTGAGGAGCCCCACGAACATGCCTTTGGTAGCCTTTTCATAGCCTCCAACAATGGTGGCACCAAATAGACTTGTGCTCCTAAAATGACTTGACTTTCCTCTTAACATGTAGCACTCCGGGGTAATGACGTTAGGCAATAACAAGGCTAATGCATTTGACCCTCATTGTTAAGGTTATGGTGGCTTTGTGTCCCAGCTGAGTGAAACTATAAATGTGTGTGCCTGTGTACAGTTTGCCCTTTAGCCATGCCCTTCTCCTGAATGACCAGTCTTTCAGTCTCTGCCAGGAAGGTTGTGAGGATAACTGGCTGAGGAAAAGACCGATGCCTTCTGCTTTGAACTTTGTGGAGAGAAGACATAATGTATATTTTAAAGTTAATAAAAAAAAATAGCCATGCGAATGCTGAGAATCCTGTTACCTCCATGAAAATTGGGAGTAGAACGCCAGCACTAACCTCAGCTGTTCTCTTCTGAAGTTAGAAGACAGGGTTGACTTTTGCAACTGTAGCTTTCAGTTACATAGTGTGTATGTTTCCAAAACTTTTGTTCATTTGGACCTGTTTCTTAATAGGACCCTGCAGTGGCCATTCCCCAAGGGACACTCATGGCCATCTTCTTGACCACCTTGACTTACCTGGCGATTGCTGCCACCATAGGTAAAGAGACATCCTCTGATAATGGATACGGAGTATTCTTGTGGCCAATTGAAGCACAAAGTTCTTAGATGTTGTGGTTTCCTTTTCCAGGTGCTTGTGTGGTCCGCGATGCATCTGGGAGTATGAACGACACTTTGGCATACGCCAACTTCACAGGAGGAGATTGCGTCGGCCTGGGCTGTAACTACGGGTGGAATTTCACTGAATGTACCTTGGCAGGGACCTGTGAATATGGCCTGGCCAATGACTACCAGGTAGAGAAAGACAGAGTTCTTGGGTTCTGTCCTTCAACTGTATGTTAGGATCTAGAACGTTGAGTCCCCTTCTGTGGTAAAAAAATGTCTCCTTGTGTTCTGCCTAGACTATGAGCCTGGTGTCTGGACTGGGGCCCCTCATTACTGCTGGGATCTTTGCTGCTACCCTCTCCTCGGCTCTGGCCTGCCTCGTCTCTGCTCCCAAGGTCTTCCAGGTAGGCTGCGAAAAGATGAAGGCAAAGCAAATATGCAGACACTGTTCTGCTTGGGTTGCCCTTCAGTCTGAAACAAGTCCCACTCAGTTGTAGGCAAGCTCCCCAGTACTAGTGGTTTCTTTCTGCTGTACATTACCATTGTACAGCCAAAGGAGGATCAGAATGCCTGGCTGGGACAGGCTGGCATGGCTCCCCACCATGAGGAAGGAGTGAGTCCTGGTTCTTTCAAACCCGCTAGTGTGGAATGGGCCCCTGGCCAAAAAGCAAGCCAGGCCCCTTGGGCTGTCTAAGGCCCTTTCCACACTGGGCTTTATTTTGGAATATATCTCAGGACTGGGGTCTGTGGTCTGTATACTAATGGAAACTATGGCAGGCCGAGACTCTAACCACTAGAGCCTGAATTTCCTGCCTCCCCCCCCAAATTTCCCCACAGAAGACCCTGACTATTCCAGGGGGCTCCAAATTTATTTATTTATTTATTTGTATTTCTATCCCACCCTACACCCGAAGGTCTCAGGGCGGGTTACAATATTATATTAATCTTTGACAGGTCAAATTTCCTCCTTCAATTCCCATTCTCCTTCCTCACTTCTCCAAATTCTTTCCTTCTTCCCTACAGTGCCTCTGCCAGGACAACCTGTATCCCCTTATCGGCTTCTTTGCTAAGGGATATGGGACGAACCAAGAACCCTTGAGGGCCTACGCCTTGACTTTCATCCTGGCTATTGCTTTCATCTTGATAGGTAAGCCAGGGCTTCTTACCTTCTTGGCAATCCCCACATGCATCTTAGTTTCAAGTTGCTTGAAAAGATATACCTCGAAGGGCTATTTGGGACAGGTTGAAGTTTCATCTCAGAGAATGTCCTGTGAACCAGAAACCTTCAAGTCTCTTTCTGTTATTTATTTGAATTTTTATCCTGCCCTATACCCCAAGGGCCTCAGGGCGGGCTACAACATTCAAAACAAGTGAACAAATGAAATAAACATTAAAACCATAACAATGCATGAATGTGAGGAGAAAAGCCATTTCCTTATTTAGCCGAAGGCCAGGGCAAAGATGGAACCTGACTCTGTCTCCTTCTTGCCTCTGCAGCTGAACTGAACACCATTGCACCCATTATCTCCAATTTCTTCCTGTGCTCTTATGCCCTCATCAACTTCAGCTGCTTCCATGCTACCATCACCAATTCCCCAGGTAAGGTGTATGATGGGAGATGGGGCCTGGGGCGATACAGGAAAGAGCAAATGCGCATGGTGAATGTGGATCAGATGAGCAAATCAACAGGCTGAAGCATCCTGACTGGAATCTGAACTGGATGAGATACAGTTGTGTGCTATGCTGTGGAGATGAAGACAGGACTTGACCCTGAAAAGCCTCTTTCCGGGCGATGACCCTTCAGTCAGAAGGACCAGTAACATGCACACAGACACAAATGCTTAACTTGCTGAGCATAGAGTTCTGCGTTGCAGTCCTTTGGAAATGAGGAAGGGAGTGTGTGCCAGGTCTCACCCAGATGCATGAATATGTGTTGCATGGTTTTGATGGCACTTTTTTTTCACTTGATATTCTCCCTTTGCCCCTCCTCCAGGCTGGAGACCCTCCTTTCGCTACTTCAGCAAATGGACGGCCCTCTTTGGTTCCGTTATTTCTGTGGTCATCATGTTCCTGTTGAATTGGTGGTCTGCCCTCATTGTAGTTGGCATTATTGTGGTCAGCTTGGCATATGTAACCTACAAGAAGCCAGGTGAGGATCCTTTGCTTTACTTTAAGCCACAAAGGCTGTGGATGACGGTAGCATTTGGCAGAATACTGAGGATTGCTACAAATTCAGACCAGATTTTGAAATAAATATTGGCTTCTATGACTACATCTCCAATGAATTGGAGTGAGTTATCAGACGCACTTAAAGGAGCACTCCCTGGGTAGAGTCTGTGATGTCAGACATTTTACCCTGGCACGTGCCTTACCCCATCTTGAAGGCTAGGAATGGCTGACCCTTCCTCATTCGGGAAATCATA
Source organism: Aspidoscelis tigris stejnegeri (assembly GCA_023333525.1). Taxonomy (NCBI): domain Eukaryota; kingdom Metazoa; phylum Chordata; class Lepidosauria; order Squamata; family Teiidae; genus Aspidoscelis; species Aspidoscelis tigris. The sequence continues at coordinate 12,384,100 of JALMGA010000009.1, forward strand.
ACACCAAGGGTGACTCTCTTTTTTTGGTTGGGAAGCTATGGAGGCACAAAGGAGAGAAATGTAGACAATCATAGCCTGGAAATGGCTGCTATGGGCAAGTGATTAATCAGGGCCACAGAGAGCCAGGCAGATGAGTGCTCAGCCATTGAGTAGTACTTCTTGTCAGGGCAGACATTGCCAAACTTGAAGGCAAAGCAAAAGTAAAGTATGGAAAAATGAGGTAAGTTTTTGGGCACTCAGTTGGTTAACTGTTTGATGCCTCTTTTGTGGATCCACAGATATGGCACTCCTTGGTAAAGCTCCAACCAAAAAAAGCCTTGGCTAATTGCACTCATAGTCTAAAAGGGAAAATCTTCTCAATTAATCCAGACCCTCTTCATTATTTTGTATACTTGTTTATAAATTATGTGTTGGCCTTTGTTACAAATACTGGGTGGCATGCAACAGCAAAAGCATTAAAATATATAAAAAAAATCAACTCTTGAAACTAACAGGACAGTGCATCTTTGGTGCCTAGTTAAGAGAATAAGTAAACTTGGAGGTGGAAGGAACAGGCAGCAGAAGTTAAAAGAGGTCTTCACAGAGTGGAGATCGAAGTGTGGATAGTCAGTCTTGTCTAGTGTAAGGAGCCTCCTATATTCTTAGGCTCATCCTTGTAGAGGGCTCCCCAACGCTGTCGTCCACTATTAAAGAGGAAGCAAGTCAGTATGGACTAACTTCGATTTTCATTTCTCTCTTCCTCTTCTACTTTTCCCACAGAGGTGAACTGGGGTTCCTCAGTGCAGGCTAGCACATATAACACGGCCCTGTCCAATGCCATAAGCTTGTCCAGTGTGGAAGACCACGTCAAGAATTTCCGGTGAGGCAGATTTGGTTGTTTACTTAGTGACAGGTCAAAGACCTAAGAGCAAGATCTTCTCGGTTCCTTGTGTCTTCCTTTTTGTGGAAAGAGATGGCAACTGGGTTCAAGGCTGTGCTTGGTGGCTCCTTCCTTCCTTCCTTCCTCCCTCCCTCCCTCCCTCCCTCCCATTGCGCAGTGCTCAGGGTAGCTTAGTTACCTTGTGGTAGGTCTTCAGCCTTAAATGTAAACTAACCTTCAGAAATACAACCTGGATTATCATGAAGAAGAAATATGTATAGTTTCTTTTCATGGGGCACAGCTGTGGTTTACACATGCATATTTGTGTCTCGATGATTGTAACTTCACGTAACTGGCAGTTGGTGGAATGGGCCATCGGACACACAACAGTAAAGGCAATGTACATTTCACTGGACTCACAATAACTGTGGCACAAATGTTCCTAATGAGCCAGATAACTGCCTATAACCACCAACATACTGAATATCCCCCCAGATCAGAATGAATGATTGTTAATTCTTTGACAAGATGTCTTCCCTTAGAATTGTCCAGAAGCAAGCAAGCTTTTAAAAAAAATTCTTTGAGAAAATGTGTAAATTCTTGAGGCGTTTTTGAACACTGGACATAAGAGAAGCTGTGCTGGATCAGGCCACAGCCCATCTAGTCCAGCATCCTACTTCAGTCAGTGACTGACTAATTGCTTCTGAGCATTTCAAGAAGACAAAGGCAAAACCTTCACCTGCTCTCAGATCCTTGCAAATGGCCTTTAGAGGCATCCTGACTGGCTCTCCAACCTGAAGGTAGCACTTAAGCAGAGACCTTTGGGTATGGGGCAGGATAGAAATGTGAATGAATGAATGAATTCTATGAGATGTTGATATACCTGACCTAAATGAATTTTCCTAATCCTTTCTTAAAGCCATCCAGGCTGGCTGCCACCACCATCTCTTATGACCAATGAAATAGTAGTTCTGCATGCTGAATTGTCTTATAGTTAAGCAATCTTTCTTTGTCTTTTTCACAGGCCGCAATGTTTGGTCCTCTCCGGCCCACCCAGCTTTCGACCAGCCCTGGTGGATTTTGTTGCAGCCTTCACTAAGAATGTGAGCCTTATGATATGCGGGAACATAGCTGAGGTGAGTGCAACAGGCCTTTGAATGGAAAAGCACAAGAACATAAGAGAAGCCCTGCTGGATCAGACCACAGCCCATCTGGTCCAGCATCCCATCTCACACAGTGTCCCACCAGTTGCTTCTGAGCATCTCAAGCAGAAGACAAAGCCTTCACCTGTTCTTGGTTCCACAAATAGCTTGTCCCACCAAAATGATGTTGGGAACATGGTGTTGACTCCTAGAGTTGGGTAAAAGCTGCTGAAGCCATTGAGGTCCCTCTCCATCCCCTGCTTCATGCAGGAATCCAGACCAAAGCATCAATGGCAGATGCTTGCCCAGGCTCTACTGCAACACATCTTGTGATGAAGATCCCACCAGATCTCTAAGTAACCCACTGTTGAACTGCCCTTACTTTAAAGAATGGTGGTTTCTAGTTTTGCCCCTAATGTTCAGCCGAAATCTGCCACCTTAAAATGTGGAAAAAAGAAGCAGCTGTGAAATGCTGCCATTTTAACAATGCTCTCTTTTTGCTTCTCCAGCCACAAGACTCTTCATGTGCTGAAAACTATGATGAACAACTCAGCTGGCTCAGCGCACGCAAAATTCGCTCATTCTACAGCTTTATCACTATTGGGGACATCAGAGCTGGTGCCCGGAGTCTTATGCAGGTATCAGATCAAAAGGAGGCTTTCCTAACTTGGGCAAAGGTGGTTCTGTTATGGTTGCGAAGACTGGAAGAGGTAGAGCCACCAAAGGGAATGGAGAAAAGCAGTGTCTCAAGTTTGCTTTCCAATGTGGACTCATTCAGTATTTGAAAAATTGCCTCTCTGTGCATAAATTATCCCTGAGTCTGAAGTCATCTAGAGCTTTCTTGCTGATAGTTCCTCCTACCCAAGATGTAGCTGGGGCAGGCACTGGTTAGGGCACCAGTGTTGTGGAACAAACAGTTAAACATCTGAGCATGTGTCTCCGCCAAGAAAACTGCATTGAGGTGTCCACGGAGGCCTCAACTGGGCAGTCAACCAGGCACTAGCCATGACTTAATGGGACACAGCATCAACAACCTAATGTTTGGAATGTTGCCACCAGTGGCCAGAAGGCACATTGATCTACCATTTCATATGACAGCATGCGGCTTTGCCTGGTGGCAGGCTAACCGATTCCTCTCCCTGCAGGTCTCAGGTATGGGGCGCCTCCGTCCCAACACCATCGTCCTGGGTTACAAGCGGAATTGGCAAACCGACTGTCCTCACAACCTGGAGAATTACGTTGGCATCATCCAGTAAGGGTTATATAGTGGCTGAGAAGGTGATGGGAAGGAAAACAAGGTCCATGGGCTGGTGTGCAGGTCCAGGCTATAAGCAGAGATGGGGGTAGTTATTTCCTGGGGGCTGTTATGCCGTGTTCCAGGTTTCTTCTGAGAACCAAAGAGCCTTTTTCCACTAGGGCTTAGAACACCTCTAAGACCCCATTAGGAACCTGATTAGTACCAGATTGGTACCAATCAGGAAGGCCCTGTCCTCACCTGGATCCCATCTGCAAGGCCTTGTCCCCATGAGGGCAGGGGAAATCTGGATTTCATGTGGACCTGATTACATGTGTCCACAGTGGGGTCTTCAGACATCTTCAAGATCCGGATCTCCAGGAGGATCCCATCTCAAAGATCTTTGACTGCATGTGGAAAAAGGGAGAAAGTTTTCAGATATCCAAAAGCTTAGGTTCTCAGAAGAAACCTGGAACACAGAATAACAGCCCAGAAAATGTTACAAATAAGAATTCATAATCTCTTCCTAGAAGTAGGCAATTGCAAACCACCTCTATAGCACTGCAAAGAAAACTGCATAGAGGTGCCCAGGAGTCCATGGTACTCAGCTGGGATTTAACTGGAGGAAAGTCCATTTGCATTTGTCTAGAGGCATTTTACACGCTGGTTATTTCATTAAGTAGAAAAAGAGCCACCTTGGTGACTGTGGGCTATGGGAGGTTTTAGAATCTCTTTGGAAAGCTTGAACAAAGACGGAATTTTAATCTTTACTCCCTCGTATAGTGATGCTTTTGACATGAATGCTGGCGTATGTCTGGTGAGGATGCGTGACGGACTGGATGTATCACGGGCAGTGAAGTCTCAAGGTGGGTACCTCTGGGAAATGGCCTGAAACACGGGCATGTTTTAACAGTTCGCTTCTGTCTACCTCTACTTCTGGAAGAAAGAAATGGAAAGAGAACCTTGGAAGCCAAGGACTAAAGCAACTAAGTGCTGTAGCTCACAAAGCTGGAAAAAAAGATGGGAAAGGGACTTTAGAATTTCACGTATTCAGGCTGGACCAGAGGGCCATCTGATAATTAAACCATTGGGGGTGGCTGTTGCTCAGTAGCACAGTGCCTGGAAAGCAGTGAGTTGTAGGTTTGATTCCCTGCCTCTTCCTGGAAGTAGTCAATGGCAAAGCACTTCTGTATCTCTGCCAAGAAAACTGCATAAAAGTTTGCATGGGGATTCCAGTCAAGTCAACTAGAAGGTGAACACAAATGAAAAGTAACCGCTACAGCCGTTAAAAAATCAGAAGATATATAGAAAAAGAAATTGGATAGAATGTCCTGCTTTCGGTTTGGCTTCTGTCTGTACTCTAGTTGCACAGTTTTGCCTGCCCCAGATGCAGATATATTTATTTCAAATCCCAGACAATAACTGATCTTCTCCTGGTCTCTTCTCCCTCCAGTGAATTTGGGCTTCCAGGATTCAGAAGGGGTCCTCAGCCAGGAGAAGCAGAAAAGTAAGTTGGAACAGGGAATATGTGTATTAACATGGATAGGGAACTGCCTCCTAGAGACTTTGAAAGATGCATGCACCTTTTCCCACAGATGACACCTTCAAATTAGTCGGTGCTGATGCACACCTGGAAACTGTGTTTCAAGGCAAGCAGAAGAAGAAAAATATTGACATATACTGGCTCTTTGATGATGGCGGTACGTGGTTTTCCTTTCTCACTGTAGATGAGCAGGCCTTGTTTCCCATTTGGGTGCAAGAATTGAAAATGGCTGGTTTTATACCACAAATGCCACGGTACTGTAGCTCCATTTGCTAAGCTGAATATTAACTGTTTGGGAGGAGGACTTGGACCTAGAATGAAGCTGTTCTGTCCTCTAGCATCTCTGAGGTGCAACCTTTCTTGGCCCACCATTGCTGTGAAGATGAAGATGACACTTGGACTTCGTTAGGACGGATGACTATCTACAAGGAAGGAAGGAATCTTCTCCCCTCTCTTTTTGACTTTTCCTCCCTTTCTTCTCCCTGCAGGGCTCACGCTCCTCATTCCCTATCTACTTACCCGCCGGAAGCGCTGGAGCCGTTGTAAAGTCCGAGTATTTATCAGTGGGCAGATGGCTAATGCTGAAGAGCACAAAGAAGAGTAAGGAGCTTCAACTAGGGAGATAACTGATTTGCTACACCTATAAAACTATGCTGCCAAGAGCAAGGGCCTATGTAGTTGGCATCCCAGCCTCAAGAGATCTGCAGGCTAATGCAGATCTATGAGGCCATACAACCATCACCTCCCCTGGTGGTCGACTTTACCTGCACTTGATGGAACATGATGCCAAACGGGTAGGCCTTGTTCAGTGTAGACATGTGCTTGGACTACCAGGGGACATATGTTATCCTGGAGCTCCAAGGCTAGGAATTTTTGTTCCTAGTGCTTGGAGGTATCAGAGCCTGCACATGTTTCAACGGCATGGCATGGTCTGGACTGGACTGTACCATCTCACTAAAGCGTAGTTTCACTTTCAGTGGTGACCGAACCCTCGCGTTAAATGGGGCCCTTTGGGAGAAGCCCAGAAGCAATTGGTGGCCCACCATGTGAGACAGAATGATGAATTAGATGGGCCATGGCCTGATCTAGCAACGTTCCTCTTATGTTCTTTTATGTAGGACAGAGAAATGTTGGAGTTATCTCTTGCCTTGTACACAATTTATAAAGATTTAAGAACTGTCAATATCCAAAGTAAAACATTTTTTGGTTACCTCACAACCTAGAGGATCTGTTCCACGACGCTATACATTTCCTTTCCTTGCTCATCCTTCTAAGTGTTTGGCAGTTCCAGATGTGCGGCTCATTCTTTCAGCATCTCAATCTTCTCACTTGACCCTGCAGGATTCAGTTTCTGTTGAGCAAATTCCGCCTGGGCTTCAATGAAGTTGTTGTGCTGCCTGCGACAATGTGGAGACCTGAAGAGACCAGGTAAGCATCTCAGCTGCCTTATTATTCTTTGCTCCCTGAGGACCTTGCCTTCAGATCCCAAGTCTTCATTTCAAAGATGACACTCCTCAAGTGGGAATCCCACTAGGGCTGGCTGATCAAGCCCTGTTAGGAACATGGCCAGCACTAGGCACCCAAAATGTGGAGAAGTTTATAGGTGGAATCATTTATTTTCTTTCTGTTTTTTTAAAAGTCTTTTCAAGTTTTGTACATACGCACATCAGTGTTTTTCTATTTTTCTGTTTTTCACTAATTTACACAATTGTTTATATTTTTCATATGTATTAATTTAAACACACATATACAAATTAAAATGGTATTTTTGTTTATACTTTTTGAGTAGAGACCGCCACTGTAAGATATGGAAGAAGGCCAATAATGAAGGACTGTTGCTTTTTATTATTATTATTTAAGTATTTGTGTTATAGATTTGCATTTGAATGCACATTGTCTATATTGATCCCCCTCTCTGTGGAATGGCAGCCTGTGCTCTTGTGTTTTCTTTCCAACTCACAGATTTAGGCCTGTTTCGCGTTTTCTTCTCCTTTTCATTTTTTGCCCTGACAGCTTTTCTCTTACTCTCCTTTTTGGGCCAGTTGCAAAGAATTTGAGGACCTCGTAGCTCCATTTCGATTCAATGAGAGCCAGAAGGACTCAGAAGAAGGAAGCATGAGGAAAGATGCACCATGGAAAATTACTGATGAGGACCTCCAAATATACAGGAAAAAGGTAAGGTGTTTGTGGTATCCCTTTCCAGAAAGGGGGCAGCAGTTAATGATGGAACCATTCGTATGGGCATAGGGGGGGATGAAATGTACCCTGGCAAAGGAAATACGATATGCCACTATAAAGTGCAGAACAAGACCAAAAGCATATACAGAGCACACCTGTAATTTAGATATGTGCACAAATATTTAAAAAATTCAAAAATCCAATTCAAATCTGAACTTTTGAATTCGAATTGGATTAAATGATATTCGAATTTTGACATTCAAATTGATTTTCGAAAACTCAATACGGCTATTCAAAAGATTTGAATGTATAGATCCGTATCTCTTGCATATGAATGTGTGTGTATTTGCGCTCATAATATGGGATGAAAACGGGATGTATACAGGAATTCGTAAAACCGATACAAATGTTGTCGCCATTTGTATTTTCAAATACTGATCAGATTACCGGATTTGAATAATCCGGATTCAAATCGGATTTTCAAAAATCTGGATTTTTAACATTCAAATTGAATCAGATTTTCAAATATTCGATTCAGCTCGAATTTGAAGCCAAAAATAGATTTGTGCACACCCCTACTGTAAGTAAGCACAGATCCCAGCAACCAACCTAACCAGATACACCCATGACAGTCAGCCACCTATAGTAGTTAAGGGTAGGGCAGTGCATTAATGCAGTTTTCGGCATTTCACTCTAATCAAATATCTGAAGATTCAGATTGAACACATTTGTATCCATTTGTACAAATATTCAATTTTGATTTGAAGATACAAATGTCAACAACATTCATAGCTGTCTATACATTTTCATCCCGTAAGGATACATATGCAATGTGTACCTTTCCGTACCCCTACGAATGCCTGAATAATTCATATGAATAATTCAAAAGGTTCAAAATTCGTTCAGATGTTTAAAATCGAATGTAGAGACATTTGACACAAATTTGAATAAATTGGATCGAATTTCAAATGTTGCAAGTATTCATGCACATCCTAGTTAAGGGCCCTAGAGAAAGGTTGGTGTCTATGCCCCTGTTCTTCTTGGTACCAAGATGGTACCAGCCAATGTATGCCTTGTTTCCATGGCATCTGCAGAGACTTCCAGGAAGTGCATCCAACATCCCCATTGCCTTGTGCACACTTCCTCTTTCCCTCTCCTTGCACTTACACAAGTGTTGCACAAGTTGTCGCTGATCCTGAACACAGTGTGCACAAATTTTGAAATCCGGGGAGACCAGCACTGAGTCCAAGCATTAAAAAGGAAAAGCTTCTGTTAGGCCATTATACATCTTCCTTTCCAGCAGCCCCTTGTGCTTGAAAGAAAACTCACAAAGGAAAGTGTCCTGTCTTTTATGTAATATCCCAACAGTCATTTCTTTAGTCAGTACCATCTATTAATTTTTTTAAAGCTACTTTTAATTCATTAAACACCCTAAAGATGCATCAGGCTTGGACACAGCAGATAAGGCCTCATTCATTAAGTTGAAAACATAAATACTTATCTCACAAATCTTTTGCTTTTATAAAGAGTGGGGAGGGAGAATATTGTAACTTAGTGTTATATATGTTTTATGCGTTAAGTTTGTTTTAGGTTTTGCTGAATACTCCTAACATACTGTATATATATTTTAAAAAACTAACTGGACAACTTTAGCTCCAGATCAAAGCCTTAATGACCCTGTATGCACTTTCAATGAGCATAGGTCCTGGGTAATTGCGTCCATACATTTTTCCCACCACTGTTCTGGTGCTCACCAATCCCCCCAGGCTCCAAATTAGCTGTGGACTACTAAAATGCTGTCCACAGATTGACCAGGAGCAGTGGTGGCCGCATGGTCATATTCCAATTGCCATGGTAACATCCAGGCCTGTATCAGATGTTGCTGGTCCTCCAGCCTGCCTGGGCCTGGCCATCTGCATTTCAGGTATTTGTGGTCTGGTCTGGACCTCTATCAGTGGTTGAAGTGCAAACAGATCCCACCACGGTTGCTAAGGAAAAAATTCCTTGTTTGTGCTTAGGCCTATGCAAAGACCAGAAAGCTTATTTTCTTCTGCCAGCTTGAACAATAAACTAAAGTTAGTTGCCTGATGTAAATGTGTTGGTTATTTTTAAAGCCCAGCTTGTTCAAACTTATTAAGGGTCATCCCAAGAGAACCACCAATTTCATGTCAGCCTGCGCAGAGTGTAAAGATGAAACAGGTTGAAACTTGTTTTGAGGTGCCCCTTAGGAAGAAATAGGTTTGGAAGAGTCTCAACTTGTTTTCTTTCAAAATTGTGTCTTGGGAACGTCTTTCTCTTTTTCCCTTGTGACTTCCTGATGGCTCTAGGCTCTAGTTCCATACATCTGAGTCTTGCTAATTGCCACTTATTTTTTACTCCAACAACTCAGCCCTGTAATTTCTTCCGAAGCAGTAAGTGTCTCCAGACTTGGCAGACAGAGGATGCATTGTGATAAATGAAAGTAGAATTGCCACCAGTTACATGAGGAGGTACCACAAATCATGCCTGTTTAGGGAGTTCAAACCTGCTGATTGTTTCTCTGGACAGAGGCATATCCACTCTTTCCAAGGTGTGAAGCCAAAATGGCGGAGCGCAAAGAGAATTGTGGGGACTGAGAAACCACAAAAACTCAGTACCGTTGGAATGTGCATGGTTAGGCAGCGCAGAGATGTATTAGTTAACCCTATATGAATATTCATTATTTATTTAAACTGTTTATACCCCACCACATATCCTAAGATCTTTGGGTAGCTTACAATAAAAGACCCATATATTAAATATGTACCCCCCAAAAACTGAATCTTGTAGTCTCCTCATGTTGGCCCTTTCTACAGAAACATGTTTATAAGAATTGCGGCCTAGCTATCTCTTTGTTCAGTGTTTGCCTCTGACATAGGGTTTTTTTCTGGAGGCCCATGAAGCAAAAGGGGAACTTTGGGGAATTTGGTATTTTTAATGCATTTAGTATGAGGGGGTTCATTCTCTCTAGCTCCCACCCACGTCTTGGGATAGGTAGATTTGGGTCAAATGTCATCCTGAGCCATCCTGCATCCCAAAAGATGATGTTATGTGATGAACATGAGGTAGAAAGGATGAACTGACTAATGTGTCTCTCCTTGTTTTCCAACATGGCCTCTTCAGTCAGAACAACATATGTGTCTTCACGAGATCCTGCAGGAATATTCACGCAACGCAGCTCTTATTGTCATGTGAGTTATTCCCTACTCACAGGAGGGGGGGCACGCATGTGTGGGACCCTCAAGTGAACAATCCATCCCATGATTCCTCCCCCCTCCTGTCACTTGGAAACCACTGTCAGTGATTTAAAGCCACCAGATGGAGCTGGGCGTACAGCTCCTGGAGGTAAAATAACCTGTTGCGAGCCAGTCTGGGTTTGTGGTTAGAATATCAGATTCTTATCTGGTAGTCTTCCAGTTTGAGCCTGAATCCTCCACGAAGCCAGCTGGGTGACCTTGGGCTAGTCACAGCTCCCTTTCTGAGATCTCAAAGCCCCATCTACCTCACAGGGTGTCTGTTGTGGGGAGAAGAACAGAAGGTTTGTCAGCCGCTTTGAGCCCCCTTAAAGAGTGAAAAAAGCCAACTCTTCTATTAGTATTGTGCACTAATGGAAACTAGGCGTGTACACGAATGCAATTCTCTAATTCAATTTGTAATGAATCTGAATATCAAAAAACAAAACTCTGAATGTATCCTAATATCAAAAAAAGAATGTCTGCACATTCGATTTCATACAAATACATTTGTATGTATTTGTACAAATAATTTGGTCATTCGCATCGGTACAGGTAGGTACGCATTAGTCTCCAAAGTCCCTTCGGAGCGCCTCCGAAGTCTGCGCTGATCTCTCCAAAATCACTCTGAAGCTGGGACTTTGGGGCTCCCCCCCCATAGGTGCATCCCCTCCCCCTGGCCTCCTCTAGACCCCATTGCCTGTTTCCTGTGGAAACAGGCTCCCTTTAATCTGGATTTTCTGGCAGAAGACCCCATTGCAGACCCCATTAATGGGGTCTACAGAAAATCCAGATGAAAGGCCAAAATGTACCCATTTGATTTGGATTTCCCCCCACGGCAGTGGAAACAATCGGGTCCCAAATGGGTGCTGTGGTGGAAATGGGATCATCCGGCTTACACCCAAATGGGTCTTTAATGGGTGCAAAAATGGGTACTTTCTGACAGTGGAAAAACACCCACGAATGTATTCATACAAATTTGTACGAATATCCAGTACGTATCCTGTGACATATCCGTGCTCTGAAAGCATCAAATCTGACCTGAATCCACTTTTAATCCACTCTTGATCCATGTTGAATGCAATCTGGATCTATTGCAGATGTGCGGCACAGCCACTTTCCCACCTCCCCAGTTTGATGAATGTTCAAACTATTCATACAAATGTCATAACATTTTATTTGCATGCGAATGTCCACATTTGGACAAATTCATACGAATAACAAATGCTATGATTATTCACGCATTTCCCTAGTTTTGTGTAATTTTGTAAGGGCAAACTCTGCATGAAAACAGCCAGATTCCGAGGCCTACTTAGCCCTTGTAAGCTCACTGACCCTCACTGTGCTCCCTTGGCTTTCTCTTTGGTCCTCCAGGAGCCTCCCTGTGGTACGAAAAGGGTCCTGTTCAAGTGCCCTTTACATGGCCTGGCTCGAGACAGCCTCCAAGGACTTGCATCCGCCTGTGCTCTTCATTCGAGGGAATCAAGAGGACGCGCTCACCCTTTACTGCCAATAGAGGGCACCAGAACACAAGACCACCATGGATGGTCAAACCGATTGGGACGGCACAAACTCATGAAGGCTCCAAACACAGCTGGATGCCCGGCGGGAAGGATGGGGAACCTGCCCCGTGAGCTGAACGAGGAGCCTGTCTTCGGTGTCCCCAGAAGGAAGGAATGGATTGTGAGACAATTCTTTTGAGTAGGAGAGTTCACTTCCTTGGTTGTCCTGGATTGTACCTGCAAGACTGATTTGTACAGTGCTGATTCTCTTGGGCTCTCTGTTTTAGTATAGGACTACTACCTGTAAATAAATTTTAAATATTGTTGTTTTAACATTAGTGGCCCGATTCCTGCTTGAAAATGGCTGGGCTTGTTAATTTGGTGTTCCAGAGCCTTTTTAGTCTCCTGCTGTGCTTGTCTGCAAAACCAGATAAATCCCCCCCGAAAGACTGCTGGAATATAAAACCAGCAAAGCCCCAGAATCTTGAAGACGGGACAAATTGATGTGCAAGTAGAAGGGCTAAGAGTGGGAAAGGTACATTTGTAAGTATCATTGCCGCACACAAAGCACACCCTATGGTTCATGCAAGTCAATTAGAAACTCACACATCGGACTTCAAAATGAAAGTACAGATGCCACTGGGGGATCTTTCCACAGCTGTGGAATGGGTCCCTTAGCCAACCACAGAAACTGCACCCCTCACCTTCAAAATCAAAGCATTTTTATTATTGGTTGAGCCCATGTCTCTGCAGACCTTGCAAAACAACTCTGTGTAATGACTGGGGATGAACATCTCCATGCTCAGGGGCATCAGCTGCCTTCTGGGCCACCCAGAAACCTCCCTAGGGCATGGGAAGACACGAACCTTGGCCGGCCGGCCACCTTCATTATAGGTCTGTGGCATCAAGTGGAAAAGCACCCAGTGACACGGTAGGAAAGATACTCCAGGGCAGACCTGGGTGCTTCTCACTGTGGTAGTGGAGACATGTCCTATTTCATAAGGAATCCTCCATTGCCCAATGTTTTCATTTCTGTCCTTGTTTGCTGCAGTAGCTTTACAACAAATAGAAAGCCTTAGTCACGCCAGGTCACTTCCACTTCATCTGTTCGGTACCTGAAGAAGAGAAAAATGTAGAGGCTATAGCTGCATCCAGGCATCACTTTCTTATTCTGCTATATGTGGGTATTCCAGAATAAAGTATGGATATTCTGGAATAGACGTATATAGTAGAAGAAGTTAACTGTCTCTGGATGTAACCTAGGCATCATCACCTTTGGGTAATCCATGAATCTTCAAGGGCTGTGACTTGTCCCGATCGAAACATCTCCCAACCTGCCTGTGCAATCATGGCTCCATTGTCAATGCAGAACCTGAAAGAAAGAGATAGAGATGGTGTGCTCCTGACTGAGCTGAGACCCTTGAGCCCCATCAGGTTGTTTTTGAGAATTTCCCTCCTTTTTCCATGCACAGTCAAAGATCCAGAACTTCAAGATATAGATCTTTGAGATGGTGTCCTCTTGGAGATCTGGATCTTGAAGATGCCTGAAGACCCCATTGTGGACCCCTTTAATCTGAAGGACGCATTAAATCTGGATTTCCCCTGCCCTCGTTTGGACAGGGCCTTGCAGATGGGGCCTTCAATGGGGTCCAGGTGGAGACAGGGCCTTCGTGACTGGTACCAATCAGGTTCCTAATGGTGTCTTAGAAGGATTCTAAGTTCTAGTGGAAGAAGGCCCTTTATTCTCTCTGCACAATAAAATCACGGCCTTATTTGGAACGGATGCAAGTAGACAGCCTGATGCAGGTTTAGACTTAGGCATAGCTCGGTATAGTAACGTTTACAACGGCAGTGGAAGCGCTCTACCAATTTAAGACCTATAAATGAGGAGCAAACCCTGGACTGAAACAAGACCTGGAAGAACAAGATCATCCATTCTCATTGGATGAACTAAATCTGGCCCTCAAAGGGTTCTAACGTGATTGATCTGAGGAGCTTCAAGGTAGGCCTCTCGGTTGTTTTTATTGGAACAGAGACAAGTTATGGGGAAAAGGAGCCATTAGTCACTCCTGTCTGGGCAGTAAGACAAGGGAAAATCCTTCTGCCACTCCTCTCTTGGAGCCATCCCATGAAAATCAGCTTGTGAGCGTCTACTTGCAACTAGCAGGGCATTGTGAGAAAAGGGTGCTAGACATTATAAGCTGGTGGCGCAACCCAGCAGAGCATTTCTTACATTTTTAACCACATTCGTGAAGTCAGAATGTCACTTTCCTGCGACTCCCAAACTTTGGAAGGAAATTAGAAGGCAACCTTACCTTTCGTCTGTAGCAAAGAGTTTTGCACCCCTCTCTTTGCACATGATCCCCATCATCTCCTGAAGCCGTTCGTTACCTGGAAAGGAAATGCACTGAGCAAGTGCACCAGACGGCCTCTTACACCCCAAGCAAAAGCAAACACAGATACACTTTGGCTGGGCGGGGGTGGGGGGGAGGAGAGATATTTACACAATTTGTCACCAATCTGTGCTTATTAGGAAAGAGCCCTGTCAGTCTGGACCCCCCCCCCCCAAACCAAGGGCAGCTTCTTCCTGTAAGGTCAATTATCCAGCTGTGCTGGTTGGACCCAACAGGACCCAAATCAGACCGGTGAGAGGTCCTGTTGCCACAGGGGTTTAGTTTTGTGAATGACCAAAGAAGGAAAGGAGGAGGAGTTGGCTTTTATACCCGCTTTTCTCACCCACTTAAGGGGACCCAAAATGGCCGACGAACCTTCTGTTCTCCCCACCACAGCCTGTGAGGTGGGTGAGGCTCTGAGAGCTCAGAAAGAGCGCTGTGACTAGAGAGGTCACCCAGCTGGCTTCATGGAGGAGTGCGGTATCAAACCAGGAGACTACTAGATAAGAGTCCAACACTCTAACCACAAGAGCATACTCTATAACTTCTGGTTCTTCAGCTCTAGCTGGAGTGGGGCTCCCGTGCACCCCATCAATCCAGAGCCAGCCAGCTGCAAGGAACTGTGGGAGCTGTAGTTCAGCAATAGTTAAAGACCCAGTGTAGGCCTGGTTGAAGATTTCACAATGAATTAGTCTTGAATCTCCCCTCAACCTAGGTGAAAATAACAAGGATGGAACCTGAGGCCTTCCACATGGAGATCAGATCAATTAATGCCGGGCTGCTTCCCCATCCTAGTTATAGGGAGGGAGGGGAGAATAAAATATTAAAAAAAGAAACAGAGCAAGGAAGAATTAGAAGTGACGCCCCTCCATGAAGCCCAAAAATGGTTCTCTCAGACTGAGCTTGAAAATGACATTGAGAAGTAGAGTTGAATTATGCTGCTATGAAGGCCAAATCATGTGAACGCTTGTTGTCTTGTAGGGGGTGGTAAACTGTGACTAGAAGGATAATTTGGGAGACCAGAAAGCCCCGCTTGGTTTTTCACACAATTGAGGGGTACCACCTACAGCCAACACCGCCTACAATCAGTGCCTCATGGGAGCCGGTATGCGCCATGGCCCGTTCCGTGATCTCCACCAGCATGGCAAACACAGTCTCCTGGGGAGAGAGAGAAAACCAAATAATTAGAAAGCACTCTTTGCCTGCTGGACCGTTGCACCCACTTCTTATCTGGGGGTCAGGCACAACAGCCCCCCTGCCCCCAGCTTGAACTGAAAGATTGAGGAGAGAAACTGGAAAGCTCTGAGGGAGCTAAATGGTCTCAAGTTAATCAGCAGTCCTGAGTAGCAGAGGAGCTAGAGAGATGAGCTAGAACCTGAAAGCCCCGGATGTAGACGCCTACACACAAATCACGCTTGAGGCAAAATCCTGTTAGTTCATTTCGATGTGGAATCATTTAATCAAACCCCCTTTTTGCTTTCCTTTTCACACTTTTTTCAAAGAAAAATTCATTTTTTTCCATTAACCCCCCCCCCCTTTTGCAACCAAAAACACAGCAGAACACGAATGTTTGATCCAATCAGTTGTTTTTGCAGGTGGGAGACTGGTTTGCTTCAATCAAGTTTGGACATGTGAAAAAATGAATGTTCGGTTTTTTTTATGTAAATATCTGCAAATAGGGACTATTCAGTCAAATTTGTGAACATAAATCGGATTTTGCACATCCCTAGGTATATGCACAAGTGGGTATTTTTGCATCCTGTTCATATTGAATCAAATGTAAGAAAATGCGTATTTGTTCAAATAGATCCCCTTCGAATGTGGTAGGATTATATTTGATACAAATGTATTTGTACAGATATCTGATAAGAACACATACATATCCGATATTCGCTCTGAAAGCATTAAATCTGCCCTGAAGCCACATTCCCACTTCCCCAGGTTGACGAATGTTCCAAAACATTAATACAAAAACAGATGCCAATGTACAAATTTCATAACATTTGATTCATATACGAAAGCCTGAATTCATCCAAATATCAAATGTTATGAATTTTGAGTTCCAATCCCCACCTGGCCATGAAAACTCAACTTGGGCCCCACCCCTCAGCCTAACCTACCTCACAGGACTGTTGTGAGGACAGCAGGGAGAGGAGAAAAATAGCATGCACCACCATGGGGCCCTTGCAGGAGGCAAAGAAACAAGCAAGCTGGTCCACCTGAAAGCATCTGAGAGTCTAAGGTGACCCAGGAAACTATAAATCCAGTAGCTGTTCAGAGATGATGCAATGGCAAAGACAGACTTATTCCAGGCTAAGCAGAATCCTACCTGTAGGGAGAAACAGAGGTCTTCCGGGGTACACTCTCCTGCAGCCAGCATTTTGTGAGCCACCTCCTGCACCACAACAATTAAAAAAAGATAAGTTACCCCTTTGTTTTTGAGGAAGGCCCAAGTGCACCCACACACTGTCTTGAAGACAGAGTTGTAGGGAAAAAATCCCTCTATTTGTGTAGGAATAATGGTTGCCTAATGGTTGGCCAGCATTCCCTTCTAAGCTTCCATTCCACGCAAATGAAGGCGGGGAAAGCACTCTTGGGATGAAGCAATACGAACTGGGTACCTTTGTTGGTGTGAGGGGGCTTCTCACCACAGGTATGTGGCTACCTGATACTTCATCCTGAGATGAAGCAAGGGAGAATACCCATGGTGCACTTCACCCAAGGCCGTCTGAGGATAAATCAAGTTGGGAAGAAGAAATACAGCCACCTTGGATAAGACAATAAGGAACAGGTTAAGAGCTTACCTCTATATGGGATAAGATCCCAGAGAAAGATACATCCATGCCCTTCACTGTGTAGGGAAGCTCAACCATCTTTTGGCCCCTGAGGAGGGAGAAGGTTGCATGAATTCCACCCTCAAATCTTCCAAAGGCTGTAATTATTTGCCTGTCCTCCAAAGAACAAGAACCCTACTTTCATATGCTTCCTGGTTTAGAGAAAGGAACCAGAGATGCATCCACACACGCCAAAATGAAGTGGCTCAAATGCAGATTAAAGATGGTAGCATCCACGTGCTACAGTCTCTAATCCACAAGAAAGGCCCTAAGATGCCTTTCTAAAGGTTTTTTGGGAGGATTAGAGATGGGATGAGAATGCAAGTGCTCACACACAACCACCTCCAAGCGACTGCAAAATTTTTTGGCCGTAGCTATAAAAATGGAGAAATTAGGAAAGGAAACCCCGTAATTGAGCAACCTTGACTAGAGATTGTCAGATCAACTGAAACATTCTTGAACATATATTTTAATTTGTTTTTATTGTCTATTATTGTAAATCATTTCTATCTGAGGAGCTTCAAGGTAGGCCTCTCGGTTGTTTTAAGTCTTTAGACTGAAATAAATTTGATGGATTGATTGATTTCATGTGTGTGGAGTAGCCCAAATATTTGCAAATCAGAGCAAATTTATTTCAGTTGTGACTAGTTGGCAGAGGGAAGCAGAATTAAAAAAACAAATCAAGGAACTTCTCAATGATACCTCAAAATGCTGACCACCTGAAGCCTTGTTCACATCTTAAGAATGAGTTTCACTTTTTTCCCTGTCAATCCTAAGCACACAGGAACAATGATAGGCTGAAGATGAGTCTAACAGAGCTCCACCTAATTTACAAAACAAGAGCTGTGCAATCTGTAATCCACGATTTGCTAACTAATAGAAATGAAGATAAAATATCTGGATATCAGTCCCCACAAATGAGCTTGTGGTCTGGCTGTTCACACCTTGTCTAACTATGAAAACCATAAGCTTTGTATGTGCATTAGGGAGATCTAGGCAACATAAGAACACAAGAGAAGTCCTGCTGGATCAGGCCACAGCCCATCTAGTCCAACATCCTGTTTTACACAGTGGCCCACCAACTGCTTCTAGGCATCTCAAGCAGACGACAAAGGCAAAACCATCACCTGCTCCTGAGTTCCTGCAAATGCCATCCTGCCTGTCTTTCCAGCCTGGAATTGATTGGCATGCATTCCAGTAGCCACTGGTACACCTGTCACCCATGAATTGGCCTAATCCTTTCTTAATGCTACCCAGGTTGGTTCCTGTTAACACTTGTTTTGGCTGTAAATATGCATTCCTTCCTTTTTTTGTAATCATTCCTGCATTCAAATGTCTAACGATTCTGATTTGCCAATAGCTGATGGAACCAGACATATTAGCTGAAAACATGAAGACATCATTGGTATAAAGTCTCAAAATTTCAAAGAGTTTACTGGAGCGATGTACCCACAAGATATACTTTCCTTTTAACTGGCCATTGCAAATTCCTTTCTCTTCTCAAATCTAAGCCTCTTGCTGTTTCACAAGCAAAGTTTGTGTTTCTGTTATTACTGTACTCACTTTTTGGCCATCTGCTCAATGTTGTAGCCAGGACTGGGGTCATTAGAGATCTAAGCCAAGAGATGGAACAGGGCTATCAAAATTCGAAATGGCTTCAGGCAACATTTATTTATTTAAGAATATAGACCACGCCTTCACCAGAAGGTTCCAGGAAGGGTCACAAGAACAAAAAAACTACAAAATATAGAGAATATTCTTAAAACTTATTTAAAATGTAACCCTCCCTCCCTAGCAAGCCAGCACTCAGAAGAAGCTTAACATCAAAGGCCTGGGTGAAGAGCTACATTTTAACTGGGCACAGAAAACCACATAATGTAGGCAGCTGGTGAACCTCAAGAAGGAAGCTGTTCCAAAATCTGGGGGGGGGCGGGCACAGAAAAGGTCTTCCTTCCTTGTGATACAGAAATAGATCCTAATCTGTTTACATTTGGCGTGCATTCGGTCAAGGGGAGAGAAACACGGAAGGAAAAACATTAAAACTGAGAGTGCAAAGGTACAGCCGCTTTCTAAAATTTTGTTGGCCGGTGCTTCCTCATTTTATCAGCCCAGCTACCCAGAAGAGAGATAAAATGAACCAGGAGCAAGAGAAAGGCAATGCAGCCCCTCTTTAACTCATTTTCTCCCACTTGCCTTTAGGAAGCTGGGAAAGTACAGAGAGAACAGGCCACACCTGAGCCAGATTGGGCCAGTTACGAGTAATCCTAATGAATATGGTGCCTATAAGACCCCTCTCTGCACAACAACAGAGCCCATTGCAAGTCTAGGCTCAGAAGGAAACTACCATCTCTTGGCTGCTTACTTTCAACACCCGGGCAAAACGATCCAGGCAGTTCCCCACAGCAATGTCAATGGTTTCCCCAAATATACGGTATCGGTGCTCAGAATATGCGATAACCTGTGGTTGAGGGACAGGGAAGACAGGGTCAGTAAGTGCAATAAAACTCGAATTCATCTCCATTCTGGACCAGAGTCCTGTCATTTGTGATGGCCTCCAGAAAAAAATATCAACATGGATACATCTGAGGCCACCCCACCAACTCAACTAGAACCTATCCTGGGCATTTGGCTCTAAAAATTCCTGGCCTGCGTGAGGTATCAGGGACCAAGGCCAGGAAGAGCCTTTCTGGTTGTGGCCCCTCTCTTCCAGTTAAGATCCAGGTGGCTCCCTTGTTGATATTATTTAAAAAATCTAAAAGCTATTTGCTTCATCTGTACCCTTTGGAACAGTTTAATAGGCTGACCAGGACTGATTTAGCTTTTTATTGCTTCTGTTATTATCTAACTTGTAAAGCATGCAGAGTTATTTGAAATCTGCAGAACATAAACCAAATAAAACAACTAAAATAAAGTGCACAGATGTACACAATAAATGAAATTATCCTCTTCTACAGGAATAAAGAAAAGTAGTGGAACTGTTACCTGAGTGTTTCCACCGCTGACATACAACACGGTCGGGTTCTGGGCTCCCGTCACGAGCCGACCCATCTCGATATGCCCTACACAGTGATTTACCCCTAGGAGAGGCTTCCCCCACAGCTGGGCTACTGTTCGGGCCACAACAGCCACGGTCACCAGTGGGGCACCCATGCCAGGACCTGGACAATGGTAAAAAAGATACTTGATGCCAGTCAGAAAATCTACCTTACATACATTAACCGCACATGACTTGGAACCCAAACACCTGTGTCTCTTCCAACCCAGGCCTATTCATCAACTGAGATATTCTAAAGGGCCTTTCTTGAGACAGGGCTTTCGTCATGGTGGCCCCACGCTGCTAGCTGTTCTCACCCAATATCACTTCCTTTCCATTGCTTTTCCCTCTGTTCTGCCAGCCACCACAACTGCTCCACCATCCATTATAAACCAGGGATGCAATCTGCATAGGCCTTATTCTAGATTATATCCCATAACAGAGACCTGACATTTGCACTGTAATATAATCCAGAATAAGGCCCAGTGCAGAAAGGGCCTTAGATTATTCTTCTTCCACAATCTATCAAATCTCTCCTGAAAAAATACTTAACCAGGTCTGACCAGAAATAGTTTTATTATTTGGTCTTGCAGCAAAATATATACAACAAAGGACTTTTTTTCCTGTTCATCATATTGTTTTAGTGACTTTTATCTATTAATACGGTATTATTGTTGCTGTTTGCCACCATGGCTTTAAGGAAGGGTTGGACAAGTTTATAGATGATAGACGTATCAGTGGCTACTAGAATGGATCTTTCAGGCTGTGGGGACAAGCAGGATGCCTCTAAGACCATTTGCTGGGATTCAAGAGCAGGAGAAGGTTTGCCCTTGCCTCTGCTTGAGATGCCCATGGGCAATTGGTGGGCCATTGTGTGAGGCAGGATGCTGGACTAGATGGGCTGTGGCCTGATCCAGCAAGGCTGCTCTTAGGTTCTTATACCCCCCATGAAAGTCCCTTCCTAAGGAGACCCACCCTTGGTAAAAGCTACAGCATCAATGTCTTGTGGATTCAGTCCAGCTTCACGCAGGGCTTCTTGAAGGACAGCAAGGATACAAGAGCGATGGTGACGCGCTGTGTCGCCCGGCAGGAAACCTGGAACGGAACAAAGGAGAGATCAACTAAAAGTGACGGCAAGTACTTTAACTGACCAGCAGGAGTCAGAACACAACTGGGTTTGTTCCTACTGAAACTCCTTGGTGGCCGCCAGCACCTGACAAATTCCAACAGGAATGCAACTAGTTGTGCCTTCCCCACTGCTGGTCAAATTAAAGATACAATCATGTCCCAGTTTGTACCTTCAAAATGAGTCTAATAACTCCAAGTATTGAGATTCCTTTTGCAAGGTCTAGAAAGATCTACAATAATCAGAGTAAGCCTTTTTATTCTGAAAGCCACAAAGAAAAGAGCTTGCTTCTTGGAAAAAGAACTGCGAAAACAACAACCTATCTGCAAATAGAATGTCAGCTGCCTTCCTTTATTCTGTTTTATAATGTTTTTTTATTGTTTTTTTCTTTTTACTGAATTTTGAAATGGTCATAAGACTGATCAAATAAAAATTATTAAAAATTATTATTATTATTAACTCCAAGTACACAGGGGTTGACCATTAATCACGTCAGTCTCTCAAAAACTGAGAAAGGAAGGAGAGAAACCTGGGGGGGGGGGAGAAGTATATTGAAAATCAGAAAGATAAATCAGGGTGGTAAATTGCCAAAGCTGGACGCAGCGCAGACAGGGGGTGTAATCCTCCCTCGCACCCGTATACACAAATAGTCCAAATCCTGACCTGTGAAAAGATTGGCTCTCCAACCCTCAAAAATCAATGATTGATTGTTTTAAAGGTGAGCTGTTAGAAGTATGTAAAATCACGCATGGTGTACAAAAGGTGGATAGAGAATTTTTTTCTCTGCATTGTACAACACCAGCATTAGAGGGCCTTCTATGAAGCTGATGGACAGGGAAATTGAAATGGACAAGGGGAAGTATTTTTTCACCCAGAGGGTCATAGGGCTGAGGAATTTTCATAATAATGAGAAGTGGTGACAGCAACCAGCTTTTGAATGGCTTTAAGAATGATTTAGACAAATTCATGGAGAACAGGTGTATCTGTGGCTACTAGGGTGAATGCCTAGGTACCACCTTCACATTGGAGAAACAGACAGGATGCCTCTCAAGGCCATTTGCAGGGATTCAGGAGCAGGTGAAGGTTTGTCTCCTGCTTGAGATGCCCAGAAGCAACAGGAAGCTTTTCTCTGAGTCTTGATCACAGATGATGTGCTAGGGAATATCCTGGAGAGAAAATGCTCTGCCCTGTTTCATTGCTACCAGAGGAGCTGGAATTAAGAAATCATCAAGAATGGCAAAACAAATCAAAAAAAGGAAAGCTATTTTTAGGTTTGCCTTGTGGATGCAGACATTGCAAGTACTTCCAATATGGGCTGTGTGCAGAGCAATATATTAGCTTGTTGCGAACTTCATGTATCTGAGGTCATTCTAAGGTACACTGTGATGCCTGGGTACTTACCCTGCCCTGGGGGGGTGACGTACGTCCGCCGGGGGTTGCTGAGCACCTCTCCATCACGCACAATCCCCACTCCAATTTTGTTGGCGCTGCCCTCAAATCCAATGATCACAGGCATAGTTCCTGACAAACCACAAAAGCTTTGATCACTTTGCAGACTGTCTAGGATGAAAAAACTGCATTCTTCTGATTTAAAGTTCAGGCAGAGATAAAATGAACATTCCTCGTCCCTGGCATTAGGGGTAGAGCAGCAGAAAGTAAGTGGAGGTCTTGCTATCACAAGTTTGCGATCTGTACTCTGCTGTCAGGCTGGTTTCAGATATGGCGAAAAATCCAACAGGTGTTTGCTCCTGCAAGACCCCAAGAGCCCAGATCTCAGATTGTTGAGCAGGAGAGTAACTTATATATGCTCACTATTACTAACCACACCTGTTGGGATTCCCCTTCCTGTCAACTGTTCATGGTTCAGGGATGCTGACCTTACAGTGTCTGGAACAAGCGGTACTCCCTGGGCAGGATTCCCACACACTGGCCTGGTATGGTAAAACATTACTGTACCAGGCCAGAAAGCATGGAGCACGGTGGTGGCCATTCACACTACAAGCGCTAAATGAGTCCCATGCCTGGCCAGTAGTACTTGCAATGGAAGCGGTCAACCTGGTGCTGCCCAGATCACAATGACAACCACTGAACCATTTGCTTTTAAGCCGTGCTGCTAAACCATTTATGCTGTTGGCCTGATGGTTTACTAGCGGATCACATTTTTCAAACTGCCTATAAAAAATGCATCTACACTTTCAGTTGGCTGGGAGCCAAAGGGTGTTTTTCCACTGTCACTAAAAGTACCCATTAAGTATCCATTAATGGGTATGTAATGGCATTTTTGTACCCATTAATGGGTACTTAATGGGTACTTCTAGTGACAGTGGAAAAACACCCAAAGTTACTCCCCTGCTAGTGATGAGGATCTAATTTAGTCGATCAGGTAAATGCAAAGCAGTTATACAAACAATTTAGACAGCTCTTCAAGATGCAGGACCCCTGCCTTGGATTCTGTATGAGACCTTTAATGATATATATACTAAAAGAGAACAAAGTCCTTCATTTATTTAGATTAACAGCTGTACAAAAAGGCAAACTTCAGCACACTGCTTTCTCAGCCAAGCATCTGCTGCTAAACTCCATTCGTCTCAACATCACCTCGTCTGAGTAAGCCCTGAACACTGCATCCTGGGGTGTGGCACACCTAAGGTTTAATCCAGCTTCAATCCACTTTCAGAGCGAGATAATACAGCAGCAAAGTGACAAGCTGTTTTCTTTCAGGTTAAAAAACTCAGAAAATTCATCTTTTGGATAGGTAATGTGGAAAGAAAACCACCGGTCACTTTGCTGATGTGCTCTCTGGCTCTGTGCCAGTTTGGTCTAGTGGTTAGGGAGCCGGACTCTTATCTGGGAATCCCGGGCTCAATTCTGCAATCCCCCATGAAGCCAGCTGGGTGACCTTGGACTGGTCACAGCTCTCTTCTGAGCTTTCACAGCCCCACCTACCCCAGAGGGTGTTCTGTTGTGGGGAGAACAGGAGGTTTGTCAACTGCTTTGAGTCCCCTTAAATGGGTGAGGAAAGCGGGGTGGAAAAGCCAACTCTTCTTCTTCTTATCTGGGAATACTGGATTTGATTCTGCACTCCTCCATGAAGCCAGCTAGGTGACCTTGGGCTAGTCACAGCTCTCTTCTGAGCTCCCACAGCCCCATCTACCACACAGGGTGTCTGTTGTGGGGAGAAGAATAGAAGGTTTGAGTCCCTTTAAATGCGTGAGAAAAACGGGGTAGAAAAACCAACTCTTCTTCTCTCTCGCTCTGAAAGTGGACTGAAGCTGGATTAAATCTTCGGTGTAACCCAGCCCTGGAGAATCCCTGGTCCCCACTCACTCCTCTTGCTTAGCTCCACGTGCTAAGAACGAACGAAGGAATGAATGATTAAATAAGTCTACTCGTTGGTCTAGCAATCATGTCAGTCTGCAAAAACACTCACATGAAGGTAAAACACACGAGCCGAAAGCGGATTAAAAGGAGCGCGGGTGCATTTGGAAAGCACTGCCTCCACGTGCGAAGGGGAGCAGTTCGCAGGTTGCAGGGGATTATGCTCTGGGCCGCCCTGGTCGGGGGTGACAATGGGTCCTCTGCCTGTTACCTCCGTCACCCCTTCTTCCCTGGCTCTGTTTCAGGGATCCCGCCCCAGGATCGCCCCTTGCCCGCTGCTGCTGCTGCTGCTGCTGCCGATCAGCCGCATTCCGGAGGCAGGAGGTGGGAGGTCCCCTTGGACCGGCACGGAGAGGAAAGGGTTAATTCCCCCTCTTCCCTGTAATGGGTGAAACAAGGAAAACGTCCAAGAGGAAACAAAATCAGACCACAGAACGCACCCCTACAAAGGTTCTCGTTCGACTTATGACAAAAGAAGGGTGGGGGGGGGAGAAGCCGGAGCGTTTCATCTCTTTTAACTGGGGGATTAGGAAACGCATGGGTTCCTTTACCGGGCTGAACGCGGGGAAACGCTGCTCTGCACCTCTCGGCCTCTTGTCCCGCTGAATTGCTTCCCAGCCCTTCGCTTGGGAACCGGACGTGTTAAAAGACCCACTGAAGGAACCGCAGATGTTCCCCTTTGGGTGGGACCGCGGTTCCTGGGCGTCGCCGCAGACTGAGCCACGCCCACTCCCTCCGCGCGTGACCCTCTCTAATTCGTACACTTCGTCATCCAGCCAATGGCTTTTAACCTTCCTCGGGGCCCCGCCCCCTGTCCTTGTCACGTGACCCAGGGGCACTCCACGTGGTTTTCAGTCGGTCCCCTTTACTCCATTCTGGGTGGGATTTTCTGCTGCAGCTGCTTTTGTCTCTCGGTGCGGTAAGAATTGCAGCCGCAGAAGACCTTATTTAATAGGTATTATTATTATTATTATTCTGGCCGCATCATTTTCAGGGGAGCTTTTGTACAATCGTTTTCCTCTCCCTGCGGCCCCCCGAGGCTCTCAATAAGAGGTGCAAGCAGGTGGAAGTTCAACAGGTGGAGTTGCAATTCGGCTGCGGAGTGTCTTAGGCTGCTCAGTGCACTGTGCATTTGCCTGTTGTGTTTTTAAATTAAGAAAAAGTCGTCACGAACATAAGAACGTAAGGGGAGCCCTGCTGGATCAGGCCACAGCCCCTCGTATCCAGCATCATGGCTCACAAAGTGGCCCACCAGGCTGCTCGAGCCAGTTTAGTCTAGTGGCCAGGGAGCCGGACTCTTAGCTGGGAATACCACGTTTCATTCCACGCTCCTCCACGAAGCCAGCTGGGTGACCTTGGGCTAGTCACAGCCCCCTTCTGAGCTCTCACAGCCCCACCCACCTAACAGGGTGTCTGTTGTGGGGAGAAGAACAGAAGGTTTGTCAGCCGTTTCGAGTCCCCTTGAGTGGGTGAGAAAAACGGGCTAGAAAAGTCAACTCTTCTTTTTCAGGGTATCTCAGACATAAGCCAAACAAAGGCGAAAACCTCCACCTGACTCTCAAATTCCTCCAAATGGCCTTCAGAGGCATCTAAGGGATGACATCACCAAAGTGGATAAGATGAAGTTTTTTCTTTCCCAAAACACCAGAACTAGGGGTCCCTTGATCCTGAATTTTGGGAGAACCAAAAGGAACAGGATTGTGTTAAACTCCTGTTTGATGCGTATGAGGGAGGCCCTCCCGGTTGTCCCACCACCCTCAGAAGTTAAATGGGTGGGCACCCAGGGGAGGGCCTTCTCAGTTATGGCCCCCAGGCTATGGAATAGTCTCCCCCTTGAGGTGCATCAGGCTCCCTCACTGTATATGTTCAGGAGGGCAGTGAAGACGCACCTCTTTACTCTGGCCTTCAGTTAAATGAGGACACACTCTCCCTTCCCCCTTGCAGACACTGTTGTTTTAATATGTGCTTTTTAAATACATTTAAATATATATTTAATATAGGCTGTTTTAATACACTTGATTTTAAGTGCTGTTACCTGCTCTGAGACCTTCAGGTGTAGGGCGGGATTGAAATGTAAATAAATCAATAAATGAACTTCCCAGAGAGGTTGCAGAACAGAAGGAATTCAACCCTGCAGAGAAAGAGGTTGGGGCAGATGAGAGGAAGAAGTAGAGCCCAGATTGGCACATGTGGTGACATCATCACTAATACTGCAAGGCCAGCTGGGAAAGAGACCCCAGCCACTGGGATGATCACTAAAGGGGCAGCTGGCGAGTATTGCGTTGCGTTCAACAGGCTCCCTTGTGCACCATCCCATTCCTCTGCCCACTCTCTTCTTTCTGTTTTCTGCAAAGGCGTAGGGTTGAATTCTTTCAATTCTGCTTTTAAGTGGGTTGTTCGGGTTTGCTAAACAGGAGTGCAACACATTCCCTAGAAAAATACTTTGTCACACAGCCTGTAGTTAAATTTTGTACAGATTTGTGCCTTCCCCTTGTGCCCTTCCACATACAACTATGTGAACAGGCTCTGCTGGTCAAGATGGGCTGCTGGTCCAATCCAGGAGAACATTTCTGGCATCCTTATGATTCTTCCTTTCCAGAAGACGTTGCTATTCAGGAGCCTGCAGCTTTTGAGGCTGCGCCGCCAGCTGCTAAGAGGAAGACCCGGTTGGGGAGCAGAGATGCCGAAGCGAGGGAAGAAGAATGAAGATGTCCCTGCAGAGGAGAAAGCGGTGGCAGGTCAGCGTCATAACAACAGGACCCACCCGGGGCCTGCCCTAGTCTGCACCAGCATGCGGATGGCAGGTTCTTGTTTTGGGATATAATCCAGAATAAGGCCCAGTGCAGAAAGGAGCCTAGAGGGCTTACATTTGTGTGGTGTGGGCTAGTGATTGATAACGGTGGGAGACACCCAGGTTCCACTTCTTTCTGGTCATCAAGGAATAAGAGGTGAACTACTCTGAGGTCTGGATGGAAGGGATAAGTGTAGTCTAGGTATAGGTCATGAGCTTAGGATTTGTTTGTTTTCGTGGAACCAGTTTGCATAAAAATACTTTTGTATCTGTTTTATCCAGTTTGTGCTCAGGTTAGTTTACAGAAAACCAGGAAGGTAGAAATGCTTATAAAAATGGAAGCAATTGGAGTCCTCATTTCACTTTGAGCATCCAAAAGAATGTCTGAAGAAGTAAGGTTTCGATGCATGTTTAACCCTTCCATGGCCTTAAACTTTACTCAGCTCCTCTTGTTTTCATTTGAGCTCATGGAACAAAAGCTGTTAATAAACTTCAACTGTTCCCACACTGGGCTTTATTCTGGTATACACATCCCAGAATAAGGGCCTGCCATCTGCATACTAGTGCAGACTACAGGAGGCCTACCTGGAATAAGATTCTGTGCAGAAAGGGCCTCAGATGGCCCCTATTCCTGTGTAGATAATAGAAAGAGGATTTGTTTTTAAATCTGTCTTGCTTTTTGTTTTTGCTAGAACCGGAGCCTAAGAAGGCAAAGAAAGGCGGGGCTAAAGCAGAGAAGGAGGCAGATGGTCCAATCATGTACCAGGATCCCCCTGACAAACTCACTGCTCCCAGTGGAAAGAAATACACTTTGAAAGTCACTTCCTGGAATGTGGATGGGATCCGAGCCTGGGTCAAGAAGAAGGGGCTGGAGGTAACCCATATAGTATGGAAGGAAGGAGAGAATAGAGAGATAAATACTGCATGTAGGGTGGGGTGCTTTAGTGTTATTTTGGCAAATGCCCAGATGTACTGCCATACCTTGTATAGTGCTGTGATCTGATCCCCAGTAAACCGCTGTCTGGTGCAAAGTAGTTATGCAAGTAATCATTACCTGGGGGAGACTGCGGGTTAGGGTTTCTGTGGAGACCCCGTCTACTAATGCCATTCATCACCTCCCCGGAAGTTAGATCACATTAAAAGAAATTTTTGGGATTGCCTTAAACAAGGGAAGTCACATTTTACCAAGCATGTAAGGGTAACACCATGTTATACAAGAGACAACCGTATAACAGCTAGAAGGCCCTTGTCACTCCCCTTGACCATATTCTGATCTACTGGGAACTTGGATATGTTTGGGATTGCAGCTAGTGAGTCTTCTGTTCATTGCACAGGACTGTCTGCACCATGCTATTACATAAAATGACAGGAGGCCAACACGCTCTCTCACGCATGCGATAATGATACAGGATTATGTCAGGTTTCTTTCCTAGCCCTAGTAGGCCTAGAACCAGGGCTTTATTGGTCAGTTGGTCCGTCCATCTGGGTGGATTTCAACAAAAAGAACATCAACACAAAGCCAGAACATACCCAAAACCCAACTTTCCTTTCCTTCCTTCCTCTGTATTTCAAGAAGGCTAAAGAGCAAAAGCGTGGTTGAATAAGTATGTTTTAACCAGGCACCAAAAGCCAAATAATGTTAGCACTTGGCAATTTATTTAATTAATTTTATTTGTATCCTGCCCTTCTCCTGCAGGTCCCAGGGCAGGTTACAATATATAATAAAGCAAAGACTAAAACATATTTAAAATTCCCTCTGTCCCTCCTGTGTATCCTGGCCTTACTGTGACCTGATCTCTGGCTTCTCCACAGTGGGTCCGTGAAGAAAACCCCGATGTGCTTTGTCTACAAGAAACCAAGTGCGCAGAAAAACAGTTGCCCGCTGACATCCGGGACATGCCAGAGTATCCCCACAAGTATTGGGCCTGTTCTGATGATAAGGAGGGCTACAGTGGTGTGGCTTTACTCTCCAGGACCAAGCCTGTTGACGTCACCTATGGTATTGGTAAGCGTGTACCAGACTGTACAGCGTGCTGCAACCTTTCCCCCAACATGTACATTTTCCTGTGGGTGTCCAATTTCCTCACACTGTACCTTTAGTGCTTTTTCTTTAAAAAATCATTTCACCTCAGTGGCTGTGCTCTCAGGCTGGCATTCTGTGACTGAGGTATCCCGCATTGTTCTTGAATTGTCCCTGGAGGTATGAGCGTCAATTGGAAACGCGTAGGAAGCTTAATGCCGTTAAAGGTGATGTTAGAGCAGACCATCCAAGCAGCATTGCTCATCCCAGTTTCAAGTTTTCAATACCAGTGCTGTTGTCTCAGTGGCAGACACCTCCAAATAACCTTGCCTTGTAGAGACAAACTTTTAATTTGACATTGTTTTACTTGTATATATGTATGGTAGTTTTTAAAATTTGGTATACAATTATTTTTTTTTATCTCTGTATGCCGCCCTGAGTCCCTTTTTGGAAAAACGTGGGATATAAATGAATGAATTAAATAAAGTCAATCCAAACTCCTGGTGCTTGCAAAGACACATCCACGCAGGCTTTTTGGCAGCAAAATAGAAATGGATGTGTCTGAGACCTTTTGCGTGCAAAGCAGACATTCCGCCACTGAGCTGCAGCTCCTCTTCATCTAATCGATTTTTTTAAATTGCGTTCCTTTTTCAACACAGTTCTCTTTTGGCATGCAAGACTGTTGCTCTTTCTTCCCTCACTTCTTCCCAATTTTTGACCCATTCTTTGCCCAACGTGGCTTTTATTCTCCACAGTGCAAGTTGGCTTTTGACCCAGGCGTTTGACTGAGGGAACGGCATCTCCTCCCAATGCAGGCACTGTGTTATCATTTCAGTTAACTTATTTAGCCTGCATTTATAGTGATTTTATTGATTGAGGTTGTGTTCAGATATAACAAAGGGGCACCCCAGAGAGACACTGTACAACCTTCATGTTTTCTTTTCCAGTATAGACCGTTCAGGAGGGGCAGGCTTGTGTGTGAACATTCCCACCTTGAAGCCAGCTCACAGATTTTTTTTTGCCATTCCTGATCATAGCCTAAGAGACCTTCAGGTTTATGGCTCTCTCTCTGTGCGTGCTTGCATGCACATACATTACAATTCTCCCATCGCTGCATCTGCACCCTGTGAAACTGGTAACTCCTTCCATTCTCTTGCTTGCTGCCCTCTACAGGTGAAGAGGAGCATGACAAGGAAGGCCGAGTGATCACGGCGGAATTCCCCTCTTACTTCCTGGTGACGGCTTACGTCCCAAATGCCGGGCGAGGGCTGGTTCGTCTGGAGTATCGGCAGCGCTGGGACGTGGCCTTCCGCTCTTACCTGCAAGGCCTGGCCGCCCGCAAGCCCCTCATCCTGTGTGGGGACCTCAACGTGGCCCACCAAGAGATAGATCTGAAGAACCCCAAAGGCAACAAGAAGAACGCCGGCTTCACCCCAGAGGAGCGAGACGGTTTCTCCAAGTTACTTGAGGCCGGCTTTGTCGATACTTTCCGGCACCTGTACCCGGACACACCCTACGCCTACACTTTCTGGACTTACATGATGAATGCCCGGGCCAAAAACGTGGGCTGGCGTCTCGATTACTTTGTGGTCTCCAAAGGGCTGCTGGAGAGTCTCTGCGACAGCAAGATCCGCACCCCGGCTCTGGGGAGCGACCATTGCCCCATCACCCTATACCTGTGTGTGTGAGGTGGTGGGTAGGGACACCTTTCCCAGTTATCTTTCTAGCATTACTTTGGGGCTGTGGGTAGGGAGGTTTGCAGAAAAACAGAGAAACTTTAGAAAACTAAACTTCTTTCTGACATGTAGAAATGTGTGAACTAACTTAGCTTGTGTATGCAGATATTTATTCACACGCCCTTGCGTATTAGGGTGTTTGAATGCTTTTTGTTCTATTTTGGTCACTTTTGGGAAGACGATGGCAGCTGGGTAGTCTAACTTCTGCCTGAGAAAAATACCCAGCATAGGAGAGATAGGGCAGAAGCAGGGCATGAACAGAGCCATGAAGAAGCCATATGGTTTAGATTATTCTTCCAAATAGGATTGTATTCCTGGTTCCCCAAACTGGAGCTGCAGGTGCCTGGCTTGTAGAGATCTGTTCTTCCTCTCCCGCTCTCCACCTTCCTCAGCTCCTTTCCCCTCTGCATGCCCTTCTACCTGCTCTTCTGTTCAGCAGCTCCTCCTCCTTTAAACCAGCCAGGTTTTTCCCTGCTCCCTGCCTTTTAGGTGCCTGTAGCACTGCAGGACTCTCTCGAAAGTGTAATCACTCTGCCTTTTTTATTAAAAAAAATATATATAAAAATACCCAGTTGAGTAGCTTGTTTTTTGTATGACCTAAAGGCTGAGATAAGGAGGTTGCCATAAGACATTTCAGAAATGAGTTCTCTCTCCTAGGATTTTTTTCCTTAAATCTCTAGGCTATGATCTGCATGGCATGGACTCTCCTGTGCTGGCCCATTCCTGGCCGAATGGCGTTGGGTGTGGCATATGGTCTGTGACCTGCGTGCTGTCCACACACAGGCTGTAGATTAGTATACCAACTAGACCACTGCTTATAAGCAGTCCAGGCTTGGAGTGTGCCCTGGCGTCATTTTTGTACATCAGCCCTCTCCAAAGCCCCCTCTGTGATGGATGGGACCTAGTGCACACACAGCCCTTCTCTCCTAGTTCTCAAGGTGGGACTCGGTAAGGTCTCCTCATGCTCAGACAAGAACCTGGCAGACAAACCTAAACAGCCTAGAGATTTGCTGCTTTATTCTAGCCTGTATCCACACATTCACAGCTTATAGGATCAGCACGTTTTTGAATGAGGACTTGTGACCCTCCCATGCTCAAGATACAAAATGGCTCCTGTTGTTGCATATTTGTGAGTTCAAGCACAGAGAATTAGAGGCTCTTTGATTGGGGCTGGTCAGAAAACAGTGCCATCTTTCTCCCCAACCTCCTGCAGTCCCCCATTTTAGGATACATGCCATTTTAGAAGCACATAACCTTCGTAACTAATTCAAGACTGCAGAACATAAAAAGGAGGGTGCAGTGCAGGCATTCCTAGCACAGCACGGTCACTGAATTCATTTTGCTGCTGAACCACAGGACTCTCCTGTTGCCTTTCTACAAACAGTCCTTTGGGGACTTCAGGTAGCCATTACTATGAAAAATGACTAATTTTTATGCAAAGCTTTTCTAAAGACTTTCCATGACAATTATAGTGGTCAGTACTATCCAGTCCCCGCCCTGAAGTGGATCCTGCAAAAAGCCTCAGTTTCCTTAAGAAAGGATTCATTCTCAAGATTTGTGGTTCTAGTTCCACTAGAAATTTTTTGAGGATGACATGCCCTTTTGTGTTTAGGAGGAAATAAAAGTCCAGACAGCAGTTGCTTAATCCACATTTGGATAATCTGGAGTAAAGTACACCCAGGCCACTGTTCCAGCTTTAATTCTTCTTCAGCTTGAATTCCAGCCCATTTGGTTACATCTTTAAATGCCAAGCCAGTTTTTTTCCCCCTGGATTTTCCTCCCCTTCCAGGAGGCCACCGTTCCGGCTCCCCTTTTCCCCCTGGATTTTAATCCCCTTCCAGGCCACCATTCCGGCTCCCCGACTGCCCAGAAAATGGTACTTATGCAAGCCTCTGCTCTGAGTCCCACCACTCCCTCCCCCTTGCTGTGACAGTCCTTCCTCTGCCCTGTCATCTTACTCTTCCCCCGCCCCCTTGCCTTGATTTCCTTTCCTTCTTGCCATTGCTGTCGCCATTAACTCCTTCCCCTGCCCCATTCCTCCCTCTTGCCTTGAGTTTCTCTCTCCACCCCATCGCTGCTGCCCCCACATGTCACCTTGCCTCCCCTCTACCCTCCCAGAATGCCTCCTCATCAAGCACAGCATTTCACCTACCCCACCGGCTGAGAATTACCAGCGACAGCAGCAGGAAGGTGTAACCAAACCATTCCAGTCTGAAAGCGGCTTGGATGTGGCTGCCTTCCTGACACGGATTGAAATGGCAAGGTGTAACTGCAGCCCCAGAAATATTTTATTCCAGATTTTCCATGCTTTATTCCAGATTATCCAAATAATGTGGGATAAACTGCTGTCTTGATGAAGCCCTGGTGGCTTTCTGAATTGTGTGGGGTGGCGAAGAGAACATGGATGGTCTCCACACTTACCTCCCCCTGCAGTGGTTGAAGTGGCCCACTCCAGCACCAGCATGGATGTGCCTTCCCTGCTCCAGTCCAGGCGAGGCATACTTCTGACAGAAGCCCCACCCATCCTTCCCTGTCATTGGCCCATGGCACCATCACTCCATCATCGTGTCTAGTGAGTAAGGGCAGGGCTGGAACTACCTCTGTCTTAGGGGTCCGAAAATGATTTTCTGAAGTTTGCAGAAGGAACAATGGAAAATGCCCCAGAACCATCTTCAAAGCTTATCCAAGGTCCAAAGATGGGTCTCTGGCATTTTCCTTGTTCCGGACTAAATGCAGAGCTGCTGACACCTGGACATTAACTGGTGGTGTTAATACGCTTGCAGACCATTTCAAACATCTCCACTGCTAACCTGGGATGGGGAGCTCTTAGGATGGTCCTGAAACAGAATGCAATCGGTCCCAGGCAAATGGGAAAGCTCCATGCGTCCTCCATACCAATTCTTCTACAGACAAAACCCCTCCTGCCTGAGAATGCACTTTGGTCTTGAGCGTTTCCCTCAGTGTAACCAAGGGCAGCATTCGCTTACATTTCACTCTGGCTTAATTGTCCAGAGCTGTTTGATTTCTGTACTTGCCATGAGCCTGCCCTATGCAATGGAGAGCCATGTGCTTTGCGCTTGCTGAAGAATCTGCAGCCCAGGAGATCCAACACTGTGTTCCAGTCATGAGTCTCAGGTTGGTTTTCTTTCTGTTCAGTCCCACCAAACTCTGCCTAAACTGAGTTGCCAAGCACCGTTTCCACACCCCATTTCTTTGCCTCCGAGGACTTTAGCAAGAGCTGCTACCTGGCATGGCATCAGAAGAGAACAAAGTGTCGCCACCAGGATGCTGTTTTGATAAGGCGATTCCTATTACAAATTCAACTGGCCCTATTCCAAGATTCCACTGGAAGCTGCTCTAGCGCACCCTTTTCACTCTTAAAGTGTGTTCCCCAGAGGGCTCAAGTAGTTTTTCCCCAAAAGCACCATAAGCCTTAAGAAAGAAGATTGGGGCACTTTGATTGCTCTTGTGAGAGAACTTCCCGAATTTAAATACAGCTGTATGCAACCGCTGTACAATGAATGATCCAAAGGGTTCAAACTGAGCTTCTGTGAATGCATACCTTAAAACCTGAAGTTTGTACATTTTGGTTTCTTCAAAAGCAAGGTCTCATTTAGGAGCCATTGTTGAGCTGAAGGACCACTGCAGACTAGGTCTAGCAGCATGGATGGACTCCAGCTGCTTTCCTCCCACACTGCCCCCCCCCCAATTGCTAGAATGCAGTAAGAAAGCCATGTTCTTCCAAGATGCAAAGGGGGGAAAAAACCTCCCAGAGATACCTGCCATAGCTCAGCTGCCAAGGCTTCCTTGCCAGCTGGGCCAACACAAAAAAACCTTCTGAGAGCCTCTGGCTATCTGGGGAATTCATAAGCAAGAGGGGGAGCAGCAGTACCTGCCGCGTTAGGATGTTAAATGTGTGCTTATTCACACAAGGACACCCCTTCCTCCCCAAATACACGGTGCAAGCTTCCTTCCTCCTTCATCTAGTGGGCCCTGGCATTTAGGATGCCCCTCACTGATTTTGGGCACCGAGTCTAGCCGATGATTGGGTGGGAGAACCCTTGGAAGTGTAAGGCGTGGTAACCTCATTTTGGAAGTTAAAATACACCCTAAAATTTAGTCAGTGGCCAAGCACTCCCATCTGCTTCCGCTCCTTAAAAATAGTCAGCAAGGCCAGATGGTAAATCTGGGCTACCCCAGAAAAACAGCCTCTCTTTGCAGTAATGCTTATGGCAGAGAGACGCCTAACAGAAATAGGAATGGGGACAGTTGCCCTGAGGACAGCCTGCCATTTCTACCTAACTGGGATTTTAAATAGCCTCATTCTTCTTAAAGCTGTTCTGAAATGCCCAAACCAGATCCATTCTGCACTATCAGGAAGCACACAGCCAACTGTGTAGCACCCTTTCCAGTTCGGTCTCTCCCCTTGCAGGCTCTGGAAGGGCAGGTAAATGGCCAGTTGCCTTCCTAGTACTGTAGTCCAGGGAACACTGGCTTCTTAACAACACTGTGGGGCTCTTTCTTGTGTTTCAAGCCAGCAGTCTTCACACCCAGATTTGTAGCGGCAGCATCCTTAAAAGAATGAGAGCACCAAACATTTCCCTCATTGAACCCAAGAGCCAGTTCTTGAGAGCTAGAGAGCCAGACTCTTATCTGGGAATACAGAGTTTGATTCCGCCCTCCCCCCATGAAGCCAGCTGGGTGACCTTGGGCTAGTCACAGCTCTCTTCTGAGCTCTCACAGCTCCACCTACCTCAAAGAGTATTCTGTTGTGGAAAAATAGAAAGCTCTGTCAGCTGCTTTGAGTCCCCTTAAATGGGTGAGAAAAGCAGGATAGGAAAGCTAACTCTTCTTTTTGCACTGAGCGTTACTCTGGATTATATTCTGGAAGATCTCAAGTGCTTGCTTTTTGCTGTTCCCTCTTCCCTCCCACACCATTTTCCTTTTGCTTCTTGTCTCTTTAGATTGTAAGCCTAAGGGCAGGGAACTGTCTAAGATTAATATAATATTGTACAGCGCTGAGTACATGTACAGCGCTTTAGAAATAAACTATAATAATAATAATAATAATAATAATAATAATAATAATAAATAGGGACCTGCCACCTGCAGACTGGTGCAGACAACCACAGGCCCCACTGTCTGGCTTGTGAAGCTAAAATGGAGCTTTGTGAAGAGGATTATGGGCATTTGGAACAAAACAATGAGTGAAATGAAGCAGCTACAGTAGGAGAATGTGTACAACTAAGCCAAATGCAGATGTGAAGCAGAGATAGGAAACAAGTAGATAAGGAACGAGCAAATGCAGGAATTTCTTCTACCACTTCTCTGCATGCCTCATCGAGAAGCGAACTTTGGGTAAGCTTAATATTTCACGGTTAACTGACACTTAAGAGATCCACTGGCTTATGTGCATTCTTCAGATAAGGTTGGTTACGCATTCTTGTAAGGATGATGGGGACAAATAATGAGGTTATTTTCATTTTGTTTCTTAATTTTATCATTGTATGTTTTATATGATTTTACTTTCTGTAAACCTGATCTGGTCAAATGACTAATCAATAAAGTTCATTAATGATTAATAATAATAATTAATGATAGGAATGTGAATACCTAAATTCTGACCGCCTTTCTTTGTCCACATTTCAGCTTTTTTATATAAGCGCTTTTTGAAAATTAGGTGGTATGACTCCATTGCTTTTGATTAGGTGCACTAGTAAATGATAAAGCTGCTGGTTTGCCTTGATTTTCTTTTGGTCCAGTTAATTCTTTTCCCAAAACCACCCAGGGTCTGACATAATCTGCACCAGCATGTGGATGGAAGGTCCCCACTCCAAGGTATAATCTGGAATAAGGCTCAGTGCAGAAGGGGCCCAAGTCTTCCTTAGAAAAAAGTGGGGGGAAAGCCAAGAGAGCATTTACACCTCAGGACTCTTGCTGACGTATGGACTGTCGACTTTATTTACAACCATCCAATCATTTCTTCGGTTCTCCTTTGGCAGTAGGGAGACAGAGGAGGAAGAGAGAGAGACCAATTTCAACACAACCCGAGCAGGAAAGAAGAGAAAGAGAGATGGAGGTGCACACAGGCAGGCAGCCATTGTGGAAGGGAGCAATTATAAACAGCTCTATGTACACGTTAACCATTCTTATGTACAAGCAGCAACACAGCAAGCGCAAAGGTGTGGGGGGAAAGGAGCGGAGGGCGGGAGAAGGGAAGAAAATCTGAGACAGGAACGTGACCCCCACTGGCAGAAGTCCAGACAGGCTTGTAAGGAGGACGGAAACGTGTGTGGTACCACGCTCTAAGCCACGGCTCAAGGCAGCTCCCTCACCCTGAATGCCACTTGTGGACCTCAGGCAAAAGGAAGGGCCAGGGCTTTCACTGGTCCAACGACAACTACCCAAACAAACTAACAAAAAATACCCTGGGGGCCTAAAAGGCAAGAGGATTACAGAGGGTAAGGATCTCTTGAGGTCAAACACAGAAACCCAGTTGAAAATCAGCCCAGGAGAAAATCATGGATGGGATCCTAGATAAGATCTGAGAAACGGACGGCGCTAAACCCTACTCAGCAGTAGATCAAGAGAAAGCCGTTTCACCCCACTAAACTAGTGAAATGTGACACGTTCTGGACATGATGGAGGGGTTTCGGTTTAAATCGGGGCACACAAAATCAACGGCATGATCGATCCTACGGCTGCCCTTTCGGCCCACTCTGAAGAGGGACAGTTTGGCTCTCGGAGGGCCGTCGGGGAAGATCCTCCACCACAGAACGTGCAAAAATCACAAACACAAAGAGAGGGAAGGACAGTGGAAGAAAATAAACGGAACACAAAATGGGTCCCAACTGGATATTCTCTATGCACAAGGCCTTTGGACCTCTGGACTGCAGCTGGTCCCAGAACGTAGGTGAGTGGGTAAGAAGTACCAAGCCTGATCTCAGATATTAGTTGTACGACAAAACGGGACGAGAGGTGCAGTGCTGAGGAGGAAGAGCCCAGAGCACCCAGGCCATGGTGCGTGGTACTGGCCGTTAAATCCAAGAGCTACGGAGAGGCAGCAACAGAAACCGCTTTGCCTCCCACGCCTTTTTCTCCGGCTCGCCATTCAACGAATGTGCAAGATACCTCGAACTCACAGCTTTTGCTGTCCTTTACAACTGCTCCGAATGGCGGAGCGCGAAGATTTCGTGGGGACGGGAGGGAAGAATAACGTAGTGTCGAATCCTTGTAGCTCTATTGCCTGCTAGCCTGGCCAATAAACACTTAAGCACATCAAAGAGCAGCTAACGGATTCCAAAATGGACGGCACTTCTGAAGTGTTCCAGCCGAGAAAGTGTAGTTCATCTCACGTAGCCGAGCCTATCACAACTGGGAGAGAGTGAACTGCTCTGATCTAAACTCTCGCTGCCTTGGTAGCCACCATCTTGCTTCACAGGACCCAGCACAGCCACTACAGTTCAAAGGTATCCCCCCAGAAAAGAGGTACTGGGGAATCGAGGCCT
This sequence comes from Aspidoscelis tigris stejnegeri, assembly GCA_023333525.1. NCBI lineage: Eukaryota > Metazoa > Chordata > Lepidosauria > Squamata > Teiidae > Aspidoscelis > Aspidoscelis tigris. The sequence goes on from JALMGA010000009.1 coordinate 12,422,629, forward strand.
AGTTTCTCAGCCCCAAAGCATCCACTCACGTCTAGCTCCTCTTGGAGGTTGGTCCCATCAGTGTGCAGCTGCTCCGCTGTCGGTGGGGTAGCCCCAGATTCCTACTATTCAAGAGTTCTTCAAGTCCACTCATTTCTTTTTGGCACCATGTCAGGCCCAGGGCAACAGACTCAGGAGAAGACTCCCAGGTGAAGGTTGTAGCAACTAGTCGGATGATCGAATGGGGTACTGGCGCAGCAGAGGTGGCACGGAGAACCCAGCCCCAAAGCGGAGAGAAAACAAAAAATGAGAGCAGGCAGGGTTGGCTCCTGGCAGATGTTGTGCTGGGAACAGCAGCTGGAATCCGGAAGGCTCAGGAGAAGTTCTGGATGGGATGGCTGACCCTCATGCACGCCCAGTAGGTAGCTCGCCCAAGGCAAATCAAGGCCAGAAGAATGACCAGCGCCCAAGCGGCGTAGATCCCACTGTACTGCTGAGCTTGTTTCCATGTGCCAAACTAGGGATAGAGAGACAAAAAAAAGGCAATAGGTGACACTGTTGGGCCTGCTTTTCCCTCACAAAATCTGTTCAGAAAAGAGGAATGAAGGACAATGGAAGCACGCAAGGTGGATTTCACTGGGGCTTGAGATACATCTGGACTATGTGGCATGAACCTGTGTAGAGCACAGAATGCCACCTCTTGGCCTTGTAGCCACACTCAGGGCCAAAATGGAGAAATAGGTCCCCGTCTAACAACACGCTTTCCTTACTTTTCTGAAGTATTCCCCCTCAACACAGCACATGGAAGACAAAGAGCCCTACTGTCGTAAAGGAGCCATCACTGTGCTTCTCATGAAGGAATGTTCTTTTTTAAAAAGATACTTGTTCTCTTAATAAAGCAAAGTGAGATTTTGAGAAAGCTTTAAAATATTCTTCAGGGCTTGCCAAAGAAAATTAGGAATTAAAAACTAATCCTGGCAAGATTGCTCTGGTGTTTCTAAGAGAGATTTTACACATAGCTGGTAATGAGAAAACATCCTTCTCATAATACTACAACAATGCCAGAAAAAACATCTAAAAGCAAGGGTGACAAGCAACATCTGGAGAACCATGGTTTGGGCATTTCTGGCCAGGAGTTAGCTACATATTGAATAAATACTACTTAAAAGTAAGAGCTGCCAATACCAGAGGTCTACTCCATAGCTAGGCAAAGAAGACTTCCATTAACCTTGGAAAGCAGCATTTTGACTACCTTTGGAATAATATCTACAAGACAACAGAACAGGAACACATGAAAAAAAAACCCCACCATGCGCTTTAAAAGGTAAGCTGGAATAGCACCAACATTTAAAGGTTCTGTCAGAATTATACAGTGGTACCTTGACATACAAGTTTAGTTCGTTCCGTAACCTTGCTCTTATGTCAAATCGCTCGTATCTCAAAGCAATTTTCCCATTAATCCATTCCAGCTCCCAAAACACCACCTCAGTTGTTTTTGTTATGTACTGTACTGTATTTACATACCCGTATCTCAAATCTTGCTCTCATCTCAAAGCAAAATATCACTCGCTCGGCGGCTTGTATCTCAAAACACTTGTATGTCAGGGCACTTGTATGTCGAGGTACCACTGTACCTGCTGTTCTTACTCACCACAAGCCCCGTTGCTGTTACAGCCATTAATACACCAAGAAGGAAGCAGCAGAAACATCTCTTGCGAGGGTAGCGGCGCCCAATGGAGGAGCTGGTGGGGAGAGGGGAAAAGGATAGAGAGGTCCCATCAAACCTGGTCTTATGTAGGGCTGCTGTATGGGTCGGAGACATGAGGGTGGCATTAACCTGACCACTCATATGAATTACTGGAATAGTGTACACTAGTTAGAAATGCGTTGAACTGGGAAGGATCGATTGTTTGCAAACATAACATGTTCAAAATGCTTACCATTTGCCTGAACTCCACTGGAGTTCAAGAAAGAGCTGAACCTCTAGATCAGTGGTTCTCAACCTGGGGGTCGGGACCCCTTTGGGGGTCGAATTACCATTTCAGAGGGGTCGCGACGAAGCTCCCGCCGCCCTTCCCTCCCACCTCCCAGCTGCTCCGCCCCTGTGGTTGGGGGTTTCCACAACATGAGGAACTCCATTAAGGGGTCGCGGCATTAGGAAGGTTGAGAACCGCTGCTCTAGATGTTCAGAAAGAACCCACCTGGTTTCCCTCTTTTCTCTTCCTGCCCACATCCAATGGTGCAAATCACGTGGCAGACCCAACTGTTGGGCAGTGCAGGCAGAAACTGGTTTGGCACATGACTGAACAGAGACTTGCCCATGGTTCCAGCCTATGGGTCATCCAGTCTTAGGGCTTCAGTGACTAAGGGCAGAGGGATCTGAACTCTCTACATCCAAGCCTGTAACAGCTGTGGCGTTTGCCGCATCTGCCTGTCCAGGCTATATAGCAAACCTCTACCCCAGCAACATAGAGCCACATCTTTCGTGTTCTAAAGGAGCCAAATTGGAGCCGCCTATTATTCTTTCCTTCATCCTTCAACACAGATATTATAACTGGAGGCACCACAAGCAACTTCCAAGAACCTTTCCTCAACTCCAACTCGCATCACTCTCGTTCACAGGCAACAAATTACGGCCAGTTTTCAGCATTAACCAAGAAGACATTAAACTCACACTTTACGGCAGTGCGGACATCGTGCTAAGGTGCGATCTGTGAATTCTGTCCACTGAGGAGGAAAACAGAAGAACAGAAAAGGATGAAAGAACGAAAACTAAGAAAATCTGGAAGGGAAACAAAATTCTTAGTTCAATCCCAAATGCATCTATAGAGAAGATGGAGCTTCATTTGTTCGTTTGAATTCAAGTGCTGACCTTTCATCCTAGTCCATTGATTTTATTTATTTAAGGTCCCAGGGCAAGTCACAACAACAGAAAGATAAAAAGTTTAAATATATTTAAACTATAACCCACCCACGTTCCCCGGTAGGACAGCACTCAAGAAGCCTGGTTACAGTTAGCAGCCATTTCAAAGACCGCAAGTACCATCTCACTCTCTGTCTGCAGAGCATCACACAGTTACTTGGTTTTCTGATCATTCAGTTGTGTTCAGCCCTTTGTCACTCCCTTGAATCCTAACACACCAAGCCCTTCCATCATCTCCGGTATCCCAAAGTTTGCCCAGCCTCATATTTGTTGCTTCCATGACACTATCGTTTATCTAGATTGTTTTTGGGTTACTGGTTAATTGTGAGTTGTGTTTCTACCCTGCCCTATATTTTTTAATTCTGAATTTAGTGTGGTCTGGCAAGACAGGATAGCCTGAAAACATCCTCCGTCCAGCACGAACAAAATATTTTTTTTTTAAAAAAAGATTATAGTTATATAAAATAAAGAAGAGAGAGTAAATAGAAGTAAAATATAAAGCAAACGGTAAATATAGATCATACCAATTCATCAACCTTTCCATCCTGCCAAATGAATTATCAATGTGTCAGGGATGTGCAAGAAAACTCAACATGGGGCTCAGCATAGCCAACAATGAGTCCTCTGTTGACCATGTTCTGTGAAGATGAATGCAGAATACACTAATCTGTACGCACTAAAGTTCCACTGAGGTAGGCATGCACATGAACAGGTTTGGTTCATGGCATACAAACCTGTCAAAGAGCACTGGGCTCATGAGGATCTCAGAAACCCAGCATTCTGTGATGGTAAGGGAAAGATGAGAGGAAGGCAAAAGTCAGGCGAACACAGCCGATCAAAGGTCACGCTTACAGACACTCCTTCCTGCTTCTCCCAGTTGGCTATGCAATCAGAAGGACGTGACGCTTGCAATGACATCACTACACAATCCTCAGCAATACTGCTTTTCTCTGGCCCCTGCCAAGCCTGCACAGGGCCCATTAGGTTTGCAAGGTATAAATCCTCACGATCCAGTCTCTCTTGGCAAGATCATATGCTACAAATTAACATATGCTACAAATCTGTTTGTGCGCACACCTATGCTGGGTGGGAGCACAGAGGCAGCTGAAGCTGCTGAGATGGTTTTCAATCAACACCATGATCCAATAGCCCCTGTGCTATTCTCTTCTGACTAGTTCTATGACTATCCCTAATTGACAGCACATGCCCATGATACTGGATTGCAACTCAGGCTGCGTCCAGACTTGTTTATATTGTGCAGACACAATCAGGGCATCACATACAATGATCGATGCATCATCGTGGAGTCACATTATCTTATCGTTGCTGCGCACACACCTTAATGCTCATCTAAGACACTCGCTGCCCAATATAAGGAAAATTCACATTTTCCCACCAGCCCGGGCAGAATGGCGAGCAGGAGGGCAGCTCAAATGTGACTGGTTGCCGCAACCCGCGCGATGGCGCACGCCGACTCAGCTCGCACAGATTCCGATGGGAAGCTATGGAGCTGCATTGTGAGTCGGGATGGCCAGTCATTGCTGCGCAGCAGTAAGCTGCGCTTTTACTTTACACTGAGGATTTATTCCGCAAGTCTGGAGGCAGCGTCAGCCTTTCCAATGCAGAATGATCACCTTTTTTGAAAGAAAATGTGATTACTAGCGTTCCGGGCCTACGGCCAACTTTGCCTCTCATTACAAAGCCTGGATCTAATAGTGGTTTTATCACATACTTAAGAATGAATGTTTTAAATGCTACCACTTTTTTAAAAATTCTCTCTGCCTTGCCCAGCTGAAGAACGAAGCCCACACATCTCCTCCTCCTCTCTCCACCACTAACTCACCCTCAAACACCTCTTACCAGGAAGTTATTCTTGCAATGGCCACAGTTGACACGCACACCAACGGGCTGGGGTTCCGGACTCAGAGGCCCCGGATGTACAGGGCCCAGGTTAATGATCCGTTTACTAGGTACAGGGGAGAGCAAACAATAAATCTGGATTACTCACCCTGTGTGCCACTTCTTACCTGCCCAGTGGAACAGTAATAGAAACAAGCACAGAATCCATTTCCCAGACCAAAGATATTGGCACTTTCTTATTCTGTTTGCTTTAATGCTCCATTACACCTTTCAAATGACCTCAATCACATAATACAACACTCTTAGGATAGGCTCCTAGACCTCTAGTTAGACAGAGCATTACTTGTTCATTACTAACAGGGCTCAGCTCCTAGCTCACATAAGTGCATCCTGCTCAAAGTCCTGAGAGCGTTTCAGATGAGGGTTCCCAGAGACCAGCGTTACTGAGAGAACAATAAAGGCATGCATTATGATAAAACCACCAAACAAAACCTAAAAACTAAATGGCAAATGAGGCCCAAAACATTAACCAAATGGATCAAAATCTGGAATGCTTATCTGTTGGCTCCTTGTGGAAACAGCGGTGGCATAATAATTGGACATACCACTTGGGACACTTGCATTATGGTCTACCAAAACATATCAGACCTATTTATTTATTTCTATCCTGCCCTTCACCCGAAGATCTCAGGGCAGGTAACAACATTTAAAATCAAATATATTAAAAAAGAGATAAGCTTATATTAAAACAACAGTGTCTGGAAGTGGGAAGAGAGAGTGTGTCTTCATTTAACTGAAGGCCAGAGTAAAGAAGAAATAATATTTATGACCTCACTATTAGGGAGTTAAACTACAATACATAAAACCATACCTAAAAAACCTTAGGTTGCATTATGCAGGTGACGTCTTTTCTAGAGCAAGCTCCCACTTTTTGCACAAGCAAAAGATTTTTCACCTGTATTTCCGAATTAGCACCATACTAACATTCCTGAATGCAATTCCAGAGCCCTTCCGATGGCAATGCTCCTCCACATTCCCTTACCAGTATGTCCGAGGGCAGGCGATGCGCTGTGATGTCACCTTACAGATTAGAAGGCAGTTGCAGGGGCATCTCACGTACTTCTTTCCAGGTGGTGCATTTTTGATCGGCTGCAGCAGAGAGAAAAAGAAGAAGATTCCAGTCCTTGGAGGCTAAGGCTGCATTCAGTTGGGATATAAAACCAGTGTCTATCCAGGAACTATATTGGGATTGCTACACACATTCCTGGGATTCAGAGGGAAAATCCCAGAATATTGCTACTGCGGGAAAAAGAACACCAACCTTGAGTTTTTCACATAGCACTACTACTTAGTTTATCTGGCACTTGCTCTTGTGTTCTTTCTGTTGAAAATACCTACTGTGCAAAAGCAGGGCCAGGTGCTTGTGCAGTTCCATGTTTTCATGTCATCAGCTGCATCCCAGGAGCTAGTGATAGAAAGGTAAAGGCCCAGGCTTGTTGCCAGTTTTGTCCTAAATAAGATCAACCATTCTCTTCTCTTGCCAGGACTGGACAGGTTTTCGATTATCTTCTATAAGAAATATCAGGACTTGCTAGTACCAAGATTATGTTTACTGTTTAATGAGATACTGAATACGCAACAAGTTCCAGAGACCTGGAAATGCTCTACCATAATAATGATTCTTAATGGACAAAGACAATCGGATTTGGCCGATTCGTATTGACCAATCACATTGTCCACCCAGGATTATACAATTTTCACGAGAATATTAGCAAAAAGGATGGAGGAAGTATTAACAACAATAACAGAACAAGATCAGTCCAGATTTCTTAAGGGCCGTTACATAGGAGACCCTATAAGAAATATAGTAAATATGATAGCGGATGCAAAAGAGAAGCACAGGAGGTTGGCTATACTTAAATTAGATGTTTATAAAACATCTGATATGATTAATCATGGATACCTACAAGAAGTTCTCAAACAAATAGACCTGGTTGATAGAATTAACAAAACAATTACAGAGTTATAAAAGGGGGTGAAAGCAAAAGTATCTTTCAATGGGGTGATATCTAAGGAGTTTTGGGGTGTTCTTCCACTGTCACTAGAAGTACCCATTAAGTACCCATTAATGGCATTAGTGACAGTGGAAAAACACCCACAAATAACCCAGGAAACAAAATAAGGATGCCCACTGTCCCCGGCATTGTTTATACTTGCATCAGAACTACTTGCTAACGAAATCAGAATTGATAAAAGATGGGAGGGATATAAAATTAAAAATTGTGATGTCTGAATATCCAGAAGAGATGGTTAAAAGTGTCATGGATAAAATCAGGAAATTTGAAAAAATGTCTGGCTTAAAGATTAAAAGTAAAAAAAATAAATAACAAACAAAAGAAAATAAATAAGTAAATTAAAAACCCTCATTCTCTTCTCGCTGTGTGGACAGAGACTACAATCCAGAATCATATCTAGTTTGAGTGGAAGGAAATGCCAGCCTATGAGGCAGAAACTTCCAACCCACCTACTACAAGACAGGAGCAGAAACAATGACCTAGCTCCTCCATCTCTTGTGGCGTCCAAAGTTAATGCTCTTATTGTTTAAGACTGAATTAAGGTTGAAGCGTTTGGAAGCACTGCAGATTTGGGAGGAAAGAATGAGAAGCTGGCATAACAGTAATGTTAATGGCAGCAGGGATGTGAAGTCAGAGGCAGGTGAGTGTCTTCTGCAGCACCCAGCATAGTCAAGTGATATTTAAAAAGAAAGGAATTGTCACTGCTGGAGGTGATGAATTTGGAATATGAGCTATTCAATCAAATACTCTGGTCACAGTTTTCTCAAATCATGTAAATATAGAATAAGCAATGCTATGCAAGAAGAGGAAGAAGAAGAGTTGGTTTTTAATACCCCAATTTTAAGAGGATTCAAAGGAGCTGACAAAGCTTTCTGTTATTCTCTCCACAACAGGCACTCTGAGAGGTGAGTGGGGCTGTAAATGCTAAGAAGGAGAGCTATGACCAGTCCAAGGTCACCCAGATAGCTTTGTGGGAGGCAAGGACTTGAACTGAGAGACCTTCAGATAAGAACCCAACACTGTCCACAAGCCCAAACTGCCTTTCTGTCTGGAGCCAAGACAGATAATCTTAAATATAGCTTTGCTTTTCAATTACGTCTGCCTCAATAAGAGGAAATAAAACTGATGGTTGCTTTAACCTTTTAGAGCAATACTGAACAATGGAAATAAATATCAGTATAAGCACAACTGAGTTCAAACAGATGTCTCCTTGCTCTTCCAAATCACATGAAAAGTCACAATGAAGTATGGTGTGAACTGAAGATTTGTAAGTTACACCAATCCTACCTTTAGAAGTTTAGAATAGAGAGGATTTCTTATTATACTGCCAAGAATAACTATTTACGGATGATCACATCCTACACCTGATGTTCTTTTCAAATGTTTTATACAGATTAAATAAAATTTCCCAACAAAGTCAGTACAAGAGCAAAGCCATTCTATAGGCTGATCCAGGCCAGTAGTCCTGATATTTAAGAATCAAACATGACCCGTTTGGGTGGAGAGATACAGTTGTCTGAGGAAAGTTGCAATGCCAGTCCTACAGTTCCTCAGTCAAAGCCAAGACATGGGAAGTCGGGGAATCCACAAGATTGACTATTCCCACCATTCTGTCCATTGGCCCTGCTAGCTGGGGTTGCTCCAAGTTAGAAATCCAACATCGATTGGACGTTTTCTATTTTGGAAGGTCCATGTAGGTCATTCAACATTTACCTACAAGAGTTCAAGTAACGTGTTTCCTAGCATTACCTGGAACTACCGGAGACTGCCCCTGGGGCCTTCTCTGTGTAAAGCAGATGCTCTGTTATTAACTCACAAGTCACAGAAGCCTAGAAGTGCCAAATACCAGTCAGAGTGGGGACAAATAGAAAAGATGGACCAAACCTAAGCTGGTACTTAAAGACTGGTTCCAATGAAATCTTAGGTAGAACCTTTAGAAACATCCCTACCAGGTGACAGCTATGAAAACAAAACCTTATTTTAGAATCTGTTTACAATGTGGTGCACAATAACTAAGGCGATAATTCCTTGGCATCAAGGAACATACAATGGAGAATGCGGCCACCTGATACTAAATTACTCACTGCAATCACAGGATGTTTGAGACATGAATCTAGGTCCAAAGGCCAACTGAGCCACACCTTTGAGTATTTTAAAAGGAACCCACGAACAAACTTTCTCTCTCTGACTGACAGAGCTAAAATAACCCTAACTGATGCATAACAGGTTTTGCTAGGTTTCTGACTAGACATAAACGTATAGTTTCTGAAGTGCTGTCACTTCAAACTCTGGAGGTTATCAAAGTGGTAGCACACCAGTTCAGTGCCTCTTTATAAATCTATGATGAGTCCGCATTTGGAATACTGACTATAATTCTGGATCATCACACCTCAGAAAGGACATTGTGGAACTGGAAAAAGGGCAGAAAAGGGCAACCAGAATGATCAAGGGGCTGGAACACCTAAGTCTGTCTGCAATGTCCAGGTCTCTTCAGCCTTGAAAGATGGTTATTTAAGGAGGTAACTAGACTGAAATATATAAAATCATGTAAGATGTAGAAAAAGAGGATAGAGAACAAACATGCATTTTCTCTGTCTCACACTAGATCCCGAGGGCACATTATGAAGCTGATGGGCAGGAGAGTTAGGGCCAACAAAGGAAGCATATTTTCACCCATTTGGTCATCAGTCCATGGAATTTACTACCAAAGGGGTGGTGAGCAACCAGCCTGTACAGCTTTAAGAAAGGCTTAGATAAATTCATGGAGGACAAGTGCATTGATGGCTACTAGAACTGATGTCTAGATATTGCCTCCAGGTTGCGAGAGACAGGCAGGACCAGCCACTTGCAGAGAGAAGACAGCAGATGAAGGTTTTTCCTTTGTCTTCCGCTTGAGATGCCCAGAAGCAATTAGCGGGCCATTGTGTGAGATAGGATGCTGAACTAGACGATCCTGCAGAGGTCTTCTTACATTCTTAGTGGTGTCTGCCCATAAACGCGAGCTGCTATTAAGAGGGCAAATTGGGTTTCAGGGTTTCTATTAAGAACAGATTGTTGGTGGGCTTCATTCAGGGGTAGAACAACTGTTTGGAAGCAGAAGAGTCAAATATGAAGTTATGGAAAGCTACTTCTGCACCTGCCAATAAATCAGGAATCAACTGTAACAGATCAGATATGCTCTCATTTGTAGAAAAAACTCCTCCTAAATAAGGAGCTTCAAAGGCAAAGGATGTTGTTAGCACAGAAATTATGGGCAAGAAGTTTTAGAACCCACATAGTGTTCAAGGAGGCTCATGTACATTCTAAGCTATCTTTACAACATTTCTGTAAGAGATACACCTCTGCTGCAAAGCCCAACTCAACTTGACTCACTGGTTTTTAATGTTGCAACCTGCCTTGAGACCTTTGGGTATAGGGCGGGATAAAAATTCAAATAAATAAATAAATATCAGCGGGAGGCGGTTCTTTCCTTGCAGACATGCTTGGGCATACAAATCTGTAGGGGAAGTCTTGTTGGTAACACCACTATTTTGTGGTTTGCTTTGCAATGTTATATGATCGAAGCCTTCTAAGTAGTGGCCTGAGATTGTACAAGCCCCAAACATATTTAGCACTCTCGGCACAAATCTGTTTAAATATGCCTCTTACTATGAGATGCTGCTCTGTCAGGCCCTTCTTCCGCACAGTGGATTTGGCTTTAGTTACTATTGTTTCTACCTAAGTTCTAAATACCATTTTTATGGCCTCTTGTCTGTTTATTTTTAGCTAGAGCCTTGTGGTAAATAATAAAAAATAAGTGGAGCCCTATAATGAAGTGTCAGCTGTGGGTACGCTGCTGAGATCCCTTCTATAACACAACTATAGTACTGTACACGAAGTCTTAAATACAGTATTTATGCACTGAACCACTTCCTCGTGACTTCTTTGGGTAAACAACAATAGAGTATTCAGAGATTTTGAGAGAAGCAAAGTGCTTCCTCTAATCTGAATAAAAATACACATTACTGCCAGGCTAGACCAGGAAAGGTGCGTTTCCAGTAGCTGAACCACTCCTGCTCTCAGGAATAGGCTGTCTGCATTTGGGCAGTTGCTCTGGGACCTCCACGGTGCTGACCCAAAGACCGTGCGATTTTCCAGAGCCAATATCCACGTTCTCTGGCAGCCAGGAGCTGAATTCCTGGCCTCAGGGCCCCTAGGCAACTCATTTCAGCAGTACAATTCTGTATGCTGCTGAAATGGGTGCTCCTACTAAACTGGCCCACAGAGGCACGCGAATAGTACAGCAGCAGACAGTTTTAATAAGATATATCACTGTTCTGGTCTAGATGAACATCTTGGGCTGCCTAGACTGGGCTATGCTCTGTCCAATGGGGACTGTGCATGCCGGCAGGGGGTGTGGCCTCTCTAATCCACTCTAGAGTGCAGAACAGAGAGGCTCAGAAGCAGGCCATGCAGCCTACTCACTGATAAGGGTGGAAAAATCCCTGGTCTACATTGCCAAACCAATTTAGGAAGACGTTAACAGTGAACCCAAGGAGGGCTCTTCCAGTCTGCAGAGGGGAAAGAGTTAAATTATTGTAGCTCTGCATTGCTTGTACTTGCAGTGCCAATTTAGGCCAGCCTGTTTGCTGGCTACCCCACAAATTCATTATTCCTGCCTGCAGACACTGCTGGTACGCCTTGTACATGTCATCACTAATTTCAGGATTTGCTCTGTTGTAACAGGTCAGATGACTGACCTGCCCAGTTCAATGGTGCTTACAGTGGTTTTCAAGGGAATTCAGATGAAAACCACTCCCAGTGATTCTTGGAAATCTCGAGGACTAAAAACAGGGTAAGTGCCATGCGTCTCACAAGGCCGAGCTACACCAAAGAATAACTATTTCAGCAGGTGTTTGCCAACAGTCTTGCCTCATGCCTCTGCATTAATGTGCACTTCAGGCAGACCACCCCCTACCTACTACTCCAGGATGCATCCCTGCTTTTGGAGAAGTAGGTATTGTCAAGCGGGGAGAGCGATGGCCGAGAGAGACGGGCTTGCCACAGCTGCCGCACAGGTTCACAAACAAGCCCAAAGTCTCTTAACTCCGATTTGATGCCATCCCAGCTATCCAAGCCCACCTTTTGACATCATTTCCAGTCCCACATCCCTTACCCTACACACGCTTGGTGCTCACCGTGGCCTCGTTGCAGACACTGCATTTCACCACATGCTGATGCATCTTGCCTTCCACATTGATGGGGCTTTGGCAGACCCGACAAGTGATCATTGGAGCGCTGCCACTCTCTGGAGATGCCATGGGCGAATAGGGTGGGGGGTCTTCTCCAGGCAGCACAGCTGCCTGACCCCCATCGTTCACCCCCGTGAAGGATGGAAACCCTTGCAAGAGAAAAACAGAATGACTGTGCAAAGAGAGCACTGCCTCTACTTCAACAGCCCGGCCTTCCACACTCTATTCCACAGGGACAGCTTCTAGGCCTCTCCCTTGTCGTCCACCTAATCCATCCTAAATTTTATCCCACCCAAGTTTTGCTATACTGGGTTCTGCTTCACACCCAAGCATGTTCTTGTTCAATCAATCCCAACTGGTGTAATATTCTCCTCATTTCATTCACACACAATATGAGTTTTTTAAAAATTCAGTTTTGAATTCCAGACTACTAAATTTATGTAATGACATCTGCATGGATCGAAAAAGGGCCAGTGCTCTAATATAGCAATTTAATGGCCTCCGAATTAGCAGGCTTCTGCTGAATGGAGCATATTTTGGCAAGTCACCCAGATGAAGTCCTTCCCCATGAAAAAACACAACATCCGAAGCCCCAAGCAATGTAGATCAGAGCTGATCAGGCTCTGAATAACCCCTGCTTCCCGTGAATTTGCTATTTACTTTTATTGCCAAACCCTTACGGACCACTACATCGAGGATTTCCTCGATGTTGATACCTCAAAGGATAGAATGTCACTGCTTTTAAACGTCGAAGCTTTCTGGGAGCTTTCCTGAAGAGCCTCCTGCCACTCCTCCCCTGGGCTCCCTCCAAGGCTGTGGTCACACCTAAGATTTAATCCAGCTTCAATCCACTGGATATAGAAAATTATGCACATGATAGTGGCCCCTAATTTGAAACATTGGGGGGGGGGGAACAGCCTTAAGTTGTGAGTTACTGCTCCTGTAGTCCTCACACTGAAGGTTGAATCCAGCTTCAGTCCACTTTCAGAGTGAGAGAAAACATCAGCAAGGCGACAAGCTGTTTTCTTTCAGTGTTAAATAACTCAGAAAATTCACCTTTGGGATAGATAATGTGGGAAGAAAACTGCCGGTCACTTTGCTGATGTGTCCTCCCGCTCTGAAGGTGGACTGTAGTCGGATTAAGCTCCAGGTGTGACCCCCGTCCAGGGAGACCGGCTCCTGTCCGGCGCGCAGCCCTTAGCAGCCACTCTGTTTTGGGGTGCAGACGCCCTGCAGCCCCGTGTCCCGAGCCGCCTCCACTGCAGCGCCTGGCTCCGCCTCATCCTCACGCTCCACCTCGCTCTGCCCCACCTGGCTGAGCCTCTACCTGGATCTTCCTCTTCCCACAAGCCCCCGCGGGATTCCCCCAGGAGCCCCCCCCGGGCGCCCCTGGACTCCCCGGCCCCTCCCCGTTGCTCCTCATGCATATTCATACGGGGGCGTGGCTCACCCTGAGGCGGATTCGGCTTCCCTGGGGGATTCGAGGCGGAGCCCGAGACCATCCCCGCGGGCCCCACCAGGCCCCCAGGCCCGGGCCCGACGCCATCCCCGCCCTCGGCTGGCAGCAGCGGAGAGCGCTCTCCGTCCGCAGCCATCGCTGCCGCTCGCTCTCTACGCTACTGATGCTTGCTGCCTCGCGCGTCCGTCTCGGCTTCCGTAGCGTAGCGCACGACCCCGCCCCTCGCTGCCCCAGTCACGTGACGAGAGACGCTCCCCCGCTTAGGACTTCGATAGGGCCTGGGGCGGACTCTTCGTCACGTGATTGGAGTCGTCGCACGTGCCAGCGTAACGACGGCACTGATTGGTCGCCAGCGCGGAAGACGGTCCTCTCTCCGGCCAGCAGCGTTTTTTCGGGCGCGACGGGGTAGCCGCCCTTTTCCCGCCCTGCCCGCGTGACTTTCCTCGGGCCTCGCCATTGGCTGTTCCCGCAGGCCTATCGCAGCTCGTCCACTGAGTCATTCTCCCTCCGAGCCCCTCCCACTCCGTAGATACACAATAACTGTCTCCTGGAAGGGGGGGAAACGGCCGTCACAAGGGAAGGCTCGCCCGCGTTGGCCGAAACACCTCTCGTTCCATAGTATGATCCCGAGGTCCACAATCATTGGCTAAGAACGGAACTTGTTCGTCACGTGATGGAAACGGGCTCTCATAATTGGATAATTCAGCCAAGCTTTTGTACAGGAAAGCCCTCCCCTCCCCTCAAATAACCGCCCCTTCCCTTGTCACCTCACTTTCCTTGCCCCGCCCTCCGCGCAAGGGAGAGCACGCCATTGGATATTTCATTTGGGGGCGGGGCGAATAGGAAGTCCTAGGCTTTGGCTCATGTTTATTAAGATATGCAAATCTGTACATATATAAAATTCCAAAGGGGTGAAATGAGATTCAGAAAAAGTAATGCACGTTATTAACATAAGGAAATTACTGTTTAATTTCTTTATCCTAATACTTGTTTTCAACACCAAGTTCTTACGAAAAGTGGAAATATAAAGATAAATACAAACAATTATTGTGACACATTTGAGTGTTTGAGTGTTCTGGGATTTTAATTTATGGTTTTATTATTTTAAATTAGATTTTGATCTGTTTAACTGTTTTTTATTAATTTTTAAATTTATTTAGCAAACAAAAATTACAGTAAATATCATTAAACAACTCAAAACAACTACAATAATAATAATAAAATGTCTCACCCACCATTACTTCTACCTATTCTCAGTCCTGGTACCATTTCCTTTTACCATCCCACCAACTAAAATGGGCATCAGCCAACACTGGTTGCTCCTTACAAAATGTTGTTATGGAGCAAAGGTGGATCACAACCTTAGGCCATGTTTCCCTGTGGTGACTAATATGCCTTAGAGCTCATTCATGCTGATCTAATCTTCCATTCTGGAATTGTTCCACGTTGGTGAGCCCACAATGAAGGTGTTGCGTTTCTTGAAAAGTTACAAAGTAGGATTGTATGCTAGTTCTGCAAAAGTTGTGCAAGCCCATAGGCATGTCTTGGAGCAAGAACCCCTGGATATATACTGCATACGTCCAAAAAACAAAGGATCATGTGCAATGGTTGTGAAGTCATCATACGAAGGTAGTCTTGCAAGGATGGAAACTGATAGAAGCATGAATAAAAAAGATGAATGAATATCTGCCTGCCTGCCTGCCTGTCAGTCAGTGGTGCCTAAAAACCAGATCAAGATAGATAGATAGATAGATAGATAGATAGATAGATAGATAGATAGTGTATCCCCATGTACGTTTGGTCCGGTACCGAAACTGGGGTCAGCACGGGGTATCCCCATGTGTTTTCAATTTGGTCCAGTTTCTGCAGACCAAATCCCCCAAACTGTGCCAAACCAGGACCAAATTTGGTACCCGAAAAAACACATTTTGGGGTCCCGGCACACATTAGTTAGTGAACTGAGACTGCGCATGGGGACGCTCCTGGGCTATTCGGGGAGGAGACTGGCGCTCAAGTTATTTCAAGGTGAGGTGTGCTTCCTGTTCCTGCCCTGTATATTGGAGATCACAGCCGCTGGCATTTTGGAGGAGTAGAAAAATCCTGATCGACAAGGCAGGCTGGATAATGGCTTGATTTTTGTTCCAGTTCCAAAAATTTTCAACCCCCGTTCCCGATTGCCAAGGCGACTGTGATAATGGCTTGATTTTCTCCCTTTTAAACTTGATGGGTGTTCTCGTGGTTCCCGGTGGAGTAGAGATGCACAAAACTGCTCAAGCGCCTAACTGTCGCTAAACCTCATAGCGGCTTTTGGTCTTTTAAAATTATTTATAAATATTATTATTAAGCTTTATTTCAACTTTTTTCCATGCCTCTCAGCCCAGTCCTGGCTAAGGGAGGGGGGGATGCGGCATTTGCACAGGTGATTCCAGCTTCCAATGAGGAGAGAGGGAGCGGAGAGGAGGGGGCGCTGCTCCCCCATGCCAGGGTTTGGTGTGGTTTGCATGAGGATGGCTGCATCCGCACCCAACTCGCATTCAGCCCATGTCACCAGGAATGGCATGGGGATGAGCTGGGATCGATCTTGGACCCGGTCCCGGTCCCATGCGTACCCATTCTGCACCAAATGGTGTGCATGGGGACACGACCATAGACGTATTGAGAAAATGGCTGGTTCTGTCACAAAAGGCAATGGAAAGAGCCTGGGCATGAATGTACGGAAACTATGATCCAAAGGTATAAACATAATATTTGGCAGCAGGTTTTCTTTCAAGGCTTCTTGCCTTAGCCTTTGGCTTTCCCAGGGCAGTGAAGCTATTTTACCTTAACTCAAGCTCCAGTGAGTTTCCCTGGCAGAGCAGGATTCAAATGAAGGAATTCCTGAATTCCACCCTCGTGCTCTTAACCTCTGGGCCACTAGAGGGCCTATAATGGACAAAATAAAGCACAATATTGTATTCCATGAAAAATGTGTGTTATACAGCTGCATCAGTTAAATCATCTGGTGAAGGCCCCTTCCCCAAGTGCTTTCAATGGCCAAAATTGTGACCTGACCTAAGGCTGTGCATGAGGAAGGACATCATGGTTGTTTCTTTGACTACTGACAGGGCAACAAGGCCCAGCGAGATGGCTGCTCGTATCTCAAGGGGTTGTTGCACCTGTGCGCAGAGGTCACATGCAGGTTGCAGATGTACCTTCTACAACTGCACAGCCAACTTGGAGGCAGGAAGCAGCGAAGTCACTTGTAGTAGAGGTGCTTGCCCCCGGAGGTTGCCTTTGTAGGGAGTGGAGGGTGGCACGGTAGAATTGTCATCAGGTTACACCTGTCAGAAAGTTGCAACTTTTAGCAAAAGCAAGCCTGCAAACCAAGGTGCCATTGTGGAGGGGCTTTGCTGGGCACTTCAGACTACAGGCCCTGCACTTCTGAATTACTGACCATCACAAGTGAACAATACAGATACAGATCTGTCAGGTAGAAGTTAAGGGGTGTTTCCGCACAGGCTGTTAAGACCCCATTAAGCACCCGATAAGGACCCATATGGCACACATGTGCAAGTTACTTTCTGCACAGTGGGACAGATTAGGGCCACTTCAAGGACGCCACTTCCGCATGGCCTTGTGCGAGAGCCCTCTCTAATGGGGCCTAGAGGCTGCTGAATCCAGTTTTTGGGAAGACCTGAAAAATTAGGTCTTCAGACCGTTCCTGCCTGCAAATTCCGGATCAAAGGCCGACGCTTCCCCACAGGGACAGGAGAGGGAACGCATATGGGTGGGACTGGATGTAGCCATGTTCAGCGCAGCTGGGCAGCCACGGAATCTCAGGCATGCCACTAAGTGGTGGGCAGTCTGTCCCTGACACGTCCATGCACGGGGGAAACGACTGACGGCTGAGCACTCCAGTCACGTGGCTCCTTGGGCGGCAGGGACTCAGAGACGCCCGATCCTTCTGGATATTGGTGCTCCGGCGTCCGCACAGCAAACACATGATGTGTTCCTCGCTATCCGTGCCTCCCACTCAAGTGCAGATGCATTAGGACTCATTTGGATCCATCCCTATTTCAGACGTATCTTCCCAGGGACAGAGTTCAGAAATCCGGATTTCCTTAATCCAGATTTCAAGCGGTAAGTGTGGAAACACCCAAAGTTTTCGGCATATTTGTGGAACGACAGATCAGGTACTGGATCGCTTCCCGCAGAAAGGACCATGGGAAGTGTGGGGAGGTTTGGCTGGGAGACTCTGGGTGTTTTTCCACTGTCACTAAAAGTACCCATTAAGTACCCATTAATGGGTACTTAATGGGTACTTCTAGTGACAGTGGAAAAACACCCTATATGTCATTCTCATCTTACACACTCACCTAGTGGTTTGTTAGGCAACAGTGTTGAGCAACTACCTGTTGGTAGTTTCTCATAGCCTTTCTCTCTCTCTCTTACTCACACACATACAGAGAGACATGCAATCTACTGGGTAATGATGACTGACCTTCTATCACAGCCTTGGTATGATCATAAACAAAGTAAATAAATATTATTAGCAATTAGCCTATCCATATCGGTGAATAAACCGAGTCTCCTGAGAGGAACAGGAAATTTTCATTCTAGTAATGGCTTAAATTAGGCAACACAATCCAGGAATTCCTGTAACCTGTGAATCGAAGCACCCTTGTGAAACAGAGCCAGGGCCTAGCTTGACTGGAACAATTTCATATTACTTTGAACATGGTGGGAGCTATTTTAAGTTAGTTGTAGACTGCTTTTCATAATCACTGTTAGCTTCCCGCCTGTGTATGAATGCTTATACCGGCAACAAAGATAGATAGATAGATAGAGAGAGAGAGAGAGAGAGAGAGAGAGAGAGAGATGCTATCCACGTGCAGAGCAGGGGTCTGAAAAAAACCTAATCACAAATTGGATCAGACATACAGATGACTGAAAGAGGAAGAAATCAAACATGTCTTCAAAAAACCACGGGCCATAGGAACAAGAAGTATAGAAAGCCACAAGAAGTACAGAAGGCCATGTCAACCTCAAATGGGGTCAAATAATATAGGGCTGGGGACCTAATGCCTAAATGTGTGAAAAGTAAATGGCATGAACATGCAATGTACAAAGATCTATGTAACCATGTAAGCTGTGGTAGAAACCAGGAAGTAACCAAAGTTAAGAATGTAAGAAGAGCAGTGCTGGATCAGGCCACAGCCCACCAATTGCTTATGAGCATCTCAAGAAGAGACAAGGGCAAACCTTCACCTGCTCTTGAGTCCCAGCAAATGGCCTTAGAGGCACCCTCCTTGTCCCCCCAGCCTGAAAGATGTACTTAGGCATCCATTCTAGTAGCCACTGATACATCTGTCATCCATACATTTGTCTAACCTTTTATTAAAGCCATCTAGGATGGTTGCTGTTATCACCTCTTCTGGCAGCAAATTCCATAGACTGATGACCCATCGGCTTCATAGATGCCCCCGGGTTCTAGTGTTGAGTGATAGAGAAAATGAATTTTCTCTGTCCATCTTTTCTATACCATGAATGATTTCATATACTTCAGTCAGGTAAGTTATTTCTTTGTCTGCAAAACTGTATACATACTGGTGATGAGTTAAGTTTGCTGTGCTTGTTATGGGAAACTATACAAATGCACCTATTAATAAAAAAGATTTATTCCTTACATCTTA
This sequence comes from Aspidoscelis tigris stejnegeri, assembly GCA_023333525.1. Lineage (NCBI taxonomy): Eukaryota > Metazoa > Chordata > Lepidosauria > Squamata > Teiidae > Aspidoscelis > Aspidoscelis tigris. Next base: position 12,441,828 of record JALMGA010000009.1, read on the forward strand.
ATATTCTTTACTGGCATTTGCTTACCAGGGACAGAACAGTTTTGGACTGGGGCAATATTGTTCCTGGCACCCCTAATAGGAACCCTTTGGCTTTGTCTGGACTGATGGTCCACCTTTCTGGATGAATCGTTGAGTAGCCTATAGGCGTGCCCCAAATTTTGTTTTTCAGATAGAGGTCTACAAGATCCAGGGCCAAGGGCGTGAAACAGTGTAACGCCATATGAGTGTAAGGAACTTGAGATTGACAGATCAGGTACTGAATCACTTCCCGCAGAAAGGATCATGGGAAGTATAAGGAACTGTAGGGGGCACAGGCTTATGTGGGGACAATAGATAAGCATGTAAAAACCTGGAGACCCTTTATTGATTATCTACAAGAAACAGGAATAGTAACTGCTGGATCTGATTGACTTTTAAATGGCCAGAGCACAAAAAGGAGATACTAAAAGAAGACCCAGAGGAATGGAGGAAGTGAATGATGTGATATAAATGTATGTAAGACTTTATATTGAGAATCTATAGTTTTAAGGTTGTGTTATATAAAATAATAAAAATTTATATTAAAAAAAAAGATGTCAGCTTGAGGCCTTGTGCAGGCAGTGCTCAGCCTACTGTGCTCAACCGCCCCGCCCCAGGTAGGGAGTTTTTGTGGCCATTCACTCAAAGGCTGCTCACTTCCCCTCCATGTCGGGTGCTTATTGGCTTGGCATAGTTCACCCTGACGCCTTGCTCTTGCATTTCCAGGGACACTGCATACGCAATTGGATGGGGACATTTTTGTTTGCTCGCTCTTTGGAAAGGTTTCCCACCTGTATCATTGTCTTCTCCTTTTAAAACATCTCTTTCCTGGTCCATTATCTCTATTGACTCAGGTTTCCTCACTTGGAATAGAATAAGCAAGGCGTTATATAAAGCTGAATAAATAGCGAGAGAGTACAACCGCCCTGGCAGCGACCCAACTGATAAGCTGGGGGGGGGGAGGGCCACTGAACTATTACTGAATAAGCAGATTCAGCTCCCTAATAATGAGTTCTTTCCTTCCTGGCTGCTTAGGTTTTAGAGAAAGACATCTTTGAAGGGGATGGCACCATTTTTGGATTTACAAGATTGACTTTGAACGTACTGGGTCCAAGAAGTCAAATTTAAAAAAGAGACAAATGCATTGTAGAGGTTAGAGCGCTGGAATGTGTAGGTCTAGTGGTTAGGGAGCTGGAATCTTATCTGGGAATACTGGGTTTGGTTCTGCCCTCCTCCACGAAGCCAGCTGGGTGATCTTGGGCTCACCACAGTTTTCCTCCTGAGCAGGAGAGCTCTGTCGTGGGGAGAATAGAAAGCTTTGTCAGTGGCTTTGAGTCCCCTTAAAAGGGTGAGAAAAGCAGGGTAGAAAAGCCAACTCTTCTTCTTCTGAATCCCAGAGCCCCCTTGGTTGTGTTGGTTGGATAACTTGATTCTGGCATGGCTGGGGTATTTCCTGCACTAGACCTCATTCTGGATTCTGTTCAAGAATAGGGGACCTCCATCTTCATGCTGGTGCAGACTATGGAAGGAGACCCTTCCCAGAGCCTGTTGTTGTCTGCGCTATCATGTGGATGGCAGGCACCTAGTCTGAAATATAATCCAGAACTGGGCTCAGTGCAGAAAGGACCTGGGTGCTGCTGTTTCTGATGACACAGTTATCTCATACAGTGACAGCCATTGGGAATTTCATCCAGTCCCAATCCATTTCAGGCTATGATGCTGTGTGCCTTTGACAGCTAATCTTGCCTGGCAAAATATCAGACAAAGATCAACGAAATTAAGGCTGAGTCTTCATTATGTAGCGGAGGCACCTTAGGCAGGGCCTGAAGACAGCCAAGTCCCATTAATTTCATTGTGGCCACGTCTCCGCTTCCATTGATGTGGATGGAGGCGGTGCTATGGAAAGAAGGAGCCCTTCTTTTCTCCATTTGGGAGCACCATGGAATGGTGCAGGATGGGAGAAACCACCCTGCAAAGGAGGCACCTCTGCTGTTGGTCATGCTGGAAACGGAGCTGGTGTGGCTGCCAGAAGGGACCCACTGTCACCAAAAATAGAAATGGATCAGCAGCAACACCTTCTTTGACCTGCAGAAGTGCCTGGAACCTAATGGAGAAGCAGCCTCCATCTGTATGAACAACCTGTATGTTCAACAAGTTATTACTGTATTCCGTAGGGGCTTTTCTCTGGCATGTCCCTTGTTAGCACAACATTCAGCCAGGTGCGTGGAGCTGCTTGTGAAAAATCAGTAAGGCACTAAGTAGCAGAAGCCATCAAGCAAGGAAGTGTGTGAAACTGGTCTTGCCTTGTGGTAGGCAATGAGAGAGCTAAGGCAGGTAAACCTGTCTGTCCCATTTTCTCCTATTTTATGCCCTACTTCTTTATGCTTGCTTGGACTCAGTAGTTTTCTCCCTGATCTTTTTCTGTCCTTCCTGCTCTTTTCCTTTCCTTTCTTTGCCCTTTCATCGTCCTCCCTGTGGAGTCAGTTCAGCCTTCTAGGTAAATGTGACTCTTACAACAATAATGCTATGTTGAGTGTTGAAATCTGAGACAGATGGGCAGTTCCTTTCCTCTGCCATCTTAGCATTTAAAATACTGTTGGGAATCTTGTCTTGAGCCCGGAAACTAAGCATGGTTGAGTCTATTTTGTACTTGGACAGGAAGCCACCTGGAAATCTCAGGTCCTATACACCAAATTAAGGAGTTATATAGCGTCCCCAGATAAAGCCATTAAAAACCATTTATGTGTTGTTGCCAAGCAAATGTTGTGGATCTGTCAATACAGTAATTGATTACTTTTGTTTTTATCTTCCTTCCTCCTGCTATCAACTGTGTCCATAATATTCTTCTTTCCTAAAGTTTCAGTTCTATTCATTCCCCCCCCCCCCCATATTATCAGAGCATGAAATGCCTCCGTCTGGAATCTCCATGTGAACATTCCATAGCTGTTAAGCATCTGCTATGGTCACACACCTGGGCTGTTTTTCCACTGTCACTAGAAGTACCTGTTAAGTACCCATTAATGGGTACAAAAATGCCATTATGTACTCATTAATGGGTACTTAATGGGTACTTCTAGTGACAGTGGAATAACACCCCTGGAGATATTGGCAGGTTTTTCAGTACACTACATGGATAGTGATATTCTTCATGGTAGTTCCCACCAGCAGCCTTGTTAGATCACTAGTGGGAGCTTCCTCTCTTCAGTTCTGGTTGGCTTCCTACTTCCCCCGCAAAATGTACCTACATCTCCTTGCTTGAAAACCACAGGAATTTGTGCATTATCAGACAAAGCGAGATTATCTTAACGCCTTATCCGTTTTCCCAAGAGAGAATGCAATGCCCTGATCAGCCTGCAGGGAGGTTGGAGAATTGCCTTTGCCTCTACTTCAAAGGCTATAGTTTGGTGAAGATTGTTTCAACCTGATGCCTTAATTGAAGGCTGCAAGGCCGGAAGTAACCCATCCACAGCTTAGACTCACAGCTTCAATGACAAGGAAGTAGTTATCCAAATTTTCCTATCCTGGTATCCTTTCTGAGTCACCAGGGTTTTGAAGAGGGATCGGCTTCCAACAGAAGCCAATGATCCCATCAGGGACCAATTTGTTGGAAGCCTCCAGGCAATAGAAAAACACTTCAAGCAAACAGAGCCTAGATCTGTGTGGAACAGGTCTTGCCTTGGGGAACACAAATGGATTGACTCTTCTGGGTTGTTGGTTGAAATTTGTGATCTAATTCAGCGTGCTTCTAAAAAAAAAAAATCCCCTTGGTCTTGAAAGAATAGAAACTGGCTGGTCTGGTGTAGTTTCAGAGAACTGGCAAGAGGAAGTATTTTTGGACTCAGAGGGATCATTGACCTATGGAATTTACTACCAGAAAAGGTGATGATAGCAAGCAGTATGGATAGCTGTGCAGACGCTCCATGATGGATTATTTTGGACCTTCCTCACCAAGCCAAGTGCAAAAAGGCCCTGTTACCAGGAGTTAAGTTCAACTTCACTAGGCCATGACTGTGGCTGAATTGGATTAGAGCCTGAGAGGCCATGGTTCAAATGCTTGCTCATCATGCAAGCGCCATCTGTGACCTTGGACTCATTACGGTTACTCAACAAGGGTGGTTGGGGAAGAGTCTATTAACAAGCCAGATACTTGATGGGTAGGCAGTAGCGATGGAAATTTCCCTGGCAGACCCACGGCTCTCTCTGCACTGGTCTTCTTCAGGATTATATTCCAGAATAGTGCCCTGCTGTCCACATCTCCCTGCAGACTAGTATGCAGATCGCTGGCCCTTGTTCCGGAATATAATCCAGATTAAAGCCCAATGCAGAAAGGGGCCTATGAAAGATTATAAAAGGGTCAGCCTGCAGGAGGCCAGTCCATTTGGCTGCTGAGGGCTGGCCACGACTAGATGGTCTCAAGCCACCTCCTGAGCTCTCTGGATAGATAGGTGGCACACACACGCGAGAGAATACAGGGACTTCCCACGTGCGTTTGAAAAAGAGGGAAATAATTCCCGCACATTCTTCCTCCGCGATGACCGAATGGTGCAGCAATCTATGGCTGCTGCCGCTGCTGCTGCACATCACACGGCTGCGGTGCGGCTCATCATCTCCATCACCGTGACCCTGTCGCGTCGGGCGTCACGCGGGAATTCGTCAGGCAGGGGAAACTCCCCGCTTGCTCGCTCGCTTGCTTCCTTTTCCCCCACCCATCCCCGGCCCCGCCGCCAGGGGGCGCGCGCGCGTGTGCGTGTCTGCGTGCGTTGAGGACCTGCCGCCGAGGCGATGAATGGAGTGGGCAGGGCGAAAGCGGTCCACAGCGATGACGATGGAACCCGGCGTCGCCCGGGCAACCTTTGCGGCCTGCGCAGGGAGGGCTCCCATTGGTCCGCGTGGCCGTGACGACACGCTCTTTTGAGGAGGCCGGTTACAGTTTCTGCCGCTGCCTCCCGCATTAAAGAGCGCGCCGGTTCCCCGGGGAGAGAAGGCGAGGGAAGCGAGTCCGGGATCCGGCGAGGAGGAAGGAAGGGAAGCCGACATCAAGCAGCCCTGCTCCGCCTAACCTGTGCAGGAACTCCATCATGGCTTGCCACAAAGAAGAGAGGTCAGCGCTGAAGCCCCCTTTGTTGCTCCCAATCTGCCTTTCTCTGTCTGCAGTGCTCTCCTTTCGCGTGTCTCTGTGCGTGCGTGTGAATCCACTTGCGTGCAAACGCGCGCAATCCACCACGTGGATCGTGGTGGCGAGAAGGGAGTTTCAGCACTCCCGTGCAAGGTGGCACGTATGGATGTGCATCTCAGTATCTGTGAAGTCGCATTTTTTGGGTGTGTGTGTGGGTGGGTGGGACGGTGGTCACATTTAAGGTTTATTCCGGCTTCAGTCCACTTTCAGAGTGAGAGGACACATCTGGGAGAACAAAAAGTGGCAAGCGGTTTTCTTTCAGTGTTTCTTTCAGTAACTCAGAAAATTCACCTTTGGGATAGATAATGTGGGAAGAAAATTAGTGGTAACTTTGCTGGTGTGTTCTCTCGCTCTGAAGGTGGACTGAAGCTGGATTAAACCTTAGGTGTGGCCACAGCCTGAGGATGTTTTTCCACTAGCACTAGAGTACCCATTAGCACTAGCACTAGAGTACCCATTAAGGACCCTTAATGGGTCCTTTAGTACTTAGTGGAAAAACACCCCTGGGTGTGTTTCAAATCTGCCTCCCCTGCAGTGGATTTTACAAGTTTCATTGTGGTCCCTTTTTGAGCTGTAGGTGATCAGTAGTGCTTTTCCTATCTCAACTCCCTTCCTCTGCCATAGATGAAGAGGAAGTCTTTCCAGATCTCTCCGCAATCCTGTTCTAACTTTCCACTATCAGTATTTTTGGTTGTGCATTTTAGGGTAAAAACACAGGCATCCTACAGTTCAAACCTTAGGAATATGGGGACGGTTTAGGTTATTTACAAAGGAACTGGTTTGGTTCTTGTAAGCCGAAGAAGTGGACCCGGTTCTTTCATGTAGCAATAACTGATCAGTTACAAACAAAATTACCCTGCAAGTGCTCTCCCAATGCAGCTGTTTCAGTCTCATCCTTTTTAAACCCAACATTTCTTCAAGTGGTCCAGATTGGCAAGAAAGGTGTTCTGTATCTGGCTTTTATTCTAACAAACCTCCAGCGAAAGTTGAAAGTTAGTAGCTGGACCAGATTTGTCGTAGTAAAAAAATGGGGGTCCCCACAAGAAGCTTATGGATTGTAGCACCTGCATGCTCGTCCATAATCCACATGAAAGGACAGAAAGTGCCCTTCCAGAGGCGGCATGGGAACAGTAGTGTTGCATGATGCCACATCTAAGCCACTTTTGAGAGGGTTTCTTTTTAAATATTTGAGGATACAGCCTCAGTGAACTCTCTAGCTGAGCAGAGGATCTAATGGCTCATGTTTGGCTTATTCCTTTACCAGCAAGCCTGCTGAGGTGTCAAGCATTAATGCACCCCAGATTTTCAGGAACAAAGGTTGAAAGTGGGGCTAAGAAGACACTAAGTGTGCCTTAGGGCACTGGATAAAATGGCTGTTGCTCCTTCAAGCGTGCTATTAATAAGGAGGAAAGGCCCTATTGGGAGGGAAAGCACATTTTGGACAGGCAAAGAAATGAGCTTTATGGACCAGGGCATCAAATTGAAAGGAAGATTTTGTTTGGGGAATGAGTCATTTGTAACACTGAAAAAACTTTGCCCTGAGACTGTTTTGTTAGTAGATATATACACCCAGTTCCATTTTGTGCTTCAAATGGTGTCTAGTTTGCTTTTGCATTTGTGGGCAGCTTGTTTCCCATCAGGGGCGCACAGAACCACTTGGCTTGATGTCTTAAAGACTCCATCTTAGAGCTGTTGGCCTAGGTCTTGTCACGGTGCTTGGTTCGCAGTGACAAAGTTTTGGTAAAGTTTTACTCTGGAAGAGGAGGTGGTGGCTCTTACGGGGACTGGATTTTGGGGCAGCTTTTGTGGGGCGACAGGGAGATATTGGGAAGAAGACATAAAGGCACAGAAGTTGGAGGGTCAGGGAAGCAAAGAAAGCAAGCTTAGGAAGCTGTTTCCGTAGAGACAGAAAAGGAGTCTATGGAGAGAGTGCTTTGAGCATGTGCAGAGTGCTTTGCCTTAATGCTTGAGATGGGTGAAAAATCAAGGTTTCCCATCAGACTTGAATCTTGTCATGGTTCACTGTAGGCATCTGACACTGGGGAAAGTTAAAGAAGGACACTTAGTGCTCTAGATTTTTATTTTTATTTTTAAATTGCAGCTATAGGAATGCAGCAATTAGGCTTCATTGGTTCTGTGTACCAAATCTTTGGGCATCTGTGTTAAAGGGAGTATGGGCATTTTCACAAGTGTGTGGTTAATCTCTGGGCTTTTTTGTACTTACCATCAGTAAGATTAAAGATACTCACGCCGTATCATACCTTAAAAGGAACCCTGGTGTCTTGCTTTGAATTTCTTATTTATTTTATAGACATAAATCAAGGGTGTTTTGGGGAGGTCAAAGCAGCTTGCAGAGACATGCAAAATAATTCAGAACAGAGTGGCAATAAAATCAGCACAGCTTAAAAAATCCTTAAACGCCAGCCTGCACAGTGAACCTGAACATAATAATGTGCTTTGAATCAAAATGTTTCCACTAGGCTTTCAGGGCCCTTTTGTATTTATGCAACCCTTTCAAGATTAAAAAAAAAATCCTTTAATTCCTCTATTCTACCCTGAAGGAACTATAGAATGTGGTAGAAGACTATCAGCTTGGTGTTGCATCAGGCTTCCATCAAAAGAGATGGTTTGCCCTTTTCTCCATGAAAAATATAAGACTTAGGCCGTGACTCCACTATGCAGTAAAAGGCACCTTAATCAGGCTGTCAGGGCAGCTTGCCTCCATTGGAAGTAATGGCAAATGGCTCAACTAAAGTTTCCTTTGCTGCCTTATTGCCGGCAACTAGGTTACTGTTCTGGACCAGAAATGGCTCCGTAAGTCACCTATTTTTCATCTGAGGTGAAAACAGCCTGGCCAGAAGCTGAGCAAGTTTCACCTCCTCCCTCCTGCATCATTCCACATGGGGGAGAGGAGGAGGCGCCCCAAGGGTTGTTGGTCAGGTAAGGTGACTCCCAGGTCATTAGGAACAGCCTAGGAGCCATTGGGTTTGTTTCTGTATAAACTGCCCCAGGGACATCCATGTGTTTGGACACCCTTCTCCTGGGCTAGCTAGGTGCTGCCCTGTTGACATCTGGGTGAAGTCACTTTTCAGCTCTTCCTTTAAAATTTTCTAGGAAAAGAGAGCATTTGTCACTTGGGCCTTGAATGCCTAGGAAGGCTTACTCAACCCCAGGCAGAAATAACAAACTAAAAAGTTTTTTGGACACATCTTGAGTGTGACAGATGGTGCAGCAGAGCACGTGAGAAGTGGGCTGTGGCCCCTGGATGGTGTTTCTGCACTTACCTGGAGTGGACTGCTCTAGCTGGAACTGCTCTGGCATGATCTCCAGCTGGAGCGGTCCAGCTGTCCTGGAGCAAGGCCATCCACAACTGGGACTGCTGTTCTGGGTGAGTCCCTGTGCTGCCTCACTCCAAAGCTCTTGAGAGCTTCAGACCTTGCTGAGAGGACTCCAGGTCCCCCTCCTAAATGGGAACAGGACACATTCATGAGGAGACCTTAGGCTGGCATCTAGGACTCAGTCTAGTGCGGGGGGTGAGCCCCCCGTGTACCATTCCAGTGTATGGAAGGGTGGTTGCTAGACTCCTAGTGGGAGCAGTATGTGGAAAGGCCTTTAGATCCCATCACATATGGTGCTTTTGGGCACAACTGTTCAAACAGACCGCCATCTAAGCATGTCATTATAGTGTGTGCATTACCACTATGTCATTATAGGCACCACATTGCTTTGGCTCTTTGGTATTTGTCATGTCATGTTCAAAATCACTTTGTCCTATTTATGGTGTGGAACTTGCTACTGGAGTGGCTGTGGGTGAGTGGTGGAGCCCCTGGTTGGAAAGTAAAAGGTTACAGGTTTGATCCCTGGCATCTCTGTGGGAAAAGGTTATGATAAAATGTTCTTGAATAATAATAGTGGATGGATGTGCCCATGTTGTCACCAGGAATCAGCCCTGATTCAATGGTACGTTGTCTCATGTTTGAAAGATATTTGAACCTGTTCACACTTAACTGCGTAGAGCTTCCATTGTATCATTCTGCTGCAGGGATAGAGGACACCATTTGCACCATGAGTGCTGGTGGTGTGGACAGTCCATCTCATACTGTCTGAATTGCCATGGCAATGGCCGCAGCAGCCCCTCCACATGCCCAGCTATTGCCATGGTGATTGCGATGCGATGCGCATTTGCGCAACCTTGTCTGTGCTACCTCACACCACTTCCTTTCCAGAAGTGGGCGCAAATGCTGTTGACCCAAAATGTACTTGCCGCTCCTGTGGAGAGGTTTTTACTTCTCCATAGCTATGAACTTCACCACCTCTGGGGTGGAAGGTGGCACCGTGGCATGCAGATATAGCATCCTGGAGTGCCCACATCCACGCTGCACAAAGTGTGAACAGGCCCATATCTTTGATTGTTTGGGTGGTGGATTTAGGTGAAGCATTTTTTCTTTATCACGTCTAGCTGTTTAAGACTCCTTAGTAAGCACCCAAGGTAGTTTTTAAGGCAAGTATGTAATTTTGCTGATAGTGAGTTGGATCCATTCCAGACTCACTGACTCTTCAACCCTGTTTAAATCAGTGTGGATAATAACCTTAACCAAATTAAGGTCTGTGGATCTACGTGCGGCTGTTACCTGTGAGGATTATTCCATGTGTCAGGGCCTTCTTCTGTTATTAACTTTGAAATGTGTTTTCTACTCTGTTAGCCTTTGCCAGTAAATAAGAAACTAGTTTTCGTTTTCTGGGGAACCTTGGACTCTCCTTGGTAAAATGAATGTGGAGAAATTGCTGATCCGAGAAATTGGGAAGCAGACGTAAGGCCTTTCTTCCCCAGGAAGTGGTGGCAGTGAATAAAGTTCACGATGTTATGGATTTCTCTAGTGTGCCAAAGAGATGCTTTGTTTGGACATAGGTTCTATAGATGCAGAGCCTTCCTCACTGAGGGATGTCATTCACTTGCCCTATAGGGTTGTTCTAAGCGGGGGAAAAAAGAAGGGGACTAGCATGTTGAAAATTTCTCTGGGCACAATAGAAGAAGAAGAGTTGGCTTTTTTATCCTGCTTTTCTCACCCATTTAAGGGGACTCAAAGTGGCTGACAAAGCTTTTCTATTCTTCTCCCCACAACAGAACACCCTGTGAGGTAGGTGGGGCTGTGAGAGCTCAGAAGAGAGCTGTGGCTAGCCCAAGGTCACCCAGCTGACTTCATGGGGCAGGGCGGAATCAAACCTGGTATTCCCAGATAAGAGTCCAGCTCCCTAACCACTAGACCAGTGATGGCCAACCTATGACACGTGTGTCACAGGTGACACGCCAAGCCTTTTTGGGTGACACACCTGGTGACCCTGGCACCTGGGCGTGTAGTGCTTGCTTGTTCTTGAAGTGTACGAAATACCAACTTTCAATTGAAGATTTAGCAAATGAAATTCAGCAACAAAAGTAACTAATGTAAAGAATTATTTGTTTTTGCTTTTAATAAAATACATATATCAAAAATATAACTTTTTTACTAGAGCTACAAATATCACAAAATTATGGATATTTCTAGATGTGACACAGCACCCGAGTTAAGCTAGGTTTTCTTGCAAATTTTGACACACCGAGCTCAAAAGGTTCGCCATCACTGCAATAGACCAAACTGGCAGCAAGGAGAGAGACAGACATACAGTGGTACCTTGACATACGAGTTTAATTTGTTCCGTAACCTTGCTCTTATGTCAAATCGCTCGTATCTCAAAGCAGTTTTCCCATTAATCCATTCCAGCTCCCAAAACACCACCTCAGTTGTTTTTGTTATGTACTGTACTGTATTTACATACTCGTATCTCAAATCTTGCTCTCATCTCAAAGCAAAATATCACTCGCTCGGCGGCGTGTATCTCAAAACACTTGTATGTCAGGGCACTTGTATGTGGAGGTACCACTGTATCTTGATCGCCATTGGGGCAGACTGTGTGGGGTTAGCTGTAACCTAGAAATGACTTTGTAGGCCCTCCTTAAACTGGTTGGGGCCAAACTACCTTCTGTGTGCTAGATTGTTTTAAGATAGACCCTACCTTATGCTAGTACCTCCTTCAGCACTAGATTGAGTGTCTGGAAAACTGGTGGACCTGATTAAATGTCCACCATCATAGTAGCCAATGGTAAACTGGACCAAGAACAGCATGTAGTAGGCCATGTTGGTGGTGCCACAAGATACACTGCCAAAATGGATCCCCTGAGAACTATGAACTGGGGAATTGATGCTGAGGCTAGACCGGAACAACTGTTCCAGTGCAGACAACTTTGTTCTCATCCAAGTGCAAGCCATCCTCGCTTTGGGATGGATTGCTAGATCTAGACCAGCTAATCTGGATCACAGAAGGTGAGCGAAGAAGGATCATAATCATAGATACAATTTGGTTTACTTCTACTGCTGCATGTGCTGGTTTTTCAAGCAACCCTTTCATTTACCAGCAATTGAACATTTTGAATTGATGTGAAGAAGATCTCCCTATATTTCTTAACAAGGTTCATGAAGAGCTTCCTTGCTAGAGTTGTTGAATTAAAATAATATTTGGGCTTATAAAAGTGCTGTATGAAGTCAAAAGTAAATGTGTGACAGCTGAAAGGTGATTCCTTATTTTTTAGTGACAGTTCTTGACTATACAAGAACTATTACAATAGAATTTATTGTTTCTGCTTACACGGGAGTTATATAAGTGGCAGAACTATGTAAATTGTAAAATAACATATTATGAAATACCTGACAGAGCTTCCCCTAATGCTACAAAAAGGATGATGTTATGGGTTTCAAAGGTTAAAAGAGGAAAATAATCTGCAACAAAAATGTGATTCTACAACTACAACTTCCCCTTGTCACCGTCTTCCAAATTATAGTGTCTGTAGCTTGTAATTATGAAGGCCACTGAAAAAGCCGCTTCCTTCTTTCACAGAGTTCTGTCAGATCCCTGGTTCTGCTTTGTGCCTTTATACTATTCAACCAGTCTTGGCAATTTAACTTTGAGGACTAGAAACATGTTATCTTCAAAACCAACTAAGTAAACGCACAGATGTTCCTTTCCCCTAAACCGGTGATGGCCAACCTATGACACGCGTGTCACAAGTGACACGCCAAGCCCTTTTGGGTGACACACATGGCCACCCTGGCACCTGGGCATGTAGTGCTTGCTTGTTCTTGAAGTGAACGAAATACCAACTGTCAATTGAAGATTTAGCAACAAAAGTCACTAATGTAAAGAATTATTTGTTTTTGCTTTTAATAAAATACATATATCAAAAATATAATTTTTTTTACTAGAGCCACAAATATCACAAAATTATGGATATTTCTAGACGTGACACAGCACCCGAGTTAAGCTAGGTTTTCTTGCGAATTTTGACACACCAAGCTCAGAAGGTTAGCCATCACTGCCCTAAACTAATGGCCTGCTGGCACTGTTGTCATGGAATGATGAGCAAATGTCCAATTCCAGGTGTGTCACGTCCTAGTTCCTTCCTGTATCCAGCATGCAATTTTTCTGTAAGAGGAGGTTCCATATAAGGCAACCTGTTTCACTGGCTGCAGGCAAATGTTTCACTTCAAATCTTCCGCCAAATGCAGCTTGTTTCTATCAATTACAGTGAGAAAGTGTCCAACTTGGCAATGAACATTATTTATTTTATCTATTATTTATGTCTGTCCTACCTAAGTATGGTTGTCAGTCCTGTTGAAGGTTGTGGCGGCGTGTCAAGGTGTGTGCTTTTCACCTGTGCTTTTAAAAAAAAAAAAACCCTTGAACATTTTCTCCTAAACCTGTCCGAAAAACAAAACACCCAAACAGAAAATAAGAACCTTAGGGCATAAAAAAGTCTCCCAAAGGAGCCCCTTTATAAGATTGGGACTTAATAAAGATGGGGACTTTTATGACAGTTTTTGTGTTATTTTAGTTTCCCCTTCTTTATAGTTTTTATGTAGTTTTTTCAAGTATTTTTAGCATGACTAGTTTATCTAGAAACTGCTCCAACCATCCTCTCTTTGTAATGTTTGTTTATTTATTTATTTGCATTTTTGTCCACTGTTATTCCTTCCTGATCAGGATAGCCCAGCAGCTGTTTTTCTCCCCTTAAAAGGAACTGCTTTGCTGGATCATGCGAGGAGGAGTCCCTCTGAATTCGGCGTTCTCTTTCTTCCGGCAACCATCCGGATGCTTCTGGAAGCTTACGAGAGAGGGGCAGGATCCTAGCGCTCTTTGTCCCCTGGGCTAGGCATGGTGCTGAGTCAGAATCCTTTCCCATGCCTGCCCTGTCCAGAGAGGAGCCTTTTTCCGCTTCCTTGTTCCTCCCTGCTTAACCTGAAATAGGGCCACGGCCAACAGGAGCAGATCTTGCAAAAAGATGCTTCCAAGCAAGAGAAGGCGCGTGCTGAGTGCGAAAAAGGAAGAAAAGAGTGGTTTTCCTCTTTTCCATCTGCGTAGGGACTCCGGATGGGTTGCTCACCGGCTCACTGGGTATTTCCCGTCCTCTTTGCTTTTCGCCTCCTTTGGAAATCGTGGCTTCCCTCCTCCCTTTCTGTTGCCTCACTGACAGGCAGCCAGTCAGGAGCTTTCTGGCTCACACACCCCTGCAGCAGGGAAGCCAATCTGAAGCCAAGAATACTGACACAGCCCCCAGTACTCCCCCCCCCCACTAAAGTGGGGTTGTGTTACAGCCACAGTCTTGATTCCTAGCATGAAAAGCATCAGTGCACTTCCAGCTTTACCCTCTTGCTTCGGTGCCCAGGTTCCTCGCCGGTTTTTAATACTGCCTTCAGTCTGAATCTCATAGAATCATAGAGTTGGAAGGGACCTCTGGGGTCATCAGGTCCATCCCCCTGCTCAATGCAGGATTTCCTAAGCCATCCCGGACTGATGTAGGTCCAGCCTCTGCTTGAAGACCTCCAGTGAAAGAGAACTCACTAGTTCCTGTGGCAACCTGTTCCATTGACTGATCGCCCTCACTGTCAGGAAGCTTTTCCTAATATCTGATCTATATTGACTCCCTTGAAGCTTCACACCGTTGTTTCTAGTTGTCCCATCTTGTGCGAGTGAGAATAGGGACAATCCCCCTGCACTGTGACAGCCTTTTAGATACTTGAAGACCGCTATCATGTCTCCTATCAGTCTTCTCTTCTGTAGGCTAAACATTCCTAGATCATTCCTCCATTCCTCCTGTTGCCCAGGGCCCTCAAGGCCTTTTCTGTATCCATTTTAGGGGCAAAATCTGCTTTTCTCTTAACTTTGGACCACCTGCACTTACCTTTCTGTGACCTGGCCCAGTGGGTCTGAGCTAGAGAGGGCCACTGGTCCAGATCACAACAAGGTGGGGTCTGGAACCGCAGGGCAGTGGTGTTTAAGATCAGCCTCCACACTGGCCCCAAAGCTTGCACAGGCCTCGGGGCCAGCCTCCAAGGGTTTTGCGAACTAGGAACAAATGTTCTTAGCCTTTGGAGCCGCTGGGGAATCTGGTTTTGGCAGCACAATGAGTTGAAGCACAAGGAGCAGCATAGGTCTTGAAAGGCAGTATGAACATAAGAACATAAGAGGAGCCCTGCTGGATCAGGCCACAGCCCATCTAGTCTAGCATCCTATCGCACACAGTGGCCCACCAATTATCCCTAGGCATCTTAATGTGTACCTCCAAACTCTAAATGCTGTACTTGTGGTTGTGGTGGCGTACTGAATAGTGGGAGGTTGGCTCTATCTGTAAGAGTCTCTCAGAAGTCACCATCAACATCCTTTCTGCTGGCTATTAGATGTTAAATTTTAGTTAATACACAGTAGCCAACATGTGGGATAAAGTGTGTTTCTATCTGCATAAATGGCCACTTTAGCTAATAATCATGGGACAAATAGTTTCAAACTGTGGATATACTCTAGGAATGGTGTTCAGTGTTTTTTTTAAACTAGCAACATTTGGCATGCCCCTCCAAAACATCAATTTATTTGGGCAGTTTACAATCAATGAGTGAACCATGACTTGG
Organism: Aspidoscelis tigris stejnegeri; assembly: GCA_023333525.1. NCBI lineage: Eukaryota > Metazoa > Chordata > Lepidosauria > Squamata > Teiidae > Aspidoscelis > Aspidoscelis tigris. Next base: position 12,457,017 of record JALMGA010000009.1, read on the forward strand.
GTGTCAACACTGAAGAGGCCCCGTCTCTGGTGACAATCAGTCTTTCCTCATTTGATGAGGGCACTGAGAGCATGCTGCCTTAGGGATAGACATGAGTAGCAATCTGTAGGTCCAGATGGTGAGCGCTAGAATGGAAGTTTGTGGTTTCCGTTGGAAGATTCCCTTTGATCACCTTAATCTTTGTTGCTCAAAATGTGGTTTAAGGGGAAATCAAAGGGAGGCTTCCAAATTCTTACTGGGGAGGGAAAAGTCATTGCCTTTGAAGAAGAGTTGGCTTTTCTACCCCGCTTTTTTCATCCGTTCAAGGGGACTCAAAGCAGCTGACAAAGCTTTCTATTCTTCTCCCCACAACAGAACAGCCTGTGTGGTGGGTGGGGACTGTGAGCTCAGAAGAGAGCTGTGACTAGCCCAAGGTCACCCAGCTGGCTTCATGGGGGAGAGTGGAGTCAACCCAGTATTCCCAGATAAGAATCCGACTCCCTAACCACTAGACCGAACTGGCTCATTGCCTTTACGGAAGAGCTATGTAAGTTGATGCTGCTAGGCACAGATGAGAAAGGCAGGTTTTTGGGTGCTGTGGTATTCAACAGTTTTAAAGCCAGCATTTAAAAGTCTAAATGCAACATTTTAAATTCAGCCCAAACAGTGAACTGAGAGCAGATTCTGATGGCCCCACCTCACCTCTTTATTTGCGTTTTATTCATTTGGGCAGCCAAATGTCATCATGGGTTGTGTGTTATTTGTTTTCCTTTGACGTAGCGCTATGCTGGCTGTAAGCATTGATCCTGTAGCCTTCTGGAGAATTATGAAAGCTTCCTGGATTGGATCTGATTTCTCTCTGGCCGTGATGCATTTTACTCAATTTTAGTTCTGGGCATCCATCCACAGGGGGTGAATGACCCTTTGGTGTAGGGCAGAGTGTTCGAGCGTTAGATTTGTGCCCAAATGGGGAGGATCTTTTGTGGCCAAAAGCCAGGGTTCGTTAGTCATTGTCCTGGGGACACGGTTGGGGAAGGAAGTACCAAATTTGTGATACGTGGAACAATAAGGAACCGGTCAGTAGCCACTGGTTTTGGAAGTGAGCAAACCTGAAAGCCTTCTTGTAAAGAAAGCAAGCTGTCAAAATCTCCTTTTGTAGTGATTGTTAAAGCTGTTATATCTGGCATCAGATCAGCATTGCAAGCTGTCGCTTGAACACAGCAAGTGTGCTTTTGTGCATCTCAGGCTTAAGATCTGTTTTTCCTAAACAAAAGGGCATGTTTGCACTTAGCTTTCAGTGAGGTCCACTTGCTCACTGGACAGCTGCATTGTGCCTCTTCCGCAATTGCCTTGGAGTGAGAGAACTCCACTCCAGAGTGATCCAGCTGTGAGCTGGTAAAAAGTAATCCACACACTTCAGCTGGATTGGCTGGATCACACCTGGATGCTGCGCCTGTGAGTGAAAATGGCTGCATTACTGCCACTGCTCAATCACACGCAGTGTCCAGATTGCCACGTTGGTGTCAGACTGCACACCAGAAGTTGCTTCAGACATTGCTTCCCACGATCTGGCCAGACTTGGTCTGGCTATTTGCACTACGAGCGCTGCTGGCTGGGCAGGGCTAGCTTAGTCCTCATCGTGTGAATGGCCTGGTAAAATATTGTTCTACCATACTAGGCCAGAAAGTACAAACAGGCTCTGGGTTTTAGGCCCTCTATTGGTGCAGTGGTGAAAGGCAATAGTCTAGAACCCATGAGTTCCTTGGTTCAAACTCCTGCTATGCCATGGGAACCCATTGGGTCAAATTGCCTCCCTGCCTTCTGAGTGCCTTAGGAAAGACAGAACCTGACCCAGAGCCCAGAGTGGAGGCTGTAAGGTGCTTAGGTGGACCACCAGTCATCTCTGTGGCCACTTCTACAGCCAACCTGGTGCCAAACATTGTGTTGACATTCCTTTGGATCACACCAGCAAGGGTGAGCGGGAACCTCTGATGCTCAGGCAGCTCCATTTCCAGGCTCTTTTCAGTGTCTTACAAGACAAAGGGATGCCAACAACATTTAAGTTTCTGCTTAAGATTGTTACAGCTCTTGCTAGAGGTCATCCCCATCTTGAAGGGATGCTTTTTCCTGCTCTCTATTTCAGGGTCAGCCAAGTCTTCTGGCTGCCTGAGGTATGGCCCAAGCGCTGGATGTGCCCTACTAATTAGAGGTGTTTCAGTTTTATTTTTTAAGACTTGTTGCCTTGTTTGCGCATACATGGTCTTCCAGTGAGATGCATGTAATACTCTTTGCTTGTTGCTTCCCACGCCTCCCCAAAAACTTCCCATGAGACTTTGCACGAATTTTAATTGCAAAACCCCTGCCTGATGCCCCGCCCCCAAAAAGGACTGTGGTAAAATAGTTCTGTGATTACTGTAAAAACTGAGTCAGTTGAGTTGACGTGACTGTTGTCCCTGCAGCATCCGGTTTCATGGGGTTTGCCTCTTACTCCACAGGAAACCAGATAGGTTACAGGTTCCTGCTTAAAGATGCTTTCCTTGTTGTGAAAATATCCTTTGGAAGTTGTTACTTAAAAAAAAAAAGAATTATATTGGCGCTGTGGCCCTTTCTGCACAGACCCTTAATCCGGATTAATGCTAGTGCACATGCTGGGCCTCCCTATCCACGTGATAATGCAGATCAAGGAGGACTCACCCCCCCGCTGGTATCAAGGAGGCCCTTAATTCAGATTTCTGGTAGTATCAGTCCAACCAGAGAGACCAGGGACCTGATCCAGAACACAGGAGGATTAGTGAAAACGATCCCCTAGAGCCCCACCGAGTGGCAACAGCAGCCACAGCATGGGTTAATCCGGATCATCAGTGTGGACAGGGCTGGTCCTGCCTACGCCTCCCAAAGATCCAGGTCAGTGCGTCAGGCTGTTCTGTACCCTCTGGTCCAGGAATAACAACAGGAAAGCTCAGAAGGGCCTGTGTCCCCCTTTGAAGTGCCATCCGGAGTCTAAAATGGTTTGCTTCCTTCTGACACCATACTTTGTAGCATAGGTTGCCTGAGGATGAGACCCTTCCTGCTCCGGGCCTTATTCTGGATTCCGTCCCAGATCAGGGACCTGATGTCCACATGCTTACGCACACTTACAACCCGCTCCATTCTGGTGTGGAAAATCCGAGGCCTAAAAGTTGCGTCTGGCATGTTCCACAATCAGCCACTCTGTGGGCAGTCATTTGACCCTGTCTACGGTTGGGTTAACGGGATAATCGTCTGGAGGTCGGAGGGGTGCGTGTGCACAATAAGCCATTTCATTGGGAAGGAACGCGCTACTGGAGGGTTTAACCGCTGAATCACATAAAAAAAGATTTCCTAAGAATCTGTTTCGGAATGCAGCTTGAGGCCCTGGTGGGAAGACCTGGTGTGTGTGTTTTTTGGCTTGCCAGCAAGATGTCTGAGGTCATCTTATTTAGAGAGCTATTCCCCTTTGCTTGGAGTCTGTCCCAGGTTGAACCTGATCTTTCTTTCTGGATTTCCCACGAGAATCCTGGTGATTCCGGTTCAGTCACCACACAGGATTCCCAGATCTTCCTTCCGTCCTGTGGGCATTTTGACAGCCTGGGCTTTGTGCTAATGCACTGTCTAGACCATCTAGTTTTCTTCAGGGACTAGCTTTAGCCACAGCCACCTTCAGGTCCCCCATTTTGTCCTGGTTTTATGCAAAGTGCATTTCTAGTAAATCAAAAGTCAGCACCACCAAGCCAGCGCTTTGGGGATAAAGAGGAATCTGTGATAAGGGCAAATTTTCTGGCGTTTGTTTCTTAAAGTTCTGCCTCTTTTTCTTCTATCACTTTCTCTTTTCAGACGTTTCAAAGGAGTTGTTTCTGCTGTTCCTATGCAGATGTAGAAACGATAACTGTTAAAAGAAAGCGGGAAATAAAAGATGAAAAACAGGGGATGTGGACACACCTTCACTTTAAACCATCTTCAGGTCTGGCTGCTCACACCTTTTCATTCCTGTCACGACTTCTAGCAGACTGTCCAGTGCCTGCCCTTCGAAAAGCAGCTGGGCACTATTGGGTTGCTGGAAATGTGCATTCGGCCGAGCGAGTACTACAGTTCTAAAAGCAATAAACTGGTAGCAAGCGTTTAAACTGTAAACCAAAACAGGTTTATTGAGAATAACAATTAGAAAGGTAAAAGAGAGAAATATGACGTTTAGACATTGCAGGATAAAGATCAAAAGTCTCTTAGTATAGCAAGCTTCTTATAACAACAGCAATCTCTGCTTAAAAGTAAATAGTTTGCTCCTTTAAATCCAAGCCTCTCTGCTGCAACTATGCTTTACAGTAGATAGCTTCTCCCTCTTTAGCCAGCTCTGCCTAAGCCCAAGCCCAGCTAAAGGACAGCAACACAATCCTGGTTTCAGCAAGGCTTAGCCCTTCCTTGCTAGGCTGTGGGTTCCCAGCCTCTGGTCAGTTCTTGGCAAAGTTCCTTCAGAGAAACGACCACTCACGGTTGCCTCCTTCAACTTCCCCCCTTTAAAAAAAGACCAGTGTGATCAGTTCCCCCTCAGAGAAAAGACCCCTTTCATCAATTCCCATCCAGAGAAAGGACCAAGTCTGCTGCGTTCTCTGCCTATTATACCCTTCCTTCCCTAGCTTCCTGATTGGCTGTTACTACTGGCAACTGAGGGAAACTCCTCCTGCTTGTCCATCAAGCCCCCAAGTCCCTGGGCAGGTTTTCCCTCCAGTTTGCCAGCAGCCAATCAATGCAAAAGGGCCCAGGCAACGTTTCCCGCTCTTTCTGCTGCTTGCAGACCAGGTTTGCAAAAGAGGCTTGCAAAGGAGCAAAGAAATATTACTGCCCTTTGCAGCCTGAACCCTGAAACCGTCACAATTCCTATCCATTTTATTTGTGGACTTTTTCACCCTGGAAAGTCCAAACAGAAGGTGAAAAGTCTGCAGATAAAACAGATAAAAGTGAAATGGTGTGAGCAGTCAGACCTGAAGATGGATTGAAGAAGATTTAAAGTGAAGGAGTGAGCATGGCCAGGATGTATTTTTTCCCTTTATCTGTGTTTCAGACTGTGTGGGGCAACGGGAACAATTTTATTGTCCCCTGCCCTTGTGTGCCAATAGGAATCATGCTGCAGTTACAGAAGGCTTTGTAGCAATGGGGGCCATTCCAGGCCTTTTCATGGAGAAGACTTCTGAGACAAGGGCTCCAGCACAAAGGCAACAATGACTGCTTGGCCCAGGAGGAAGGGGAAGATAAATGGAAATGCATCTGAGCATGGGCAGAGAGCTTTTGCCCTTTACACTACTGAGCAACACCAGCCCTGCCCTGTCTGAGCACAGAGCCACATAGCATTGCCATATGGAAGCCAGACCAAAAGAACTCTTTCTATACAGCTTAAAAGTTTGCACCAAAGAAGCGGTTTCAGCAGGTGGAACTCCTAGTGCGGGCGGTACCTGCTGGAACCGCCTCCGCTGTACGAAGTATTGAAGATTTTGACCTGTTGTCTTCTTCTCCACATGGCAACCCTAAGTTGGGCTTCCACCTGTAAGGTCCGAGCCTTCGTCCTGCTGTCTTTATTGCAATGCATAATTATGCTGCCAACGGGGTCCTTTCCTTACATTTTTTGAAAACTAAGTGAAGAAGAAGAGTTAGCTTTTCTACCCTGCTTTTCTCGCCCATTTAAGGGGACTCAAAGTGGCTGACAGAGCTTTCTGTTCTACCTACAAGAAAACACCCTGTGAGGTGTGTGGGGCTGTGAGAGCTCAGAAGAGAGCTGTGACTAGCCCAAGGTCACCCAGCTGGGTTCATGGAGGAGTGCGGTTTCAAACCCGGTATTCCCAGATAAGAATCCAGCTCCTTAACCACCAGACCAACCTATGGCTCCTAATAAAGGGGAAATTAAACTTTGCACCTGCTCAGCAAGGCATTCACCCTGTATTGGTTCACGTGCCCCAGTGACTAAGAGCATCCAGGTGTGCTGAGACATAAAGGGTTGCTCCTAAGGAAGAGATGGAGCTTGGCAGCTCAAGAGGTGAACCCTGGTGAGGCTAAAAAGGAGATCCCCCTTCTCAAACCTCTTGGATTTGGTTTCCTCTGCGTGCTTATCGGTTCTATCAAGGCAGCCGTGTCCTTGTGAGAGTTTTGCCAGAGGACTCAGCGCGTGGCTCCAAAAAGTCTTACAGCTCCCAAGAAAGATTTATAATAGGTTTAAGCAGCCAGATTACAAGGTGACGTCAGCGTGCAGGCCATGAGATGCACGTTTCCATTCAGCCCTGAATCTTCTCAGGCATTCTCCTCCGATCTCTTCCAGGTTTTAGGACGTGGGCCTCTGAGCTCCAGCAGGTTTTACTAGCTGTTCCTACTCCTCCATAAGTAATTCTGCTCCTTTCAGTACTGGATCTCTTATTCCAGATTATATTCCAGAATGGGAACCTGCCATCTACGTAGTGGTATGGACCACAGAAGGTCCTGCCCGGAACCTACTGCAGTCTGCACAGGATGCAGATGGCTGGTCCCTATTTCAGAATATACTCCAGAATGAGGCCCAGTGCAGACAGGGTCTCTGTTTCTGTGGTTCGGTTGCCAGGCCCCTGAAATGACAATCTAAAAGAGCTTTTTCCTGGTTTTCTTAGTTTTTTAATGTACCTTTTTTATGGAGCGGGGGGAGAGATTTATAGGCAGTTTGCTAGCACAGAGACAAAAAAATGGGCTTTTCTCTGAATCTGAAAAGTTCCTTTTTTAGACTGTACTCTTCACAGTGGCCCAGTGATCATGGGAAGCTGTTATCCTTGAACTGCAGCTTTTCAGATCTTGGTTTCACCCTACGCAGGAGTTGCCTTCAAGATTTTTGGGGAACCCTCTCTTCAAGACATTTTCCAGACCGGCCAGGGTTCCTAAGTTCTGGGGAATTGGGGGCAAATTATAGAATACGCCTTTTTCTTAGCAGCCTCAGTTTTAGTACGGTGCTATTAGCTCCTGAATGGGATACTCTGGAATATCCTCTTTATTGTACTCTGTGCACAGGAAATGACTTCCAGGCAACAGATGGAGTACAAATGGATATCCCTAGAGTTCCTCATTTGGAAACTCATGGTCTCTAAAGCCATCTTTTCTTCTTTTTAATAAATAAAGTTTTTATTTAGCTCCACACCTCTTCCATCTGATTTCTGAATTTTCAAAGCATGGGAAAATACGCATTTTCTCTGTGTAGGAGCCATGAAGTTCCTACGTTTTGCGAAAGATTATGGTGCCATTCAGTTTACTCTGTGTACATTGCATTTTTTTATTTTGTTTATTTGGCAGAAGAATTAAGTTAAATGCAATTCAGTGGAGCATATTCTACTGGTCAGTTATTTCAATAAGGTGGCTATAGGAACTATCATTGGTATGAAAACATAATGTGAGAAAGATTGATTTCTGACCGTGTAAAATACTATGCTCTCTGATAAAAATCTGTAAAGTCACCTGGGCAACTGCAACAGTCTTATCTGTGGCAATTGAGTCCACCAATTAATCAGTAAGCCTTTATTGTATGAACACATTAAATTCCTGTTATGCCCTTATTCATGATCATACTTCCTTGTATCCATTTGTTAAAATTATTGTATTACACATTTTAAATAAAGGGCCTTTGACTACAATAATTGAGATAGAACAGTGATGGCTGCAAAGCTAATTCGACTTGATTGTTGATGTTTCTCATGTTGGGGCCCTTAGTTCCAGAAATGTCCCCATTTTTCTTCTTTGCAAAAAAAGTTGTGACAGTGACATGGGACAGAGCAAGTGCTTTTCAGTTCATTCACTGCATCTCTTACCTTGCAGCCTGTCTATCCATGTAAATGCCAAACAAGGGAGGGATGCTGTCTGTACCCCTCCCATGTTCTGGATCAGGGCCACACTGGCCCACTAGCAGACCTGGTTAAAGGGGTTTACTAGTGATCCAGATTAAAGCCTTCCTCAATCTGAATCACTTTTGTCAGATCCAAGTTGCCTTCAGATACCAAGTGAATTCCATGGCTCAGCATCTGTACGGAGCCACGCTGTGTCCAAGTCCCTTGTTTTCTCTTGAGTTTAGGGTGTGTGTGGAAATCCTGTTTCCTGGCAAGAGTTGGCTTTTCTACCCCTCTTTTCTCACCCATTTAAGGGGACTCAAAGCGGCTGACAAACCTTCTGTTCTTCTCCCCACAACAGAACACCCTATGAGGTAGGTGGGCCTGTGAGAGCTCAGAAGAGAGCTGTGACTAGGCCAAGGTCACCCAGCTGGCTTCATGGAGGCGTGTGAAATCAAACCCTGTATTCCAGATAAGAGTCTGGCTCCTTAACCACTAGACCAAACTGGCCCACGTATCCCCTCAAATGTCTATTGTCCCTCTTTCTTGTGTCTGTATGCACGCAGGATCCTAATCCAATAAAGCCAAACTTCCTTCCCTGCTTACTCCTTGCTTTGTTGGTTAAGGACGTCCTTTGGGTCATGATTATCTACTGCAGTGGGAATTCAGTTAACTGTATGAGGAGTCAGTTAACTTTATTCTGGTCTGTATTTATCTCATTCATATGATGGGAGAGTTTTGGGTGTAAACTTAGCGTATGCTCAAGGCAGTGGCTGCCTTGGACATTTAGTCAAACTAAGACAAGATTCACTTGGGACCTTAAGGATGCTATGGGACTGCACTGGGGTGGTTATGTGCACATATTTGAAATTCAAACGAATTTGATCAAATGTGGACCTTTGAATTCAGATAGAACGTCTTCACAATTGAATTTAAACATTTGAACAAATTTTGAGTGTTCCAAAACATTCGTTCGAATGATTAAAAACATTTGAAAGTACAGATAAGTATGTATTATATACGTATCTGTCTAAATCTCATACGTATCTGTACGCATTTGCATACTGGACAAAAACAGGTTGCATACGCAATCAAACATTCGAACAAATAGTTTCAAATTATTTGATTCAAATTGGATTTTGTTGCATTTGGATTCTAAACATTCACATTGAATCCAGGAGAAGCCAGGTGTCGAACCTGTGAACTTGTTTCCAGGCCGCTTCTTTACCACGAAGCTCCTGCAACTTCCTAGTGGTATGTCTGGTTTTCTGCCTTTCGCATGCCATCCACAAACAGAACCATCCATAAGAATGGTGCCTCCCCTGGTCCTGGGTCCATCTTTCCTTGAGGGATAGGTTGGAAACCTATCACGTCTGCACCCCTTGTGGTACAGTCCCCTGTGATCACCGCTCCCCATCTTGAGTCTCCCCTGCCCCTTCCTTCAAGGGTGGCCCTGTCCACTTGATGGGCTCTTGGTTTGGGGTACAGTAGGTGCTCTTGGGGGGTCTAACTGGGAGAGAGTGGCACCCTTAAGAACGATCTTCGGAAAGATCTTTCTTCAGGTCACCTCTTTTTGTCCTCCTCACTCTGGTGCATCATTTCAGAGGCTGTCATTTCAGGTGTTGGGTTTCCCAAACAGTCCAAAGAGTCCTCTTTCTTCCATTGTCTACTTATTGTCCCCTTAGCTTTCAGAGAGCTGGAATAGGAACCGTTATTGCAAAGCTGAGCCAGGTCAAGCTGGTTTTTGAAGTATGTAATAGCGAGGAAGTGATTTCCAATTGACTCTCCTCTGGCCCTACTTTTACCTGCAAGAGCTCAAGGTGGTCTATTTCTCCCCCCTTGTTTCTGTCATCACAACAATCCCGAGACAATTTCAAGGACACCCAAGAAAGCTTTGTGGTTTTGAGAGACTGGAACCAGTGTCTTCCCCTGGTCCTTATATGACCGACACCACACAGATGCATTTTGGGAGATCTTGGATATTACCTGTTTTACCCTTGTTTTATCCTTGAAATATTGGTGGGTGTGGATTGTTTTGGCCGTTGACGCAATCTGAAATGCGTAGAGTCATAGGAGAAATGACACCGGTGTTCATTTCTTCATCTGCAGGCTTGCTTCTGTGATGGAAAGCTACAGAGGGAATAGCTACCGGGCCAGTTTGGCTGGTGGATATTTTTTCTGTGTGTGTGTGGCATGGCGTAGTTCATTGCAATAGCTGTATTTAGAGGGTGGAGGAGGCTGAAGAAGAGAATGTTGCTTGAATGCAATTACCCTGGTGCATAAACCACGTTGGCACTGCCAGCTAAAAATGGAAATCCTTTGTAATTAAAACACAACTCAGCTGACGGAAGGTGTTTGCATGCAGTGTGTGACACACATACACCTCGAGGAAAAGGGATATCTCTGCAAAAAGATTGAAGATCTAATTGGAGGTCTTATTGAAAGCCATTGACAAAACAAACAGTTTTTGGAAGCTTTGCATTCCCATTACAGTTTGAATACTGCTTGAGGTATTAACTGGGGACGCCTGGCGGCTTCCGTAGTGTTCCTACAGACTGTGCCAGCCACCTCCATGAACCGTGGCATCCATTTGCTGGAGGGCATTGGCCACAAGACTGCCACAGCTAGCGTGTTTCCTGATGCAAAGACCGTCTTGGCGAACACACTAATGAAAGAGCACTTTAAAGTGGGTGTCCTTGAGTCCTTGGCCTGAGAAGCCCCCCACACAATGCAGAGAGTCCATCACTATTTTGCCAGGCTCAGGAAACAGCCCCAGATGTGGACTGTGTGCAGCACACCATCAAAATACTCTTGGGTTTATCTGAAGGGTAATAATAATAATAACTAATAGGGTAAAAATATTCCCTGCTGACCAATATGAATAGTAAAAAGACAAATATGAATAGTAAAAAAGACAAAAATTCAAAACTGTGAAGCAGAAAAGTCAATATGATATCTAAAAGAGTAACAATACTCCACTGATCAATTTAAAAATGCTGAGAATAATAGTTTAATAATGTTCCAAATAATATTACAAAATACAAAACAAGAAGCCAGACGCGTTTTGACCTGGGTCTTCTTCAGTGGCCTATGGATAATCACAGTAATAAAATGTATAAAATATACAGCTCACGAATTGTGACATTGTCATTTTTGAATTCAACAGAGTCACAGTTCTGAATTTTGTTATATATTTGTCTTTTTACTATTCATATTGGTCAGTGGGGTGTATTTTTACCCTATTAGTTATTATTATTATTATTACCCTATTGGTTTACTTCCAGGTATGATCCCATGTACAGTATACCCATCAATATGCATGTATTTTATATATACATTTTATATGTATATTAAACATATGCATGTGTATAATATATTTGTATACAAGTACAGTATAATATATACATGAAATTATATGCGCTCAAATATTTATGTATACATACATATGAAATCCATCAAGGAATCATGAATCACGACTGTAAAGAGATTGTGGCTATAAACCTGTGATTTCAGATGCTTAATACTTGAGAAGTCGGAGGTGATTCCTCTAGCAGAGAGTCAGTAAAATTTGTGTGGGGAACTTGGAGGGCAGATTTCTGTTTAGTTTAGTTATACCTCTTTTTCCTACAAGGAACTCCAGGCCCTGTCTGTCTTCAGGGTTCCCTCTATTTTATGCTCACAGCCTGTGAAGTGAGATGGACTTGTGCTGAACTTCATAGCTCATCTTTGCTTCGCCAGCTAAATGTTAGTGCTGTTCAAAAACGTTTTCAGTACATTTCTGAGCGCTTCTGTTCAATGCATGTTCAGCCAAAAAAATCTATGCTACATCAGTGTATTTGCTGCTCCCTAGTGGTCTAAAATCATCCCTGCGAGCTCTGACTTTACCATCCGTATTTGCTTCTGTTTTTCCCAGGTACACCTATGAGGACTGCAAACGAACAGCGGATTGGCTGTTGGCCAACACCAAGCTGCGGCCCAGGGTCGCCATCATCTGTGGTTCAGGCCTCGGAGGGCTGGCTGATCTTCTGAAAGACCAAGTGGCGTTTGAATACTCCAAGATCCCCAACTTCCCTCAGAGCACAGGTAACATGGGAAGGCCCAGGGCAGATTTGGGGATACCTTGCCTAGTGGGCAGTGGGAGTGTAACGCCAAATGGCGACTGTGGCCCTTTCTACCCTGACTCTCTTCTGGGATGTATTCCACAACTGGGGCCTGCTGCCCATATGCTAATGCAGACCACGGCAGGTGCCTATTTCAGGATATATCCCAGAATAAGATCCAGGGCAGAAGAGCTCTATTAAGGGGGCGGTGTGAGACTTAACCCTTTTCTTGCTCATTGCAGTTGTAGGACATGCCGGGAGGCTTGTGTTTGGGAATCTGAGCGGGACGCCAAGTGTTGTAATGCAGGGACGCTTCCACATGTATGAAGGTTATCCACTCTGGAAGGTACGTTTACCCACAGTCTTAATAACGTTTGAAAACACAGAGATATGAAGAGAACATTAATTCTGAGAACTGGGAGCTTAATTCTTTGTTTTTTTTTAAAAAAAACTCTTTCTTTTTCCTCTTCCCTTTCAGTCCGTTTTTCCTTGTGTGTCATGACCTTTGTCATTGTAAGGCTGAGGGCAGGACATGCCTGGACCTGATGTTTCATGAGGCACTCTGTGATGAAAATGTGTTAAAACAAATTAGTAGATTATGGGTGCCTCTAGACATAAATAAAAAACCGCAAAGCTTACCTTTTCTCCAGAAAAAAGTTCACAGTTCAAAGTTCATCATCCCCAGGTTCTCTCAGTGCTCTCAAGGAGCAAGCAGGGCTCTTCTGACCTATGAGAGGCCTGCTGTTCCCTGGTGAGGGTGAGATCTCGTGAGATTTTGTGAGATCTTACCCAAACAACCAGGGAAAGGGCAAATTTGCAGCTGATGTTGAGCTAAGCCAGAGTTTTTTGTTTCTCAGCATTGGACTTTGCTTCACAGGGACTGTGAAGCATTCTAAAAGCTGTCTGGCACTTTTGGAGTGCTCTGCAGCCCCTGTGAAGTATACATCCTGTCTGGGAGGAAAGTTGTGTCTCTGAGGCAATGGGAAAGTTTCCTTTCACTGGAACTGAGGCTGGTTGGGTGGGGAATTTATTCATCCAGAGCAGAAGATCTGTCCAGATGAGGGCCTCATCCTCCGGCTTTTGTGGCTGTTTTTGATGTCTTTTCTGTAATACAATGCCTCTGAAGTGCGGCAAACCCAAGTTTTGATCCTTTGCTGAAGTCATATCAGAAAGCCATATTGAATGTGATTTTCAGATCTGCCCTTAATGCCATTGTCTCTGTGTGAAGTAAAGGGTGGCTGAGTGTTGTGCTGAGTAGTGGTTCTGAGTTGGGAATACAACTAGGAACATCCAAAATACTGCTCTTTCATTATATTCGGCTAAGAACCTTTAGCAGTTTCTCCGTACAGTGGGAATTGATAGGGCCTTTGCCGGTGAGAACTAAGCATTTAGGTTTTACATTTATCCGTCGTAACATTTTCTGTTAGGAAACAAAAGTTGATCCAGATGTAGAACTTCAGCTATGTGATGGTATCTTGGGCTTTCAGACAAAATTCCAGCCTCAGCTGAATGCTACTGGTCAGCAAAAATCAGCTTTGTCATTTTCTTTTTGAGAGAGCCTGGATTGGGATCCCCTGAACAGGGAGCTTTTTCTGGATTCCTCAGATAGCATCAGAAGAGGCAAGAAATGGTGGCTCACAGATTCAGAAGCAGCTTAGTTGGAGCCAGAATCTGGACATGTTTGTGCTACAGGAAAAACGGAGATCTCACTCTGGAAACATGTGTGTTTTGGGGTGGGGATATAAACCGCGAGAAAGATGGGACAAACTTCAAATGCTGCTTCTCTCTTTGACTCAGGTGACCTTTCCAGTTCGGATCTTCCATCTCCTTGGTGTGGAAACCCTCATTGTCACCAACGCAGCTGGAGGCCTCAACCCTGAATACAAAGTTGGGGACATTATGGTGATCCGTGACCACATTAACATGCCAGGTTTTGCTGGGGAGAACCCCTTGGTGGGTCCAAACGATGACAGGTAAGGTGGACTTCACCCTTTTTTTCTCTTTGCTTTCCAGCCAGAATCATGCCTCTGAGATCCAAGAGCTTGACTCTCTTACTCATAAGAGGTGTTCTCATTCTTTCTGGTTTTCTTCTCAAAAGACCGTCCTGGATAGGTCAAGCTGCTGAGGACACTTTTTAGCTTTGTAGTAGAGTATGGACAGATTAGGTAGCAGCTGGGGAAGGCAAGAGCTCTGTCCATGGTCCTGGAAAGTGAGTCACGAAAGACATTGGAATGGTCTGTTGCTGGATCAGGCCACAGCCCATCTAGTCTAGCATCCTGCCTCACACAGCAGTCCACCAGTTGCTTCTGAGCATCTCAAGCAGAGGATGAAAGCAAAACCTGCACCTGCCCTCAACTCCCTGCAAATGGCTTTTAGAGGCAACCTACCTGTCTCCTCAACCCAGAGGTGGTATTAGGCAGCCATATTCTAAATAAAAACATAACAGTAGCTCTGGCTGGATCAGGGCAGCGTAAGATGATGGAAAAACCTTCATGTACTCTTGATTCCCTGCAAATGGCCTTTAGAGGCACCCTGCATGTCCATCCAACCTGGAGGCAGACCAACAGAAGAACATCTGGTCTCCATGCAGAAGTGTTGCCCCCTCAAGCTGACCTGGGCAGCCGCCGCCATATAAATGGCTTCCAGGGAGTGCAGGGTTGCGCCTGAGTTGGCACCCGACTCTGGGTGACTTCCTCTCACCCCCATGTGCTCATGGTCTAAATCTCATTGAGAATGAGAAATGGGGGATCTGTGACCTTCCAGGCATTGCTATTCCATAATTCCCATAATCCCTGATGACTGGGCATGCTGGCTGAGGTTTTTTTGGAGCTAGAATTCAACTATCTCTATAAAGATGAAGATTTAATCTCCCCAAACTGTGGCTTAAAGAGATAAAAACAAAGATTTCAGTCAGAGCTTCAGCCCTCTTCGTCTGATTTAGTCCTTCCCTGGATTTTCCTGCATTACATCCTCAAAGAAGTTCCTCATTGTCCCTCTCCTCCTTCTTTTCCCCTTCACAGATTTGGGGTTCGCTTTCCTGCCATGTCAGATGCCTATAACCCAGACCTGAGGAAGTTGGCACACACTGTGGCATCGGAGATGGGCTGCTCCGGGTGTGTGCGTGAAGGTGTCTACTGTGCCTTGGGAGGCCCCAACTACGAGACCATTGCTGAATGCCGCTTCCTGCAACGGCTGGGTGCCGATGCCGTAGGTTAGTTGGGGCAGAGACAAGGGGAAAGTGCTTATAGCGGTGAGGACGGATGAGGGATTTCTTCTGAAAAAGGAGTACGTCCTATGATGTGGCTATTCTCTAGTCTTTGGTCTTTCAAAATCTGTAACATCATGAAAGAGTTTCTGAAGCACTGGAAGGTCTCCATTTTGTGTTTCAAAATGGCAGCTTCTGGTTCAGCAGGTTCATCAGATAGAACCTAACTAATAAATATTTGAACCAAGCTGCTGGAACAGTAGAACCTTCTAGAAAAACTGCTATGCTGCTCAGGAATCAAAGTTTTAGGTGCTGGTGGCTGGGCTTTGTTAATGAAAAAGGATGAAAGTTCCTCAGACCCGCTCAAACTAGGTTTGCCTTTGTTTCTGGTAAACAAACAAATTTTTAGGGGAACAGAAGCAGACATTTTACGAATATTTGTGTTTCTTTCTGCTACTTGTAGTCCCACTGCTATCATTCAGGGCCCTGTATTGCCACACATGTTATAACCTGTGGCGATTTTGAAATACATACCTCCTGTCACATAATGGTACCGGCAGCTCTTTAACACCTGTAGCAGCTGTTTAACGCCTGTGGCAAAAGATATTTATGTCTTGTTGTCAATAATACTTGAGAAGAAATCAAGTATGGCTAGTCGCCTGACCCTATGGAGTGACAGAAGATCACATTGGGACAGTCCTCCTGAGGTAAAAGTATGCTGCTACTGGCTGTGGTGGAACTTGCATGACTGAACATTCTCACACATTAAATCTTTTAGACATGTCATGGTTCACCTCAAGTCACATTCATAGCCTGCCTTTCAAATAAGCTCTGAGATTTGAAAAGAAATCCACCATAAAAACGTAAACTTAACAAGAAGAAAAATGCAGTTTGGTAGTTCACAGGATATCTTCCAGTAGCCCCAGGAATGGGAACACAGACATAATTTCTCTGGTGCTTTGCTCTCCTTCAGCACTAATAGACTTGTATCAATTGGAAGCGGCCTTAGATGTCATCTGGTGCAGCAATCTGTAGTCAGGGAATATGGAAGAGACTCTGAAGGGTCCTGCTTAACCAAGGCTGTATCCAGGCCTGCAGAAGAAATCTGAAGTTAAAGCAAAAATACAGCTTACATGCTGCACAGCGATGACCCACCATCCCAACTAAAAAGCAGCTCCGTAGCTTTAGGGATGTGCATGAATGCATTTTTTGGATTCGAATTTGATTCAAATAGAATATTCTAATATTGATTCGAATCAAAATCCCAAAATCCGGATTTTCGAAAATCCGATTCAAATCCGGATTATCTGGATCCGCATTTTCAAAAATTTGATTCGAATCGAATGATATGAATGTCGGGAGCATCCGTATCCGATTTTTGAATCCGTTTGCATCCCATTTGCATTCCATATTATATGCACAAATAGACCCAATATTCAGATGCAATATATGACGTCGAATTCAGTCGAATCATTTGAAAATCCATATTGGATTTTTGAAAATCTGGATTCGATCCGAATTTGGAAATTCATATTAACATGTCTGGACACAGCCCAGGTTCTTGTGGGATGCATCTCCCTGTCAGATAGCTTAATACAAAGGTACTCGGGCATGTGGAAGCAGCTGGTGAGAAGTTCAGCACAGAAGCGCCTCAGCTCTTCCCACCAGTTTTTTCTCTTCATCCTTCTGCTGCAATAATTATTCTGAAGGGCCCTTAAGAGTTGTGTCTTTACGCGTGTTTCTTCTTCCCTCCAGGTATGAGCACAGTCCCTGAGGTAATTGTGGCCCGCCACTGCGGCATGCGCGTTTTTGGCTTCTCCCTCATCACAAACAAGGCCATCCTGGACTATGAGAGCAGGGAGAAGGCCAACCACGCGGAGGTGCTGGAGGCCAGCCGTCAGAGCGCCCGCACCCTCGAGAAACTGGTCTCCCTGATGGTGCAACACATCGAACGGAACAACAACTTGGCCTAGCGCTCGTAGTTCCGAGGTGCCTTGCCCGCCATCCCTCAGCCGCTGCATCGCCACGCAGAGGAACCCTGCTTTCTCCTGAGACTGAAGATTGTTCTCACATAGCCTGAAAGGAAGACAATGTTGATTTTTACCAGCCATTTCCTTTGAAATATTGTTGTATGATCAAATCCTGCTGCTAAGCTTTCTGCTGCCAGATGGGACTTCAAACATTTCCTCTGCAGAGCCGCTTGATGCTGTAATTACTCTCCCACTCTTCCCGCCTTTGAACTGTTAGTCTCAGAGACGGTTGTCTCTCCTACTGCTTTTTGTGTGTCTGAGTTTTGAAATCTTCATTTTCCCTGTTAACTATTATGTCTCGTTCCCCTTGCATTTGGTGTCTGGGTACTCTGCGGCAGTCAGTGTTATATCTCAAGTCCATACAGGCCTTTTACAACTCACTTCTTCTCTGGGCCTTTAGAGGCACCCTGCCTGTCTATCCAACCTGGAGGCAGACCAATAGAAGAACATCTGGTCTTTTAAACATTTTAATGTAGAGAATGAGTTTCTTCAACTCTGGCCTGTTTTTGTATTCCAGGACACCCTCTCTCTTATCAGAGGGCTCTTAGGTTAATATTGGAGCTACTTGTTTATCTTGGCTATGATTCAGGTTCTGTGGGCATTTTATCTGTGGTTTCTCATTCCTAGAGAGTCATCTGTTTGTACCACAAACATCAGATCTTTGAAGTAATATTCACTTTTTCAATCTAGGGATCATGTTTTATTGTCATGTTTTTACACTGGACTATCTTCTCTCTCCTGGATTTTCCGCATCTTGACAACTTCTCTTTGGGACAATTTGTGGTGAAAAGTAGGCAGGGGAACAAATATTTCTCTTTGTCTTTTTTCAACATTTCTGGTCCAATCGTTATTCTATAAACAGGTTTCCATGCTCCATTCATCCAAGGTACATTAACTCTTGTCTGGGTCAGTTTCATGCTTGAGGTCCCATATATCCACCAGTCACTGCAGGTAGAAATCTAGCCTACTGAGGAGATGGCTGGCATACATCTCTTCTAGTTTTCTTGTGTGGGTATTTTGTTTCTATTGGAAAGATTCATCAAAACATATCTTCACTTACAGACCAAAATGATCTTCCTCCTCATCTGTTTTGAGCTGCCTTTTGCTACTTTTTTATTTATTTATTTATTCTTTGGCAATATTTTTGAAGCTAACCGGATTGTTCTTGAAGCTGGCGGCGTCCTTCTAAAGAGCAGCAAATGTCACAGAAGTGGAAGTCTAGATTTCTGAAAATCACTTTCCTGCAGCATTTCCATTAGAAGTTACTGGTGAGGGACTGGGAAAAAAATCCTGCTATGGCTGATAAAGTGAGCCATGGAGTTTCCAGGTCTTTCTAGCAACAGACAACACAGTTGTATCATTGCAAGTAGTTGTAGCTACTCATTTGACTGAGGCCCTCAGGGGTTGAGAACTCAAATGTAGGCTGCTTTAGTATTTCTGTGCCATCCTTCTTCCAAAAAACTTCTGTGCTTAAGCATACAAGGGCTGGATGTTCCATTTTTCATGACTTCAGCTTGGCTTCCTTGAGAACTCCAGCTGTATCTGGCAGCTTCTCTAGCAGCTGGCAGGGATGGAGGTGTGTGTGGGGAGTTTTAATCCTTTTCTCTCTTTTGCCCTTTGCTTTGGGACCATTGTTGTTTGTCTCTCAGTGGCATCTCCATGTTAATAATGCAGCTAACGATGGGGGAGCATAGCTCACCTGAATGTATGTATGTGCGTGTAAGATAGTCAGCTGGATCAGAGGATGGGACCTCAGTGAAGGAGAGAGAATTTTAGCAGGCTTTCCCTGCAGGATGGGCAGCAGCAACATCTCTGGGGCTACTAAAGACACAGGGACCATCTTCTCTTTTCATTTTGCCGCCTTCCGCTTGGACGTTTGTGAGAGTGAATGAAGTTAAACTGTGAATGAAGTCAGGCTCAGCACTGAGATCAATGTTCAAAAAGCATCTTCCTCTCAGTTCTCAGACCACTCTTGATGTGATTTGGGGTATCCCAGACCCCATTTTCTAACGTACATGAGGGGAGACATTTTTAAAGTAGAAGCCAGTAGCTTTCTTGAAGGAATTCTCCTCTGTGAGGCAGCACTGAGAGTGCTGGTGGCCCGTTTGGGATGGCTGTGGGACCGGAAGAGAAGGCATTCACCGAGAGAAGTATTAATGGTTTAACAGAGAGCTACAGTTAGTTCTCTGAGAGAAAAACACACATCTGAGGTGAGGCGAGGGCTTCCCCCTGACCAGGCCCTGCTGGTGCCTTTAGTAACAGTTGCTCAGTCTGTAAAAACCCATGTGCTTATTGTAGGACGCAGATGAAAAATGACCTCCCAGAGATCTGCAAAGCATGGGCTGTGATGCTCATTTTAAAAGGCGGTGGCAGGGCTGGGCCAAGAACCTGTCTACTGAGGAGGAAATAGGAACCACTGGGCTTCCGTAGTTTTTAATCTCTCTGGATTTACACTTTTAACTCTCTTTGGTTCTTATGCACTTATTTGAAAGCCACTGACTCCAGTGCATGTGGTTCCCTCAGCAACTGGCGTATGTCTGGAACCAAGGCTTTATTGGACCAACTTGTGGCTCACAGGCCTGTCTTTGCCCATGACTTATGACCACCACCCAAAGCCTTATGGAAGGAAACACTTTCTGGTTTCCAGTCAACTGGAAAACGATGATGGCCCGTTAGCCACTCAGCGGTGCCGAAAGTCCTGTTCTTAGAACTATGAATACATATCTATATTTTTTTAGATCCGCATTCTGCACTTTTTACTTTATTTAAATGAATCCAGCCCGGGTTTAATAAATAGAATGAAGGCAAATAATAAAGATGAATGGAAAGGCTGATGTGTCTAACTTCTTACTGATTTGCATCTTGGAATGTTCTTCAGGCTGAGAAGGCCCAATGGAACCAACTTTGCCTGGAGAATCTGCAGTTGTGATAACTGAGGAGTGTTTGACTAATTTTATTCCCTTTTGCAATCTAAGATGGATGGGGAATCCTCGAGCAGGGGGGGGTGGTTGTATGGGAGAAGTCAGAGGGGTGTCCGAACCCATTTTGCTTCATCTCCTCCCCTCATCACTACTACAAGATTGGTTTCGCAGCTCTGCTTATAGCCCCTTCCTCATGCGGGAGTCTCTCATGCAGGAGTCCCTTCATTGCCTCATGCAGGAGTGCAAATCTATAAGGCCCTGCCGCCCTGTTAGTATTCTGTGTTGGGAAAGGACAGAGCATGATCCTAGTCAGGAAGGCCTTGATCTAGACTAGAAGCAGACCTCATGCGAGCTTCAGGTTCAGGACAGGGACTACTCTGGATCTTTCCGGCACTGTTCCAGACCATGCCTTTCCGTGGTTCAAGCCAGTAGGCCTGGCTCATCCAGACCCACTGGTTTGGACCATGGAGGGGTAAGTGCAGAAAGGTCCTATAATTACTTCCCTTTGGCCTTAGTTGGCCTGTGGGCATATCTGAAATTTTGAGAAAACCACAAAGTATCATATAACCAAAAATGGCATGAAAACTGGATCTTGCACTTCATTGCAAAGGGGAGGATGTCTTAGCAGAGACATGGAAAGACATGTTTACATTTTCTGCAGAGGTGGGAGGAGAAGAAGAGTTGGCTTTTATATCCCGCTTTTCTCACCCATTTAAGGGGACTCAAAGCGGCTGACAAAGCTTTCTATTCTTCTCCCCACAACAGAACACCCTGTGTGGTGGGTGGGAACTGTGAGCTCAGAAGAGAGCTGTGACTAGCCCAAGTCACCCAGCTGGCTTCATGGAGGAGTGTGGAACCAAACCCTGTATTCCCAGATAAGAGTCCAGATCCCTAAACACTAGACCATCCTGGAGGGAAGGAGAGGACAAATTCTGCAGCTAATTTATGGATTCAGATTAGGGCTTCCATAGGTTACTGTGTTTCAGCAGGTACAACCCACATTACCAGCTGTGCCTGCTGGAATGCCTTCATCCACCAAGCTATAAAAGAAACAGGAATCCTGACTTGGATTCTGTATGGCAATCCAGATTAAGGAAGTCATTGCATGCTAGGAAAGGCTCTTAGTGGGCATCACAGTGGGAACTCTCAGATATTAGCCATCCTGACTGAAAGACAAGAAAACTAACAGTTCTCGAAACCATAGGAAGGTTCCTTGGACGTGGTTCAGAAGTGCTAAACCTCCTGGAGAGAAGCCAAGAATCAGATCTATGACCTTCTGCTTTCCAGGCACTTGTGTCCACTATCTTGGAGAAGAAGAGTTGGCTTTTCTGTCCTGCTTTTCTCACCCATTTAAGGGGACTCAAAGCGGCTGACAAAGCTTTTCTATTCTTCTCCCCACAGCAGACACCCTGTGAGGTAGGTGGGGCTGTGAGAGCTCAGAAGAGAGCTGTGACTAGCCCAAGGTCACCCAGTTGGCTTCATGGGGGAGTGCGGTATTGAACCCGGTATTCCCAGATAAGAGTCGGGCTCCCTAACCACTAGAACGAACTGGCTCACAACTGAAGCTACTGTAATTATTTATAATACTTTGGTTGGCTGCAGCAAGGGTAGACTGCTAGAACAGATGAGCCATGGAGCCACTCTGGTGAGACACTTATGTCCTTTGTGGAAGCCAGGCTTATCAATGGTTATTAGCCCTGATGGCAGCAGGAAGGCCAGCTGCTTGGAGACTGCAAGAAGAACAAGTTGCTGCTGCTGGGACTCCCCAGTTCGGCCAGTGGGTCACTATGAGAACAGATTGGTGGATAGATGGGTCCAATCCAACGGAGCATGTCTTATGTCCTTATTAGCTGAGATACGGCTGGGATTGAACCTACAGCCCTATGTTTTCCAAGCAGTTGTTCAAGCATGGAGTTATGGCCACTCCTTGACCTGGCCACTCTAGGATGGTGGATGAAAGTGGGGAGATGGAAAAGGTGTTGGATCTCTTGCACTGTCCCATTACACCATCATATTCTGCAGCAGAGGGTGCTCAACTGTAGCTCTCCTGAAATTCATGAACCACAATAAAAAGGGTTGTTGTTGTTTTTTAAATGAACTACAGTACAACTCCCATCATTCTGTTGGCATATAGATTGATGGAAGAGTTATAGCAGGAAGGGGTGTAGTCAAACATCTCTGTTCTGGAAGAACACAATTGTGGTAGTGTTCCAAGAAGGTAGCTGAAAGTAAAGGAGATGCTTTAGAAGTTCAAGTAGTGCAGGAGAGGTTGAATAGAGTCTTGGGACTTTTCTGCCCTTGCTTTTCAGTGGACTGCTCCAGAAGTTCAAGTAGCTCAGGAGATATTGAGTGTAGTTTGGGGACTCTTCTGCACTTACATTTCAGTGGGCTGCTCCAGTAGAACCAGATTAGCTGCAGGAGTCAACCAGCTGGATGGGTCTACGTGTCCTGGGACAATGCCACCTGCATTTGGCAGGCTCTTCTGGGGCAGCTACCATGTCAGCCCCAAAGTTTACATGAGCTTCACAGCCAGCTTTTGATATTCCCGTTCCTGACCTCAAAACCCTTGGAGAACCCATTTTGGTGGCAAGCTTTGGTGTGATGCCAAAATGCTCCACTCCCACTAAATTGGAATATGGAGGTGTAGGCCACATTTTCATGCCTCCATGACCTGGTTTTGCATCTGCTAGACCAACAGTTAGACCCTTTAAGAAAGGTCCACCGGTGTTCCAGACTAGGTGGTCACTTTCGGTCACTTAATCCCATCTGTGCTGCGTTCAACTTGGAGCATACTAGCAGGCAGCACAGACACTATGGTTCACCCCTCCATGGTGAAGAAAGAGGCCCTGAAGATGACTGGATGGTCCAATGCAGCAGATGATTGATAAGTGTGGGGAAACCCCTTTGATAACCCATGTGATCAAGTCTAAAGAAACAGGAAATGGACAATAGTGGGGGAAAGGACTTTCTATAAGAGTGCAGAAACAAATTACCCTGTAGAAGGCAAGGAACATAGATGTTTTGAAAAAAACGAATGCCAGAATGGTGGGTTTCCCCTGGATGTGGGAAGAAGAAGGAGGAGTTGGCTTTTCTACCCCGCTTTTCTCACCCATTTTTCTGTTTCCCCAACAGACACCCTGTGAGGCAGGTGGGGCAGTGAGAGCTCAGAAGAGAGCTGTGACTAGCCCAAAGTCACCCAGCTGGCTTCATGTGGGAGGGCGGAATCAAACCCAGCATTCCCAGATGGGAGTCCAGCTCCCTAACCACTAGACCAAACTGGCTCACGGCTGGGGTGATTCCTAGCAGAGAGGCTGTGAGAAAAATGTGTTTTTAAAAAGTTCTCTAAAAAGTTCATTATTATGGGTAAAATAATTAGAAGTTAGTTGTTGAAAAACAATATGCAGCAGTAATTCATTGCAAACTATGGGATGAAATACTCTGCACAAAAGTGCAGGTACGCATGAGTACAAATTCACTCCAATAAAAAAGAAAAGGGTTGGGAGGGGTGGGTGAGGGGCCACCAACAGTTTTGGGGCCACTGCATTGAGATACAAGCTGAAGTAGAATATTTACATGGTTATTTACACACCATGCGTTGGAACCAAAAGGAACAAAACAAATTCAGCACTTAAGTATCTGCTGAGACTCAAAGTTAATTCTGTTTAGCCACTAGAGGGCACTAAGTAGCTGATAACATTAACACAATATATACCATAGCAGTACATGAACTATGCTTATACGTGGCACTGAAATTACTGGTTTTGTAGGGAAGGTTGCACAGCAGTCTTACATCTGGCTCGTTGGTCTAGGGGTATGATTCTCGCTTAGGGTGCGAGAGGTCCCGGGTTCAAATCCCGGACGAGCCCTATTTATGCTGAAAAGCATTACACTTTCCACTAAACTACAGTACACGCAGTTTGGGACCCTTATAGGTTCTTTGCACTTTAAATATTTCTTAGGCAGAAGAGCTTTCATGCTTTTGCTCTGCATGTAAAATACTTTGCCTCTAATCTTAATCTTGCATCTCAGAGATTGCAGTTCACTGATTTTTCCTACCGACTTTCCAACCAATGCCAACACATCTATTATTAAACTAAGAATTTGCAGAAAGGGTGTCATATCCTTCGTTTAAAAAATGAAAAGTTAATCACATTGCACAAAGTTCTGTCCACATGACAGTCCATCTATTCCTCCAGTGGGTTGGAAAAAAGGCATTTAATTTAAAATGGCAAATGTAAATCATGGCTTTGCATCTTCCAAACTGGTGCTTGATTTTTACATTTTACATTCATTCCTTATATTGTGTGCTTTTGTTGCATAGGGTTAGGGTTCCTCCTATAATGCGCTGTTGCATATTATGGCAGTTTGCTAAGTCGGATAATAGAAATAAATCACCAGTGTTGGAAAACCAACAGAAGAACCGGCATTGATTCATTTTGCCTAATGGGCTGGAGCTAGGCCACTATCTTATACAAAGGATGATTGCATTTTCTTATTCTAGGGATAACCAACTTCGTCTGTGGTCATTCCTACAGCATTAAGGGCAGCCAGGGCCACTGCTATTATTCTGCCTGCTAATTCTTCCTGGATAGTCAGGGGGAAGGAATGGAGAGGGCCAGGTGTGAGGCATCCATTTGCATTTGCTGTTATATTGTGGCAAATTTTACTGTGTGATGAGCTGCCAACCAAAGGGTTGCCTGACGCATTCAGAGCAGCCTTTCTCTTCTCCTGCTACATTGTCCACTGCTCCCCCACCCCAGACCATTGTTCTCCTACCTAGGTCATCCTGCCTCCCAGAGGCAGAAGCAAAATGCTTCTTTACCTTTCCATGTCAAGGCTGTAGAGTTCAGAGGCCTTTTCGCACATAGTGAATAATTAGGGAACTGCTGGAGAAGGGCATCTGCACTTGGAGGAGGCTGCTACAGCTTCCAGACGCCCCCCGCCTGACCAGAAGTTCCCTAATCACGCACTAGGTGTAGAGCATGAAATTGTGCTCCATGCCTTTACTAACCTTACCCAGAGACTTACCAGAAGTGTCCAGTGGTGAGCACCTGTACCTCTTCCAGTCCTCTGGGGATGCCTGAGGTGCCGCGCAAGTGTGCTGGCACCTGGGACAACCATAGAAGCAACTGTGCGTGTGCAGAGCGTCAGCATCATCATGGCGATGGCACGGATGCACGTGCCATTGTGGAGGTCACTGCAACCAAGATGGTGGCACCCAGAAGAGGACCAGCCCTGGGATCAGTCACAGGTGAGTGACCAATTGTGCGGGGCTTAGGCTGAAAGTGACTACCACTCATCAACGTTGGGTGATTATACAACATTCCCGTCTAGCGGATGGGAAGGGAAGTGTGAAATCGGCCCAGGGCAATCAGAAGCAAAGCTGCCCATTGGCCAAGACTTTTTTCCCCCTCAACAGAGGCCCAGTAAGTAAACAGGGCACAGGCAGCATAACTGTTGGCTGAATGACGCAGGCGTCCTTGCTTCAGGAGGATGCTGAGTTTGGAATCTATTTACCAATGGCCGCTTGCAGCTTTAAGGCCAAGTGATGGCAGGCCCTGGCCAGGTGATCGCTGGCTGTGAGACTACGAGATGCCTTCTGGGCAGGTCTTGTATCCAGGCATTGAAGAAAAGCATGTGCCCCTGCATCCAGCCATCACCTAGCCTTGAAGCTATGAGCTAGCATTGCCGCTTACTACCCTTTGCTCTCTGCTGGCTGCATTCAAAGCCCCGTGGCGCTTCCTTTCCCAGGCCCTGTTTTATCCTAGCTGAAGGTGGAGAATCTGTGGCTGCATCTTCATGGCTGAAAAGGGGCTTCTGGCTGTCACAGGCTGATGGGTTTAAGGTGTAAACAACTCAACAAAGGAGTTTCTGTGGCAGCAGAGAATGTTAAGGTATTCAGTCAACAGATCGAGTGGGGGTGACTTGTTCTGTTTTGTTTTTAAAGTTGAGGCTGGAATAAAAAGCTTGGGCAATGTTGACTAACAAGAAATACTGCCAGGGGTGTAGTGGTACCATGCTCCAAATAATTCAGGCACCAATCTTGCCAACATGAGGCCATGTGTTCAACTCACCCTTCACATGCCACCATATTGTAGCATGTTGGTAAGGGAGGCCTTGCTGGTGTCCCTCAGAGGTTTCACCAGCCCTTCGCTGCCCACCAGCTGAACAATTCAAATTGCTCCTCAGCCCTTCCATTAAGGCAATTAGTGGTCCTTTAGGGTGAGGGAAGGGAAGAAATGCAACCTCAAAGGCAGAACTGCCTTGGGAATTTCCCACAATGCCACCTGCCTGTGCTGAGGTCACGCGGTCAAGGCAATTTATTTAGAGTTATAGGCCAGGGCTGATCAGAACTCATGCTGGCATGTCTGGGCCTGCTGCTACAATTATTGTCTCCTGAGCTTTACACATGTTGACGCAGGTGGACCAAAGAGAAAAGATTTTCTCTTCCTGGTCTGACGAAGAAACCACCAAGGACAATTAAGTTTCAGTTCACTCATCAAGTCTGTCATAGCTGAAGTGGAGAAGAGTTCTAGCAAACTTCCTTGCTTGGGTCTGTAGGCTGGAATGAGGCAAGTTCTACCTATGCAGGGCCAATCTAAATCTGTGATCAGACATGTCAATAAAATAAAATGAAATGAAATGAAAGAAGGGTTCCAGGTGGGATTGTTCACACATTACCCCGCACCCCAGAACATTGTAGGCTGGAAGGGTCAGGAACACAAGAGCCACATTGTTCCTCTGGGGCCTCTGTGGTGCCTTCAGACAGCCCTAGAAAACATTTTATGCCACCTGAGAAATGTCTTTAGCAACCTGCCTCCTCAGTTCACTCTCTATATTCCATTTTTGGGGCCTTGGTTTCAAGTATGTTATGAACCCATTCCACTTCTAGATGTGTAGGAATTTCTCATCCCAAAATAGACTGCATATATCTGACTGTGTCGTGTCCCAGGCGGGTGTGAGCAGCAAGGCAAAGCACATGCACACATGCGCACATGCGCTGGCAGAGAAGTGGGGAGGGGCGCTCTAGGGGTTTATTGTCTGAACTTTCATCCCCAGAGGTGTCTGTGAGCTCCCCCAATGCTGGCTGCTGACCCACAACATCTGCGCTGCTACGTCCCAGTTGCTGCCTAGGCTGCTGTGCCATTGCAGGTGCGCCCTCCTCTAAGCAGGAGGCTGGACTGGCATGACAGACTGTGATAATTCACACACCATTTGTACCATTGCTCAGCAGTTGAGTGTGCAGGGAAGGGGCTAAGCCATGATTTCCCCTTAGCCTTTCAGTTCCATAAACCACACAAAGTGGGATTCGCTGCAAAGGCTATTGGGGAAACCCACACACTAGCTGCCTATGATGGTTTCTGGAATAGGCATGTGTGTGGGACATTTTTGATGACGCTGATAATACTGAAGACCAATGAGTTTGGATGCAATGCAAATGTTCTACCGCAGCAAAGCTGACACTATTAGCTATAGACAATTCATCCCCTCCCCCCTTATGTTGAGAACACAGTTAAAAATCAATAGCAACACGAGTTCCTTAAGCAGCCATTGGGAATGTATGGCCTTTCCCAAATTGCTCAACTTTACAGTTGTCCATTGTGTAACACAGTTTTGCTTTTTTCTTGTTTGGTAAAATTCTGCCCTCCTTTTTCAATGCAATCTTAGGAAATTTCAGTAATGTGATTTGGCCCCTCAGTAATGTGATATGCTGCTCTGCTTTCCCCAGTGCTGTTGATACACCAGTAGATTGGGTACCCTCCCTACAGAAGATCTCGTGATTATTTCTCACCACTTCTGCAAGACAAAGAGGGCAATCTCGGGCTCTTGCCTCCGTCTGTTGGCTTCTTCCATGACTGTCCCTCTTGCATGTACCTGGAAGCTATCTGAGCACCTGCCTACTTGCCTTCCCCCTGCCCCTGTACTTGGCTACTGTCTGGGTATTCGCAAAAGCAATCAGCATGAAAGGAGCTGGCAGACAGAGATGAGTGATCAGTACTATGGGAAACTTGGCATCATTGCCAGCTTTCACATAACAGTGATATTACCGGATATCATATCCTGGGACTATATTGAGAATGCCAATCCAATCCCAGGAGAATTGCAGGTTTTAGCCTGGATCCGGAGGAACCCTAAATCATGGGATGTCTGAATTTTGTATTAAGTTTGACCACAAGACATATTTCCTAGAGCTGATGGGAACTGTAGTTGCAAATTCAACATTTGGAGGGCCACAGATTCGCCATCCATACTGGTCATGCCTCTTTTGAGGGCAACCTGCAGACCTGAGGGCTATTTGCACTTGAGCCGGTAGTGGAGAAGAGTAAACATCTGGGAAAGAGCATATACATGTTGACTAGGCTGCTAAAGCCTACAAACCTGCCTGTCATGTCCTGTTCAGCCTTCTCCTCAGAGGAGGGCAGTCTGCCTGCAATGCCAACATAGGCTGTAAGGCAAATACAGCATGGCATTGCAGGCATTCAAGGGTTAAGGCCAGTTCCAGGTGAGCAGTCAGACAGCTCTGATAACGAATCTACCAGCTGTGAGCCTCATCAAAGGCCCTCTCCTCGCCTGCTGAGGAAGCAGAAGCAGCTGAGGCACAGATCAGAGCGATTAGCTCAGCTGCACCGTGGGCGAAGCCATGACTCCTCTACTTAAGGAACAAGCTCACCTTTCCTCGACATTGCAGACAACTTCATGCAACCCTGTGTAACTCTGTGCCTGTGTTCTGATCTTGGACTATCTTGTGCCTTGCTGACCCTTTGGACTGACTGACACTTGCTGACTTTCTGGACTCCTTGACCTTGGACTGGAACAGACCTCGAGTACTCTTGAGCCTTTGGAACTGAGTAAGCCACGCAAGTGTTTGCCTGTTGCCTTGCTGGCCTGGGATGTGACACTGCCCTCCCTCCCCAGAAGCTCACTAATTGTTAATTAGGTGTGGAGCACAATTTTGTGCTTCACACCTTTACCAATGTTAACTAGAAGCTTACCTGAAGTATCCTGTGGCATGACCATTCACTCTACCTACGGTTCACTGCATTTGGTGGGCAGGGAATGCAGTGTCCATGCAGGTGTGGTGGTATTGCCAGTGCTGATCCATGCTGTGATCAATCACGCACCCATGCCTGGGAGTGGCGATCGATTGTAGCATCATGAGAGGGGCATTCAGTCACGGGTTAGCTTATGATGAAACGCATCCCTCTCGCAACGGTTTCTGAGTGGCCAATTGCGGCAGTGAGGAGGTGGAACTTCCAGTTCCAGACGCATTGGTACAGGCTGGTAAACAGGAGGACCATTTGCATTTCAGTCCGGTAATGGGTGCTTTGGGGAAGGTTTCTTCCCGGTGAATGCGAATGGTCCACCTGTAGTTTCCTGGCCTTAGTTCACAGCAACCTAATCACCTAAATGCAGAAAGGCCTCTTATGTATTAGGTTCTGTGCTGATCACATCACTCCTACAGGTTGCCCCTAAGGTGCAAAGTTAGCTTCTGGGGGCGCATTATATGCATTACTTGAATCCTACTGCACTGTGTAGAGTGGCAGCCCATTGCGATTCAGTTCTGAACCAGAAATGGCTGACTTCCTGGCCAATTTCTGGACTGATGTTGCAACAAGTGGTACCTTGCAGCTGTGGGTTAATTGTTCTATAGCAGCAAAGTTTTCGGAGTTAGGGAGTCCCCACTCCCTGGGCCTTTTTGGCTCTTTGTGAAGTGCAATGGCCAGTGAACTTCTGGGATGGATCAGCCATCCACATTTTGGGATGCCCAATCCATCCCAAAGTAGCTCGCAATGATCATATCCATGCAGCAATTGGAGCATGCCTTTGCCATGGCAACTTGGAGAAGCGGCATACAATTGCATCTGTGACTCTCTGCCCCACAAACCTGTTGCTTGGTGGCTAGCATAGCAGTGGAGCATTTTTTAGTGCTCCTCACCTATATGGCCAGGGGATGGTCTGGCGCGCTCAGAGCCTCTTCTGGCATGGAAGCAACCTTGGATAGTGTGTATGCCCCATGCTGGGGTATACCCTGGTGGACCTCCTACTAACTTATGTGCAAAAAGGTCCACTGACTGAAGTGCATTCCGCAATGGTCACAGCTTAATGGTGCTGCATCCATTTTGTGTGCAGAGAGTGATCAGTTTGGCCCTTCGCATCTCTCTGGAATCAGGCAGCCAGGAACACCGCACCAATCTGTTCCTATCAAAACCGAGGGGCAACTTAACCTTCACTATAGTGTTTCCTTGAAAAGGAAGTTGTGCAAACTCTGAAATAAATAGATGAAACCAATCTTTGATCTTCACTTTACTTAAAAAATTTTTTTTTAAGGATGCCTTTACATTATGGTTCGACAAAAAGCATAATTTTGCATGTGATGTAATGTGAAAAAACACATCATTATTATTGGATCACGGTTTAGATTTTGCTTGTAATGTGAGTCTGTAAAATACCAATATGTCAGAAAGAAACAGAACTTGCAAGGAGGGGGGGGGGAAGGAAAGGGAAATGCTATTATTGTCACTGTAACATCTCGGCTAATTTTGCAATAAATAGTTCCTTTCTTGTTTTAAGTTCACAACAGTATGATACGAGGTCTGTTGCAACCCTTGAGAATATTGAAATGTCTTCTGCCTGGCTTTGCAGACAAAACAGATTTCCTTCACGCTGCTTACATCACTCAGCCTAAATAAATAAATAAATAGCCAGGCTTGTATCATAACTAGGCAGACAGAGCAATAATTGCAGCACACAGCTTTTAAGCAGCGGTTAATAGCCATAATTTCCTCCTTCGGGAACCGTGGGAACCGTTGCTCTGTGAAGGAAGCACGTGACATTAGCAAGATTCCCAGGATCCTCTGGGGAAGGGACACCATGGCAACTTTCCTAGCGACCGAGCAAACGAGAAACCTTAGAAACCCGTTAGCATTGAATAGTTGCCGATAACGTTGGAATGTAAATAATCCCGAAATGATACAATATGCACTGAAAAGCAGGAGGAAAAAATGTAAGGATGGATGAGTAGAGGAAGAGGGATTCACCCTTTTAACTGATTACATAAACAATCAGCCAAAATGATGGCCAAGGTTGCCGCGTGACCTCCAACTTGTTGATTTTAACGGCAAACTAGTAATCAACAGTTGGAGCAACGCGGATAAAAAATGGCCCATCAAGTACGGGCGAGTCTGGCAGGGCCCCTTCTACACTGGGTCTTATTCCAGATTATATCCCAGATTGGAAACCTGCTGTCTGCATGCTGGTTCAGACTGTGGCTTTGGCCTGCAGGTCCCTATTCCGGGATATAATCCGGAATAAGGCCCAGTGTAGAAAGGGCCCTGCCAGACTCACCCGTAGTTGGTGGGCCAATTTTTGTCCGTAGTTGGTGGACCATTTTGGCCACCTAGACCAGGACAGGGTTATACTTTTTTAAACTGAGTAAACTGGCTGTAGGAGGCAAGTGAAAGGGTGTGTGCCTCCCTCTTCCAGTTTAACAGGGAGACCCATTTTGGTGGCCCAGCCACCCTGGGTGCTGAAACAAGCAAAGGTTTTAATTTCCAATAGAAGCTTACTGACTAATCTCATCATTAATCATAAAACATAAGGACGTAAGAGGAGCCCTGCTGAATCACCTGCTCTTGACTCCCCGCAAATGGCCTTAAAGGCATCCTGCCTGACTCAGGGCTTCTACCTAGAAAAGAAGTCAGGTTCATGCATCTTTAACAGCTGTACAGGGAAGGAAATAACACCTCCTGAAATTTCCTCTTCCACACAGCTATTAAGGGCATACAAACCTTGGCTTTTTCTTGCAACGGTGAACCAAGTCAGTCACTTGCTCCTTCAGTTAAACTACCTCAGCGGGTTGTTGTAAGGAAAAACGGTGAGGAAGAAAATAAAGCCTTTGATCTCTGCTGAAAAGGCAGATATAAATGCATTACAAAATAAAAATGAAAATGCTACGCGTTTGAACCCACACTCGAATGGAATGCATTATTTCTATTTATTTAATGAACTATGCAATTTCTTTTGGACATTGAGTGATCGTATAGGAGAGGATATATCATCAGACACGCATGCTTTCACAAGCGCCTTGATAGCTGAAACATCTTGACATGCAGGTGGTCAGACAAAAAGCCAGAGCTGCTGCAACTTTAATACGGGTGGGGATCCATAGGTCCAAGAAGCTATAGATTGCCTGGCAAGCGACACCTGTTATAATCCCCTCTTCTTCAAAACTGTTAAAGCCCTGCATAATCTTTTGCCTTTGACTTGGTGGGTGGATGGAAGATGCTGTGGATAGAATACTCACAGTAGGGCTATAGGGCACGCTTCAAAATTTGGCAACCCTACTTGCATTTTTATTTAATCTAGAATGCCGATAGGACTATTTGGTTTGTCACCATTACGCTTGTGGTAACATTTCCCTCTATCCTCTGTTTTTTGCTCGGGCTCTGGATTTGGTGATAATTATTATTCCATCCATGCCCGTGTCGTGCGCCTCATCTTTGCGAATCAAAGCAGGAAGGCAGGAAGAGGACGCTCATCTTTTTCTTTTTTTATTTTTAATCCGCTTAATTATACTGCTGTAATTTGGATCGGTTCCTGAGACACAGCGACCCATACTCTTAACACTTTTTTTTAATTGTAAAAATCAGAAGCGAAATTTTGGCACAGCTGGAAGCAAAATTAAAAGCGGAGCCACAAAGCTGCCTCTTAAAAGAGCCGATACTACAGTGTCAGATGTGTGTGTGGGAAATCCTTTGCTGAAGCGGAGGCAGCCGATAAACCAGAAAAGGGCTGCTTTTTAGAAATAAAAATAGCCAAATCCACTCTTGTGCATTTAATAACTTGCTATGAAGAAACGGCCAAGCGTGTGGGCTGTTTTAAAATCCTGTCTACTGTATTTTTCTTGTTGTGTGTGTGCTTTTTTTTTCTTTATTAAGGATTGTGCTTGTGTGATTATGACTTTTTAAAACCATTCCAAAAAGTGCTCTTTAGGAGCCAAATAAGCTCAGGCACTGAATGCGGTGAGAAACACCGGCAACTCGCTCCCTTGAAGAGAAGCGACGGTCGGATTTCTCTCTGTGCCGCATCACTATAGATGCTTATTTTTCATCTCACATTTCATGAGAGCTTGGGCGGCTCATCCCAGGAGATTAGAGCATGTGACAAGAACTCACGAAAAAAAAATACCCTCTGATTTCTTGCTTCTCTCAGCAATATCCCCAGTGCAACAAAGTTTCTTGACAAACTTTATCAGATTTAATGAGGTCTCAAGCTGGCATCTGGGCACCTGCTCAGACTGGAAGATAATTGAAGCCCTTGGTGCTCCTGAGGGAGGAACATTCACAGCTATAACAATTAGTGCTCTCTCTGATGGACTCCAGGGGTATTATTAAAGCCACAAGACCCATTTATTTCTGTTGGGGATTTTGGGAATTGACGAGGAAGCAGCTGAGATTGTTAGGTGCAAAGCCACGTCCCAGTGGGTGTGTGAGTGTGGATAGGAGGGCAAAGTAAAATAAAATAGAAATTCCTGCACTGAGCAAGAACTGAGATACTTGTAGTGTGAAACTTTACCTTATAACTGTTGCAAAGTATAACATAGTATTATACATCATTTTAATGTGTATTGTTTTAGTGTTGTTGAATTTTTAAAGTGTTTTAATGTATATTCTGTTTTAATCTGCTGTTTTAAGGTTGTAACCTGCCCAGAGACCTTCGGGTATGGGGTGGGATATAAATATAAATATAAATAAATATTGTGTAGGGTTGCCAAAGAAAGAGGATAGAGATCTCACAGAGTTAGAAGCTGTATTGGAAATGGAATTTAAGGACAAATTTGCTGTTTTGTAGACATATTGAGGGGGGTTTGTTCTGTTTTCAGTTTGTTTGGATTCTTTTTAGAAAGTCAGCAATATTTATTAAGAAAGAGCATGCAACATCAGAAGGGCCACAATCTGATCAAGGCAACAAGCTGATTTTATTATGTATGTGCTCAGCATGTTTTTCCAACTCGTGAATTTTCTGGCTAACCTGCTTCTGTACCAGGTTCTTCATTCTCTCTTTGTAAAGTACCTTTAATTCTTGCAGGGACCGTTCAGATGTATCTTTCTGGAGAGCAAGAAAGTCCGTTTCTGGTCTTCAGGCTCTCATCCTTTCAACTCCTTGAAGCGTATGAAGTTGCGAAATCAGGACTATCAGGTGCATTCTCACTGGGATCACTGAATGGACCCCGATTCTGCCATCCTGATTGGAGTGCAAAAGCAGCCAGAAAGACGAAAGGCCACTGGGTGAAGGTAGCGAGGCGACGTTCCTTAAGAAAATGCTCAAGCAGCCTCACCGCTGTGTCCAATGGGACCACATTGGGAGGATTCACTTTCTGCTGCTGTCATAGCCTTCTGTTTTCAGTTTGTAACTGTGAGGGATGTCCTCAAGGATGTTGTGTCTGCAAAAACAAACTGATAAGGTAGCTTCGCAGAAGTAACTGGTCTGAACCAGCCAGCCATGGACTTGGTCTCTACTGCGCATGTCAGAGAAATCCGATATATATTTCTTTTCCGTACTTGGAAGGCATTACCGGGAATATTGTAATTACCGGCCGGGTTTAGGTATATAGATTGTGTGCTGGAATGTGGGAGGTTCGAAGTTCGTCTTGATGGGTTTTGGAAAGCAGACTTCCTATGCTGCGGCATACTAAAGTAAATGAATCTTTTCTCTCTGACCCATCTGCTTATTAAGAAACTAATATGAATAGCATTTGCTGATAGAGCGGCAACTTGTTTTCATAGTGGCCTGGAATTTTCCTAACATAACCCAGAAGTGTAGAGTCACAGAGAGCTAAGCGTTCTAGCTGAATCCTTTTGTCATCCCCACAGTAGTACAATATTAAAATAATGGGCAAGCAATCCAAACGCAGTTCTTGAACATTGCCAGTGCATCTTCTGAGTGGGCCCCACTTATCAAAGCAAACTTGAGAGAAAAGCAAAGTCTTGACTTGCCACCAAATCCATTAGTGTCTGGTGTGTCGCTGGAGACCACATTCCACAGGGGATGAAGGCAAGACTCCTCAGTTGTCTTCTTTGATGAGGAATAGATTTCAAGGATATGTGCGGACAACCCATGAGGATCTAGAGCCACCCATGTTGTGCACCGTTTGGAATTTGCCATCCTGATTTCCCACAGTGCCATGGGGGAAACTATGCCAAGGGATTATGGGAAACACACCCATGGCAGATTCTGAGTGAAAACTCCAGACGTGGCTGGACGGAGGAAGGAGAAAAGGCCTGCAAGGGTGAGAATGTTTTTCTAAAGGGCTTCTTAATCTTGAAGCTGGACTTTTGTGAGGAGGATATTGCAAGATTAAGTGAGGATTCTGGGTGCAAAACTTCCCTGTCCAGGCCCAACAACATTATGGCAACATTTACAATGCCCTTTGAGACCATGACAGCCGGGTTCTCAGAACACAGGGTATGCTTGGCACTGTCTCTCAAATCAGTGCCAGGCCATCTTTTGGCCCTTGGTTATTGTCCTACACTTGTGCCAGGCTCATTCCCAGCGGTGGAATCTGTGTCCAACAGCCCCCTATTTGCAAAGCAGAAAAATCTGTTTTGCAAATACAGGTGACAGGTTTGCTCTTGCCATTCCTGTGCAAAAGGTGATAGTGCTCACTGCTTGTTCTAGGGCCCGGCGGCACTTTGTCAGGGTCTGAAAATGGCCAATTTCTGGGCCTGATTTCAGGGCCTGATGATGTGGTCCTGGTGGGCAGCTTTAACTCCCCTGAGGTTTCAAAGGAGACAGCTGCCCAATCTGCTCCAGCTGCACAGATGCAACAGAGCTGCCTGTGAGTGTGGGTTTGCTTTTCTGGTCACCTACCCTGGGCATTTACTCTCCCTGGAAAGAAGGCGTAGTTATTACCTATTGACGAAAAAAAAAATCAAGTCTTGGTTTTTTTTTTTTAAATATTTTTGGCCATGCAGGTTTTTGAAACACAGTGTTTGAATATGTGCACCATGAAGGCTGAAGACCACTGGAAAATAATATTTTTTTTATTATTTTCACTGTGCATTAAATACTGTTATCTCTGGTACTACACCTCCAGGTACACCAAAACTTTTCAGCCCTCATTATAAGGTCGACTGGCGTCTCAAATGCTTTGCAATCTACTTAAGAATGTACTTTGTAGAATTAATAATAGTCTTTTAATTCAAACGGTGCGGTATAATAGCTCTCTTCAGGTTCAGCGGAGGACTCCAATTTATGGATGACAGGTGTATCAAGGGCTACTAGAATGGATGCCTAGGTGCATCTTTCAGGCTGGTGGTGGTGGGAGCAGGACACTTCTAAGGCCATTTGCTGGGATTCGAGAGAAGGAAAAGGTTTGTCCTTGTCTCTGCTTGAGATGCCCATGAGCATTTTGGTGGGCCACTGTGTGCGACAGGATGCTGGACTAGATGGGCTGTGGCCTGATCCAGCAGGGCTTCCTTTATGTTCCTATATTATGCTCTCCGACAGGTGGCGCTCGCGTTCAAATGCAAAGGAGTCACCAAAGACCGGGACAGCTGTTCAAACTTCAAAGAGGGTTGAAGAATCTTTGCAACAAGTGGCTCGTTGGTCTAGGGGTATGATTCTCGCTTTGGGTGCGAGAGGTCCCGGGTTCAAATCCCGGACGAGCCCTATTTTTCCTCCCAAGTGGGGTAATCTGCAGCTGCTGCGCAGGCATCTAGGTTACTTTGTTAATGCGCTTTTCAGGAAGTGTTGCAAATCTGTGCGATATCAGTTGCGCTCTGGATGTTTCCTGAAAGATTAAGGAGATTTGTTTGGAGTTTAATTTTATTTTCCTTTTTCAGCTGTCATGACTTTCTACCTGCAGATTATGTGCTTGTTGGTGGGGGGGGGGGCGTTTGCTCCAAAGCCCCCTAAACGGCTTTCATCTCGCTTTGATCATCACCCTGGAAGGAGACGCTTGGACTGTGGTCACACCTAAGGTTTAATCCGGCTTCGGTCCACTTTCAGAGCGGGAGAACACATCAGCAAAGTGGCAAGCTGTTTTCTTTCAGTATGAAACAGCTCAGAAATTTCGCCCTTGGGATAGGTAACGTGGAAAGAAAACTCCTGGTCACTTTGTTGGTGTGCTCTCGCTCTGAAAGTGGACTGAAGCCGGATTAATCCTTAAGCGTGACCACAGCCTTGCTGCAGGTCTGGGGGGATTTAAATGCGGGGAAATTTCAAGGATCCTTTCTTCTCGCAATGCAATTTACACTTAAGACACGTGGACCCTTTGGATGCCTCTTTCTAGAGGGCTGGAAGGAACGGCAGACGTGTCCAGGGCTCCATAGCTCAGGGGTTAGAGCACTGGTCTTGTAAACCAGGGGTCGCGAGTTCAAATCTCGCTGGGGCCTTTGTTATGCTTGCAAGCGCCAGATCCTGCCTCCCGGGTGCTCGCGTCTCAGGCTGCTGCGCCGCCGGCATCTTGGTGCTTCTTTTGGGGATTGTTCTGGCCGATTTTCTTTTCAATGTTGCAATTCCTTCGACAGTGTTTCTTTGCAGGGTTGCCATGCTCTGCCTCCCGCCACGGGGTGTGTATGCAACACATACTTTAAGCAGGGGGACCAGGTCCTTTCACGCACTCCTGGGGTGGGCAGCTTCCCTTGCAACTGGGGGCTTCATTATTTGATCTTATTCTCAAGATCCAGAGCTCTCGGACAAACTAGGTTGAAATGGGACCTTGGCCACCTTCCTGGAGAACCGAAGTGATCCAAAAGTGACTTCCAGGGCAAATCCGACGCCTGCCTGCTTAGCCAGAAGTTAACCTGCGGTCACACCTAATCCAGCTTCGATCCACCTTCAGAGCGAGAGAGCACATCGGCAAAGCGAACAGGCATTTTCTTTCCACATTATCTATCCCAAAGGGGAATCCTCTGAGTTATTTAACAGTGAGTTACTTTTGATATGGTCTGACTCTAATTGGACTAATCAATAAACATATCTAATCTAAAAAAAAAACAGTGAAAGAGAATCATTGGTCACTTTGCTGATATATTCTCTCGCTCTGAAAGTGGACTGAAGCTGGATTAAACCTTAAGTGTGACCACAGCCTCACTCTGAAAGTGGACTGAAGCCGGATTAAACCTTAAGTGTGACCACAGCCTCACTCTGAAAGTGGACTGAAGCCAGATTAAACCTTAAATGTGACCACAGCCTCACTCTGAAAGTGGACTGAAGCCGGATTAAACCTTAAATTGTGACCACAGCCCTACAAGCTCCTTGGAGCTGTCAGATTTAAGAAGACTGTGATCCTTTCTCCCTTCCTGCAAGGAAGGAACCTCCTCCGAGCTTAATGCTTGCGTTGCTCCTTGCAGCCTTTAAACGATCAGCTGCCACTGAAAGGAACATGCTTCTCATATAGGATTTCCTATTGATGCTAAAGGAAACTTTGGGCAGAAATAACTTTTCCCCATTGCACTTCGATAGCGGGGGAACAGAAGAGACTCGCTTCATGCTTGGAAAAACGTCCATGCTTAATTTTTTTTAAAGGCTGATTAGCAACACATTTAAGATCTGGATTAAAATCCTCCATTTGCCTCTAGCCGTGGAATCGCATTATGTCTTTACCTTTTGGGTGAAAAGAACAGAGAAGGATATTTAATTCAACTCCCGTCTGGATTATTGATCTTTATAATAAGCATTTACTGGGATTAAATTTTCAGCCTCCTCTCGTTTGCACGTTTTGAAGGAAAGGGTAACCGGGACGCAAATTTGATCCGAAAACTAATTTTTGGGACTTAATTCAAAAACATTGATATATCAACAGTAACCACCAGGTGGCAGTCGACCACAAAAATACAGTTTCAAAGAACGTGCCTATGTGGCGGCTCGTTGGTCTAGGGGTATGATTCTCGCTTAGGGTGCGAGAGGTCCCGGGTTCAAATCCCGGACGAGCCCTGACCTTTTGGAAATTTATTTGCAACCATGATCAACGCGGAGGTTTTTAATAAACCAAATGCACCAATTCATGAAGGGAAAAAACATTCCTCACTTTTTTAAAAGAAAAATTGAAAGCAGTAATATTGATCACAAATGAGATAGCCAGGCCTGAAAAGAGGAAGCAAAATCTTTAGTATTCAGTTTATTTGATTTTCAAAATAAATACAGAATACATGTTTTTACTCATCCGGAACCGGGAAGCAAGAAAGGGATGACTAGAGGAACATCTGGAGATGGTTGATTTGCTTTCATGGTCCTCTGAGCCACATGCAAGAGCTCAATTATAACTAAGAAGCAAACAGAGGGTTGGGGCTGGATGCTGAGCTTGATATTTATTTATTATTGCACTTATCTATTGTGTTTCCTTTAATCTCAGTTCACACTTCATCTTCCCTTGTTTTCCAGGAGCCCTTTGATCAGATACTGGGCTACGGATAATTTGGGACTTCAGTTTGCAAGTGGACCGGGAAGCCTCCTTCACAAGCTATGATGATCCTTTCGATGCTGTCTGTTCCGTTATATCTGCAGTCTGGTGCCCAGGAACCCCTTTGAAGAGCACAGAGCGTGAGAGGGAAGCTGGCGTCACTTTCCCGGAGGTCTCCTGTGGTGGGTTCCCCGGCTTGGCCACACACAGCTACGATTTGGGAAGTGTCCACGTGGAGGAAGGTGTTGAGATGTTTGCAGTGGCTGGCGGTCGCCATGTTGCGGCGCTGCATCATGAGATCGCAGTAGCTGTCAGCGTCTGGCGCTTCAGTCGTTGGGTAGTCAACGTGCTCCCTCTGAAACTTCTGGAAACTTTCTGCCCCAACCGCAGCCAAAAAGGCCATCAGTAGAAGCACCACTTTGGTTGAGCCAACATCTGGGCTTCTTTCCACCATGGTGGGTTGCTTAAGAAACTTGGTGGGTCCTCCGGACGAGAAGGAAAATGGCAGCTATACGGAGGATAAAAATAGGTGTTACAACAATTGACGGCTTCCTTATCGTGTATGCAGAAATCAGTGGTTGAAACAGGAAAGGAGGAGGACGAAGAGGAAGAGGTAGAATTCAAAATGGAAATGTTTTGAAAAGTGTTCTGTGTTTTGAACACCCAGATAATCCATATTTCTTATTGGCTCTCACTTAAGAATCAGAACAAGCCATACCCTGCCCCGAAAGTTCTTCCAAACTGAAAAACCAGCCTTATCAGAGGTTGTGACAAAGGGTTTGCCTCCATGTGCCAATCCAGGGTCTCAGAAAGCCGCCTGCGATAGTGTGTCTCCATTATGCACAAGACCCTCCCAGTCTACTGCAGGAGAGGACATGAAAAATGACATCCCACTGCAGCCATGGAGACATAGCCAAGGTCGCAAGTTTTCTTTAGTCTCGTGGCCTCCTTAGTCTCTTTACCTGCCTTACCTGGGCTCCTCTTTGGTCAAGATCCTTTTGAAAGTCTGAGCTGAGCTGGCTGCCTTGAGAGAACCTGTTCCTATCAGCTTTTATAGAGAGAACAAGGACATTTTCAAGGGAAACCCTGCCAGTGACTTTCTCAATGTCACAGGAACGAGCAAATAAGTCTGCATTTCTACCATGCACAAGAAGTGCTTATCTCAAAGTCCAACCTGACCTCAGCCTGGAGCGGACTTCAGTGCCACACTGTATCGTAGGGTGTTTTTCCACTGTCAAAAGGAACCAATTTTCGCACCCACAAAGGACCCATTTGGGTGTGAGCCGGATGACCCCATTTCCACCACGGCACCCATTTGGGACACATTTGTTTCCACTGCCGTGGGGGAAATCCAAATCTAATTGGGTGCTTCCCTTAATCCGGATCTACTAGATCCGGATTAAGGAATGTACCCATTCCTTAGATCCGGATCTTTTTAGATCCGGATCTAAGGGCTGCAGTGGAAAAACACCCATAGACATATGCTAGTCAGAACTAATTACCTGCCCTGCCATGTCACTCAAACGAGGTTCCAAAATCTTAGATCATATTTATATCCAGACAGAAATTCCTTGTTAATGCAATTGACAGTGGAATTGAAGCAAGTCTTGGGAATCTAGAAGCTTCTAGAACCCAACCTATGTTCTTTATCAAAGAATATTATTGATTGATTGATTGTTTTCCTTCCTTCAGTGCTGTTCCCACAACATGGCTTAAGATCAACCAGGGCTTTCATGACTGAGACCAGTCATGACTGAGACCAGCATGACAGGTATATTGTTAGATCTTTCCACTCTACCCGGTCCACCAGTCCAGCACGTGGCCTAAACTACTTCTAGCCCTCTCTCTTCTGGACTCTGGCGTGGACTAAAGAGACTCTGCTCCCGCTAGGCCCCTCTGTCCACACTGGAAAGAGCGTAGTGTAGCTTGTTCTAGACAGCCAAGATGGCCACCTAGAAGGGGATGCCAGCAGCCTTTTAAAAAGTCTACTGCCAGTCCAGAGGCCACTGGAATTCAATGGGGGGAATGTGGAAGGGCACATGGCTCCTTGTTCTGGTTAGCAGGGAGACCCATTGCTATCAGTATCACTTGCAATGAGCTTCAGAGTAGTGAAGTGCGGCACAGCACTGGGGCTGTCCTGAACTGACATGTGTGGATGGTCAAGTTCTGGGATAGCTGGACCAGCAGGGAATTGGTTCAGTAAGAACAGTTCCAGCTGGAGGCGTCTAGCACCCACAAATGCAGAAGCAGCCTTAAATGCAGGGAAAGGAAGTCAATAATAAGCATCTAGTAATACGAACTATTAGTACAGTACTGATACATAAAGCTGTGGAATTCCCTCTTTCCTTCCCCATCTGTGTATCACAAGATATTCCCAGTAGAGGAAGCACTAATTTGCTGTTTGTCGAGTAATCCCATTCCTTTTGATGGTGGAGAAATCTCCCAGGGGCCAGCAGGCATTTCTTTAAAATCTAGATGAGGATGTTTTCTAGACTGAGAAAACAGCACCCTAAATAGCCCACCTGTCCTGTCCTGCCTATGCCCCTTACTCCTAAAATACAGTGAAAACCTTGCATCGCAAATGAACACTTAATCCCATAAGGTCTCTGGGCTCACCTTGGTTTGAGGATGCTCCCGTCTCTTCTGCTGCCAGGCTTGGAAATGAAGGCAAGGACATTCAGGAGGGAGGCACGGGTGTGGCTATTAAGAAGTGAGGTCAGAGCAACAGGAAATGCCAGTGCTGTTTCCAAGCACAAAGCTTCAAGAGATTGCCAGAGGGTTCCTCGTGTTGCCTCATAGCCCTGACAGAGCATGGGTGAGAAACCTCCTTGTGAATGGGAGATACAGGTAAGTCATCCTAGGGCAGCAGGTGTGGAGAAAGGTGTATTTGCCCTTTAATCTAGCCTGAGGTTGGATTCAGACATAGCAAAACAGGTGGCTCAGAGGCACCTTAGAGAGACAGTGCAGTTCCTCATGATGTGGAGACCCCCAACCACAGGGCCAGGGCAGCTGGGAGGGGTGGTGTGGGAGACTCATCGCAACCCCTCTGAAAGGGTAATTCGACCCCCCCCCAAGAGGGTCCTGACCCACAGGTTGAGAACCGCTAGAGATTGTAGTGAAAATCAGGCAGGCTGCTGCCTTGGACCTTCCAGAACTGTAGCTTCAACCAGACCACAGATATGAGGCATTCCTAGATCACTCAAGTTGAGCAAATTGTGCCTGTGGACACCTCCCCCACCCCCAATGCATGAAGAAGAGCTCTGTGCACAGAGCACAAGAAACGCATCTGAGGGCAAATTTCACCCTCATTCACCCCACTGGCCACCAAGTACAGTGACAGTAGTAGTGGTGTCAATTTCCGCCTGCCCAGTATTTATTTATCTGGATTTTTATCTTGCCCTATACTCGAAGTCTTCCACCACAGAGACAGCCATTTTAACAGTGCCTAGAAGGCACCCATTGGGGATGGTGATGAACACCCAAATTCTAACTTGCAGAGTATTTGGATTGTTGCTTCTTGTCTTTACTTTGGTACTCTGGATTTAGCAAAATGTATTCCTGCTGAATGCTCATTCCTGCACATGATTTCTATATGCGCCAGTAGGTGGTGCTGTTGTG
Source organism: Aspidoscelis tigris stejnegeri (assembly GCA_023333525.1). Taxonomy (NCBI): domain Eukaryota; kingdom Metazoa; phylum Chordata; class Lepidosauria; order Squamata; family Teiidae; genus Aspidoscelis; species Aspidoscelis tigris. The sequence goes on from JALMGA010000009.1 coordinate 12,500,113, forward strand.
TTCTATTCATATATGTTAGTTGTTTCTGGGTACCACTGAGTCCTGACAGAGTCTTGGGCCTTGATCTCACCTGGCTGATCTAGGTTCCCATGTTAAGAAACTGAACTGAAGCTGTCCTAATCCTGCACACACCCAATCCCCAATAATCAGCCCTCAGATGCTGAGCACTCTTACTTCTAAGTAAACATTTTTACTGCAACAAAACCTTGTTTCCCTTGCACATTGCTGAGGGAAGACAGAAGCTACATGGTCCTTAGAACTGTATCATTTCTACTCTTGCTCCACACTGTGGAAAGGGATGCAAGGAAGGGCGATCGCATGTGTGCCCCCTTCAGCCAGGCGTTGGGTGGGAGGGAAGGCTGGATCCACCCCTCCTGGGGCAGTTCAGCCCTCTAGCCCATTTCCATGCCCACACAGGGCAAGTGAAAACAGACCAGCTCCCCAAGACAGCTTGAGTCCTCTGTAAAAGTGGACTCTGGAGAAGCTGGCTTGAGGAGGGACAGCCTGCCCCCTAGAAGATGGCCGGAAGCTGCCTTGAACTATGGGTGTGATCATGGCCCTGGTTTAGTGCGTATGACCACCTCTATGCTTTCTTGGCAGAGATACCGAAGTGGTTTGGCATTGTTTGTACATTTACTCTGTGATTGACACGTATTTTGAGCTCTCTGCAACTTCTCTGGGTAAGGAAGCAAAAATATTAACCAGTGTTTAGGAGATTCTACATAATGGAAAAGCTGCTGATATTAATGAAGGTCTGCTTTTTTGTGAAGCCCACAACATGGAAGTTCAATAAACTCTCCGTAGCTAAGGAATGGTGGGCTGCAATCTAGAAAAAGAAACTTTTCCAAGCTTTGGTTAGAAGTAACGAATTAGGAAACATTACAGTACGTTTTTCTTCTTCTTCTGGTGTCGTCCTTGGAGTCACAGCAGCCATATCATGGTCAAGATCCTGGATTTGTCCCGATGAATCTCTGAGAAACCAACAATTTTTCTGTTAACCAGAAGTGTTGCTGTGTGCAGAATTGTTAGGAAAACAGTGATGTCAAAATTCTGTTCAAAATATTAATTCATAATGTTGTCGTATCTTCTGAATTTGCAGATATAACGATCTGAAGTTAAGTCAGATGATGAATGATTTTCAGAATGAAGCAATTATGAAAGATGAAATTGGATCTGCAAGCACCTTTGCTAGTCCGAAAAGGACAGAGAGCTTCTTTTGGAAGGCACAAGGAATGGGCTGCTACTGTGACTACTTCCTTCCAAAACAGTATTGGGCAGATATATCAATGAGTGAAAAGTTTCCCAGCTTTAATGCTTGGGTGCCCTGGGAAATGGGGTGCTTGTGGATAGCACACTTCCAACTTTTACACCTGGCACAAATTCCCTGGCTGTGGAAGTGCCAGGAACCACTGCCATGAGGACTATACCTATCTTTAGCTTGGAAGCATAATGTTAATCCTAGATGTTCCCACCATTTTCCTTCTGCAGAAAATTAAGTTTGGAGTCTTATGGCCTTGAAAAGTTTAAGAAGCATTGTTTTACAGAACATGTATTGCGTGATGAGCTCGTTTGGGAAGGACACTACACAGACCAGGATTTATATGCCTAAAGGAAAGTTTATTAACGTTGCACTGCGCCTGCTGTCAGAAACACAGAATGCTCAGGAGAAATGGGAGAAGGACAAGACATCCCGTGGGAGAATATCCACCCCAATCAGCTGATCTTCCATTTTGTCTCCCAGGAGATGGAAGCGGGAGTGATGGTCTTCTCTATAATTCATGCTTGCAGATGTAGGCATTGCGTTTATGGCATGGAGTGTCGTTCCACTGTGTAAAACCTAAAGCAGAGAACACAAGAGAAAAGTTCATCTTATGGTTACCCTTATGTTACCTGAAGTTGGGGTGGTCTTGATTATGAAGGACAGTCGTTAGTTCTTATGCTTGTAAAAGGATCTTTCAAAGAGAAAATAGCTATTTTAAGAGAAACCAAAGGCAATTCTGCACTGGCTGGTATACTGGATCTGCAAGCACTCCTGATGTGGTCTAGGGGAGGCCCTCACCCCCTTAGAACACTCCCTGGGGACAGGGCCTTCTGTAGATCAAACCAGCAGCATGTGGAAGAGGAGGAGGAGGAAGAAGAAGAAGAAGAAGAGTTGGTTTTTATACCCCGCTTTTCTCACCCTTAAGGGAATGGCTGAAAAACCTTCTGTTCATCTCCCCACACTGGACACCCTTTGAGGTAGGTGGACCTGTGAGAGCCCAGAAAGAGAGCTGTGACTAGCCCAAGTTCACCCAGCTGGCTTTGTGGAGGAGCCGAAGCTTGAACTGGCAGGCTAACAGATAAGTGTCCAACACTCTAACCAACCACTAAACCAAACTAAACTGGCTCTAGTATACTTGCAGATCCAGAATACTGGGTAGCACGGAATCACCCAAGGTTGAACAAAGAGGATCTGGCACCAACAAATCCTTACAGCACAGATTCAGATGAAAGCTATAATAATCTCAATGGCAGTTTAGCTAAAGCAAGTTTGATCTTCCAGCTCAATGGCTCTGTATGGCTACAGAGTGATTTGTTACACTGATATCCAGAACTACCACATCTGGGGCCTATTCGCACTTGGCCTTTTTCTGCAGTATATCTCAGGATAGGGGTCTGTGGTCCACATGCTAATGCAGACTCTAGCAGACCTCACTTTGGGCCTGCTGAAGCCGGCACTAGCATATGGACAGCAAGTCCCTATTCCAGGATATATTCCAGAATAAAGCCAAGTGCGAATAGGCTCCTGGTTTTCTACTTATCAGCATAACAATACAACTGCTCTCCTTAAGAGACTCCTTCAGGCAACCTTGAGTTCAAAAGGCAAATATTTTTACTTCGATAGAGAGACTGTTCCTGGACAGGAGCAGTTCCTGGAGCAAAAACACCAAATCTCTTACGCATGTTGGATCAATTTGACATTTAATTTAATTTAACAATCCCATTTAACTGCAATTCTTTTAGACACATATAAACTTTTTAGATTTGTATATTTTAGTCTATCCTGTTATATATTTGTCTATTATAGACATATTACTAAAGTAAACTTATTTCACAGATTACTGTTGTCAACAAATTGGAGGACGGTCAAACTAAGAAATTGAGATTTACTGTTTTTTTATTTCAGAATATGGAACCATGTTACTATATCCATCTTTGGGCCTATGATTGCTAGAAGTTGCATTTAACAATTCTAGCCGTCATACCCTATGAAGATAGAAACTGTAGTCATATCCAAAAGCTTAGATTCGAAGCTGAGCCATGGAACATGGAAGAACAACTCCAAAACTGTGATGAAAGAGCTTCTGACATTAGTTTGCATCATATGGAATCTGGTACTGCTGTCTGGACAGTCAGCCATGAAGCCTACTCATAGCAACTCCAGGATCATGTGGAGGAAGGTGCTAACATGTTATTGCTCTTTTGCAACCCCAAAGAATATTTCATTTTAAAAATGCACACACACCAGAGGACCGTCGCAGCTCCACACAGTGTTCAGCCCCACGGAAATTGTCAGGCTGGTGGTTCATCCAAGATTTGTAATTGTAGGTGGATTCATCAGCCCATCTCCATTTCCTGGTCTGTGCAAGTGAGAGGAAAGAGGGATTAAAGGAGCGAAATACCCAGTGGACCAAGATCCAGATGGGACGCAACACCAATGCAAAGACAAGCTTGAATAATGAGAAGTAATTGTTCGTTTGAAGGATGTGTGGAAAAGAAAGAAGAGCTCCTCTGAAAATAATTGAGAAATTGCAATGGGTACCGTCTGGGAGCTCAGAGAAAAACCAAAGGACAGGAGTTATGAGGGAATCACCTGTTGGTAAATAGCAACTAGGAATGGGTCAGGAGTCAAATTCAATTCGAATGTTTAAACCCGATTTGAATCCATTACATTAGAATCTATTCGTTTGAATGTCGGATCCAAATTTGAAGGTACAAATGTCGACAACATCTGTATGTGTTATACGTATCTGTGTGCATTTCGTATGCATCCCATTTTATCGCGTTTTCATTCTGTATTGTAAGCACAAATGCGTACAGATACGTATGATATTCATACGCGTATCTGTACATCCGAATGGTTCGAATGAATGTTTTGGAACATTCAAAATTCATTTGAATGTCTAAATTCGAATGTGAAGACATTTGATTTGAATTCGAATGTGAAGACATTTGATTTGAATTCGAATGTTCACATTTGAACGAATTTGATTGGATTTTGAATGTTTAGAATATCCATGCACATCCCTATGAAGGAAGTGTGAGCAGATGCTGCTCTGGAGTCCCTACTTCCTGATGATAACTATGAATGGAACAAGTGAGATCACCTCACCTGGCGGACATCGTGAAGCCCGATCCAGACATCGCTCAGTTCTTGCTGGTACGTGGAAATGTGTTCGGCCACCAGGAGCGTTTCTGCTTTGGTGAGGACAGAGGCAAGGTGAGCTCCACGTCCATAGCTTTGGCATTCAATCTGTGGGTAGATAACAGGAGGAAAAAAAGACATGGCTCTCAGGGTCCTATTATCGAAATGTAGCTTTCCAGATTCTGAACTCAGTTTTGAAGGGTTCCAGACATCCCTAAATATAGTTGCCCAAGGGGTGATTATAATAAACTGGAATAAGCTTCACAGATGTCCTCTGCCGGAAGCCTGAGTGGTGGCACTGAAGTGGAAAGGAGACCTTGGCCCTTTCTGCACTTGGCCCCATAGTCTGCGTGCAGTGTGCTCCCAGACAGAGCATCTGCACCTGAAGGATCCATTTCCAGCTCAGAAAAGGCCCTTTCTGTGCAGGAGCATGCTGCACACAAATTACAAGCAGAGCACAATTTTGTACTCCATGTATGGACTTGCCTTGACCAGATGGTGGTGCCCAGACATGCATCTGCACCTCAGGTAGGCCTGTGGATGTGTGTGGGGTGGTGTGGTGTGCACTAGCCTTTGTGAATGTGAATGCTAGTGCATGCCAATGGAAGTGCACTATTCCTGTCCCCTATTCCAGTGCAGAAAGGCCCCTTGAGACAGGAGGGAGGGAGGGAGGGAGGGAGGGAGGGAGGGAGGGAGGGAGGGAGGGAGGGAGGAAGGAGATTATGACCATATCATAAAACAAAACTGTGAGCCAGTTTGGTCTAGTGGTCAGGGAGCCGGACTCTTATCTGGGAATAACGGGTTCAATTCCGCCCTCCCCCATGAAGCCAGCTGGGTGACCTTGGGCTAGTCACAGCTCTCTTCTGAGCTCTCACAGCCCCACCCACCTCACAGGGTGTTCTGTTGTGGGGAGAAGAATAGAAAAGCTTTGTCAGCCACTTTGAGTCCCCTTAAATGGGTGAGAAAAGCGGGGTAGAAAAGCCAACTCTTCTTCTTCTTCTACTGGACTGGGAGCAGGGAAGTGACTGAGGCTGTAGCCACACCTAAGGTTTAATCCAGCTTCAGTCCACTTTCAGAGTGAGAGAACACATCAGCAAAATGACAAGTTGTTTTCTTTTAGTGTTAAATAACTCAAAAAATCCACCTTTGGGACAGATAATGTGGAAATAAAATTATTGGTCACTTTTCTCATGAGCTCTTTCCCTCTGAAGGTGGACTGAACCAGAGTCAGATAATGCAGAAAGAAAATGACCACATTTGCTTGGGTCTTCTCTTGCATTCTCCTTTCTGCTCCTTTGCTTCACGCAGTCTTGGACAAGTTTCTTACCTCAGCTTCTTGCCACGTCAGCTTATTATCAAAATAGGCGTAGCAGTTGCCCTGGTTTTGGAGCCATTCTCTGGCACAGGTATCGGCCTTGGCTGTATGAGGAGGAAGGATGGGGGGAAAACACACGAGAGGTTGTACATGCCAAGGAACACTTTTCCTTAATGAAGAAAATCCACTTAGAGATGCTAGACAAGGTGACATCATTTAAGTACGTGAGTTTGGAAAAGCCCAGTGAGTTTGCCACCTCAAGACAGCAAAGAAGCACCTAGTTGTGTTAGTGAGGGGGAGATTGAATCCCCTTGCTTTATAGGCAAATGAAGGTCACCTCTGTAGGACATGGAGACATGGCCTCAATTGAGCTCCTTGATGAACTGAAACTAAAAATACTTCTTAAATGCTTTTTGGTTGCTACTTGATCACAGTTTTTGATTAACTTGAGTTTCAGCATATTTGGAGCCGACCAGTTTTACTAAAGGTCCCCGAAGGCAATGAGATACAATATTCAAGTTCATTTTCTGTCTGAGCAGATCATGCCAGTGGAAAGCTGCTTGAGACCGGCACTCACCTCCAGGGAAAGAATTTGAGATGAAGATCGCAAGAAGGCAGAGACCAGAGTAGGTGAGAAGTCCCATCTCCTGTTTGGGCTGTGGAAGGTTTGGAGAGAGAGAGATATTAAGTTTAGATGCCAGAGAGCGTCTGTGGAGATTTCTGCTTCTTGTCCTGGGAACTCACTTGTGGGGTTCATCAGGAACTGATCGTATTTCTCATGCTCTTTAATACCTGTATGAAGCTGCTGAGAGACATCATCTGGAGTTTTGAAGTGAGATGTCATCAATATGCCAATGACACCCAGCTTTACCTCTCCACGTCATATGAATCGGGAGCAGTGGTCAAAGTGCTTGACAGGTACTTGGAGGTTTTAGGGAAATGGACCAGCACCAATGAATTGAAAATGAATCTAGACAAGACAGGTGCTGTGTGGTGTAGGAATCCCATGTCCACGAGGAAGGGAGGCATTCTGTTCTTGAGGGGTTATCTTTAGACTGGAAGGAACAGGTGTGTAATTTGGGGATGTTCTTGAACTCTGCACTGGCACTTGAAGTTCAGGTGGAGGTGATGGTCAGAAATGTCTATCTACTAATTATGACTTTTTTTGATCAGAGACAGTCTGGTCACAGTGATCCATGCTCTGGGAACTTCCAGGTTGGACTATTGTACTGTGATCTGTGTGGGGCTGCCCTTGAAGATAGTTTGGAAGCTGCAGCTGATGCAGAAGGCAGCAGTTAGACTCTAGCTGGCTCTGCTGGCTAGATGTACATCACATCAGTCCTAAAACCACCACACTGGCTGCCTAGTTGCTAACAAGTTCAAGGTGTTAAAATGGTTTTGGTCCTAAATATTTATGGGAACACCTCCTCCAATATGAGCCTGCCCATGTCCTAAGATCTGCTGATGGATAGTTAAGAGGATGAAGATGCATGATAGGGCCTTCTCAGTAGCAGCCCCAGTTTATGGAATAACCTCCTCTCTGAGGTGCATTGGGCACCCTCATTATATGCATTTAGATGTCTGGTAAAAAAAAAAAACCTCTTCCCTATGCAGACACTGTTACTATTTTAGCTAATTTATTTTGTCTGTTTTACATTGATTTCACCATATACATACAAGCACACACAAACAGTATACACACACAGACAAATAAATAAACTGGATGTTAGTAATGTTTTGTTTTCATCTGATACACTCTACTGGAAAGTCCTTATAATTTCATGCAGTTGATTCCAAGAAACCCAGATTCACCACCAAACATGCACCTGAGTGACTGAAAGAGCGGTGTGTTTCACTCAAGAGATGACACAAGGGTCTGCACATATTTGTCAAAAGGACATTTTCTGTTTTGAGGGACGCTCTAAAGCCATATCATGTATGATGAGACCCCTTAGGAGCTTAAATCCAGTATTTGAACCTCTGCTGCTTACCCTGCTGGTAAGTCATAAGAATTTGCTACTCCTCCACAAGCCTGAATGGAAAACTTGCATCCTTCATTGGTCCTACTGGATTCATTTTTTAAAAATTAAGCTAACGGCGCTCACTTAATAGAAGAAAAATGCAACTTCTCTTAACTACATCCAAGACTTTCAAGTGTGGGTTCCTCCAGATGGTGAGAGACAATTGCAGGGTCCTGTTTAATCTCACAGTAGCCTGTTTGCTACCTCTGCCAAATGGCAGAAGGAAATCCTGGGGCAATCCTGGACTCTTACCCTGTTTGCCATCTCGTTGCAGAATTGCTGCTCTTGCAAAAGTACTGGATGATTTGAACTGAACCACTACGTTTCAGTTCGCGCACATTCTGTTACTTTGCATCCTGATTTCTGGAGGACAGACAATGGCCTAGTTCATCAACATCCCACACGTCTTTGCTGCCCAAGTTGTAAGATCCCTTTTCCAAAGAATTCCCAGCTACTCACTCTGTGATGCTGCTTCTTCTGGATGGACAGGTGTGGTGGACAGCTGAATCCAAGTCCTAGCTCCTGCTCTCACCTCCTCTGAGTGGCTATTATATACACCACAGCTACACATGGTGCAATATCAGGATGAGCTAAATGCTTCAAAATCTTGGCCAACAAGCCTGCAGTTTTGCATAAACCAGCAGAAAGGGGCTTATGGTAAGCATCAATCACTGTAAAAAGGGTAACATGGTGTTTTTTATTATGTAAGAAATGACATATTGACTCCATATTCAAGTTGGGAAAGAATGGGATGATGTTCGCTGTTGACCATGAAATTATTGCCTGTTTCCCTTTTTGTTTCTCACTCGTTCTCATGCCTGTCAGAGAGAACAGGAAAGGAATGAAACATATATCAACATGGCTCCATCTATGGTGCTACTGGCTCAGTTGGTCTTGGGAAGGTTTCTTCCCTGGCCCAGCTAGTTTTTAATCTGTTTAAATTGTCTGTATTTTGTGCATAATTTAACCTTTGTCGTAATGTCTTTTGTAAATCCATCTTGAGGTAAACTGCCCCTTTAGACCTCATGCCCTTAGACCGACCCCTGGGAGTTGTGTTTCCCTTAGACCACAGCTCTTAGTACATTTCTCGGTCTGGGGTACTGACCAGTGCAGAATTGGCCCCTGACCCAGTGGTACCTAATGACAATGTGTGGAGGGTGAAATAAAGTATTTCACATTCACACTTTAACATGCTTCAGATCAAAACTAATGTAGTGCCCTGCTATGGGTAAGGAGTGGGTCATTTGCATTTCCTTTTTGTGGTTTAATAGAGTTGAGAAAAATGGAGGGAAAAGACAAGTGAGTTGCTGTAATGGGGAAGGTGCTGAAAAAATTATGGTTGGCCCTCTGAGGAGGGTGATGCCTCCTGATCGGTGGCCTAAAGCTTTTGACCACTTACACTTTATTTCTGCAGTTGTAACCGGCTCTGAGGCCTTTGGGTATGGGGCTGGATAAAAATATAAGCAAACAAATAAGTGATGGTGTGTGAACTGCCTGTCTGTCTCTGTACTGACTGGTAGGAGCTCTTTGGAGGACTGGGCTACTGAAATTTTGTGGTTCCTTTCTGAGACCTGCTGTGGTGGGTAAAGCTCCTATCCAAGTCAGAAGGACAGCCAGAAGTCAGCCATTTTAAAACAATGTCCCTTTCTGCACTTATGTGTTAATCCAGATCAAGGAACTGCAAAGAATACATTACTTGCACAGGAGTAATAGAGTAGATCCAGATCAGAACTGTGCTTAAGGGATCACTAATCCAGATTAGTGGTAGACCAGATAAATGTGCTCCATATCCATGCTAGCACATATATGCTGTTCTAAAGCCCACTCTGTGCACATGCCTCTGCCTGTGGTTGATCCAGATCTAGCTAATCTGGTTTGACTGAGGTAAGTACAAGAAAGGGCCAATGGCCCAGACAGAAATGACCTTGCTGAGCTGCTCTGGAACCATGTCCCTGGCCATCCACATGGTGGTGGTGGTGGTAATAGTGGTGATGACCCAAGACCATGGAACCCACCTTGGGAGTCAGACATCACGGCAAGCTGGGGGTGGGGCTAAAACTGTAGGAGGATTAGCATGGGTATCTGCATAGCCCCCAGGCCCTTGCTGGCTTGCACTTTTGTGACAGTTGCTCTTCTGAAGGCTGGAGTCAGAAGGCAGAGTATGTAGACAGTAGGAAAGGTCTCCTTGCTTTTCCGTTCCCTTGTTGGAGGCAAAATTGGGAAAGAGCTTCAAGAAGGACCCAGAAAACAGGGGTTGTCCCCAGGGAAACAGGGACAGACGGAGAAGCCCGTGGTATTTCCTCCTAGCCTACAGTATGTGCAGCTGCATTCGCAGGAGCCTGTTGCAAAGAGCAGTAGGAAGTTGTCATTACATGGTGAAGCATCCGAAATGTCAGTACACCCCATAGGTCTGAGTGAAGATGCTTTGAGGCTGATGATCTTTGGAAGAGCTTGGGGCTGTTTAAGCATGATTTCCCCAGCCGTCTCTCCCTCCAGGAAGTGCACTGGGCTAGACCAGTTTAGCCGCTGCTGATGCTGAACTGTGCCTTGTGATTGCACTTCTCCTGACCTCACATGACGGTCTTCAACAACCCTGATACGTAGTTGTCTCTGATGTCTGTGCCTAAATGGACCTTGTGCTGCAATAAAGGCCACGTCTCCATCGGGCACGTAAGACGCTCTTCCTAGACCCTCAAGGCACAATGTCTCCACCTCCTGTCGCCTTCCTAACACTCCCAAGGCCCCAAAAAGGGTGTCTTAAGGTTTGGGCATGAGGAATTACTCTGAAGCCCAGTCCCCTTCAGTCCCCTCATAGTGGCCTGTTGATATGGACCAAGGCGACTGACGGAGCTGCTGGTCCTCTGCATAGAGGCCAAGGTTATCCTATGTGCTCCAACACAACCACTCATCAATCATCCTTACTAGTGTCAGGAAGAGGCCTCAGCTGCATTGGCCAAGGTGCATAGAAGAAGTGCTTTCCACCAAGACACCTTCTCATGGCCATGATGGCAAGTAGTGAAATCTTATCTGCGTTTACTCCAAAGTTTAGTTTCTGTAGCAACTGAGGCTCTTCTATATTCTGCTCAGAAGCAGCTTATGGAACATGCTACTGTAGTGGGGATGGCAGAGATGGAGCGAAAGCTCTGTTAGGAAGCCTCTCTTTGGTTCTACTGAAGGATGTTTTGATCTGCTGAAGGCCAAATCCTCAGATGGTGCTATCCATGCTGGATTCTAATTTTACAGGGGTGGTTGTGGGAACCACCTGTTTTATCCAGGCAAAAGTGAGAGTCCAATGCAGGTTTCATGTCCTGGTGGGATAAGCAATTGATATGTTTGCCCGGTTTGCTTAGTCTGCTTTGTGACATTGGAGAAGTACAACCTTTGAGATGTGACCCTGGCATTTAGGGTACCTCTAGATGTGGCTTAAAACCACCACCATTGTTGAATCCTTGCAGGATGAAGATCTCCCTAACCTTCATCCAGAATACCCCATCCTGGGCATTTCCTCTTCTATCATTTCCTGGGATATTTTATTATTGTCATTATAATTTTTATCCACCTATCTGCTATGTAAGTGGCCCCTGGTCTTCTCTGGTTTCTTGGCATCCAGTTGAGTACTTGTGCTGAACACTTCAATTTTTTTAGCAGTATGTTTGGCTGGGCAAAGAAGAGTTTCCATGTGAGCCAGTTTGGTCTAGTGGTTAGGGAGCTGGACTCTTATCTGGGAATGCTGGGTTTGATTCTGCCCTCCCCTATGAAGCCAGCAGGGTGACCTTGGGCTAGTCACAGCTCTCTTCTGAGTTCTCACAGCCCCACCCACCCCACAGGGTCTTCTGTTGTAGGGAGAAGAACAGAAGGCTTCTCAGCCATTTGAGTCCTCTTAAATGGATGAGAAAAGTGGGGTAGAAAAGCCAACTCTTCTTCTCCTTCTCCTTCTCCTTCTCCTTCTCCTCCTCCTCCTCCTTTTTCTTCTTTCTTCTTTCTTTTTCTTCTTCTGGGATCTGCACAGAAGAAGGTGATGGGGGAGACACCTCTGTGGGTGCGTCTTCATGGCATAGTTATCTCGAATTCAAAACGTTTTGAGTTCGCGCAGTTCAGACGGCACTTCGGATTAACACGGTATTTCCGTGTTAAAGGACGTTATCCCGATTTGAAATAAATCCTGATCTCAACAGGTCTCACTCCGGATCGTGCGTTGATACGTGTTTCCTTTTTAACTGTGTGGACGGTATCGTTCCGGGATGAGATTCAGTGTTAAGGCTGTCCCGCCCCCCCAATCGCACTGTAACCAATGGCTGAACGTATTAGAAGCACGTCATGTTTAGGGTTTCCTTCATTGAAAAAATCCACCCTCAAACACCCACTATAAACCTCCAGTCCTTAAAGCTGAAACACTGTATCAATCTAAGCACTTCACACCTTAAAAACAATGTTGCAATTTTGCGCAATTTCAGACCTTTGAAGGTTCGGAACAGTCGCTTTCAGCCCCCTTAAGGGTGAGAAGGCTTGTCAGCCACTTAGTCCCTTGAAGGGTGAAAACAGAATGTCAACCGCTTTGATCCCCTCTGTGGTCACACCTAAGGTTTAATCCAGTTTCAGTTCACTTTCAGAGTGAGAGAATACACCAGCAAACTGACAAGCTGGTTTTCTTTCAGGGTTAATAACTCAGAAAATCCACCTTTAGACTAGATAATGTGGAAAGAAAACTACTGGTCACTTTGCTGATGTGTTCTCTCACTCTGAAGGTGGAGTGAAGCTAGATTAAACCTTAGGTGTGACCACAAGCCAAGGTTTTAATCCAGCTTCGGTCCCTGTGAGGTGGGGGGGCGGAGTTCCTTCCCGGCCACGGGGGGAAGAGCAAGCGAGGAGCCCCCTTCGCCCTCTTATCCACCCCTTGGCTCTCCTCCTCTGCGGGGCAAAGTGGCAGCAAAGCGGGGGGAAAGCGGCGGCGGAGCCCCAGGGAGAAGCTGCTAGCGCCGCAGCGCCGCAGTGCCTGGATGAATGGATGGATGGATGGATGGATGGATGGATGGATGGATGGATGGATGCCACCGCTGCCGCCTCCGCCGCCGGCTGCTCTTCCCTCGGCGCGAGGCTGGAAGGAAGGAAGGAAGGAAGGAAGGAAGGAAGGAAAGAAGGAAGGAAGGAAGGAAGGAAGGAAGGAAGGAAGGATGGAAGGATGCACTTGCTGAAGTTCCATGCTTTGCACAACTGTTAAAAAAAGATAGGAACCTTGACTTGGATTTCTATACCTTTTTATAATAATGCTACCCCATACCAAACCTCCCAGAAGGAGAAGGAATTGGCATTTCTCACCCATTTAAGGTGACTCAAAGAGGCTGACAAAGCTTCCATTCTTCACCCCACAACAGATGCCCTGTAAGAGCTGTGACTAGCCCAAGGCCACTGAGCTGGCTTCACGGAGGAGGAGGAAGAAGAGTTGGCTTTTTTACCCCACTTTTCTCACTCATTTAAGGAGGCTCAAAGCTGCTGACAAACCTTCTCCTCCCCACACCCTGTGAGAGCTCAGAAGAGAGCCATGACTAACAACACTTCTGCTTGACTAAATGGCCAAGCACCAGAGCATGAGAGTGTTTTAAAGATCTCATGTGGGCAGCATTTTCATACAGTTAAAAAAAGAAGTGTCTTTTTTTGCCTTCTGCCCCAGATTGGGCATCCTTTGTTTGGGGGTGGCAGTGCCATGCAAGCCCAGGAGGAGTGGGTGGTGATGCAATGGGAGGCCAGGGGCAGCCTGCTTCAGGATGGGAAGTGGAATCTAATCTGGAATTCCCAGATAAGATTCCAGTTGCCAGGATATTAGGGCAAAGCGGACCATGGATAGGTGACCACTAGGAAATCCAATAGGGCAGGATCAATCATGTCCCAAAATCCTGCACCGCACTACCAGGCCTGGCCATGGGTCAATAAAGTTCTGTGCATGGGGAAAGTTCTGATCTCTGTTACTTTCAGAATGAGAGAATATGTGGTCACACCTAAGGTTTAATCCACTTTCAGTCCACTTTCAGAGTGAGAGAATATATCAGCAAAGTGGCAAGCTGTTTTCTTTTAGGGTAAAATTCACCTCTGGGAGAGATAATGTGGAAAGAAAATTACTGGTCACTTTGCTCATGTTTTCTCGCTCTGAGGGTGGACTAAAGAAACAGCTTTTTCCTCCCCACCTTCAGGCAAAGTTATGGCTTTAATATGTTTAATATGAACACATTAAAACCAATGTGTTGTGACCCGCACTGAGAGCCTTGTGTATAGAGTGGGATAAAAATATGAATGAATGACACCCCACCCTATGCCTCTTTAATGTTTAAAGCCCCGGTCCTTTGATACAGAGCTGTATTACTTCCACTTTCTAAATGTCTGAAGGTTTGAAATTGCGGAAATTTGCAACATTGATAATCAGGAGTTAAGGGGCTCCCTGAAACACTGTAGCCGCTGTGTGAAGGCTGTAGCAAAAGTGTTCTTCAGCACAGACAAATAAAAATAAAAACTCTTTTAAAGGCAACGGTTTTAAAGTCCTTATGCATTTCTCCTGCCCCACAAACTAAAGGTCCAGAGCCCCTTCAGACGTGTGGGACGGGAACTTGGGAAGGTAGCAGAGGTTCTGGGGCTGGCACCTGCGAGAGTACCTCTCTCTGTGTGTGTGCATGTGTGTGCACATGTGCTTATTTTTATAGGAATGCTTGGTTATGATTGCTTCTTTTGGCAGTAAGGCACTCTGCGTATGCTCAGTGCAGCTTTCCTTTTTTGATGTACCATATACACCGGCTTCGGGAGGGCGGGAGACTGAGATGCTCATGCAATGTCTCCCCCCCCTACGTACCCCTCCTTCCTCTCTCTCTTTGGGAAAGGGGGGGCTTCTTAGGAACCCCTCCCTCTCTCCTCTCTCTTTTTGGGAAAGGGGGGCTTCTCAGATACCCCTCCTTCCTTCCTTCCTTCCTCCCTCTCTCTTTTTGGGAAAGGGGGGCTTCTCTCACTTTAGAATCCCGTCTGTGCAAGGACGACACCCCCCCTTTGCTAGTCCCCCCCAAGACTCTTTTCCTTGGTGCCTTAGCAATGCCTCCCTTCCCCTCCCCACCCCCACCCAGCTGCTGCTGCCCCCTCTCCCCCCATCCTCATCTTCCTCATGCCGCAGCGCCTGGATGGATGGATGGATGGATGGATGGATGGATGGATGGATGGATGGATGGATGGATGGGTGGATGGATGGGTGGGTGGATGGATGGATGGATGGATGCTGCTGCTGCTGCTGCTGCTGCTGCTGGGAAAGGGGAGGGTGGATTGGGCAGGGAATTCACGGCGGAGCATGACGCAAAGAGAAGGGAGGGTGGGATCCTGGCAGGGAAAACCAATCACAGGAGAGAGTGTGGGCAATGGGCAGGAGGACAATGCTGCCATGTGGACTCCGAGTATTGATCCCGCGTTAAGGCTGCCATCGGAACCGGATCAACTTGCAAGTCGTCTGGACAGCTTTGTTTCGTTTCTTTTATTTCGAATTCTTTAAACTGAAATAACACATGCCATGAAGACGCGCCCTGTATCTATCAAGAAAGCTGCATCAGTATGGTCCATGCAGTCATGACCTGTTTGCTCTGACTTAGTGGTGCCTAACAACTGCCACCACCTGGTAAGGAAGACCTCCTGAAGGGGACAGAAGATTCATAGTTGGCTTTGACACCTGTGACAGTGATGCATGATAGACAAGATATATCAGGTGTTTTTTCCCTGATGGAGATTCAGCATTGGTATTGATTCTGAGCCTGAGGTTTCCAAAAAGGCAATCTCAACTCAGTATGTTTCGCTCTTAAACCTATAGTGCTAAATTATTTGGCTCTTAGGCAATGATGGCATTCAGCCAGGATGCCAGCTGGTTGTAATGATTTCCTGCGTGTGTCAACACAAGCAGCAGTGTCTGTGGAATCTGAGTGCAGAAGATGCCTGCAGCTTACAGAACAAAGGCCATGACTCACCCACAGAGCTGCCTGCAAAAATCTCTTCACTCCTGCATCTCCGCGTGTGGCGGCCACGTGGTGGGTGCATTGCCAGCTTTCAGGTCTGCTTGCATTTGAAGTGCCTGCTCTTCAGAGCATGGCTCTCTGCCCTCTCTGCAAATGCCCCTGATGTCTCCATGCTCCAAAATGGAGATGCAGAGATGTCTTTTGGAATGGGAATCATGGCACGTGTGCACGCACGCACGCACGCACGCACAACTCACTCACTCACTCACTCACTCACTCACTCACTCACTCACTCACTCACTCACTCACTCACCCACACCAGGTGCCGGAACAGAAGTCGTCTGCTTTTGAAAGTAGAAAATCAGCCAAGCACTTCAATGGCAAGAGCTAAAACAAATTGAAATTTTACTGTAAAACTTTCTGAATATCACTTAATGAAAGGACAAATGGAATTTGGCTTATCTCGCCTCTGCCTTTGCAATAAGGAACTTTCCCGCCACATATTTAATATTTCTGCCCCAGGCTCCAGCTAGATTCCAACAGCAGCTAGTTAAAAGGTGTGCAGAACCTGACAGTGCAAGATGTGAAGGCAGCTACTTCCATGGCAGGGACCTTGAAGGGATTTCGGTAAGAGAATAAACCCTTGTGCTTTGTGGCCTGGAACATAAAAGTTGAAGAAACCTTTGCAGGGTTAGTAGGGTGTCCTTCAGGTCCACAGCCTTTTACCATATTAAGATGTTTTGGGTGGCAGCTTCCTCCGGGGCCAGCCAGCCCATGGCCAATCTCAGCAGGCCCGCTTCCTGCCTATCAAACAGGGAAGGCAACTCCAAATTTAAATGGAAATGTGAATGTCCATCCATGTGGCCTGCTGGACATGTATGGATCTTCTGCAGCATGGAGGCTCTGACCAGGGGGCTAGTCACGGTGCAGCAGATGAGTCCCTTTTAGGGCACATGGAACCCCACCCATTGTTGGCTGAATCACACCCATTTAATTTAGTGCTCACTGACTTTTTCCTTCTTTTCCATACTTTTCAGTTTCCAAAGGCTTCATGTTGGTGACAGGTTGCCTTTTCTCTCTCCGCCCCCTCCATCCTTCTTCTCCTTTTGCCCTCTGTGATTGGACATAGACCTGTCAGCCAAATTTTGGCTTCTTGGGAGGATGAGGGAACGTCTCCCTGTCTCCATTCTCCCCATCCCTGCAACATATTTGTTGTGCCCTCGGGCGAGGACTTAATCTGATGCAACATTTGTCTATAACTACATATTCTGAGATGATTCATGAAAATTAACCTTGCCCCTGTGCAGTATTCTGTAGGTTAGGATCATGAGGTGGTCAAGGCAGAGTTCTGCTGTGCTGGAAAGTTTCACTTTTGCCAACCTGAGTCAAGACGTAGTGGACAGTGCATCAGACCTAAATTCGGATGTGTGAAAGGAAGAATTCCATATATTCTCTTATTCTGGGGTATCAGTCTGTGGGCTACTGATACTATATGTGTAAGTGAATGGGCGAGGGAGCGTTCATGTGTGGACTGGTCCTCTTTCAAAGATGGAAGCTTAGCTTTTGGCAGCCTCCCCTTTTGTGTAATGATGTTAGCTGATTTTATTTTTCCTTAGGTGAAGAAGTTCAATGGGACCCTTGGTTTTTGTTAGTCTTTGGTTTCTTTGCGTCTTTGTGAGAGGTGAGTTCTTGGGTTTGCGACATATGCTTTCTTCCTTTCCATGACAGCTGGTGAGCTGTAGGTCTAGTTGGGCAAATGTGAGGGGTCTGGGAGTGTGGCAAGAAGAGTTCAGGAGCACAGGGCTGCATGGACACTGCACCTCCTCAACTGAGCAATGGGATACGGGCAATACATGGACTGTACCATTATTCTGGAAGAGAAAGGGGGAGGGGGCTCTAGGGGTTGATTATGAATGTTGTCAATAATTATGCTTTATTTGTTTGGTGTATTTTTTAGTGTATTTGGAAAACAATTAAAAACAAGAAGAAAAAGGTGGATAGGGCTAGAGGGGGGTCAATGAAATGGCACGTGAAAGTGGGAAATGTGCCCTTTGGCATGCTTTCCCTCACCAATGGCAGTGCCCTTCAAGCTCTCCCGCTGCACCATTTTTCAGTCAGAAGATATTTGCTCTTACTTTCTCATGGTGAGTGAGGCCCTATTTGCACTTAACTGCATGGAGTGGTATAACTAAATCATTCCACTGCATTTAAGATTGGATGCAGAGTGATGCATTCACACTGCAAGTACTGGTGCAATCCCCACAGCATTTGCAGTGTGGATGATCTGGCCCAAACTGTCTGGATTGCCATGTGCTTGGCTATTGGCATAGAAATTACAATGTAGTAAGTGATTATACAGCTGCAGCCTTGCCACCTCACAGCATGTGCACCTGGAAGAGAGTGCAGATACTGCAACCAGGAGTGTCTGGGAGCTCATCAGTTGGAGGGAGCTCTTGGACACTTCTGAATGGCAATGGTGGCAAAGAGCATGGATGGACCTCCCCTGGAGTGGCCAGAACCGCTCCATCAGGTAAGTGCAAACAAGTCATGAGTGTGTCTGTAAGGCTGTGTGAAGAACCTCGTGTGGTTTTCTGTGGTCTTACGTAATATTTTTGTCTTCTCAGTGCACTTGTACTAGGGCGTCTTCATACTTAGGCCTCTGGTATGCAATTAGTCTGTATCAGAGCTGTCCTCATTGCATAGGCCCCTAGTCTCTTAGTACTGTGAGTAGAAATACTTTGATTGATACCTTCCTATCCCCCCCCCTTTTCTGCAAGCCGCTGAAAGCAGCACCTGCCCGAGGGGATGGCTACGGTACCAGGGCAATTGCTATGGGTTTTGCCAGAAGAAGTTGAGTTGGCACGAAGCAGAGGTAAGAGCCTTTGTTTCAAGCTGGTAGTGGGAAATACCAAATGGGATGATGAAAGTCTTTTTGTACATTTTCTAAATACTTCCATCTTTTTCATAGATTGACTGCCAGCAATATGAACATGAGACTCACCTAGCCTCTATCCTGACACGGCCAGAAACTCTATTAGTGTCTAAATATATCAGCATTTATAAGAAGGAACCGGAAGTTGATGTCTGGATTGGACTCCATGATATTCGGCATGTAGGTTTAAGCTCCTCAAGGCTTTGTGGTTTCCAGATCAATCCCGTCTGTAGATCAGTTTATGGCATTAAAATAAGCCAAGACCTTTGATTTTCCTAAAGTGTTTCCCCCGCCCCCCATGGAAGACAGCCTTTCTGCTAATGAAATCTTCACCTTCAGAAATATGGTGGCTTTTCATCACATGCAGAGGGCAGAACCGATGACAGGAGATAGTCTATTGACTTCCTTTCTTTCTCATGACTTCTAGAAACTATGAACGGTAGCTAAGTCCAGGGCAACTTTTATTTGAATCTTCTCATTTCCGTTGACCCTGCAGAATGGGAACTGGAGATGGTCTGATGAGTCAGTCTATAACTACAGGGCCTGGGCCAGAGGGGAACCCAACAACCTTTGGAAGTACTCTGAGTACTGTGTGGCCTTGAGGGCCTCAACAGGTGAGCACATGGCCAACCTTACAGACAAACAACATGGGTCTATCGTGGTGAGCAGCTGAAATAGATCAAACAGAAAGGATAAGATCAAACCCAAAGAACAGTTTATGTGTGTTTTGTCTTGGGAGGTGTATTTTGATCTATATTTATTTTGCTGGAGGCGTTTAGATGGAGGCAAACTTCTTCTGCATGACATGTTTTCCTGTATTTGTAACAAGGCTGTTTTAAGACAGTGTGAAAAAGGTCACCTACTGCCTGACCTCTGTTCATCTCTGGCAGACAGTAACACACATTTGGCATGTTTCAGTCTTCAAGCTCCATAAAGGTCACCTGAATTGCAGGGCAGGATATTCAGTACCGAGATCAACTTTTGTCTAAAGGGAGGGAGAAGAGGGGTTTTCCGACCCTTAAGGGGAGGCATTTGATGACATCACTCTCTGCAGCAGCCCATAAGATAAAACCTGTGGGAAGGGAGACTGTGAAAGCAGGAGCAAAGAGAGCAACATTGCGCTTGGAGAAACAAAATGTGGCAACTTGGCACAATCTGGGGCATCTGATTATCTCTTGGGGATATCTTGAGAAGACCTTGTGTTCCCATCAAAGCAACCATCTTGTGGCATGAAGAAGTGTGTGCCCATGCATGCATGCATGGCTGCATTCACCCCTGTGTTTTAATCCAGCTTCAGTGAGAGAACACATCCGCGAAGTGTCACGCTTTCTATCAGCATTTCCTAACTCAGAAAATCTGCTGACCTGAGGCTTTTCCGCACTTAAGGCGGGAAGCTTAAGACAGCTCCGGGCGCTTTCACCATTCACACACAGGAGCGCCGGAATGCGTTCCGGCGCGTCTGTGTGTGAACGGTAAAAGCGCCCGGAACTGTCTTGGCCGGCAAAGGCCGGCCAGGGGCGCGGAGACAGCTGCGGAGGCAGATCGGCAATCAGCTGATTGTCAAACAGCTGATTGCCAAACCTGCGCCGGCGGGGGAGGCGGGCCCGCGGCTGTTCGGGAGCGAGAAGCAAGCGCGAATCCTTCTCCTCCCGAACGCCTGCGGGCAGTTCGTCCGCGCCCGAATGCATGTAGAGCACTTCAAAGTGCTCTACATTTGGAACGCGAGAGAGACAGCTCCGGATACGTCGGATCGCAAGCCCCGCGGCGGCAATGCGTTTGCCGCGTTCTGGGCTGTCTCCCGCACGTTCCAAACACCCCCGTGCGAAAACGTCTCTGTTCTCTCACTCTGAAAGTGGATTGAAGCTGGATTAAAATACAGGTGTGAACACAGCCACAGTGTGAGTGAGAAGAAGAGACAACAGAGCTGACCTGTAGGAAGTTCCTCCTCGAGAGGGGAAGGGAGAGGGAATCTTTTATTTTGGGAATGAAAATAATTGAATATTGCTAAACTATATCAGGTTGCCTTACCCCCAGCCCTTCAATACTTCCCTTTCTTTGTTAATTCTTATGAGAGATGAAGGAGACCAGCACAACTAATTGCAGAAGCAGAATATAGCCCATGGGTAGAAAATGTCTGTTTTAAAGAGGAAGTGTTTATCCGCACATTGATTGGTGAGGAATACAGGAAAATGCCTTTTATCCTTTATTAACCTCCCCAAAAAGCATTTCATCAACTTGGGGATTTTAAGCATCATAGCAGTAGCACCTAGCAGCAAGGAGGACAGGAAGAAGAGCCAAGACACTCTGCACTGGCAGCTACCAAATTCTGAGGAATAAATCTGAGGATTTGGATAAAGCCGTTTTCCAGCCTTGCTCTGGAGATAACGGGAAATGAGTCTGGGGCCGTGTCTTCACGGCAACCTTATGACGGATTCAAAATGTTTTGAATCCTCGGAGTCCAGATGGCAGTTTGGCTTAACACGATTTCCCCGTGTTAAACCACCCCAAAGCGTGATGAATCTCAATCCTGATTTCAACAGGTCTCACTCCTGTTCGTGCGCTTGAAACGTTTTACATTTTTTACTGTGGGAACCCCTCCGTGTTAAGGGATGAGAGTTTCCCTCCCCCAATAGCTTGCTTCCAAAGCAAGCTGTAAAAGCAGCAGCAGCCCGAATAGCAATCCAAGCAATCCACTGTAGCAAACAAGCACTTCACACCTGATAACCATCTTGCTATTGAAAGTGCTGACCTTCTAAAAAGGGAAAAGAAACAAAAGCAGCTGCCGTTTGGAGAGATGTGTGAATGTTTAGCTGTAAAAGGGCTTGACTTGCCGCCGCTGCTGCATGCCCTGAGCAATCGGGAGAGGAAGGAAAATAATCGCTGCCTGCCTGGTGCCGTTTTTCCTCCATCCAGGCAAGGCAGAAACCCAGCTAGGCTCCGTGAAGGGGTCTGTTATGGGTGGCACGTTCACGCCAGGAGGAAGAGGACAGGGCAGCCCCGAAAAGCAGCTTTGAAAAGGTAGCCACTAGAGTCCCCCCTTGAGTCACGTATGTCCTCAGAATCCGGATTGAACGCGATTAAGCTGAAAGTAATAGGAACAGGCAAATTCGCATTTGCATCCAGTTCTGTTACCTCGGTTTAGGGAAAGTGAAATAAGGTTGCTGTGAAGACACAGCCTGGGATCTTTTGCATTCATGACCTGCCTGAGCTGTGGCCCTAAAACTGAAGATTGTTTCTGGTACTGCTACAAATGGTAACTACAGTGCAATAGTTATGCTGGTTTCCCTTGAGAATGTTATATTCGGGTGTTACAAGAGAGAAAGGTGATATTGAAGCTTGGATTTCCTTCCCCACTGTAGGACACAAAGGATGGATTGATGCCGTTTGCAAGAAACAGAAAGCCTTCCTCTGCAAACGTGAACTCTAGAGAGTGCGGGATAAGCATGCAGACAACTAGGAGATAATCCATCGATGTCACTCATCCTAATCTGCTGGACGAACAGTTTCCTTCCTAAGGAGGCTTCCGTTCACTCTTTTTCGCCTAGAGTCACATACCTTTGCCAATTGTCACGTGCTGTTTGGGTTCTCGGCCTTCTGGCTATGGAATGAGTTTATAAAGGAAAACTAATACCATGTCCTAGTTTCCTTCATCTGAACAGTTCCTAGGTTATTACCCTTCCATGTATGGTTTGGAACCTTATCTACATATAAGTTGAATACAGCTTCAGAGTTCTGATTTGGAAATAACATCTGACAACCAATATAGGTTAGTGACGAATGGCTTGTTGCCTGGCTTGCAATCTAAGGCCGTGGTCGAACCTTGTTGAAATAATCTGTATTATACAGAAGCCAGACTGAAAACACACTAACTCTGATCACACCCGATGCCTGATAATCCTTCCTCAGTTCTCCTTCAGTTTGGGTCATTATGCTCACACCATTCTGTTCCTGTCCTGAGATTCTTTTGGATCTCTACCTGTTTCCACCATCACAACACTCCCTGCGCACTGATAGGATAAAGGTTTTGTCACTCAACAGCATGGAATCACACATTGGACAAAAGAGAAGGCAATTTCATGCAGTATCCACCCACTATAGTATGTTTCAGCCCCCTTTAGTCCTCTTCCCCAAAATGAAAACAGATTAATACTCTGTAACGGCATCCCCCCTGCCCTTAGCAGCACAGAAAGCCAGTACTGGGCTGGGAGGCACGGAAAAAAAGTTAAAATAAAGCTTACTTCATAATAATAAATTTATAAATAATTTTAAAAGATCAAAAGCCACTACGAGGTTTAGTGGCAGTTAGGCGCTTGAGCAGTTTTGCGCCCCTCCGCTCCACCAGGAACCGCAAAAATGCCCACCAAGTTTAAAAGGGAGAAAAATGAAACCTTTATTTCATGATTGCCTTGGTGATGGGAAATGGGGGTTGAAAATTTTTGGAATTGGAACAAAAATCAAGCCATTATCCTGCCTGCCTTGGCAATTGGGAAACGGGGGTGGAAATATTTCCGTGGAAAATGCACAAAAATTAAGCCAGTATCCTGCCTGCCTTGGCAATTGGGATTTTAAAATGTCAGTGGCTGCGATCTCCAATCACAGGGCAGGAACGACAAGCACACCCCACTTCCTAATGACGTGAACACCAATCTCCTCCCCGCATGGCCCGTGATCATCCCCATGCACAGTCCCGGCTCGCTAAACAATGCGTGCCAGACCCCCAAACTGTGCCAAACCTTGTTTTCTCAGGTACCAAATTTGGCCTTGGTCTGGACTGCATTAGCCCTTCTTGCATTTGGATCACACTGCTGGATCATGCCCATTTTGTTATCAATGAGCATACCAAGTTCTTTGAAAAGGAAGGGCCTTGAACAAAAATGAGAGAAACACACAAGAAAAGTCATGCATCAGAGTTTACTAGCGTATTGTACTGTAGTCAAAGAAAGAGCCCCATAGCATCATTTTGGAGGAGACAGATGAGAGCTGTTTTGTTCTTTTGTAGGTTAGAAGCAGGAGGTCAGAGAGACATTTGTTCAGTCAACATCTCAGCAGATTCACCATCTGCAGTCTTCTCTACAGTTGTTGCTCACAAATGTAGGCATTACGTTTATCACATGGTGCATCATTCCACTTCTTAAAATCTAAAAATGCCAAAAACACAGAGTTACACGTGGTAGTCTAACACAATATTTCTTGGCCAATGATCTTAGTTAGAGCAGAGAGTGTAACATTTCCTTGGAGTAAAGACCTCATGGTCTTGGTCTACCTGGAGCATGGCTCCAAAACATTCCCAAGAGAATGAACTTCTGAATATTCTTTACTAGGAAATATTGTCAGTTTCTGGTCTGACAATATTTGATGGTCTTTCGTACATAAGAAAAAGTTACTTTGTGGGCAGAGATTATATTAGATGGAAAAAATATCATTAGAAATCCCATAGTTCAGAAGTTAGGCTTTTCCTGTTATTTGGAGTCCTGGAAATCAAGAATTTTCCCCATTTCCCCATTCCATGTCTGGATCCAGCGCTTATAAAATGGCCGTGCCTAAAAAGATTAGCTTGACAACTGTAGCTTTCATGAGGGAAAGTCTTACAGATACATAATGTCATTACAAGAATCTTGGGCAATCACATATTGGGTGAAGAGAGGAGGCAAAAAAGCCAATTAGCCATGGTGTCTTTAGCCATGGGGTAAGATTTAGGACTCCAAGCTATGGGGAGGTGCTGCATTCCCCATCAAGGGTTTCATCCTGACTTGGACCCCCCAACCCCCCACCCCCTTTTCAGGCCTTATCCTGAGGCCTTTTCACAGATGGATGAGAAGCCTTGGATGCAACAACCCCGGGTGTACTAAGGTTCTGCACTTGCAGATACTTAGCATACTCAAACGGTTTTAAATGCAAATGGCTACCGGATGGCAGCCATGTTCACATCTTGGGGCCCGGCCCTGTAACCAGGCAACTGCATCACAGGTGAGCAGCATGTCATGTGACACATCAGCACATGTCTGTCATGTGATGCATCACGTGCTTCTCCTGAAACAGCTCTTCAACCAGGAAGAGGTGCAGAAGGAGCTTACCATGGCCTAACCAGCCTTGCGCTGGTGCAAGTGTGGAGCACATTTTTGTGCTCTGTGGTCAGCTCTGTGGTTGCTCCAGGATGTGCGGAGCTGTTTCTGGGGAAGAAAAGGCTTGGTGACGTGTATGTGGTGCGCCTTAGAGCTGACCACCTCTGCACTACAAAGGTAAGTGCAAAAGGCTCGCTGGACCAATTTCAGTACCCAGAAGCTGGAATACGTGAGCATACCTGACTTTTCAGACCAAACACTCTAGTTTGGTTTAATGGTTAAGGAGCTGGACTCTTATCTGGGAATACAGGGTTTAATTCCACATTCCTCCATGAAGCCAGCTGGATGACCTTGGGCTAGTTATTTGTATGAATAATTAGACATTTCATCCTGTGCATGTGTGTACAGATGTGTATGGGATGAAAACAGGATGCATATGGGATATGTACAGATGCATATGAGATTTGTATCATTGGATACGTATCGAATATTCATATGAATTGATACGAATGTATTTGTATCTATTCAAATGTCCAGACATTCATTTTTCTTTATTTGTACGAATTCAAACTTTTGAATATTAGATTCCTTATCAATCAAATGTTGAAAAATGCATTTGTGCACACCCCTAGTCCTGTGATCCAGAATTAGGCCCTTAATTTGGGTGTAGACCCGTTTAAATGGGTCTATAGCTGATCCAGATTAAGGGTCATCCAGTGCAAACAGAGTTGGACCAGTGGGAGCAGGGCCTCCTTGATTTGCATCAATGTGTGGACCTACTGGCCTGTGATTCAGATTAAGGGGCTCCTTAATTTGGATCACTAGTAAGCGCCGAAAAGACTTCAGTCTTCAGTTTTTGAGAATGTTTCCTTACCTGTTGACTTCAACAACTCCACACAGAATTCTTTGTTCCCAGAGTTATTAGGCTCTCCAGGAGCCCAGTTTTGGTAGTTGTATGTTGATCCATCAGTCCACTTCCATTTCCTGTTCTGTGGGAATGAAACAGGAACAATTCACGTGATCATAGAAATGAAGACATATAGAAGGGACGTCCCTATTGGCTTAGCACAAGAAGATGAATTAGCTGGAAAAGCAATTCCACTTATGATGAAGAAATAGAGAAGGAATCTCACTGAAACTCACCTGGCGGACATCATGGAGTCCAATCCAGACATTCCTTGGATTAGTCTGGTGTGTGGAGATGTACTTAGCCACCAAAGCTGTCTCTGCACTGCTGAGGATAGAGGCAAGATGGGTTCCAGGACCATGACTCTGGCACTCAATCTGTGGATGGAGAAGAAGGCATTGAATCTTTCCTCAGAGCATTCCAATTGCCCTGCATCTTTGCTCCCTGTCCCCAACATGGCTCCCTTCACGCTTTGCCCTGCTATGGGATGTTTGGCGTTGTTGATACAGTTCCATGATCACCTCCATATTGTCCGTGATTTGCCCCTCACCGGCGCATAGCTATAGTCCCAACATCCGAAGTGCAGTTCTAGAGTCATCCTCAACCTTTGCTTCCTTGGGAGTGAAGGTGCAAAATCGTCCTGTGTCTGCTCAGGCTGAACCTCCAAAGCCAACTATCTGCTTTTCAAAATCCCCCCACATAAGAGAGCCCCTCCAGCACATTCCAAAGTTGCTGAGCAATAGGGGTGTGCACGAATGCAGTTTTCAGATTCAGTTTGATTCGAATTGAATATTCAAATGTTTGACTCCGAACAAATAGGGAAGAACTGAATATATTCAAATTAGAATCTGATTCAATTACATCCATGTAGAAACCCCTGATTTGGATCACAGTACCAATGGCAAGAAAGAGTTCTTACCTCAGCCTCGGCCCAACTCTGTAAGGTATTAAAATATGCGTAGCAGTTGCCTTGGTGTTCAAACCAGTCCCTAGGGCAGGATTTTGCCTTGGCTGCAAAAGTAGAAGAGGAATAGTGAAATATCATGGCATGAAAAAGAAAGCCTTAGAAAACTTCATGGTGTTCCCTGAATTCCCAACTTTTCTATATGGTAGGCTGTCTCAACCTCAGAATCTGGGTGGGGGAGACGCCATGTAAAAAGGCACCCTTGTCTCCAATTTGGAGATAGCACAATTTTCTGTGGTACCTCTGAGCAGGTTGTGCTAGTGTAGGGGCTGATGAGGTGCTTGGCGCTACAGAAGATGGAGGCAGGGCAGCCTTGGGTGCTTTCTTGGCCTCACAAGGGCACCCATGAATGGAAAATGGAGACATGGCCTTAGATAACGCAGATGGCATAAAATTGTCAAAATTCTATCATGGGAGTTTATCTTCCTTTTGACTTACGTATCTCAGATTTTCTCCTGTGACCAAAAGAGGAGTTTTTTACATTGATTGGATCCTCACAATCACAGCTAAAGGTCTAATAGCCTCTGTGTTTCTTATTATGGCTTCAGCTTTCTTGACTGATTGGTTTTTGCATTATGGTTAATGTTTCAGGAAACGATTATTCCTCTTCCCTCCATTTCATCCTCCCAACAACCTTATGAAGTGGATGAGACTTAGCTGCAGTGAGTGGTCCCCGTGACCTCATATGGCCAAACATGAGACCTCTGGCTTCTCAGGTGTTAGACCGACATTGCAGCATCCACTTGACGTTGACATTTAAGGTATTGAGAGGTCTGAGATTGGCTTCTTGTTTATTGGCCATATGCTCACCTCCTGGTAAAGAGCTGGACACCAAGATTCCAAGAATGAAAAGGCTGAAAGTGATGATGGATCCCATCTTCTGGTTGGTCTGAGGAGGAAGAACATTCAGTACATTTATTTAGACGTGCAGGCAGAATTTGCCAGGGAGGGAGGGAGGAAATTTTCAATGAGTGAAAAATTCAGGGAAATTTTTTTCCAGGTACTTCAGCCCCCAGAATATTGAGATGTATAGGGTGCAGCAACTCTTCTTGGCATGAGCAAAAGAAGATATTGTATATTGTTACAGGAGGCATATACGCCTATATCTTCGCTATTCAAGTGAATGTTGAAATCACATTGTGTTTTGTATGAACGGAGGCTTCTTATTCTCAGATGAAGTGAAATTTGGCAATTTTTGGAAGCTCTTGGTTGCTGCCAATCTACTGACACTATCAAGAGCAGTTTTAGACGGAATGAGTCCCTGAATGCTGCTAAGAAATGTGAGCATGGAGGGAGATGCTGCTCTCATCTCTTCCTGCACTCCTCACAGGTGTCTGGCAGGTTAAGGAGAGAACGGAACGATGGTTCATGTGGGTATCAGTGATGGCCAACATGGGTAGCCAGAGTTGGAAACCCTTCCCACGCTGTAAGCTGGTTTGCTCGTTCCTTTTGAAGACTTTATGGCCACATAGAATACAGAGGAAGGTTGCTAAGTGGATTTCAGAAGGTGGAGGAACATCTACCTTCATCCAGCCATGTTTCCTGTCACAGATCTATTGTCAGGATTTTCCCTGCCATCTTGTCTTCCTCCTTTCTCATGTGTTCTTTCTCATGGAACCAGCATTGCCCTAGACACTAACCATACAAATTATGGCTGCCTTGAACATTTATTCCTGGAGAACGCATGATTCATGATTCAATCGTTCATGACTATGCAATGGTCAATTTACAACCAGGATGACTGGGTTACATAATGGAATTTAGGCTTTCCTTCAATCTCTGTAAACCTTCAAATTAATCAAAGGTTTCTTTATGTCACCTGGGCTGTGGTCACTCCTTCACTTTAGATCTTCTTCAGTCCATCCTCAGGTCTGACTTCTCCCACCTTTTTACTTTTATCTGTTTTATCTGTGGACTTTCTATCCTCCATTTGGACTTTCATGAATGAAAGGTTCAGAAATAAAATGGATAAAAGTGAAAAGATGTGACCTGAAGATGGACTGAAAAAGGTTTAAAAAGGTGTGACCATGGCCAGGGAAATCCATCCTTCTGCCAGCAAGAAGCTTTCCCTTAGAGCCTGAAATCTTTGTTCCTTCAGCCACCCACTTTTGCTAAAAACTGATATAGGGACTATGGACACTAAACATATAAATAAAGACTATATTGACAGGCATATAAATTAACCTTCTACACCAAACACACAGACACTAGCATGACCAGAAATCCAGTTGTCATTGGACTAACTTCTCTTCTTCACTTTCTTCACATTTATCTTCTGTCCTCAACTATTTGCCAATTACACACATGAACTCCCTCTTCAAGTCTGTAAGCTGTACTTTCCACCTGTCCTTAAATAATCTTTGTTTTGCTTGTAGCCAACTCTTATTTCTTAATACATCAGACTACCTCTCATGGCACCAAACTGTAAAATAAAATTGACTCTTACCCAAGAAGAGCTGCATTCAGAGTATGTTTTTTTCAAGTGCTCTCATGCACCCAGATGCTGACATTTGAGGTAAAACAGGGGGTATATATAATAGAGTGATCGCACAGGAAATAAAATTCAGTTATGCCACCAAGCCCTGGTTCTGCTTTCTCTGGAATAACTTGCATTATCTAACCTGTTCACTACAAAGGAACTATAATTCAGTTATACCAGCAAGCACAAATTCCACTTTCTCTGGAATAACTTGCAATAACTCCTGCTTGCAATAGTTTCATTGTCACTCACAGCAAGCTGATTGCTATTTTTTTTTAATTCAGCCTGTTTATGGTTAACTTAGCACCACTCTTGTTCATATATTTTAGCTGATTTGTTTTAGAATGCTTTCACTTAGATGTTGTTTTCACAGGAGAGAAGCTTGTCTTCAAGATATACTGGGGCCGCGTCCCCATGGTACTTTTTTGTTTCTCTATTGTCCTTTTATTGCAGCAGACTTTAAAGATGC
The DNA here is from genome assembly GCA_023333525.1 of Aspidoscelis tigris stejnegeri. Lineage (NCBI taxonomy): Eukaryota > Metazoa > Chordata > Lepidosauria > Squamata > Teiidae > Aspidoscelis > Aspidoscelis tigris. Next base: position 12,529,637 of record JALMGA010000009.1, read on the forward strand.
CGTTCAATTCCAGAATAAGCGTCTGCATGAGGCTCAGCAAAATGTGCATTTAAAACGCACCTACCATCCCCACGGAAGCGTGTTTTCTTTGCCCATATCTTTTTCTCCCCACCCCCTCTCTGGTTGATAGGGTGCCAGCGGGGGCAGGGAGGGACTGCGCTCTGTGTGGCCACAACCAGGAAGACAACCCCCGACAAGTCCAAAAGAAAAATAGCCATTGGTTCTCTGTTCATTTCCCCTGCCTGCAAAGGCAGCTGGGCTGCAGCCAGTGCTCAGGTGGAAGCAATTCATCATGCTATTTACAAGATCTCTGCCCGCCGAAATAGCTTCCCGTGCCAGTAAAGGCAGCGGCTGCAGCCATCGACCACACGATTGTTCACTCATTCACTCTCAACACTTTCACTCTGGTCACTCTGGGCTCTGATTGGTGACATTGTAGCAATCCACCCATGTCACACCTGATAACAATGTTGCAATTCTGGCTCTTTAAAAGTTCTGACCTTTAGAAAGGGAAAAGGGAGGGAAGCTGCTGCAGTTCTGGGAGATGTGTGAATGTTTAAGGCTGTGTGTGTGCATGTAGCAGCAGAAGCAGAGCCAGGGTGCTTTTTTCGGAGATCTTGGCTGCCAATCCCCGCCCCTTTTGCCACGGAGTGTCTCCATGCACAATGTTGCTAGGAATACTCATGACTTCCAAAAAGTGTGCTGGTAGTCTTCTTTAAAGGGAAGTCTTTTTTCTGCACATTTTCCTCCTTTTGTGCCGCTGGAAGCTCAGAGAAAAGCCGGGCATGGGGGCGCTCAGAGGCAAAATAACCTTTTTAATGGGCTTTTTATTGCTTGGGGACGCAGCCTGGATGGCCTCTTTGAAGTACTTTCTGAGTTGTCCCAATGGGAGGAAGCAACTCTGTGGACAAACAGGCTGTTAAGCACATAAGAATGTAAGAGGAGCCTTGCTGGATCAGGCTACATAATGGGAGCCCTCCTGAATCAGGCCATAGCCCATCTACACCACCATCCCATGTAGTCCAGCATCCTGTCTCATACAGTGGCCCACCAATTCCTTCTGGGCATCTCAAGCAGGAGACAAGGGCAAAACCCTCAGCTGCTATTGACTCCCTACCATTCTGCCTCTCTCTCAGGCTGGAGATCTGGGGTCTTTCTGCACTTGGCCTTATTCTGGAATATATCTCAGAATAGGGACCTGCTATCTGCATGCTAGTGTAGACTATGGAAGGCCCCAGGTGAGCCCTGCCATGGTCTGCATTAGCTTTGGCCAGCAGACCGCTATCCTGAGATATATTCCAGAATAAGGCCAAGTGCAGAAAGGGCCCTGTTCTCAATGCATTTGTCTACAACAACATTACAGTCTGTTCCCACTAGGACTTTTTAGAGTGTTCAAAACAGTTTGAAAACACTCTGTTCGCACTGAAAAGTGGCTTTCCTAGTTAAAAAGAGGAGTAAATGGGAAAGAATGAATTATGTAAAACATCCCTTCAAAGAACTCTTGCTCCCGTTTTTTAAAATGAAACGCTTTATTTACCCAGTAGGGCGTTCCCACTCGGTTCAGAGTGTTTCCAAACCGTGGAATTAACGCTCGCCCACCCGCCCGCCCACTCACTGCTGCCTTGGTTGCCCAGCTGCTTGCCTGCCTGCTTGGCTGTCTGCTGTTTCAGCCACTGCTTTCCACCTGCCATTGTGGCTGCTGCCTGCCATTGCCCTACTCTCTCGCTCGCTCAGGGGCACAGGAAGGAGGAATAGAAAGCGGTGGTGGGCAGGTGGGCAGGCGAGCGAGTGAGTGACCTCCTCACTCCCTTTCAGGCACTGCTGCTGCCACCGCGCCACCACCATGCTCCACTTTAAGGCGGAATTAACAAAAACAAATGGGAACACAAATAATCTGCACTCACATCCTTTTTTAAAAATTCCTCTTTAACAGAGCAAAATGGGAATTCTCTCTTACTTTACTTATTGCAAGATTGTTGTGATGCTTCGGGTATGTTCCACTCCATAAATCCTTTATCACATAGGAATGTGCAAATCCAGAATCAGGTAGTCAGGTCTGGGCTCAAACTGATCTGAACAACAATGAGCATACCAAGTCTTTTCCCAACTCCTATGAAAAGAAAAGGTTTTCAACAAAAATGAAAGAAACACACAAGAAAATGCTCACATCAGAAAGTGTTTATTAGCATATTGTGCTGTAATCAGAGAAAGAGCTAAAGGATGAAATGGGAACCCCGTAGCATTATTTTGGTGGAGACGGATGAGGGCTGTTCTGTTCTTTCATTGGTTAAAATCAGAAGGACAGAGAGACGTTTGCTGAATCAGCATCTCAGCAGCTTCACCATCTGCAGTCTTCTCTACAGTGGTTGCTTACAGATGTAGGCATTATGTTTACCGCATGGTACATCATTCCACTTCTCAAAACCTAAAAGTGCCAATGATAGAGAGTTACACTTTGTAGCTTCACACGGTATTTTCTGGACATATTCTCCTGGGGACCTCTCTGATCTGATGGCACTGGTCACTAACTTACTGCATTGAATCTAAATGGCATCACCAAGTGTGGCAACAGAAGACCATTCTAAAGTAGTTTCCTGAGATTTCCCCTTGGTAGACCAGTGGAACAATCCAAGAGGATCATGAAATGGAACGCCATTTTGCTGGGCTCCCAGAAACAGAATTGGGCCAATTCTCATATGTTGCTATAATCCCCTGGCCTGCAGCTTTGGAGGCTGGGGAATGTTTGTTACTGCTTTCTGGATTTAGTACAGTATGGCCCAAGGCACAGGGGGATGGTTCCCTGCAGATGTTATCATCTTGGTCCAGATGAAGTGATGGAAGCCTCTGCATGGTGCTCTAAGACATCCAGTACAGAAGCAGGGATCTGGCTCCATATTTATGAATTTGGTTCCAGAAAATGATGGCTTTCTGTTTTTTTCTTTTCCAAGTGTGGAAGTTTAGAAAACATTTTTCCCCCCTAGTTCTCTCAGTATTTGGGAGTTTGGAGATCCACATCATTTTGGCAGAACTGAATCTTGTTGCAGAATAAGGGACTACTGTGTAGAATGCAACTCAAACTGTCTGAAGGGTGTTGGAAACTGATCTGGATCACATGGAGGCCCTCTGGTTCAAATTATTTGGAGGTGTGGCTATTTCCACTGACACTGCTGCTCAAGCCTAAGTCACCCCATGGTTGTGAAGCTTGTGTGAACTTCACAAATATTGCCCCATGCCTCCAAAAGCAAGGACAATCACTTATTAGCTTTGGAGCTCTAGAGGTGGTTTTTTGTGGTATGCTGCTACAGAGAGTTGTGCCATCTGTATGCATCCTGCGATCCAGAATTAGTCCCTTGGGGCCTTTCCGCATGTGCCACCAAAAACGGATCTAAAAGATCCATTTTCTGGCGGAACGGTTTAAAAAAAGACTCTGACCCAGATAGGTCAGATTCTCGGAGGCCCTGCGCGTATGCACGCACGTAGGGCGGCGGCGGCAGGGCCGGATGGGGTAACGGATTGGGGTGGGTGCTGTGCGGACACAACAGCACCCATCCCAAACTGGCCCTGCCGGCGCATGCCCAGCTGTCAAAGACGGAGAGCGCATGGCTCCTTCGGGAGCTCCCATGGTGTGGCAGGCTGCCTCCTTCCCTGGCCTTCTCCTTACAAGAGAAGGGGCCATGGCCCCTTCTCTTGCCAGGGCAAGTCAAACCCTAACTCCCGCACCCACGCCCAGGGTCTCGTGCACGCGATCGGAGACTTACCTGGTCACGCTGCATCAGTTTCTGGAAGCGGGGACCCGGCTTCCACTGCGCCTGCGTGCGCTGCAGCCTCGATTTCCCAGTCGCCCGCATGAGGGTGGCTGGCCCCTTCCCATTGGGGCAACTGGGAAATTGAGGCTGTGGAGCATGCAGGTGCAGTGGAAGCCAGGTCCCCGCTTCCAGAAACCAACGTGCCGCAACCAGGTAAGACCCCGATCGCATGCACGCAACCCTGAGCAGGGGTGTGTGTTTAGGCTTCAACTTCCCCTGACAAGAGAAGGGGCCATGGCTTCTCTTGTGAGGGGAAGGCCAGGGAAGGTGGCAGCGCTGGCAATCTGGCTTTTCCCTCACCGCTTCGAAAGCATTCTCTTCCGAAACAGTTTAAGGGGAAAAGCCAGATGTAAGACCTGATTTTTTCAGGTCTTACATCTGGGTAGGATTCGGCGGCAAAACCGGTTTAAGCAACCGGTTTTGCATGCGGATGTGTGAACGTGGCGTCCTCAAAGGGACCCTAATTGGGCTCCCTATGCGGAAGCCACATCCTAATCCTTCCTGCATCTGGCTCTAATTCCATTTTTAGAGCCTGTGCGGAAAGGCCCTCAGTTTTGGTGTTGACCTGATTAAATGGGTCTACAGCAGACCCAGATTAAGGACATCCTTAATCTGGATCTAGCTTCATCCAGTGTAAATGGAGCTGGACCAGCAGTCCCTGGGCCTCCTTGATCTTCATTAATGTGAGGATCAGAAGGCCCATGATCCAGATAAAGGGGCCCCCTAATTTGGATCACTAGGGAGTGCAGAAGGGCTTCAGTCTTCAGCATTTGAGAATATTTTCTTACCTGATGTCCTCAACAACTCTGCACAGTATTCTTTATTCTCATGGTTGTCAGGTTGTCTAGTAGCCCAGTTTTTGTAGTTGTATATTGATCCATCAGCCCACCTCCATTTCCTGTTCTGTGGGAATGAAACAGGAACAATTCATGTGATCATGGAAATGAAGACATATAGAGGGGATGACCCTATTGGCTTAGCAGCAGAAGAGGAATTAGCTGGAGGGACAGAGTAGGTTGAAAGTAATGAAGAAACAGAGAAGGAATCCCTCTGAGAACCATGGAGAGGTGGTCACCAGGATATAGCTGTGTGGCTGAAGACAGCACATATGAGTAACAGAATGGAGTAAATGGGAGAAACTCACCTGACGGGCATCACGGAGCCCAATCCAAACATCATTTGAATTGTACCGGTAGGCAAGAATGTGATGAGACACCACAGCTAACTCTGCACAGCTGAGGATCGAGGCAAGATGAGTTCCACGGCCATAACTCTGGCACTCAATCTATGGATGGAGAAGAAAGTGTTAAAAATGTCTGTAGACTTATGATCCTTTTTCACTGGAAGAACATACAGAATGGATGCCTTTTGTCTATGGAATCTGTGATGCAAGCCTTGAGAAATTCCATTATTTCCTTCTTGCAAAGGAAAACTTTTAAGCGCCATTTAAGTGCCATTTGCAAGAGTGGTGGCAGGGACTTGGCATATGTTTTCCACCCGCATGATTTTTTGTTGTTGTTTTATTTTGCGATTTCAAAGGGAGGCATGTTTTGGGCTGCCTCCAGATGGTGGCCAGATATTGCCCCTCGAAGCAAAACCATTCCCTTTGCTCCCCCAATATTCTTGCTCCCTCCTTGCCTGTTGTTTTGATACACATTCTGGGCTATTCAGCTGCCACTGCATCCCTGGATGTGTGTGTCACCACCACTATGCCTGCCATGGAAGGCGCTATGATTGTGGCTCCATCCAGAAGGTAAGTGGCAAGCGTCAAAAGTGCTCTTGCTGGCAATCTTCAACAAGTGCTGGGTTTTCCGGCAGAAGAATTTTGTGCTTTTTTTAAATGTGTGTGTGTGTGTGTATATGTGTGGGAAGTGGGACTATGAATGCTGTGGTGGCACTATGTTGACCTGTCTGGGCAAGGCCATAGTGGCAATGCTGAGACAGAATAAATATTTTAAAACATTGAAGGTTTCTGAAATGCTTTGGAGTTGAGAATGCCACATGTGGGCCCCCAATGACTGCCCAGCCCAGTTGATGATTAAAGGTTAAAGTGCCTGCCCCCCCTCTCCACTGAGCAAAGAGTTGGACCTGCTGGCCTGAGTTGCCTCCTCTGACTGATCTTTTGATTCCAGCTTTGTGACATATACGTTGACCCACAATTGATCCTACCTCCTTTTGTTCTTCTTCACAACCTCACTGTTATTTTGCAATCAGGTTACTGAGAAGAGGGGAGAGGGAAACAGCATGCTTGCTGCATGTATACTCAATTAAAGCTGGTGTTATTTTCCTGTTTTGAAATAAATTGGCCTCATCTAGTCTTGTGGCCTAATAGTGACCTGGTAGTGGCCAGATCAGAACTTTTCCTGCATTTGGTCTTATTCTAACATATATCTCTGAATACCTCACCTGGGCCCTTCCTTAGTCTGCACTAGCATGCAGGTAGCAGGTCCCTATTCTGTGATAGATTCCAGAATAAGGCCAAGTGCAGAAAGGCCCCTACATTCAAGTGTGTGGTACGTGCCAATGGAACCTGTATTGTCTGGTGGAAAGGCTCTGAAATGTTGCACAGCAGGTGCATTGGAGCCACGGATTTGGAGGTGGCCAGGTGAAATGTTGCTGAGCTCAGGAGTCGGCTATGGGTTTTTTTCTCCTAAAACTTTGACAGCTTTTAATGGTCTACTTCTAGAGTGCTCCCAGGCACAAATTCTGGCCATGCATGGACTATGTGCCTTCATGGGCAATTGGCACATTAGCTGAGTAGCCTAATGGACCCTATAGACCTGCTTTGTCCCTCCACCATTATCACTTGCTAGGCAGACACTGCCAGCTATGGTGCTTTCTTGGCACATTTTACCAATGTGCAGATCCACATACTTGCCCAATGCCGAATATCACCACCCCTGCACATGTTTGTCCATCTGTTTCAGGCTGCACACATGTATGGTGGACAGAGCAACAATGGTGACTCTACACACAAGGTGAGTAAGAACACTATCGCTGCAAAACCCCAAACACATTTTAGGCGGGGACATAGTAGAGATATGATGAATTTGCACACAATGTCTGTGGCAAGTCCACCATAGCTTCATAATGGCACTATATTCCCCTTGTCTGGATGGCACCTAAGGCAGTCAGCAGGCATTGCCCAACTCAGACTGAGTGCAAACTGGCCAGAACCAGTGCTTTGGATCACAGTAACAGTGGCGAGAGAGATCTCTTACCTCAGCTGCGGGCCATGTCAGTGGGGTATTAAAGTATGCGTAGCAGTTGCCTTGGTTTTCAAGCCAATCCCTAGGACAGGTTTTTGCCTTGGCTGCAAATGTAGGAGTGGAATAGTAAAATATAATGGCATGAAAGAAGAAAGAGAACTTCATGGTGCTCCCTGAATTCCTTGCTTTTCTATATCATAGATTAGGTCTTAATATCTGAGTCACTATGACTCATAAGTGGCTGGGTGGGGAAGGCACCATGGAAAAAAGCATCCTTGGAGTAGGCAATGCCATTTTCCTTTGGATCTCTGAGCACAGTGTGCTAGTGAAGGAGTCATTGTAATCACTCTGAGTTGCCTGGTGCCATGGAAGATGGAGGCAGGGCAGGCATGGGCACCTTCTTGGACCCACCAATGCACCTGTGACGGGCAAATGGAGAAATGGCCTTAATTAACATGGGTGGTATAAAGTTATCAAAATTCCATCTGGCAAATTTATCTTCTTTTTGACACAAATATCTCAGTTTTACTTCTGCGAGTCCAAGACAGTATGATTTCTTCTACTCCTTTTATCCTCAGAACCATCACTAATGAGTCTAATAGGTTCTGTGCTTTTGATTATACCTTCAGCCTTGTTGACTGACGGATTTTTATATTATATCCAACTTTTCTTTGAACGAGTTCAGGCAAAGATTTCTCCTCTTCCCTCCATTTCATCTTCCCAACAACTTTATGAAGTGGATGAGGCTGAGGTGCAGTGAGTGGTCCAAGGTCCCCCAGTGACCTCATATGGCCAAACATGAGATTCTTGGCCTCTCAGGTGTTAGACTGATGCTCTGGCATCCACTTGACATTGACATTTAATCTATTGAGAGGTTTGAGTGGACTTCTTGTTTATTTGTTCATATGCTCACCTCCTGGTAAAGTGCTGGACACCAAGATTCCAAGAATGAAAAGGCTGAAAGTGGTGATGGATCCCATCTTCTGGCTGCCCTGGGAAGTGAAGGAAGAACATTCAGTACATTTATTAATTGACATGCAGACAGAATTTGCCAGGGAGGGAGGAAACTTTTAATAAGTGGGAAATATAGAAAAAGAATAAATAAATAAATTTTCAGGTACATCAGTCTCCTAAGGTCTTATGGACCAGGCTCGTATATGGATAAGGTTTCTTTAAAAAGGGACTGCCATGCTGTCTTCATGCAAGCTGTTTGGGAATATCATGGAACCTTTGCTGGCCATCTGTTGTTCCAAACAGAATCAAAAGTTCTGAATAAGCATCTAGCATGCATTGCTGCAGGCCTATCTAAGAACCAATCCTACACAGAGAAAGTAGTTCATACTTTTTGAAGCAATTCTGTATGCTCTAGAATCTCTGCACTGCAACCACTTTCCCCACGCCAATGAGTGTGCCACATAGCTATACCCCATGCTTGGGAATGAACCTCAGTGCAACAGGATCACCTGACAGGGACAAGAGAAAAGGAAACTTGGCCACATGCTAGAATTGGTGAGTCCCCTCTGATAGTTTTGAAAACTGTTTCAGTATTGCTTGACTTTTTGGGTTTTTCAGTGGGTCCCATTTTGCAACTGGCTGGGTCTGGCTGGGTCTTTAGATTGACTGCTGAACCTTCTTTAATTTCTACCCATTTTATTTGTGGAGTTTCCAGCCTCCATTTGGACTTTCCTGAAAGGAAAGTCTAGAGATAGAAATGAAACAATATGAGCAGGCAGGCCTGAAGAAGCTTTAAAATGAAGGTGTGACCACAGCATTAGAAACAAGTCTTTGTACTCTTTACTTTCCCTTCCCTGATATACAAAGAATTGGTTATTCTGGTATTCATAACCGTGACAATGCAGCAATATCAGAAAACTGGAATTTGTGACCAACAATGAACATCCCCAGAATACATCTACAATTATTTCCAACCCCTCTCTGCAATAAGAAGCTTATGAACCCCAGTCCACCAGCAACAAACCTTCAACTCTAACTTCCCTTGCCTCCACTACGTCTGGTTTACAACCAATCTCTCCATGCTTTTGCCTGGAAATAACCAAAGAAAACCAACAGTCTCCCGTGTGGTGTAATACCTTTGCTCAGCGTTTTGGTGCAATTTTGTAATTCCCAACTGTTTACTATTCTGTGTGCTGTAAAACTGGTCAAGAACTCATTCAGACCCTGGACTTATATATTAACTGCTTGACTGATACTGAACAACAAAACTGGTCTCCATGTTTATCTTCTAGGTTCGCATATAGCAACTCTTTTTATTCTCTTTCACGGGTTTTGCTTTTCCCAATTGTTCGCATCCCTAATTTGCATACACCCTTGCTTCAAGATTCTTCACATTTCCTCTTCCTTGTACTTTTTAATACTGCCTCCCCTTTTGTCTTCTTAGATCTATATGCTTTTCATTTCAAACACACATAATTCAGTTTTTGCTACGTTCCCATGGCCTGAGCTCAATACTGTTCACGCCACCCTTTTGTTCACTTACCTCCTTATCCCCGCTTCTCTTTCTAACAGGTTACACTATTTGTACCTTGCTTCTTCCAGGTACTTTACACCTCCATTTCTCTTTGTTCCACGCTCTCAAAAACCCTTCCTGTATTTTGCAGCAGCCCCTTCTGCAGTAAACCTTCACCCTTCAATCATGATGAAAATGGATAAATACCTTGGAAACCCTAACCTACATTCCTTCTACAGTGATTGGTACTTGAAGGCAGTGTCCTCATGCACTATATAGTCTGAATTGAATCCAAATTCGGTAAGGAGCGTCCCCATGCAAAGCCCCCTAACTGGACTATATGCAGACCAAATTGCCCAAATTTGTGCTAAATTTAGTCCTCTAGAAAACTGTTATCGGCACGGTGTGGGAGCCAAATCTGCATCATTTTGGAGGCTGTCTGCACATGGGGATGCTCCCGGGTTATTTGGGGACAGGGCCCCCAGGAGTTTGGCTGGGAGAGTCCCTGCTGTACTACTGTGGAATGGCCTGGGATAGCCGGTAATGGCCTAGGTCATGTGTAGAGCATGATTTTGGGCTCTACACCCAGAATGGAATTAGGCTGCCCCAGGATGGGATGGGATGGTTCCAGATGGAACTGCTGGCCCAGCAGAGTGAATGCTCTTTCCCCAGGGCTTCGCTAATTGTGTTCCAGAGGCCTAGTGCGAATAGGCTTCTAGACTCCATGCTGTGCTCTGGAATCTAATTTTCTTTTTCTTTGAGAATAGGTGAATATACTTTTGCTCCAAAAATTTTCAGGTGTTTTAGGCCTGGTTTTCTCTTGCGCAAGATTTCAAATGGACTTTTTCCAGTAGCTTTACATATGCTCCTGTTGTGGTTCTTGTAAGAGAGTATCTTTCACCCTTTCACCTTTGGAACCCCAAGGTTGGATTACCATGGGATGTTAGAATTTCTGTGTGGCTGGGACCACCACCAAGGGGACGTGTGCTTTATGATTGCTGCACAAGTAAAAGCAGCTTGGGAGCAAACCCTATGGTACAGAGTGGGCAGTTTGGACAACTTGCTCCCAAGGAATGCATATGAGCAGCACTCTCTACAGTTTGCATCACTGGGTGCCTCAGGACAGTGAGAGGAAATTCCAGGACCTTCTGTATATCTTTGAATTGTCCCTCCCACCCAGCAGGAAGCAATCCCAGCAAAATACCAGGCTCTTAGGTCTGGCTGGCCTTTCTCCATGGGTTAAGGTATGAATGCGACTGGGTGAGCCCCCTTATGTTTAGGATTCCATTAGGGCAGCGTTTCCAATCAATTTGGTGCCATTGAGACATTTTTTGCTGTTTCTATGGCCCACCTGCATTATCATTTTACTGCCACTTTCTCTGATTTCCTCCGTCCAGGGACAACTTCTGAATTGTACCTGTTCCTTTCAGTGGCTGGAATGAGCATAAATAGTTGACAAATTTCTCCCGTTTCTTTCACAGAGTTACACACCGAAGTTGTCCTGATTTATTCATGTTTCATACTCCATTTGATCTCAGTTTTAGAAGTTTAACTTATTTTACACTTGATGCTCCCTAATTTGGAGTTTTCATGGGTCTATTTAATACACTTTGCTTTTTTGAAATAGGAATATCTCATGGACAGAAATATCACATTCACACTCTTTGCATTTGCAAAAATCTGCTTTATTGAGAAGCTTCAAAAGGTGATTATCTGAGGAATATTTTAGAAAGGCAAAGATCATTCAATGTGTCTTTTCTTTATTATGGTTACAGAGAGTCAAAAAGATGAATTAGAAGCTTGGTCATAAAACAGGCTGTGATGATTCATAGCAAACACTAGAGGGCAGAAATATGTGAGCAGCATTGAGTTTGAAAGATCTAGAGCAGTGGTTCCCAAATTTGTCTGGGCTACGACCCATCAAATATAAGTTTACCAACTCGGGACCCACCTCTAGGAAATTTAACCATTACCAATATGAATAAAGGACTTTTCAAATAACAGGCAGGGCCCACTCAATATTTGCTCGTGACCCACCAGTGGCTCGCAACCCATAGTTTGGGAAACCCTGATCTAGAGCAACCCTTGCAAGATGTGCTTGTTTATCGAAGTGAACAGAGCGGACAAATGAGGTATCAAACTATCATACTAAATCACAGGAAAGTGAACTATGACAATGACAAATGACATCTACTGCTGCTAAGAAAATTGCACTGAATATTTTCATGCATTTGCCAGGCAAGAACTGAATCATGCAATTTTCCAGAGAAACTAACAATTCTTTGCAAATACTTTGAGATCAAGTGTTGACACGAGATGGCTTCCCCTAGATTACCTCCAACTGCGGCAAGGCTTTCCTACTGGGTTTCCAATTGCTGGTGTGTTCTTGAGGGTTCATAAACATCCCAGTTTCTAATTTTATAAAAATCCAACCCTATACACACTCATGAAACTTTGGTATAGAGAGGGCAAGAGCAAAGGGAGGGAATCATGGGGTCTTTACCTCCTGCTGGCTGCCTAGGTTGGAATCCACTGGCAGAGCCTGGTTAGGACAAGGGGTTGGCAGGTGAGGGATGAGGCCTGATTGAAGGCTTTGTGCTGTTCTTGTAAGAGACTATCTTTCACCCTTTCACTTTGCAGCCCTGAGAATGGATCACCACGGGATGTTTGGATTTCTGTATGGATGGGGTCCTGAAAATTTTCCAGTCCGCGTTCCGTCAGAACAGCCAGCATGGGGAAATTTCTCTTCTGGGGCCTTCAGTTTTCCAGTGGGCTCTTCATTTGGTTTCCCTTAACTGGAGTGGTTATAGCTTGGAGAGACGGTGCGTTCCTGGATCCCTGGTTGCAGATTTGATCCCTGGGAGCTGCCCAGAAAACTGCATGAATGCCTCATCCCCAAGTCAAAACCACCTAACAGGACAGTTTCCCCAAAGTCAAGCTCCTTGGAAACCCTGAGACAAATAAAGGATTGCCAGCATCGATATGGCTTTGGAGGAACCTTGCAGAGAAAGCAGGAAGGGGTGAAGAAATGACCTCCAATATCATCTCAGCTGGTGGCCCTCTGACTGCCCTCTCAGATGTGCACAGAAAAGGAAGTTCCAGTTAAACTACCTCGAGCTTGTACAGAGGCGGCGTAGAGAAAGAAGTAAGCAAAGACTATACTCTGGCTTCAGCAAATAGAGATTTTGGCCAATCTTCACCTATCACTATGTAACTAAGTGAGTAGGCACATTATTGTGGCAGATCAGTTTAACCCAATAAGTATGTTGAACGCCAGAGTAGTAGCAGACACCATTGTAACGTGATACGAATATGCAGTGAACCGCCGAAAACCAGCCACGCACAATACGGTTACCAGGTCTTTCTTCCTTGCATACACTCTTGATCTTATCAGGATCTTCGTTGATGAAGACGTGGCGGCCGAATATGCAAGGCGTTTGCATCAGCCCCCTCTGCTGCATCATCATGGTGCAGTAGTACTGTAGGTTTGGTGCTGTGGTTTTGGGGAAATCAACGTGCTCCTTCTGAAAATCTTCCCAGGTCTGTCCTTCACATGAGTGCACCAGCAGAACCCCAAGGAGGATGGTCAGATACAGAAACAGCTTACAGGTGCCCTGGAAAACCATTGTGGCCGTCAATGCAAAGCTGTGGAGAAAAATGGGAGGGAAGGAGAGAGAGGGGGAAAAGTTCTTTCTTTAGGGGCAAAATATCAGTCATCATGTTACAGAGAATAAGACAGCTGCCCCTGGAAGATAATGGTCTTGCTGAGACTTTTTAGTTTCTAGAAATAATGCCCAGGGGTTATATTTTTTTTTTAAAAAAAAACACCTCTAGAAACCTTAGTAAGCATTTCAAGAGTGATAAATAAACAGTAGACAAAACAACTGACTCTTATGGCATCAATTGTGAATAAACCTTAAATCATTATGGACTCCCCCCCCCTTCATTTTTATACATCTCCTGGACCTACCAAGATGTGTTACTTCCCTACTGACTGACCTCTTTCCCCAAACCTGCATCATTTTAAAATAAATTCCATTTCCCCCAAAGTATAAAGTAGGAGTTACAATTGTGAACCCAGACCCTGTTTGACTTACACAAGTTCAGTCCAGCCTTCCGTGGTGGATGGAGATGTTGGCAGAAGCGAGTCTCTTTCCCTGGTGGCTCTCCAAAGAGTTATATAGAGCTCAGCTGGGACAGAATTAGAGGGAAAGAGGAGGAACATTCCTCTTGCGAAATGTGCAGTAGAGAAGAATGGGGAAAGAGGGATTGGTGGTCTCTGGCTGAAAATTTCACCACAGGCTACTACTATTCCTACTACTACTGATGATGATGATTCAAACTGCTGTATATTAGAAGAGGGAAACTGGGCTCATTATGGCAGCATGAGCACAGAGAAGGACAATCAAAGGGTTTTTCCCCACTTACCTCCCTAGATTTGGATCTAAGATGATCCAGATCTAAGGAATCCGTTTTTCAACTAATCCGGATTTAGTAGATCCGGATCTAAGGAGGTACCCGATGCATCTCCATGGGTGGTGTAGCATCCAATAGCAATGGGTGCTAGTGTGCTCGCAGTGGACCCCCCGGAGTGCCCATGTGGTGAATCCAAATCTACCCACATGGGGGGGGGGTGTCACCCATTTTTTTTGGGAGAGGTGCCACGTGTGTGTGTGTAAACTCCGTAGACGCTCTGGAGATTCTTTGAAGATCCTCCAGAGAGGTTCTGGCATTGCTCTGATGGGTCATCTTTGAAGCCTGTGCCCTTCTCCGGAGTTGTCTTTGGAGCCATCTTCAGAGATTATGCATAGGCTTTGGAGCTTTGAGTTTTGGGGCACCCTCCCCCCCATGGGTGCCTACCTCGGAGCCTACCCCAGACCCCATTGCCCTATTGCAGTGGAAACACGCTCCGTAGAATTCAGATCTGAGGAAATCTGGATTGTAGGTCCTGAAGGACCCATTTTATCCAGATTTCCCTAGAACAAGTAGAAACAAATGTGGTTCTAATGAGGTCTGCAGTGGAAACAGGATCTTCCTGCTCTGAGCCTAATGGATTCTTAATGGGTTCCTAATAGGTACTTAATGGGTACTTAGTGCAAGTGGAAAAAAAACCCCAAAGGCAACTCAGGCTGCATCCCCATTCACTATATAGTCTGAATAAAATCTAAATAAGACAAGGAGCATCCCTATGCAAAGCCCACTAACCGGGCTACATGTGGAACACATCACCCAAATCCATGCTAAATTTAGTCCTCTGGAAAACTGATCTCGCGATGGTTTTGCAGCTAAGTGACTCTGTGCATGGGGCCACTCCCAGGCTATTTGGGAAGGCAATTGATGTTTACATCGTTAGTGGATGGGTTTCACGTCCTGTGCTCAGCGCTCCTGTCCTGTGCGCTGGAGATTGCAACTGTTTGGCCATTTTTGGCAATAAATGGTAACTGAACAGAAACGAATCTCTTTCCATGACCATTATCCCACCACCACCCCCTTCCCGATCGCCTAGCCAGGCATGATAATTTAATCTAAATTGCGCACAAGTGCTAAACTGCTGTACTGGTTGGAGACTTTAAACCTAGTAGGAGGTGGCCACACAAATGCATATTGACAGGTCAAAAGGGGAGATTGTCAGGAACCAAAACCAAGAAAGAGAAACATAATTGGTCAGCTGGCTCAGACACACCTAGCTTGGCTGGCTGCTGAGCTTTGCAGTTAGCACTCTGTGCATGTCCGTCCATGTGCACTCTTTGAAGAACCACTCTTGCTTTCTATGACAGGGCCCTATTACAAATTCAAAATATCTGATTGGATTTGTGGATACAAACCCTATTTTACACATCCCTAACCCACAAAGTGCAGAAAATACCAATCTCTATGTCTCAGCCTGGCCTTCAGACAGTGTTCACTAAGGTTCACTTCATAGCAGTTTGAAGTGTATTTTCTGGTATTTAATGTCAAATACTGGTGCGATGGGAATAGCAACACAGACTACCATTTCTGAGGTACATCTTTAGTTATATCTGAATACAGCCCAGTTTATGATGGGATTGTGCTTAAGAATGTAAGCTCCAGAATGTGCTTAAGATGTCAGCCAACCATGTGACAAAAATCACATTTTTGCTGGATGTGTCTCTTGTGGTGCAATCACGCACAAAGCACAGCAAGATATTTCTTTAAACCCTTTAGCCTTTAGTGTTGCCCCATGTCCACCAGAGCACTATATTATTGTCATGCATGCAACAGATGATCTTCTGAGACCTTTTAGCACCACTTCTAAGGAAGAACTAGCAGAAGGACTGAGGTGAGCAACTGAATTTTGTCCAAGGGTCAAAGTGTTTTCTTTTTCTGGTCAATGGAGCAGAGTCTCCTTCCTGTCATATTTCAGATTCTGTCAGCTATATCCAGAGATCCTAGCTTGTGGATTTGGCATAAAGATAAATGCACTCCGTTTAGTGCAGATTGGACTATTTTTAGTCCGGATGCAGGGCCGAGTTTAAACAGCATCTTTTTCTCTCTGCCACCTCTTTCGTGATAGGAAACCGGGTTGATGTCACCAACCCCTGTGCTGCCCGCTGTAGTGATGGCAGGGAAACGCCACCCAACACCTCCTTCCCCAATCACATCACACAGAGCTGAAAAGCAATAAAATATGATAATAAAAATAATATGAAAAAGCTGGATCACTTTGCAAAGCCGCTACGGGGTTTGACAGCAGTTCAGCAGAGATGCCACACCTCCGCTCCATTTGATATGGCAGCTTAGCACTTGTGCGCAATTTAAATTAAGTTATCATGCCTGGCTTGGCGATCGGGGTGGTGGTGGAATAATGGTCATGGAAAGAGACTCGTGGGATTGTGATTGCATCTTTTGCTGTAAAACTGGGGTGCTTGTTTATTGTATGCATGTTTCAGAAGCTGCTATTTGTCTTGCACGTTTGCCTGACTTGGCAATAGGGGAAGGGGGTGGAATAATGGTCGCGGAATAAGACTCGTTTCTGCTCTGTCACCATTTATTGCCAAAAGTGCATTTGTGGAAGATTAAATTCATCTCTTGCATTCTAAGGCCCCGTCTCCATGGCCTTAAACACTCCTTTGTTAAGCTTCTTTTGCCCTTGAAGGGCCCCATGAGCAGCTTTACTCCAGGCTAGATGAGGCACAAAGGAGAAAATCAGTGGCAGAACCCCCCCCCCCTTCAAACAGCACTACAACTGACTTAGGGGCCAACTGCGGATTATCCTGGAAGCATGGCGACACTGTCAGCTAAAATGGTGAGAAGAGCCGTGAAAGCAGCTACTTTTAATCATTTTAGTGAAGCTGTGTACGTACACACAACAGCCTCTGTCCCTGCCTGACAGCTGCTCATCTGACTACAGAGCACCTGTCAGGCACTTGTTAGGGCTAAAGGAAGCCCTTGCCTGAGTGACTGCATGCTCAGGCATGGGGGGGGGGGGAGAAAACCACGTGGAGAAAACGGGTGAAGCTTATAGGGGGGGAGCAACTGAAGAGGAAACCTACGGAGGAGGAAATTGAGAGAAAGGAAGGGAAGGAAGGTAAAGAGACAGATGCACACATGTGTGAAGCTTGCGGGGGGGGGGGGGGGAGAAACAGAAGAAGAAACTCATGGAGGAGGAAATCGAGAGAAAGGAAGGAAAGGAATCTCTCTCCCCCTCCTAATAATGGAGCCTCCGCTGTGAAAGGTGCAGATGGCTAGTTTGCTATGTTAAGGGAGGGAGCTGGATCTGACAGCCGAATGGAGCCTGTCATGGGGGGTGGGGGAGAAAAAGATGCGGGCTCACAAAAAGTGGCTTTCATAGGGACAGGAAAGTAAGATTTTACTCCGCGTTGCCCCAAACTTCGTGGGGTCGCTTTATTGAGAGATACAATGCGGATTTTTATTAATTGAAGCAACCGGCTCCCATGGGACTGCGCCCTAAGTAAGTAGTGTTAATAGCTGAAACCTTGAAATTCATGACAATGGTCCAACAGCATCTGGGGATCCCCTAGTAACATCCCCAACCCCCATCCTGACATTGCACTAAAGTGCAAGACAGCTGGGCTCATGCCAATCATTTGGCTTCAACAACACTCTGCACATGATACAGCTCCTGGGAAGCCTTTCTAAGAAAGGGCAGTGGAGCAACTTCCCCAAGTCTCTTTATGCAAAGAAAAAATGGAATATCTCAAACCTGCAAACTTTTAACACAAGGCTGGGTGGAGAACAGTGGCTGTAGTAAGAGAGAAGATGGTTGTGAAAGCCCCCAGAAACATCTGCCTGGGAGGTCCAGAAGCTTGGCAGCACACCCTGATCTGAGAATAGAATAGAAAACATGAAGACTGTTGGATAATTCAGATACTTCTGCACGAGATGGTTCTGCTTTTACCTTCCTAATAATATTATTTTACAAATGCGTAAGTTGACCAGGTCATGTTCCTCCTTCCAGCACACAAAATAAGGTTCTGGATAAGTAATTAGCTTGTTATATGTTTGTTTATTGATAATATTTATATACCACTTCCCATTAAAATATAAACTCAAAGTGATTGATAAGGAATAAGAACAGCTAAAATCACAATAGTTGTATAAAAACATGATTAAAATAAGGCGGGAGGGAACCAACCAACCAGTTTTCTGGAAAGGCCTGAGTAACAATCAGTGCCTGAAAACCAGAAGTGTAGGCACCCACAAATATCAGAAGGGAGGTTATTGTAGATGGTGTGGGCCAACACAGAGAAGGTCTGATGATGGATTGACACAAAGTACCATTCAGCAATTTGTGGTATCCACAGTACCACTCTCTCTGAAAATCACAAGGTCTACCCTGCGGGAGGCTGTCTGCCAAGTAAGGTGCCCTATGGATTCAAGTTTCTTCCATCGTTATCAAGTAGAAGAGAAGATTTTCACCAGGTGTATCTCAATGCAGGCCACGTCTGATGAAATTACCTCTGCTATGTACCTATTAAAGCCATAAGAGCATCAATCCATAGGGAAGTCCTAGAACAGTTCACGCTCTTTTCATTGGGTGTCCATTAGAGCTGCTAGAAACTCCTTTTGTCTATGACTTAGAAACAAACCTGAGGCCTTTTCACACTAGGCCAGTGATGGTGAACCTTTTGAGCTCAG
The DNA here is from genome assembly GCA_023333525.1 of Aspidoscelis tigris stejnegeri. Classification (NCBI taxonomy): domain Eukaryota; kingdom Metazoa; phylum Chordata; class Lepidosauria; order Squamata; family Teiidae; genus Aspidoscelis; species Aspidoscelis tigris. The sequence continues at coordinate 12,548,239 of JALMGA010000009.1, forward strand.
TGTGTCAACATTCGCAAGAAAACCTAGCTTAACTTGGGTGCTGTGTCACATCTAGAAATATCCATAATTTTGTGATATTTGTAGTTCTAGTAAAAAAGTTATATTTTTGATATATGTTTTTTATTAAAAGGAAAAAAACAAATAATTCTTTACATTTGCTAAATCTTCAGTTGAATGTTGGTACTTCGGAAACTTCAAGAACAAGCAAGCACTACACGCCCAGGTGCCAGGGTGACCAGGTGTGTCACCCAAAAGGGCTTGGTGTGTCACTGCATAGGCCTTTTTGAACACGCGGAGATCATGTGGGGATACAGCATACGCACTGCTGGGCCAGCAGAGCTGTCTCAGCCCATCCCTAAGTTGTCTCTGCACATTCCAAGTGTCCCTGGCCATCCAGGGAGGGAAGCATTCACACACGCTTCCCTCCCTGACAGCTGTGGGCATGCCCCCCACCATTGGCTGAAAATCAGCCGAACAGGTGACAGGGAGCCGCACTAATCACTTACCTTGCCCGGCAGGGGTTGCCATCACGCAGGCGTGCCGAGGCTGGAAGATGGGACCCACAGGGCCCGTCTACTGGGATCACGTGTACCTGTGCAAAGGCAACCCGGGCAAGGTAAGTGACTGCCACGTGCAGGGGGAGGTGGCTCGCTCCCGGATCCTGCAGTCCCATTGGGAGGCAACCAGATTGGCTTTCCCTCACCCCTTTCTGGGGTGGAGGGAGGCCGATCTGCAGCTGCCTATGGGCCAGGGCTGCCTATGCGCTACGGCACCCCTCCCCACCCCAGGTATGCGCCCATGCGTCTGCAGCATCTACCTCCTCGCTGTCCCAGGTCGGAATGACCCAGGGCAGTCGGGAATGTGCAGCACGTGCATGCGGCGCGGCTTCTGATTGGCCAGACTTGCCCACATGGCGGCTAAATTCCGCAGAGGCTCGCAATCTGCTGTGGGATGTGGGACCACAGTAAACCGGACCCACGTGGGTCTGGTCTACCAAGGGGTCCCACATCCCCTGGCCCAGTGGTCGGCAAACTCATTAGTTAAAAGAGCCAGATATCAACAGTATAACAACTGAAATTTCTTTTGAGAGCCAAATTTTTAAAACTTAAACTATATAGGTAGGTACATTGTTATTAACGTAATTAGGGTACTCCTAAGCTGGAAGAGCTTAGGGGCCAAAGAGCCGCATGTGGCTCTTGAGCCATGGTTTGCCTACCCCTGCCCTGGCCTAAAGGCTCCCACCCAATGGCGGGCTGGCCTGGGGGAGGCGTCCCCACCCCTGGTCAGCCTTTCCCGGCTAAGTCAGTTCGTGACGCTTTCAGCATTTGCTCATAGGTAGGTAGGAACATGTGTAAACACATTCTTTCCTGCCTATGTCTGAATGGGTAAAGTGTCCCAAACTGAATTAGCCAACGTGCATTACAGCCATACCGGCTATAATGCGAAAAGGCCTCTGCATTCTTTCTCTTTTATATTTCTGTTTCCAGCTCTGGGTTGGATCAAAGATAACTTCTTTGGTTTGCAGGTGGCATCATCCATGTGCCACTTTCCAGCCTCTCTCAAGAACATTCTAGGCTAGGAAAGGTGACTTAGAGGCGGGTTGAGAACATGGGTGCGACATGCTTCTGTCCCTGAGGTGCTGCTCAACTGCTGCTTTTCTTCATTTTATATGTGAACAGAGCCTAAGAAGATAGTGTTCTTGTCTTTTTAGTTTCTAGAAATAATGGCCAGGGATTATTTAAAAAGAAAACACCTCGAGAAACCTTAGTAAGCATTTCAAATGAGATATATAAACAATAGACTCTTATGGCGTCAACTGTGAATAAACCTTAAATCATTAGGGATTTTCCCCCTTTCAGTTTTACACAATTCCTGAATATACCAAGATTCGTTGCTTCCCTATTGATTAGCTTTGTTTCCCAAACCTAGAATCATAGAATCATAGAATGGTAGAGTTGGAGGGGACCTCCTGGGTCATCGAGTCCAACCCCCTGCTCAAGGCAGGATCTCCTAAACCATCTCAGACAGATGGCCGTCCAGTCTCTGCTTGAAGACCTCCATCGAAGGGGAACCAACCACCTCCCGTGGCAGCCTGTTCCACTGGTTGATCACTCTTAAATTTTTTTTCCTAACATCTAAACTAAATCTTTTCCCCTGCAGTTTCACCCCATTGTTTCTAGTCCTTCCTTGAGAGAGTGAGAACAGGGCTGATCCCTCTGCCCTGTGACAACCCTTGAGGTATTTGTAGACAGCTATCATGTCTCCTCTCAGTCTTCTTTTTGATAGACTAAACATTCCTAGTTCCTTAAGCCGTTCCTCATAGGACATGGTTTGCAGACCGTTCACCATCTTGGTAGCTCTCCTTTGAACCTGCTCCAGCTTGTCAGCGTCTTTTTTAAACTGGGGTGACCAGAACTGGACACAGTACTCCAGATGAGGTCTGACCAAGGTAGAGTAGAGGGGGATAATAACTTCACGTGATCTGGACTCTATGCTTCTCCTAATACACCCCAGGATTGCGTTTGGCTTTTTTGCAGCTGCCTCGCACTGTTGACTCATGTTCAGTTGATAATCTACCAGGACACCCAAGTCTTTTTCACATGTGCTGCTGCTCAGCTGAATTCCTCCCATTGTATATGTGCTTTTTTCATTTTTCTTGCCCAGGTGCAGAACCTTGCATTTTTCTTTGTTAAATACCATTTTATTAGTTGCAGCCCATTGTTCGAGTTTCTCTAAATCTTTTTGAATCCTCTCTCTCTCTTCTCTGGTGTTTGCAATCCCCCCTAGCTTTGTGTCATCAGCAAATTTGATCAGTTTCCCTTCAACTCCCTCGTCCAGATCGTTTATAAAAACATTAAACATAACTGGGCCCAGGACAGAACCTTGTGGTACTCCACTTGACACTTCCCTCCATTTGGATGTGCAGCCATTTAAAGCCACTCTTTGAGTACGATTACTAAGCCAGTTTTGAATCCACCTTATAGTTGCCTTGTCAAACCCATATTTGATCAATTTTTCAATGAGGATCGCATTAGATACTTTGTCAAATGCTTTGCTGAAATCAAGAAATACTATGTCTATTGCATTTCCTTGATCAACCCATTCAGTAATTTTGTCATAAAATGAAATCAAGTTGGTCTGACACGATTTGTTTGATACAAACCCAAATCATTTCAAAATGAATTCCATTTTTCCTGAAGTATAAAGTGGGAATAATTGTGGTGAAACAAAACTGTGGACTCCACTGTTTGACTTACCCAAGTTCAGTCCAGCCTTCCGTGGTGGATGGAGATGTCAGCAGAAGTGAGGGCCTGTTCACACTTTGCTTTATTCTGGGCTACATCTTGGAATAGGGGCCTGCTGTCCACCTGCTAGTGTAGAACAGAGCAGGCCCCAAGTGAGGCCTGTCAGAGTCTGCAATAGTGTCTGGACCACAGACCCCTGTCTTGAGATATATTTCAGAATACAGCCAAATGTGAACAGGAGTCTCTTTCCCCTTTGGCTCTCCAAAGACTTATATAGGGCTCATCTGGAACATTCCCTTTCTAAACATGAAGTACAATGGGGAAAGAGGGATTGGTGCCTGTGATGCCCACCATTGTGTTACTATATTTAATATGTTTTGAAAGCGTTATATTTTACATGTGGGTACTGTATTTGTTCTGTTCTTGCTGCATTCTTTGTATTGTAATGTAAATATCAAAGCAGCAGGTAAAGAGTGGCTAAGGCACTCCTAGTTAGCATAAGGTAAGGAGAGGAGCAGCTCCCCACAAATAGCCAATCAGGCTTGAGATTGCACAGGGCCAAGGATATAAAAGGTACCACCCAGCCAAGTTTAGAGCGTTCTATGCTTGGGATTCCAGGGAGGGAGGACGTGTGTGTGTGAGACTACCCTGTTCCTGAGGGAGACACCAAGATAGTTCCAAAGTTTTTCACTTGCAGCCTGTGGGGGTATAGGTTGCTGGGTAGACTGATTGTCTTTGAGAGGACTTTGATATTTATTTGTTTGCCTGTTTCTTCACAAGTTGTAAGCAATAAACCATTCTTATTTATTTCAAAGAACCATCTGTCTGCAGTATTTATTTGAGTCTTATAGGCCTTGGGCCTAGGTAAAGGAAAAGCTGTGGTGGACTCTTTAGCCTGTGGGGGCTAGGGAAGCAACGGCCAATGCTTTTAATAATTATAAAACTCATTTATTCTCAAACACTTACTAGTCAGAGAAAGGGGGGAGCAAAGTCCTGCCCAGGCTAAAGAGAACACCACAGTGCCCTCCAACTGAGCATTTCACCACGGGATGTGCAATCCAAGCTCCTAGTGAAGAAACAAGAGTAGGATTGAGTATTGCAAGGATCTGGGTAGGTTTTTGCTCTTCATCTTAGATTTTTTCCAGATAGAAATTCCAGATGTGTCTAGAGTATTGGGGGATGATTCTACACTGGCTGGTCTAATGGACCTGCAAAGCTGCTGCTGCTGCTGCTACTACTACTACTACTAATTCAGTTGTAACCACCATTTCACCAAAACACCTTGCACAGGAATGTTAAAATGCTAAGCAGTAATTCAAGCTGCTGTATAATAGAAGAGGGAAGCTGGGCTCTTTATTTATTTATTTATTTATTTATTTATTTATTTATTTATTTATTTATTTGTATTTCTATCCCGCCCTATACCCGGAGGTCTCAGGGCAGGTTACAATACTATATTAATCTTAGGCAGGTCCCTGCCCTCAGGCTTACAATCTAAAGAATCGCATCATAATGTTCTCAGCTTTCACAATCTTCACCTTGACCCTAAGGCAGTGTTTCCCAAACTTTTGACATATGTGTACCTCTTCTATAATTTTCATAACACTGAGTACCCCTCACAAAAAAAATGTGCTTTAATAAAAATCAAAATATATATATAATATTATTGTTTTGGTACATACACGCATAACCCCACCAAACTCTTCCTGTACCCCTGGGGGTACGTGTACCACACTGTGGGAAACACTGCCCTAAGGGCTAGGCCCTGTATGTTGGCCAGAACAGTTTACAATAGGGATTTGGTTGTTTGTCTGTTGAACTGAAAATGTAATATTTCATTTCATTGTCAAATCATTAATCATTTTTCATGTGCTTCCTGCATATGGGTATCTTGCCAGACAGGTAAAGGTAGCACAATGGGACTGCCATGCGTAAGTGTGGCACTCTTGTCTGCGGTCACCTATAAGGCATCACGCACCTGGTGAGTCCCCTTGTGCTTAGGATTTCATTAGGGCAGTGTTTAAATACATTTTGTGCCATTGACACACCTTTTTGCTGTCTCTGTGCTCCACCTGCTGCATTATCATTTTGACTACCTAGATAAGAGTCTGGCTCCTTAAAAGTACACCAAAATTTTGAATTGAACCTGTTTTTGTCAGTGGCTGGAATGAGCATAAATATTTGACTAATTTCTCTCATTTCTTTCAGAGAGTTACACACCCAATTTGTCTTGATTTGTTCATATGTCAGATTTCATCTGATCTCAGTTTTAGAAGTTTAAACTATTTGATACATGATGCTCCATAATTTGGAGTTTACGTGGGTCTACTTAATAAACTTGGGTTTTTTTGAAATAGGAATATCTCATGGACAGAAATATCACATTCACACTTTTTGCGTTTGTTTTATTGAAAGCTTTAAAAGGTGATTATCTGAGTAGCATGTTAGAAAAACAAAGTGAATTCAATGTGTCTTTTCTTTATTATGGTTACAGAGAGTCAAAAAGATGAATGAGAAGGTTGGTCAGAAAACAGGCTGTGATGATTCACAGTGAACACTAGAGGGCAGAAATACATGAGCAGCATTGAGTTTGAAAGATCTAGCGCAACCCTTGCAAGATGTGCTTGTTTACTGAAGTGAACAGAGCGGACAAATGAGGTATCAAACTATCATACTACAACACAGCAAAGTGAACAATGACAATGACAAGGGGTTGGTACGAGAGGGACGAGGCCTGACTGAAGGCTTCATGCTGTTCTTGTTCTTTTCAGCCCTGAGGATGGATCACCACGGGATGTTTGGATATCTGTGTGGCTGGGGTCCTGAAAATATTCCAGGCCGTGTTCCATCAGAACAGCCAGGATGGGGAAATTTCTCTTCTGGGCACTTCAGCCTTCCAGTGGGCTCTTCATTTGGTTACACTTAACTGGAGTGGTTATAGCTTGGAGAAACAGCAAGTGCCTGTGTCTCTGGTTGCAGATTTGATCTCTGGGAACTGCCCAGAAAACTGCATGAATGCCTCATCCCCAAGGGTTGACTCCAACTCAAAACCACCTAAGAACTAAAGCAGTCAAGCTCCTTGGAAACCCCGAGACAAATAAATGTTTGCCAGCATGGATATGACTTTGGAGGAACCTTGCAGAGAAAGCAGGAAGGGGTAAAGCAATGACATCCAGTATTATGCCAATATTACTGCCCTCTCAGGTCTGCACAGAAAAGGAAGTTCCAATTAAACTATTTTGAGTCTGCTAGAGACGCATCGTAGAGAAAGCAGTAAGCAAAGACTACATTCTGGGTTCAGCAAATAGCGATTTTTGCCAATCTTCCACTATCACTATTTAACTAAGTGAGTAGGCTCATTATTGAGACAGGTCAGACGCATCCACCGAGTACGTTGAACGCCACTGTAGTCGCAGCCGTTGTGACGTCTCATGGCGACGCAGTAAACTGCCGGAAACCAGCCACCCACAATACGGTTACCAGGTCTTTCTTCCTTGCATACACTCTTGATCTTATCAGGATCTTCGTTGATGAAGGTGTGGCGGTGTATGCAAGGCGTTAGCATCAGCCCCCTCTGCTGCATCATCATGTTGCAGTAGTACATTACGTTTGGTGCTCTGGTTTTGGGGAAATCAACGTGCTCCTTCTGAAAATTTTCCCAGGTCTGTCCTTCGCATGAGTGCACCAGCAGAACCCCAAGGAGGATGGTCAGATACAGAAACAGCTTACAGGTGCCCTGGGAAACCATTGTGGCCGTCGGCTCAAAGCTGTGGAAAAAAACAAGGGATGGAAGGAGAGGAAGTGGGAAAAGTTCTTTCTTTAGGGGCAAAATATGAGTCATCATGTTACAGAAAATAAGGCAGCTGCCCCTGGAAGATAATGTTCTTGCTGAGTCTTTTTAGTTTCTAGAAATAATGGCCAGGGGTTATTTTTTTAAAAGATAACACCTCTAGTAACCTTAGTAAGCATTTCAAGAGAGATAAATAAAAAACAGACCGAACAACTGACTCTTATGGCATCAATTGTGAATAAACCTCAAATCATTATGGACTCCCCCCACCCTTCATTTTTACACATCTCCCGGACCTACCAAGATGTGTTACTTCCCTACTGATTGACCCCTTTCCCCAAACCTGAATCATTTTAAAATAAATTCCATTTCCCCCAAGGTATAAAGTAGGAGTTACAATTGTGAACCCAGACCCTGTTTGACTTACACAAGTTCAGTCCAGCCTCCCGTGGTGGAAGGAGATGTTGGCAGAAGCGGGTCTCTTTCCCTGGTGGCTCTCCAAAGAGTTATATAGAGCTCAGCTGGGACAGAATTAGGGGGAAAGAGGAAGAACATTCCTCTTGCGAAACGTGCAGTAGAGAAGAATGGGGAAAGAGGGATTGGTGGTCTCTGGCTGAAAATTTCACCACAGGCTACTACTATTACTACTACTACTGATGATGATGATGATGATAATTTATTTGTAATCACCATTTCACCAAAACACCTTGCATAGAAATGTTAAAATGCTAAGCAGTGATTCAAACTGCTATATAATGCAAGAGGGAAGCTGGGCTGATTATGGCAGCATGAGCACAGAGAAGGATAATCAAAGGGTTTTTTCCCCACTTACCTCCCTAGATTTGGATCTAAGATGATCCAGATCTAAGGAATGGGTCCTTCAACTAATCTTGATTTAGTAGATCCAGATCTAAGGAGTTACACGATGCATCTCCACAGGTGGTGCAGCATCCAATAGCAATGGGTGCTTGTGTGCTTGCAGGGGAAACACCGGAGCACCCACGTGGTGAATCCGAATCTACCCACATGGGGCCCGCCCATCACCCACTTTTTCCGGGCGGTGCCACGGGTGTGTGTGCAAACTCTGTATATGCTCTGGAGATACTTCGAAGATCATCCAGAGCGGCTCCGGAGAATCTTTGGAGTTTGTGGCAAATTGCTCCAGAGATTCTTCGGAGCTTTGGACAAAGCTCCATAGAAATGGCATTGCTCTGATGGGTTATCTTTGAAGCCTGCACCATTCTCCCGAGTTGTCTTTGGAGCTGTCTTCAGAGGTTATGGACAGGCTTCAGAGCTTTGGGTATTAGGGCAACCCCCCATGGGGTGCCCACCCCACACCCTATTGCCCAATCGCGGTGGAAATAAGCTCCGTATAATCTGAATTTGATGCCTGAAGACCCCATTGTAGACCCCTTTAATGGGATTTACAGGAAATCTGGATTATAGGTCCCGAATAACCCATTTAATCCAGATTTCCCTAGAACAGGTAGAAACAAATGTGGCTCTAATGGGGTCTGCATTGGAAACAGATTCTTCCTGCTCTGAGCCTAATGGGTCCTTAATGGGTTCCAAATGGGTCCTTAATGGGTACTTAGTGCTAGTGGGAAAAAACCCAAAGGCAACTCAGGCTGCATCCTCATTCCGTATATAGTCTGAATTGAATCTGAATAAGGCAAGGAGCATCCTCATGGAAAGCCCCCTAACACCCAATCTGGTATTTCTCTGTACGTTGTATATTTGCAGGTAAAGCAAGAAAATGAAGCCAAGTGATTATTTGATCATTTTTGTGGTCAATTTCCTGGCCTCAAACACCCTGGTGGAAGGTGAGTTTCTCCTAAATTCCTCAATGCTGAAGGAATACCTTGGGATATGCATTTGTGGAAAATTCCTCTTTGCCCTCTAAGTAAGTAGTGTTAATAGCCCAAACCTTGAAATTCCTGACAATGGATCACCAGCATCTGGGGATCCCCTAGTAACATCCCCAACCCCCCACCTGATATTGCACTAAAGTGCAAGGCAACTGAATTCATGCCAATCATTTGGCTTCAACAACACTCTGCACATGATACAGCTCCTGGGATGGCTTTTCTAAGAAAGGGCAGTGGAGCAACTTCCCCAAATCTCAGTTTGGAAAAGAAAGAAAAAGGAAGATCTCAAACCTGCAAACTTTTAACACAAGGCTGGGTGGAGTACAGTGATTGTAGTAAGAGAGAAGATGGTTGTGAAAGCCCCCAGAAACATCTGACTGGGAGGTTCAGAAGCTTGGCAGCACACCCTGGTCTGAGAATAGAATAGAAAAGAAAAGATGAAGACTGATGGACAATTAAGATACCTTTGCACAAGATGGTTCTGCTGTTACCTTTCTAATAATATTATTCTGCAAATGCATAAGTTGACCAGGTCATGTTCCTCCTTCCAGCACACAAAATAAGGTTCTGGATAAGTAATTAGCTTGTCATATGTTTGTTTATTGATAACATTTATATACCACTTCCCATTAAAATATAAACTCAAAGTGATTGATAAGGAATAAGAACAGCTAAAATCACAATAGTTGTATAAAAACATGATTAAAATAAGGCGGGAGGGAACCAACCAACCAATCTTCTGGAAAGGCCTGTGTAACAGTCAGAGCCTAAAAACCAGAAGTGTAGGCACCCAGAAATATCAGAAGGGAGGTTATTGTAGAGGGTGGGGGCCGCCACAGAGAAGGTCTAACTGTGGATTGACACAAGGTACCATTCAGCAATTTGTGGTATCCACAGTACTACACTCTCTGAAAGTCTACCCTGTGGGGGTGGGGGGTGGGGTGTCTGCCAAGTAAGGTGCCCTATAGATTCAAGTTTCTTCCATCGTTAACAAGTAGAAGAGATTTTTACCAGGTGTATCTCAGTGCAGGCCATGTCTGATGAAATTCCCTCTGCTATGTACCTATTAATCCCATAAGAGCATCAATCTATAGGGAAGTCCTAGAACAATTCACTCTCTTTTCGTTGCATGTCCATTATAGCTGCTAGAAACTCCTTTTGTCTGTGACTTAGAAGCAAACCTGCATTCTGACCTTGTCTTATTCCCTGTAAAGGCCGCCTCTGCGCCCTTATCTATTTCATATATATATATTTATCTTTATTTGGTAGTGTGGTAGCGATGTGTTTACTTGTAAATCAATCTCTGTTATTTCCTTCCAAGAGGCGCACCTTCCATTCCCTTTTCTCTACTCTTTGGCTTGATAATAATGTTGCCTCCCTTCTGATGCTGCAGCAGACAGCACCCTGCCCCCACTCTGCCAACCTCCAGCAGTGGGTTAGATACAGTTACTGTTTAGAACCCTGGCCCTGTTTGGCTCCCTTTATAAACAGAGAACTCAACGAAGCTTCTTTGAAACAACAAGAACATATGTTTATTGAATACAGTTAAGTCTCAAGTCAGCTTCTTCTTCAAGTTACACTTTCAGCTTCTGTTGTCAAACAGTTCAGTCCCTAACTTTCTCACTCAGTTCAAAGACTCTTAAACTTCTTGAGTAAACTCTCAACCAGTACAATATGTGTTTGCTTGTCCTTATATTTTCACCAGCAACATCAAACACGTATTAACAAACTCAGGACCCCAATTCCCAGCTTCCCTCAGGACAGTTAAAGGCCCGTTTCTCCCCTTCGTTAACCTCCCAGATTAACGACCCAAGGCAGAGAACCTCGATTATCCCCTCAGGCTCCATTTTATATGGGCCTGGCTGGCTTGCTTCGCCCTGATTGGCTGAGCTCCTCCAGCATTCTATTTCACCCCTCCCCTTGGAGTGCTCGACTAGCCCCTCCCTTAGGCTACTTACCCTTGACAAAAAAACGATTTGGCGACACTTTTAAATGTCTAGACTTACCGTGTTCGCCACACTTTGCATTTTAAACCAAATTAACTTAATTTTGGGGTTGAGGGGTCCTAGCGGTCATCACAACCCCTATAATCGCGGGGGAAAAATAAATAAATAAAAATTTATTTTTATTTATTTATTTTTAAACAACTGCAAAAACTTTAATATATTTTCTCCACTAAATCCCCCTTTGCCCCCTTAGTTAATCAAAAAGTCACTGTTCAGCCTTTCCTGCTGCCACAAGTCTGTTGGTCAGTCCTCTTTACTGTTCCTCTCCAGCTCTGTCTTGCAGATGACCTTTGCACTGCACAAGTCCCTACAGCTCCATGTTCGCTGAGCTTCTTCCTCACGAGTAGTGTCCGATGCAAAAGCTGATCATTGCTTCTTTGGCTGAAGATCCCTCCTTGTTTCTTGACTCTTTCTGGATATGGAAGCAGTCCATTAGGTTTAGCCACTGCTGCATCCCCACAGCTAAGCTCAGTCAGCTTCAGTTCATGGCTCAGTCCTTTATCTTTTAGCTGGTCTTCACTAGATTTGGCCTCTGTCTGTTCCAGAACCAGCTCTAATTTCTTAGCTTGTTCTGTCTGCTTTTCAATGGCAACTACTTCAATGCTTATTTCTGTTGTCTGTGGAGCCTTTGCTCGCGAATCAGTCTCGATTATTTCAGAACGTTCCAAACCTTTTAAAGAGTTCGGGTCAATGCTCTTTTCCAAGTCTGTCTCAGCTTCCTTGCTTATGTTTTCAGTAGCTAATGGACTTATTGAAAGCTCTGGATACTTGTTGCCATCAGTTTGCATTTCCACTACTTTTCTTTCTGCATCAGCATGGCTTTTGTTTACTTTTTCTGGGAATATCCTTTCTTCTCCCACTGCTATAACTGTGCTTTCCTTGGAATCTTCAGCTTCACTTTTCTCATCATTGGTTGGCAACTGTTTTTCAGCACCTTGAGTGTTGCTCTGTCCAACCTCTACACTAACCTCATCAATAGAGTCTGGTGGACTACTGTCACTACAAAGGTCACCTTCTGATTTTAAAACCTTGTCACAAAGTTCAAGCTCCTTAGACGTCATTAAGTCAACTTCCTCAATATTGTCTCTAAATATGAATTCTACTTCAGCTCCCAGCTCCCAAGATTGCTCCAAGTCATAAGCTACCTCCTGATACAAAGTCTGTTCCTTTTCTTGAAGCATCACATTCTGAGTGCTTTGTTTGTTTGCATCAGCATTATTGCCCAGTTCATCTTCTGTTTCCACCTGAGCACTCCCTTCAACTTCCTTTGGCACTGCATTGTGAACACCTACGGCTTCAGCCTCAATAACACTGCCTACATTGTGGGTCACTGTACCGGTACCTCTTTTAACTTTGGACATTTCAAGTGGCCTGTCCTCACTGCTGAAATTAATGTAACTAGATTCCTTTGGCTGGAATCGAAAGGTACTGCTTTGACTTTTCTCTCTAGCAAGCAGCTCTTTGCCTCCTTGCTCACTCATGACTGTTCGGTATTTAATGGCAGAGAGTGTTTCCACAGCAACCAAATTAGAATCTTGAGCAGTTCTCCAACTGCCCCAATTTGACAATGCCTTATCATGGCCTGGCTCAGCATAACGGTTATTCTTTTTGACCGTTGGAACTTTTCCTGAGGTAACTGGTTGCGCATCATCTTCAACAGCGCACAGCGTGACTTCGCCCAGATTAAACCTCCTTTTAACCCTTTCCTTAAATTTTGTATAAGATCTCGCATCTTCCTCAGGTAATCTTGCATACTGCACCATAAGTTCACCACTAATTAAAGGAATGATCCACCTTATCCATTGGTTCATAGGTATTTTATATTCTACGCACTTCCACTCAAAAGATCGTAGAAACCATGCAACATCGTCTCCTTCGCGATACCTAGGAAACTCATCTAAATCAATATCATCATCAATCTGCTTTGAGACCACTGGCACTGACTGTTTTTGTTTCATTTGTAACCTAGCCATTGCCAATTCATGCTCTCTCTGTTCACGGGCCATCTGCATTTCCATCTCTCTTTGTCTTTGTCTTTCTCTTTCCTCCCTTTCCTCCTTTTCTCTTTCTCTGGCCAACTGTAACTCCAGTTGTTTCATTTCTTTTTCATGAGCAAGCCTAACCCTCAATATTTCTGGATTTTCTTGAGCAGCTATCGCGGGGTGTTCAACTTCTTCCCCATCTCCTAAGCCAGGGTTTACCCTTCTAGCCCTGGTCTCCATTTTGTTTTAATGTATTCACTTGTTTACTTTAAATTCTACAGCAGATTTGCTACTTTACCCTCTTTGTTTACCTCACAAATCTGCCTTTTCCTTTGTGTATTGTGTTGTACACAAGTTAGCAGCTTAGATTAGGTGTTTCTACATATACCTTTAAACTGTTACCTCGAAATACCTATTGTGACTGCTTTTTTTTTTAACAATATAATCAAGTATGGCTTCTACCAGCAATGTCCAGTGGTGTTGCTACCAATCACCCAAAGTCGTATACCTCGCAACGACCACCTGCTGCTTTCAAGTCAATATCCCTACCTTACCCTAGGTGTTTTACCTCAGGATATTGACTTTAAGTGACTTTAAAAGTCAAAATTCAACAACTTTCACTTCAGAAATTTCTGCCCAAACACTGGATTACTCGCATCCCAGCGCTTGCCACCAAATGTAAAGGCCGCCTCTGCGCCCTTATCTATTTCATATATATATATTTATCTTTATTTGGTAGTGTGGTAGCGATGTGTTTACTTGTAAATCAATCTCTGTTATTTCCTTCCAAGAGGCGCACCTTCCATTCCCTTTTCTCTACTCTTTGGCTTGATAATAATGTTGCCTCCCTTCTGATGCTGCAGCAGACAGCACCCTGCCCCCACTCTGCCAACCTCCAGCAGTGGGTTAGATACAGTTACTGTTTAGAACCCTGGCCCTATTTGGCTCCCTTTATAAACAGAGAACTCAACGAAGCTTCTTTGAAACAACAAGAACATATGTTTATTGAATACAGTTAAGTCTCAAGTCAGCTTCTTCTTCAAGTTACACTTTCAGCTTCTGTTGTCAAACAGTTCAGTCCCTAACTTTCTCACTCAGTTCAAAGACTCTTAAACTTCTTGAGTAAACTCTCAACCAGTACAATATGTGTTTGCTTGTCCTTATATTTTCACCAGCAACATCAAACACGTATTAACAAACTCAGGACCCCAATTCCCAGCTTCCCTCAGGACAGCTAAAGGCCCGTTTCTCCCCTTCGTTAACCTCCCAGATTAACGACCCAAGGCAGAGAACCTCGATTATCCCCTCAGGCTCCATTTTATATGGGCCTGGCTGGCTTGCTTCGCCCTGATTGGCTGAGCTCCTCCAGCATTCTATTTCACCCCTCCCCTTGGAGTGCTCGACTAGCCCCTCCCTTAGGCTACTTACCCTTGACAAAAAAACGATTTGGCGACACTTTTAAATGTCTAGACTTACCGTGTTCGCCACACTTTGCATTTTAAACCAAATTAACTTAATTTTGGGGTTGAGGGGTCCTAGCGGTCATCACATTCCCTCTTTTATATTTCTGTTTCCCTGCTGAGCAGTGAAAGCTGACACTTGTGCTGGACAGTGGCTTCTCTCCCAGGGGAATGGCTATGGGTATTATGAGACTAAGATGACCTGGTATGAGGCAGACGTAAGGAGCCTTGCTTAAAAAAGAGAGAGAGAGAGAGGAACAACCAGAAAACTCAGCTTTTATCAGAATGAGGCCCTTTCTGCACTGAGCCCTATCCAGGATTATATCCCAGAATAGGAAACTGCTGTCTGCATGCCAATGCATGCTATGGCAGGTCCTGCCATATTCTGCATTAGCAAGTGGATAGAAGTTCCTTATTCTGATAACTGAGACTACAGTTAATCCAAAATTGAAACCTTTAGGACCAGGTGGACATTGCCTTCTGATCACTGCTGAGTTGCTGTCCAAAGGAATGAGGAGTAAATCGCACAAATACTCATTTAAAAAACCTTTTTTAAAAACCAGCATTTTGCTCCTGTTTTTGCTGCTAACCCACTTTATCTTTTTTGCTTTGGGAACAATACTACAGTATTGAGGGGAGATTGCACCTTTTGGGTTGTGCCCCTGCCCCCACCCCGGCGATATCCCTTTGTCCAATGTCTGTTGCTGTTGTGGATGGAGAAGAAGTAGTTAAAATGTCTGTAGCCTCATGAGCCTTTTCATCTGGCAGAACTGATACAGAAGGGATGCTTCCTGCCAACAGATTCTGTGATGCAGGCTTTGCGAAATTCCACCATTTCTTTTTTGCAAAGAGTACCTTTTAAGTACCATTTTGAAAGTACTTTTTGAAAGTACCTTTTAAGTACCATAAGTGCCATTTGCAAAAGAGCTGGCAGGGACTTGGCATATGTTTTCCGTGTTGTGTGCATAAAGGTGGCCAGGTATTTCCAGAGAAAGCAATAACATGCCCATAGATCTCCCAACATTATTGTTTCCTACTTGCCTGTTACTGTGATGCACATTCTGGGCAGTTTGGCAGCCGTTGAATTCCTGGATGTGTGTATAAACCACCACTGTGCATGCCACACATCTGTGATGGACGGCGGTGTGATTGTGTCTCTGTCCAGAACGTAAGCGGTAAGCCTAAAAAGTGCTATTGCTATCGATCTTCAACAAGTCCTGGGTTGTTCTGCTTCTTTTTTTTGGGGGGGGGAGTGGGGTTATGAAGGCAATTCCACCATAGTAGCACTGCAATTGCACTATATTTGCCCTGTCTGGACAAGGCCCTGGTAGCAATATTGAGACAGAGATCCGGTCCCTACTGCACATTTTAAAGCACTGAAAGTTTCTGAAATGCTCTGGCTTTGAGAATGCCACATGTGTGCCCTCAATGCCTGCGTGGCTCAGTTGGTAAACCTGAGTTTTTAAGGTGATGGTTAAAGGTTACAGTGCTTGTCCCCCTCCACTGAGCAAAGAGTTGGACCTGCTGGCCTGAGCTCCCTCCTCTGACTCTGATCTTTTGATTCCAGCTTTGTGACATATATGTTCACCCGCAATTGATCCTACCTCCTTTCGTTCCTCTTCATAACCTCGCTGGTATTTTGCAATCAGGTTACTGAGAAGAGGGGAGGGCGAAACAGCACGCTGCCTGCACGCATATGGGAAACAAAGTTGGCGTTATTTTCCTGTTTTTAAAATAAATTTGTCTCATTGAGCCCTGTGGCCTGATGCTGACCTGGCAGAGGCGAGATCAACACACGAGTGTGTGGTGTGTGCCAACTGAACCCGTATTGCCTGGAGGTAAGGTTCTGAGCATAGAAAATTTGCGCAGAAGGTACATTTGAGCCATGGCTTTGGAGGTGTCTGGTGAATGTTGCTGAGCTCAGGAGTGGGTTGTGGGTTTCCTTCTTCTAAAACTTTGAGGGTTTTTAGTGATCTATTTCTAGAGTGCTCCCAGGCACAAATTCAGGCTATGCACCGACTATTTGCCTTCATGAGCAAACGGTACATTAGCTGAGTAGAGCCTAATCGACCCTGTAGTCCTGTTTTGTCTCTCCACCATTATCACTTGCTAGGCGGACACTGCCAGCTATGGCACCCTCTTGGCACATTTTACCAATGTGCACGTCCACGTATTCGGACAATGCCGAATATCACCACCACTGTGAATGTGCATCCATCTTTTTTAGCCCGCACACATGTGCAGTGCACAGAGCAATGCTGGTGACTCTGCCCATAAGATGAGTAAGCACACTCTTGTTAGAAAACCCCAAACCCATTTTAGGGGAGACATTGTGGAGGTATGATCAATTTGCACATGGTGTGTGTAGATGGGGCCTAAGGTGGTCAGCAGGAATTGCCAGACTCAAACTGAGTGCAAGCTGGCCAAAACAGTGCTTTGGATCATAGTAACTGTGGCGAGAGAAATATCTTACCTCAGCCACAGTCCATGTCAGTGGGGTACTAAACTATGTGCAGCAGTGGCCTTGGTTTCCAAGCCAATCCCTAGGGCAGGTTTTTGCCTTGGCTGCAAATGTGGGAGTAGAATAGTAAAAAACAATGGCATGAAAGAAGAAAGTCTTAGAAAACTTCATGGTGCAAACAAGTCCTGAGTGTGTCTGTAAGGCTGTGTGAAGAACCTCGTGTGGTTTTCTGTGGTCTTCTTATGTAATATTTTTGTCTTCTCAGTGCCTCTTCATACTTAGGCCCCTGGTATGCAATTAGTCTGTACCAGAGCTGTCCTAATTGCATACCGGAGGCCAAAGTGTGAATAGGCCCCTAGTCTCTTAGTACTGTGAGTAGAAATACTTTGATTGATACCTTCCTATTCCCCCCCCCCTTTTTCTGCAAGCCGCTGAAAGTGGCACCTGCCCAAGGGGATGGCTACGGTACCAGGGGAATTGCTGTGGGTTTTGCCAGAAGAAGTTGAGTTGGCATGAAGCAGAGGTAAGAGCCTTTGTTTCAAGCTGGTAGTGGGAAATACCAAATGGGATGATGAAAGCCTTTTTGTACATTTTCTAAATACTTCCATCTTTTTCATAGATTGACTGCCAGCAATATGAACATGGGACTCATCTAGCCTCTATCCTGACACAGCCAGAAACTCTATTAGTGTCTAAATATATCAGCATTTATAAGAAGGAACCGGAAGTTGATGGCAGGATTGGACTCCATGATATTCGGCATGTAGGTTTAAGCTTCTCAAGGCTGTGAGATTTCCAGATCAATCCTGTCTGTAGATCAGTTTATGGCATTAAAATAAGTTAAGACCTTTGATTTTCCTAAAGTGTTTCCCCCTCCCCCATGGAAGACAGCCTTTCTGCTAATGAAATCTTCACCTTCAGAAATATGGTGGCTTTTCATCACATGCAGAGGGCAGAACCGATGACAGGAGATAGTCTATTGACTTTCTTTTCTTTCTCATGACTTCTAGAAACTATGAACGGTAGCTAAGTCCAGGGCAACTTTTATTTGAATCTTCTCATTTCCGTTGACCCTGCAGAATGGGAACTGGAGATGGTCTGATGAGTCAGTCTATAACTACAGGGCCTGGGCCAGAGGGGAACCCAACAACCTTTGGAAATCTGAGTACTGTGTGGCCTTGAGGGCCTCAACAGGTGAGCACATGGCCAACCTTACAGACAAACAACATGGGTCTATCGTGGTGAGCAGCTGAAATAGATCAAACAGAAAGGATAAGATCAAACCCAAAGAAGAGTTTATGTGTGTTTCATCTTGGGAGGAGTATTTTTATCTATATTTATTTTGCTGGAGGCGTTTAGATGGAGGCAAACTTCTTCTGCATGGCATGTTTTCCTGTATTTGTAACAAGGCTGCTTTCAGACAGTGTGAAAAAGGTCACCTACTGCCTGACCTCTGTTCATCTCTGGCAGACAGTAACACACATTTGACATGTTTCAGTCTTCAAGCTCCGTAAAGGTCACCTGAATTGCAGGGTAGAATATTCAGTACCAAGGTCAACTTTTGTCTAAAGGGAGGGGGAAGATGGGTTTTCTAACCTTAAGGGGAGGGATTTGATGACTCTCTGCAGCAGCCCATAAGATAAAAACTGTGGGAAGGGAGACTGTGAAAGCAGGAGCAAAGAGAGCAACATTGTGCTTGGAGAAACAAAATGTCACGCTTTCTATCGGCATTTCCTAACTCAGAAAATCTGCTGACCTGTTCTCTCACTCTGAAAGTGGATGGAAGCTGGATTAAAATGTAGGTGTGAACACAGCAACGGTGTGAGTGAGAAGAAGAGACAACAGAACCGACCTGTAGGAAGTTCCTCCTTGAGAGGGGAAGGGAGAGGGAAGCTTTTATTTTGGGAATGACAATAATTGAATATTTCTAAACTGTGGGTGCATCCCCAAGCAATTTAAAATGTGCTAAAACTCTTCTTTTGCCTCTGAGTGCCCCCATGCCAGAGTTTTTAATGAGTTTCCAGTGCTACAAAAGCAGGAAAACCTGCGACAAAATACCTGTCCTTTAAAGAAGAGTTTCATCGCTCTTTTGGGAAGTCGTGGGTTTTCCTCGCAGCATTTACCTTGGGGATGCTCCGTGGCAAAAGGGGCAGGGATTGCTGCCTGCCGGAAAGCCTGCACGGTCCCGGCTCACTAAACAATGCGTGCCAGACCCCCAAACTGTGCCAAAACATGTTTTCTCAGGTACCAAATTTGGCCTCGGTCTGGACTGCATTAGCCCTTCTTGCATTTGGATCACACTGCTGGATCATGCCCATTTTGTTATCAATGAGCATACCAAGTTCTTTGAAAAGAATGGGTCTTGAACAAAAATGAGAGAAACGCACAAGAAAAGTCATGCATCAGAAAGCGTTTACTAGCATATTGTACTGTAGTCAAAGAAAGAGCCCCATAGCATCATTTTGGAGGAGACAGATGAGAGCTGTTTAGTTCTTTTGTAGGTTAAAAGCAGGAGATCAGAGAGACATTTGCTCAATCAGCATCTCATTCACCATCTGCACTCTTCTCTACAGTTGTTGCTTACAAATGTAGGCATTACGTTGAGAACATCTTGCATCATTCCACTTCTTAAAATCTAAAAATGCCAAGGACACAGAGTTACGTGTGGTAGTCTAACACAATATTTCTTGGCCAATGATCTTAGTTAGAGCAGAGAGTGGAACATTTCCTTGGAGTAAAGACCTCATGGTCTTGGGCTACCTGGAGCATGGCTCCAAAACATTCCCAAGAGAATGAACTTCTGAATATTCTTTACTAGGAAATATTGTCAGTTTCTGGTCTGACAATATTTGATGGTCTTTCGTACATAAGAAAAAGTTACTTTGTGGGCAGAGATTATATTAGATGGAAAAAATATCATTAGAAATCCCATAGTTCAGAAGTTAGGCTTTTGCTGTTATTTGGAGTCCTGGAAATCAAGAATTTTCCCCATTCCCCCATTCCATGTCTGGATCCAGCGCTTATAAAATGGCCGTGCCTAAAAAGATTAGCTTGACAACTGTAGCTTTCGTGAGGGAAAGTCTTACAGATACATAATGTCATTACAAGAATCTTGGGCAATCACATATTGGGTGAAGAGAGGAGGCAAAAAAGCCAATTAGCCATGGTGTCTTTAGCCATGGGGCAAGATTTAGGACTCCAAGCTATGGGGAGGGGCTGCATTCCCCAGCAAGGGCTTCATCCTGCCTTGGACTCCCGTCCCCCTTTTCAAAACACTGCATGCATTTGAAGGAAATGCCTTATCCTGTATAAATTTCAGTACTCAGAAGCTGAGCTTCATTTGTGTTTTTAGAGCAAATACTCCCTTACCTTCCTATATTTCATTTTTAAAGGGAAGAAAGACTACCAATTTAACGGTCACAGGATTGAGGTTGGTTACTGGGAGGTGTGGAAGTTATCTGATAAGAAGGGGTCACTTGAGACTACCAGGAGCCTTCTCCCCATACTTTTACGCACCTCTGAAAATCTTCCCAGAATGAAGACTGAAGGCAAAACAATTGTCTACAATTTTTATAAGCTAATGCAGAAGGAATGACTTTAGGTTTGGATCAGGAGGCCCATGATCCAGACTAAAGGGTCCTTAATTTGTATCACCAGTGAGTGGAGAAAGGGCCCAGGTGAGAATGCTTTCTTACCTGTCCAGGCCACCAGTGTCACACAGTATTCCACCCCACCATAGTTATCAGGCTGATCGGCATTCCAAGGTTTGTAGCTGAATAGTGATGAATCAGACCACTTCCATCTCCTGTTCTGTGGGAATGAAACAGGAAGAATGCATGTGATCATGGAAATGAAGACATATAGAGGGGACGGCCTTGTTGGCTTATCATGAGAAGAGGAATTAGCTGTAATTCCACTGTTTATGAAGAAACAGAGAAGGAATCCCACTGAACCCCAAGGAAAGGTGGTTACCAGGATACAGCTGGGGAGATGAACTAAGTGCCTAGGAGTAATGGAAGAAGTATGAGTATGAATGTTGTAAATGGGAGAAACTCACCTTACGGACATCACGGAGCCCAATCCAGACATGTTTTAAACTATTCTGGTTACTGGAGATGTATTGAGCCAGCACGTTTGCTTCTGTTGTGCTGAGGATAGAGGCAAGATGGGTTCCAGGACCATAATTCTGGCAAGCAAACTGTGGATAGAGAAGAATGCATTAAAAATGACGGTGGCCCTATTAACTTTTATTTGGCTGGACTGATACAGAATGGATGCTTTCTGCCTATGGAATCTGTGATGCAGGCTTTGTATAATTTCACTACAGTATATCCTTTTCGCAAAGGATTAATTTAAAAGATCCTTTTAAGTGCAATTAGTGCCATTTGCAAGGGCGCCAGCAGGGACTTGGTGGCAGTTTTCCAGATTCAGTATTTTGTTTTCTTTCAGCTTCAAAGAGAGAAATATTTTTGGTCACCTCCAGATGGTGCCTGGACATTGCGTTAGAAAGAAATAATGCAGGATATTTCTTCCCCACCATTATTGCTTCCCACTAAGGGAGTCGTGTCTTTGTTAATTTTTGTAATGTACAAACTAGGCAATTAGGCCCCTTTCAAAGTCTTGGATCTATGCATCACCACCTGCGTGCATGAATGGTTGGCTGTTTCAGCATCCATGCATGCATGCTGGATGGAACTATTATTGTGACTCCATTCAGAAAGGAAGTGACAGTTATAATGTGATTATGGGCACATATGAATGTTGTTCATATTCATAAGTACAAATTTGAATATAATATTCAAATGAATAGATTCAAATTTGCTTAATTCAAGTGAAATGTGGGTAAAAATTTGAATTTGAATTATTCAAATCGAATTTTTGGATATTTGATTTGAATCAAATCAAACCCCGAAAATTGCATTCCTGCACACCCTTACTATAGGGTTAATATTCACATGAGCCCCTGAGCCACGCCTCCCTTGCCCTGACTGTCTGGGAAGCTTGGCACACCTTGGTTTCCCCCAGGCAACAGGTAACTCTTTGTCAGAGGAGGAAGTGCTGATGGCGTGAGGCATGACACTATATTCCCTTCATCTGGATGGGGTTTATGATATTGCCCAACTCAGAATGAGTGGAAACTGCCCAAAACCAGTGCTTTGGATCACAGTAACAATGGTGACAGATACTTCTTACCTCAGCCTCAGCCCATGTTGTTGCAGTATCAAAATATTCGTAGCAGTTGCCTCCATATTCAAGCCAGTCCTTAGGGCAGGATTTTGCCTTGACTGCAATTGTGAGAGCAGAGTGGTGAAATACAATGGCATGAAAAAAAAGGGGGGCATAGGAAGACTTTATCATAGATTGTATCTTAATGCCTGGGTAGAAGTGGCACAACACTGGCTGGGGGGGGGGGGGTTTGTTACATGGAGGCACTATGTAAAAAGGAATCCTTGTCTCCACTTCGGAGTGGGCCTTCTCCTGGGTGCCCACCTGTCTAGCTGCTGAAGGTGGTGGGACAACCAGGAGGGCCTCTCCTCCAGTTCTTAAGACACGGGCAGGTCAATATGGGAGAAGGAGTTCCTTTAGAGATTGTGTCTCAACATCTGCGTAGAGGTGGCAAACACTGGCTGGGTTGGGTTACATGGAGGCACCATGAAAAAGGGATCCTTGTCTCCACTTTGGAGTGGGGTTGCACCATTTCCCATAGTGACTCATAGCAGAGTGCTAGTGAAGGGGCCAGTGTAACCACCGTAAGTTGCCTGGTGCTACAGAAAATGGAGGGAGGGCAGGTGTGGGTGCCTTCTTGGACCTACAGAGGCACCTGTGACTAGTAGTACTACCTGTGGCAGATAACACGGGCAATATAAATTTATCAAAATTCCATCTAAGGAATTTATCTCCTTTGAGCCCAAGATAACATGCATGTCCTTCCATGCATGTTCTCAAAACCATCACAAACAAGGGTACTGTGCATTCAATGATGCCTTGAACATTTTTGACTGATAATTTATTGCACAATATTCAACTTTTTATTCAAAGAGTTCAGGGAGGCAAAGATTCCTCCTCTTCCCCCCATTTCATCCTCCCAACAAGCTTATGAAGTGGATGAGGCTGAACTGCAGTGAGTGGTCCAAGGTTAGACTGTGACTTTATATGGCCAAACATGAGACCCCCTGGCCTCTCAAATGTTAGGCTAACACTCTAGCATGTACTTGACTTTGACACTTAAGATGTTGAGAGGTTTATTTGCCCATATACTCACTTCCTGGCAAAGAGATGGACACCAAGATTCCAAGAATGAAAAGGCTGAAGGCAGTGATGGATCCCATCTTCTACTTGGCCTGGGAAGTGAAGAACATTTAGTACATTTGTCAGTTGACATGCTGTCATCATATGGGAGGAAGGGAGGAAGGGAGGGAGGAAGGAAGGAAACTTTCAGTTAGCAGGGAAATTAGAGAAATGGGGCTGGTAGTCTGATCTGAAGTTAAACTGAATGGCCCAAGCTCAGACAGATCTGAACCATAGCAGCCCCATTTCAGTTGTTCTCCCAGTGAACCTGTCTGTCATACAGACAATGCCTTCCATTAGCTTCACTGGACTGGTCTACTGGCCCTGTGTGGAAAAGACTTCTCCAAATAATACATACCTTCCTGTGATCTTACTGGTAGACAGATGCGGCAAAAAGCTGGTTCAACTTTTCCTGGCGAGTTTTTATATAGGACCTTGGGAGACATGAAAGAACACAATAAGGAACTAAATGTTTTGAGGAAATCCTGTTCAGAAGAACTTCAATTTTGATAAATCTAAGGTAGAACTAACAAAAGGCAGCTTTCATTGCTAATAATCATTATGACAACCATGGCAGATGGCATACGAAATAAAGATTTTTGATGCAATATTGCAAATTACATTTAATCAGGGGCCTATTTGCATGGCAGCTGGTAATGCACAGTTAGGGAACTTCTGGTGAAGAGCATCTGCACTTCAAGGCGGCTATTACAGCCTCCTAGTGTGCCCTGGCTTCCCAGAAGTTCCCTAATCATGCACTAGGTGTGGAGCATGAAATCGTGCGCCACACCATTAACAACGTTAACTAAAGGTTTACCTGGAATGTCTGGGAAGTGGCCAGTTGCACCTCTTCTGGTGCTCCAGGGTCATCTGAGGTGTTGTGCAAGTGAACTGGCACCTTGGATGACCATAGACATACTTGTGTGTGCGCTGAGGCAAGCACAGTCATGGAGGGTGCTGCAGCCAAAATGGCCAGGTCCAAAAGAGGACTGACCCCCGGACCCACCACAGGTGAGTGACTGATTGCGTGGGGCTTATTCTGTAAGTGACATGCTCGCAGGTCATCTCTACAGCACTTAGAAGTCAATGTACCCAGACAGTGCATACCCATCTCACCCATCACTTCAGTTTGCAAAGAACTTCATGTGTTCTCATATGCAGCCACAAAGCTATAGGTGTTGCTGTTTGAGGGCAGCATCAGACCGTAATATGCACTTAGATGTTGGTTAAGGAAAGCCAGGTTAGCACCCACCAAGGGCCATACAGAACCAAGACTGGAATTCGGTGTTGCAGTTTTGCCTGTGCAGATTGTAGATCTAATCATCAAAGGATTTGATTTACTAGCAATAATGGAAACAAGTCCAACATCTAGCCAATATTTTGGAAAAGAGGGTGCAAAGAATATCTCCCATTCTTGCAAAAGAGACAAAAAGTGGAAAACTTTGGAACCAAACCTACAAGTTAGAGATGTAGTCCTTTTAAAAGAAAAGAATTGCCAAGAAACAGTTGGCCATTTGCCATCATCCGGGACAGTCCCCAGTGAAGATCCAGCTGAGAGTTGCCAGATCCTCTGGCAACAAATTCCTCATTAAACAGATAACTGACTTGACCTTCCTTTGTAGGCCAGATGGCAGCTGAATTTAACATCAGGACCTAGTGTTTAAACAGTAGTTCTGCTCCAATGTAAATAGATAACATAGGTATTGTATTAGTTAGTTTACAGTTTTAATGTTTGCTTTAAAGTAGAGTAGAATTCTGTGGAATTCTATGCGGTGTGGTGCCCCCATTGGAGCCAGAAGGTTGAAATCACGTGCTGTCTCTTTAAGAGCAGGAACCCAATAAAAGTCTGGGTGCATTTAATACAGCTCGGCTCAGCACCCACCTAGAATTGCTGTTTTTCTATTTTACTGCTGCCTTCCTTATAAAATTATTCTTTTATTGGAAGAAACTGTCTCTGAGGTTTATCTTGCTCACTTGATTTTAATCGAAGCACATACCTAGTGACCAGATTAGCTCTTACTAGTAGGTAGGTGTGACCAGAGCCAATGTCCTTCTATAGCAGCGGTTCTCAACCTTCCTAATGCCGTGACCCCTTAATGGAGTTCCTCATGTTGTGGAGACCCCCAACCACGGGGGTAGAGCAGCTGGGACGTGGGAGGGAAGGCCGGCGGGAGACTTGTCGCAACCCCTCTGAAAGGGGTCCCGACCCCCAGGTTGAGAACCACTGTTCTATAGTATTGGGGTTTTCTGCAGTTTGGCAAGGATGACCAAAGAGTGGTGGGCTCCCTTTCTTCTAATGAATGAGACAGACGTATGCAGTATATGCATACATTTTGAATCTTTTCTATATTCTGATTTTGCTTCTTCATTTATGGTTTATTGTGCTTCTTTATTTATGCTTTATTTTGTACATTTGTTTGGTGCTCCCAAGGGACTAGTGACTGACTTGATCTTCCTTTGTAGGCCAGATGGCAGGTGAACTTACTGTGTAGGGTTCTGGAGAGGGTGGTAGCAGGTAATATTTGTGGAGTGTTATCAGACCTTTGGGACCTGGAACAAGACCGTAGGCATTTTCGCATTACACTCGTTCCATTTGGAACGGGTGTAGGACGGGAAGCCTAAGACACTTCAGGACGCTTTGACCATTCACACATAGGAGCGCAGGAACGCATGTAAACGCATTCCGGCGCGCCTGTGTGTGAATGCTCAAAGCATTCTGAAGTGCCTTGGCTGGCAAACGCCGGCAAGGGACGGGGAGACGGCTGCCGAGGCTCCCGCAGCCGGCAAGGCAGGCAATCTGCTGATTGTCAGCCAGTGCCGGCGGGGGAGGCGAGCCTGCGGCTGTCAGGGAGAGAGAAACATGAGCGAATGCTTCTCTCCCCGAACGGCTGCGGGCGCTTCGTCTGCGCCAGAACGGATGTAGAGCACTTTAAAGTGCTCTACATCTCGAATGCGTGCAAGACAGCTCCGGACACGTCGGAGCGCAAGCCCCGCTGCGACAATGCGTATGCCGCGTTCGAGGCTGTCTTGCACGCGTTCAAAAACCCCGTGTGCGAAAACGCCTCGTGTCTACCACTTTCTAGGCCAGGCTCCTGTTCCAGGAAATGTCCACTATTGATCCACAGGGCTATTGATCCTAAATAACCTCTGTTTTTCTGTAAAAATATCATTTCTGCAACACAAACTAATCCTGTCAGCAAGGTGCCATGGTGTGATACTTGAACTTTAAATATCTTATGCCCTGGAGAAAAGCAGCTGTGATATTGGCATAATATTTTGGTTGTCCAAATTAAATACTTGGTTGATTTTAGACATCCTGGATGTTGAAATATTCATTGTTCTGCCTGAGCTTTTGAAGTTGCGGTTTCTTACCTATAAACCAACATATTGCCTGAGAATGAAGTTGCTTGTGGCCTTGTGGTTTTGACAGACTTAAGCGTCTTCTGAGTGGCCTGTACAAAAGTATTATGAGGAAATGGTTCATGAAGCAATGATCAACCAGGGCAGTGAGCAGCATGTGATTGTACGTTTTCAAATACATCTATGGTACTTAATATTTATTTATTTATTATTTACATTTCTATCCTGCCTCATACCTGAAGGTCTCTCGGCGGGTAACAACCGTTAAAACAACAGATTAAAAACAGAATATACATTAAAAGCACTTTTAAAAATTCCACAAATCTAAAACAGTACACAGCATGTTTAAATTGATGGTATCTGTGCTGGGATGGGAAATATAATCATCTCAGCCAAAGGCCAGGGCAAAGAGGTGTGTCTTCACTGCCTTCCTAAATATATTTAAGGAAGGGATGTGATACATTTCGAGGGGGAGACTATTCCATAGTCTGGGGGCCATCACCAAAAAGGCTGTTTCCCAGGTGCCCGCCAACCTCACTACTGAAGGTGGTGGGATGACCAGGAGGGCCTCACTGCGTGATGTTAAGGCATGGGCAGGTTGACATGGGAGAAGGAGTTCCTTTAGATATCTGGGACCCAAATCATTTAGGGCCTTATAAGTCAGAGTCAGTACCCCTTCAATATGCCCCTTCATATGTTATATAAACCCTTTATCCTATAGGAATGTGTAAATCCAGAATCTGGTAGTCAGGTTTGAGATGAAGAAGAAGAAGAAGAAGAAAAAGGGCGCCACTTGGCCTGAGATTCAGTCCAACCAGAGCGTGAACTCTTCTACAGGAAACAACAGAGAATCACCCAATTCCCTCTTCCTTCATTTGGATAAGAAAGAAACAACAGAACAAAACAAATGCCAATAAGGCCATAGATAGAAAAAAAGCCCCCATGCATTTATCTGAATTTTTATCCCACCCTATACCCGAAGTTAAGTATAAAATGAACATATTAAAACCATGGCAGTAACTGAAAGTGGGGAGGAAAAGCTGTTTCCCCATTTAGTCAAAGGCAGCAGGGAAAGCAGGGTGTCTCCACAGGGAAGGTGCCTGAAGCTCCTCAAGGGGAAGACTGTTCCATATTCTGGGAGCCACTACAGATAAGGACCTTTCGTGCTGCTAAGGGTGGTGGAACAACCAGGACGGTGTTCCCTGAAGATCTTAGGGGCTATGGAAGAAGGTCTTCCTTTAGATATTTTAGGCCCAAGTCATTTAGGGCCTTATAAGCTACGGTTAAAATATTGAATTGTTAGCGCTTTGGCAGCCAGTGCAGTTCTTTTAAGGCTGGATGAATTCTTGTCAGCAGTCTAGGAACTTCTTTCTGCACTAGCTGCAGCTTCTGAATCATCTTTAGGGGCAGTCCCTTGTAAGGCACATTACAATAGTTGGTTTGGAAGTTTCCAGAATATGGAAACTCTGCTCAGAAGGGACCTTAGCTGTCAAACCAGCCATAGTTGGAAGCAGTCACTCCTGGCCATGGACTCAGCCTGAGCTTCAACTGTCAATGCAGAGTTCAACAACACCCCCAGTGCATTACAAAACCCACTGAGTACAGGATGCCTCTCCATCTCTGTCTTGCCTGGATTCAGAATAAATTTATTGGCTCCCATTCAGCTCGTTACTACCTCTAGGCATCTGTCGAGAACTTCCAGCACCTATTCATATTCAGATGGCACAGAGAGATAAAGCTGGGTATCATCTGTGTATTGATGACCCCTCACTCCAGATCTCTTCATGACCTCTCATGGCAGCTTCATGTAGATATTAAAGAGCATGGGAGATAAAATTTACCTTCGAGAAACCCCACAAGTTAGTTCCCAGCATGGTGAACCAGAATCTCCTACAACTACTTTCTGGATTTGGCCTTGGAGGTAGGAGCGTTATCAATGCAACACAATGCCTCCAAGTCCTGGATTCTGCAGCCTTCAGGAGAATCAACAGGATTGCAATCTCCCTGTTGCTCCCCTGGAGAAGGTCATCAGCCAGGCCGGCCAGGGCAGTTCCTGTGTCATTACTGAGCCTGAAGCCAGATTTAAATTGATGTAAATAATCAGCATCTTCCAAGTATCTTCTTCTTCCAGGATGACCCATCCCAGAGCCCTTGGACCTCAGGCATGACTGTTTAGAAAGTGCTGTGCATCATGTCCAAGGGGTACACTTGCCAATGTTCTTAGGAGTCTCCAATTGACAGAAGGAGCACAGTTTATATAACTATTTGTCTAAAAGCTTCTGTTTTTCATTAACTGAACCTATCCCTTTCTTACCAGCTAGAATTTCAGCCTGGCAGAAGTAAGACTTCTTCAATACAAACTTTTGTCTGCTCATTGCCTCAGATCCAATGAACTTCCAGCTATCGTTGTTAAGAAAGTCAGAGTCCAAATGAGGTCTTACCAGCATGGAGTAAAGTGAAATAAGGACTTTTTAAAAATTTGCTATTTTTTAAAAAGTCGAGAATTGCATTAGCCTTCTGACTGATGTCCATTTTGCTGTAAATGAGTCTTCCAAGTCTTTTCAAAGTTTTTTGACAAGGAAGTGTTTTGAACAAAAGCAATAGAAACGCACAAGAAAATGTATGCTTCACATGGAGTTTATTGGCATATCATGCTGTAGTCACAGAAAGAACTAAAGGAGGGAGGTGAAAGGGTGAAGAGCATTCTGTTGAAAGGATGAATGAGTTCTATTGTGATCTTTTGTAGAGATCAGAGACGTTTTCATTGCAGCAGATTCACCCCTTTGCAGTCTTCTCTACAGCTGTTTCTTACAAATGTAGGCACAGGACATTCCACATGAAACATCACCCCACTTTTTAAAACCTAAAAGTGCAAGTGATACTGTTGAGTTAGACTTCCTGTCCTAGAACAGTTCCTATCCTGGCTGGAGAGACGGCATTTAAGAGGGGACCTGATTGAAGTATATGAAATTATGGATGGTATAGAAAAGGTGGATAGAGAAAATTTCTTTTCTCTACCGCACAACACTGGAACCAGGGGGCATCTATGAAGCTGATGGGTAGGAGAGTCGGATCTGACAAGGGCAACTATTTCTTCATCCAGAGGGTCATCGGCTTATGGAATGTGCTGCCGGAAGAGGTGGTGACAGCTACCAGTCTAGATGGCTTTAATGCAGGGTTAGACAAATTTATGGGTGACAGATGTATCAGTGGCTACTAGAATAAATGCCTAGGTGCCTCTTTCAGGCTGGGGGGGGGGAAGCGGAGCATTTCTAAGGCCATTTGATGGGATTTGAGAGCAGGCAAAGGTTTGCCGTTGCCTCTGCTTGAGATGCCCAAGAGCATTTGGTGGGCTACTATGTGCGACGGGATGCTGGACTAGATGGGCTGTGGCCTGATCCAGCAGGGCTATTCTTATGTTCTTATGTTCCTTGGCTAATGATCTTGGCCAGAGTGGAGAATGGAACAGGTTCTTCCTTCAGATGAAAGATTTCTTGGTCTTGGGCCACCTAGGACTTTGTACCAAAATGCCCCCTAGAGAAGGAACTTCTCCAAATTTGTTACTAGGAAATATTGTCAATTTCTAAATATTTGATGATCTTTTATACAAAAGATAAAAAGTTACTTTGCGAACAGAGATTAGGCTTTTCCTGTTTCTTAGAGACCTGGAAATGAAGAATTTTCCCCATTCCTCACTCCATGTCTGGATCCAGCACTTATAAAACTGCTGTGCCTAAAAAGACAAGTTTGGCAATTGCAGCTTTCCTGAGAGTAAGTGTTACTGATACATAATGTCATTATGAGAATCTTGGGCAATCACTTAATGGGTGAAGAGAGGAGGCAAAAAAGGCCAATCAGCCATGGTGTCTTTAGCCATGGGGTGAGATTCAGGACTCCAAGCAATGGGGAGGGGCTGCATTCCTCAGCAAGGGTTTCATCCTGCCTTGGACTTGCTCACCCTTTTCAAAACACTGCATGCATTTGAAGAAAATGTCTGATCCTATATAAATTTCAGTACTCAGAGGCTGGGCAAATACTTAGAGCAAATACTCCCTTACCTTCCTATATTTCATTTTTAAAGGGAAGAAAGACTGACAATTTAAGGCTGCATCCCCATTACAAGCTTAATTTGGTTTCGATATGGTTTCAATCCTCACAGACCCCAAGTCAGTTTGGCTTAACACGCTTTCCGCGTGTTAAATCGTCCCAAAGTATTGTAAATGTTAACCCTCATTTCAACAGGTCTCATTCCGGTTTGTGCGCTTGATACGTGTTACATTTTTTTACTGTGGGGACCCTACCGTTTTAAGGGATGAGGATCCATGTTTAGGGTTTCCCTCTTTCAATAGCTTGCTTCCAAAGATAGTGATTTCAGTGTAAAAATCCACCCTTCAGAGCAGCTGCTACACTGTAGCAATCTGCCCACTTCACACCTGATAACAATGTTGCAATTTTGTGCAATTCTAATTCTTTGGAGTTCTGACCTTTAGAAAGGGAAAGGAAACCAGCTTCAGGTTCTGGGAGATGTATGAATGTTTAAAGCAAAGGGACTTGAGTTGCCGCTGCTGCTGTGGTGTCCTGGCAATGGGAAGAGGAGGTGATAGAATCGCTGGCTACCTGATGCCGTTTTTCCTCCATCCAGGCAAGCGGCAGCCACCCAGCCACCCAGCTAGGCTCCATGAAGGGGTCCCTTATGGGTGGCGCGTTCACGCCAGGAGGAAGAGGGCAGGGCAGCCCCGAAAAGCAGCTTTTAAAAAGTAGCCACTTGAGTCCCCCCTTGAGTCACATACGCCACATACGATCCTCAGAATCCGGATCGAATGCGATTGAGTTGAAAGTAATGGGATCAGGCAAATTCGTGTTTGCATCCAGTTCTATTATTTCAGTTTAGGGAAACTGGATTAAACTTATAATGGGGATGTGGCCTAAAGGTCACAGGATTGAGGTTGCTTAGTGGGAGGTGTGGGAGCTATCTGATGAGAAGGAGACACTTGAGACAACTAGGAGCCTTCTCTCCATACTTCTCTGCACCTCCAAAAATCATCCCAAAAGGAAGACTGAAGGCAAAAGAGTTTTGTACAATTTTTATAATCTAATGTAGAAGAAATGACTTCAGGGCACCACAACATTAATTTTTGGATCAGGAGGCCCATGATCCAGACTAAAGGGTCCTTAATTTGGATCACTAGTGAGTGGAGAAAGGGTCTAGGTGAGAATGCTTTCTTACCTGTCCAGTACACCAGTGTAACACAGTATTCAACCCCACCATAGTTATCAGGCTGATCAACATTCCAAGATTTGTAGCTGAATAGTGATGAATCAGACCACCTCCATCTCCTGTTCTGTGGGAATGAAACAGGAACAATTTATGTGATCATGGAAATGAAGACATATAGAGGGGACGGCCTTGTTGGCTTATCATGAGAAGAGGAATTAGCTGGAGAGCAGAGTAGGTTAAGAGTAATTCCACTGTTGATGAAGAAACAGAGAAAGAATACCACTGAACCCCAAGGAAAGGTGGTTACCAGGATACAGCTGGGGAGATGAACTAAGCACCTAGGGTAATGGAAGAAGTATGAGTATGAATGTTGTAAATGGGAGAAACTCACCTTACGGACATCACGGAGCCCAATCCAGACATGGTTTGAAGCATGCTGGTTACTGGAGATGTATTGAGCCAGCATGTTTGCCTCTGTTGTGCTGAGGATAGAGGCAAGATGGGTTCCAGGACCATAACTCTGGCAAGCCAACTGTGGATGGAGAAGAATGCATTAAAAATGACTGTGGCTCTATTAACCTTTACCCTGGCAGAACTGATGCAGAATGGATGCTTTCTGGCTATGGAGAATGGATGCAGGCTTTGTATAATTTCACTATATCCTTTTCACAAAGGATTAATTTAAAAGATCCTTTTAAGTACAATAAGTGCCATTTGAAAGGGCACCAGCACGGACTTGGTGGCAGTTTTCCAGATTCAGTATTTGGTTTTCTTTCAGCTTCAAAGAGAGAAATATTTTTGGTCACCTCCAGATGGTGCCTGGACATTGTGTTAGAAAGCAATAATGCAGGATATTTCTTCCCCACCATTATTGCTTCCTGCCTAGGGAGTCGTGTCTTTGTTAATTTTTGTAATGTACAAACTAGGCAATTAGGCCCCTTTCAAAGTCTTGGATCTATGCATCACCACCTGCGTGCATGAATGGTTGGCTGTTTCAGCATCCATGCATGCATGCCGGATGGAACTATTATTGTGACTCCATTCAGAAAGGCAGTGACAAAGTTATAATGTGCTTATGGGCACATATGAATGTTGTTCACATTCATAAGTACAAATTCGAATAGAATATTCAAATGAATAGATTTGAATTTGCTTAATTCAAGTGCAATGTGGGTAAATTTGAATTTGAATTATTCAAATCGAATTTTTGGATATTTGATTTGAATCAAATCAAACCCCGAAAATTGCATTCCTGCACACCCTTACTATAGGGTTAATATTCACATGAGCCCCTGAGCCACGCCTCCCTTGCCCTGACTGAATGGGAAGCTTGGCTCACCTTGGTTTCCCCCAGGCAACAGGTAACTCTTTGTCAGAGGAGAAAGCGCTGATGGTGTGAGGCATGACACTATATACCCCTCATCTGGATGGGGTTTATGATATTGCTCAACTCAGAATGAGTGGAAACTGCCCAAAACCAGTGCTTTGGATCACAGTAACAATGGTGACAGATACTTCTTACCTCAGCCTCAGCCCATGTTGTTGCAGTATCAAAATATTCGTAGCAGTTGCCTCCATATTCAAGCCAGTCCTTAGGGCAGGATTTTGCCTTGACTGCAGTTGTGAGAGCAGAGTGGTGAAATACAATGGCATGAAAAAAAGGGGGGGGCATAGGGAGACTTTATCATAGATTGTATCTTAATGCCTGGGTAGAAGTGGCACAACACTGGCTGGGGGGGGGGGGTTACATGGAGGCACTATGTAAAAAGGAATCCTTGTCTCCACTTCGGAGTGGGCCTTCTCCTGGGTGCCCACCTGTCTAGCTGCTGAAGGTGGTGGGACAACCAGGAGGGCCTCTCCTCCAGTTCTTAAGACACGGGCAGGTCAATATGGGAGAAGGAGTTCCTTTAGAGATTGTGTCTCAACATCTGCGTAGAGGTGGCAAACACTGGCTGGGTTGGGTTACATGGAGGCACCATGAAAAAGGGATCCTTGTCTCCACTTTGGAGTGGGGTTGCACCATTTCCCATAGTGACTCATAGCAGAGTGCTAGTGAAGGGGCCAGTGTAACCACCGTAAGTTGCCTGGTGCTACAGAAAATGGAGGGAGGGCAGGTGTGGGTGCCTTCTTGGACATACAGAGGCACCTGTGACTAGTAGTACTACCTGTGGCAGATAACACGGGCAATATAAATTTATCAAAATTCCATCTAAGGAATTTATCTCCTTTGAGCCCAAGATAACATGCATGTCCTTCCATGCATGTTCTCAAAACCATCACAAACAAGGGTACTGTGCATTCAATGATGCCTTGAACATTTTTGACTGATAATTTATTGCACAATATTCAACTTTTTATTCAAAGAGTTCAGGGAGGCAAAGATTCCTCCTCTTCCCCCCATTTCATCCTCCCAACAAGCTTATGAAGTGGATGAGGCTGAACTGCAGTGAGTGGTCCAAGGTTAGACTGTGACTTTATATGGCCAAACATGAGACCCCCTGGCCTCTCAAATGTTAGGCTAACACTCTAGCATGTACTTGACTTTGACACTTAAGATGTTGAGAGGTTTATTTGCCCATATACTCACTTCCTGGCAAAGAGATGGACACCAAGATTCCAAGAATGAAAAGGCTGAAGGCAGTGATGGATCCCATCTTCTACTTGGCCTGGGAAGTGAAGAACATTTAGTACATTTGTCAGTTGACATGCTGTCATCATATGGGAGGAAGGGAGGAAGGGAGGGAGGAAGGAAGGAAACTTTCAGTTAGCAGGGAAATTAGAGAAATGGGGCTGGTAGTCTGATCTGAAGTTAAACTGAATGGCCCAAGCTCAGACAGATCTGAACCATAGCAGCCCCATTTCAGTTGTTCTCCCAGTGAACCTGTCTGTCATACAGACAATGCCTTCCATTAGCTTCACTGGACTGGTCTACTGGCCCTGTGTGGAAAAGACTTCTCCAAATAATACATACCTTCCTGTGATCTTACTGGTAGACAGATGCGGCAAAAAGCTGGTTCAACTTTTCCTGGCGAGTTTTTATATAGGACCTTGGGAGACATGAAAGAACACAATAAGGAACTAAATGTTTTGAGGAAATCCTGTTCAGAAGAACTTCAATTTTGATAAATCTAAGGTAGAACTAACAAAAGGCAGCTTTCATTGCTAATAATCATTATGACAACCATGGCAGATGGCATACGAAATAAATATTTTTGATGCAATATTTCAAATTACATTTAATCAGGGGCCCATTTGCATGGCAGCTGGTAATGCACGGTTAGGGAACTTCTGGTGAACAGCATCTGCACTTCAAGACGGCTATTACAGCCTCCTAGTGTGACCCCCGGACCCACCACAGGTGAGTGACTGATTGTGTGGGGCTTATTCTGTAAGTGACCAGTGCTCCCAGGCCATCTCTACAGCAGTTAGAAGTCAACGTACCCAGACAGTGGATACCCATCTCACTCATCACTTCAGATTTCAAAGAACTTCATGTGTTCTCAGATGCAGCCACAAAGCTATAGGTGCAGTCACCTGTTCGAGGGCAGCATCAGACCATAATATGCACTTAGATGTTGGTTAAGGAAAGCCAGGTTAGCACCCACCAAGGGCCATACAGAACCAAGACTGGAATTAGGTGCTGCAGTTTTGCCTGTGCAGATTGTAGATCTAATCATCAAAGAATTTGTTTTACTAGCAATAATGGAAACAAGTCCAACATCTAGCCAATATTTTGGAAAAGAGGGTGCAAAGAATATCTCCCATTCTTGCAAAAGAGACAAAAAGTGGAAAACTTTGGAACCAAACCTACAAGTTAGAGATGTAGTCCTTTTAAAAGAAAAGAATTGCCAAGAAACAGTTGGCCATTTGCCATCATCCGGGACAGTCCCCAGTGAAGATCCAGCTGAGAGTTGCCAGATCCTCTGGCGACAAATTGCTCCTTAAACTGATAACTGACTTGACCTTCCTTTGTAGGCCAGATGGCAGCTGAATTTAACATCAGGACCTAGTGTTTAAAAATATTTAAACAGTAGTTCTGCTCTAATGTAAATAGATAACATAAGTATTGTATTAGTTTACAGTTTTAATGTTTGCTTTAAAGTAGAGTAGAATTCTGTGGAATTCTACGCAGTGTGTTGCCCCCATTGGAGCCCGAAGGTTGAAATCACGTGCTGTCTCTTTAAGAGCAGGAACCCAATAAAAGTCTGGGTGCATTTAATATAGCTTGGCCCAGCACCCACCTAGAATTGCTGTTTTTCTATTTTACTGCTGCCTTCCTTATAAAATTATTCTTTTATTGGAAGAAACTGTCTCTGAGGTTTATCTTGCTCACTTGATTTTAATCGAAGCACATACCTAGTGACCAGATTAGCTCTTACTAGTAGGTAGGTGTGACCAGAGCCAATGTCCTTCTATAGCAGCGGTTCTCAACCTTCCTAATGCCGCGACCCCTTAATGGAGTTCCTCATGTTGTGGAGACCCCCAACCACGGGGATAGAGCAGCTGGGAAGTGGGAGGGAAGGCCGGCGGGAGACTTGTCGCAACCCCTCTGAAAGGGGTCCCGACCCCCAGGTTGAGAACCACTGTTCTATAGTATTGGGGTTTTCTGCAGTTTGGCAAGGATGACCAAAGAGTGGTGGGCTCCCTTTCTTCTAATGAATGAGACAGACGTATGCAGTATATGCATACATTTTGAATCTTTTCTATATTCTGATTTTGCTTCTTCATTTATGGTTTATTGTGCTTCTTTATTTATGCTTTATTTTGTACATTTGTTTGGTGCTCCCAAGGGACTAGTGACTGACTTGATCTTCCTTTGTAGGCCAGATGGCAGGTGAACTTACTGTGTAGGGTTCTGGAGAGGGTGGTAGCAGGTAATATTTGTGGAGTGTTATCAGACCTTTGGGACCTGGAACAAGACCGTAGGCATTTTCGCATTACACTCGTTCCATTTGGAACGGGTGTAGGACGGGAAGCCTAAGACACTTCAGGACGCTTTGACCATTCACACATAGGAGCGCAGGAACGCATGTAAACGCATTCCGGCGCGCCTGTGTGTGAATGCTCAAAGCATTCTGAAGTGCCTTGGCTGGCAAATGCCGGCAAGGGACGGGGAGACGGCTGCCGAGGCTCCCGCAGCCGGCAAGGCAGGCAATCAGCTGATTGTCAGCCAGTGCCGGCGGGGGAGGCGAGCCTGCGGCTGGCAGGGAGAGAGAAACATGAGCGAATGCTTCTCTCCCCGAACGGCTGCGGGCACTTCATCCGCGCCGGAACGGATGTAGAGCACTTTAAAGTGCTCTACATCTCGAACGCGTGCAAGACAGCTCCGGACACATCGGAGCGCAAGCCCCGCTGCGACAATGCGTATGCCGCGTTCGAGGCTGTCTTGCATGCGTTCCAAAACCCCGTGTGCGAAAACGCCTCGTGTCTACCACTTTCTAGGCCAGGCTCCTGTTCCAGGAAATGTCCACTATTGATCCACAGGGCTATTGATCCTAAATACCCTCTGTTTTTCTGTAAAAATATCATTTCTGCAACACAAACTAATCCTGTCGGCAAGGTGCCATGGTGTGATACTTGAACTTTAAATATCTTATGCCCTGGAGAAAAGCAGCTGTGATATTGGCATAATATTTTGGTTGTCCAAATTAAATACTTGGTTGATTTTAGACATCCTGGATGTTGGCAAAGTTCCTTGCTTCCTTCAGACTCTGTCCTTGTCCCAAGGTAGGATTTTTGGTTTAAAAATGAGTCCCCTGTCCATTCGTTGTCTGTGCCATTCATTGTATCCACTCTGTACCTTGTGAGCTACAATTTTGACCATCTGAAATTCCACCACATCACTGAAGAGCTGAAGCCTGGGAACCTGGCCTCTCCTAGATGCTGCATTGGCTTAGCAGCATGGGATAAGAACTGGTCTGAAGTGGGAGCGATGAACTGAAAAAACTATGTAAGTTTGATTATTCAGTGGAATGGATCAGTAGCAGTTTAATCTTTCTCTGTGAGAGGGATATTTTGTATTGTTGTTTGACTGTGTTGCATTGGTTGTTATTTAAATTAAAAATTAACACGAAAAATTAAAAATATTTTAAAATTAAAAACCTAATATCAAAGAAAAAAAAAAGCGATAAGAACAGGTGCTGGTTAGTTTTAGTTTGGCAAGGTTGCTGTGTCAAAATTGAACTGTGAGAAGCGAAGGAGCATCTAGGAACTTTTAAACATGAGACTGTGAGACTCAACTATGTTGAAATATTCATTGTTCTGCCTGAGCTTTTGAAGTTGCGGTTTCTTACCTATAAACCAACATATTGCCTGAGAATGAAGTTGCTTGTGGCCTTGTGGTTTTGACAGACTTAAGCGTCTTCTGAGTGGCCTGTACAAAAGTATTATGAGGAAATGGTTCATGAAGCAATGATCAAGCAGGGCAGTGAGCAGCATGTGATTGTACATTTTCAAATACATCTATGGTACTTAATATTTATTTATTTATTTATTATTTACATTTCCATCCTGCCTCATGCCTGAAGGTCTCTGGGCGGGTAACAACCGTTAAAACAACAGATTAAAAACAGAATATACATTAAAAGCACTTTTAAAAATTCCACAAATCTAAAACAGTACACAGCATGTTTAAATTGATGGTATCTGTGCTGGGATGGGAAATATAATCATCTCAGCCAAAGGCCAGGGCAAAGAGGTGTGTCTTCACTGCCTTCCTAAATATATTTAAGGAAGGGATGTGATACATTTCGAGGGGGAGACTATTCCATAGTCTGGGGGCCATCACCAAAAAGGCTGTTTCCCAGGTGCCCGCCAACCTCACTACTCAAGGTGGTGGGATGACCAGGAGGGCCTCACTGCTTGATCTTAAGTCATGGGCAGGTTGACATGGGAGAAGGCGTTCCTTTAGATATCTGGGGCCCAAATCATTTAGGGCCTTATAAGTCAGAGTCAGTACCCCTTCAATATGCCCCTTCATATGTTATATAAACCCTTTATCCTATAGGAATGTGTAAATCCAGAATCTGGTAGTCAGGTTTGAGATGAAGAAGAAGAAGAAGAAGAAGAAGAAGAAGAAGAAGAAGAAGGGCGCCACTTGGCCTGAAATTCAGTCCAACCAGAGCGTGAACTCTTCTACAGGAAACAACAGAGAATCACCCAATTCCCTCTTCCTTCATTTGGATAAGAAAGAAACAACAGAACAAAACAAACGCCAATAAGGCCATAGATAGAAAAAAAGCCCCCATGCATTTATCTGAATTTTTATCCCACCCTATACCCGAAGTCAAGTATAAAATGAACCTATTAAAACCATGGCAGTAACTAAAAGTGGGGAGGAAAAGCTGTTTCCCCATTTAGTCAAAGGCAGCAGGGAAAGCAGGGCGTGTCCACAGCTCTCCTGAACATACAAAGGGAAGGTGCCTGAAGCCCCTCAAGGGGAAGACTGTTCCATAATCTGGGAGCCACTACAGATAAGGACCTTTCTTGCTGCTAAGGGTGGTGGAACAACCAGGACGGTGTTCCCTGAAGATCTTAGGGGCTATTGAAGAAGGTCTTCCTTTAGATATTTTAGGCCGAAGTCATTTAGGGCCTTATAAGCTACGGTTAAAATATTGAATTGGTAGCGCTTTGGCAGCCAGTGCAGTTCTTTTAAGGCTGGACGAATTCTTGTCAGCAGTCTAGGAACTTCTTTCTGCACTAGCTGCAGCTTCTGAATCATCTTTAGGGGCAGTCCCTTGTAGGGCAGATTACTGTACAATAGTTGGTTTGGAAGTCTCCAGAATATGGAAACTCTGCTCAGAAGGGACCTTAGCTGTCAAACCAGCCATAGTTGGAAATAGTCACTCCTGGCCATGGACTCAGCCTGAGCTTCAACTGTCAATGCAGAGTTCAACAACACCCCCGGGGCATTACAAACCCCATTGAGTACAGAATGCCTCCCAACTTCATCTCTGCCTTGCCTGGATTCAGCATCAACCTATTGGCTCCCATCCAGCTTGTTACCACCTCCAGGCACCTGTCAAGCACTTCCACCACCTCTCCTTATTCAGAGAGATAGAGCTGGGTACTATCTGCATATTGACGTCCTTCCACTCCAGATCTCTTGATGACTTCTCACTACAGCTTCATGTAAATATTAAAGAGCATGGGAGATAAAACTGACCATTGAGAAACCCCAGACGTTGGTTCCCAGGATGGTGAACCGGAATCTCCTACAACCACTTTCTGGAATTGGCCTTGGAGTGGAATGAATGTAACACACTGCCTCCAACTCCCAGGCTCCGCAGCCTTTCCATGCTGAGAGATTCAGGAGAATGAACAGGATTGCAATCCCCCTGTTGCTCCCCTGGCGAAGGTCATCAACCAGGCTGACCAGGGCAGTTCCTGTGTCATTACTGAGCCAGAAGCCAGTTTAAATTGATGAAATAATCAGCATCTTCCAAGCATCTTCTTCCAGGATCAACCAGCACAGAGCCCTTGGACCTCAGTCATGACTATTTAGAAAGTGCTGTGCATCATGACCAAGGGGTACATTTGCCAATGTTCTTAGGGGTCTCCAACTAACAAAAGGCACACAGTTTATATGCATAACTATTTGTCTAAAAGCTTCTGTTTCTCGTTAACTGAGCCTATCCCTTTCTTATCAGCTGGAATTTCAGCTTCGCAGAAATAAAGATTTCAGTACAAACTTTGCCTGCTCCTTGCCTCAGATCCACGTGAACTTCCAGCGATGGTTGTTAAGAAAGTCAGAGCCCAAATGAGGTCTTACCAGCATGGAGTAAAGTGAAACGAAGACTTTTTAAAATTTGCTACTTCTTAAAAAGAAGCCCAGAATTGCATTGGCCCTTCTTACAACAGACTCACACTTCTGGCTGATGTCCATTTTGCTGTGAATAACAATTAGAAGTCTTTTCCAAGTCTTTTGTAAAGGAAAGGTTTGGAGCAAATATGACAGAAACACACAAGAAAATGCATGCTTCGCAAGGAGTTTATTGGCATATTGTAGTCAAAAAAGGCCTCAAGGAGTGAGGTGAAAGGATGAAGAGCATTCTGTTGAAGGGCTGGATGATTCCTTTTGTGTTCTTTTGTAGCGATGAGAGATACATTTGCATGGCAGCAGAATCCCCCCTTTGCGGTCTTCTCTACAGCCGTTGCTTACAAACGTAGGCACGGGATAGTCCACAAGAAACATCAGTCCACTTTGTAAAACCTAAAAGTGCAAATGATACTGTTGAGTTAGACTTCCTGTCCTAGAACAGTTTTCCTTGGCCAATGATCTTGGCCAGAGTGGGGAGTGGAACAAGTCCTTCCTTCAGATGAAAGAGCTCTTGGTCTTGGGCCACGTAGGACATTGCTCCAAAATGCCCCCCAGAGAAGGAACTTCTCCAAATCCTTTACTATTCAATATTGTCAATTTCTAAATATTTGATGGTCTTTCATACAAAAGGAAAAAGTAGTTTGTGAACAGAGATGATATTAGATGGAGAAAATATCCTTAGAAATCCCATAGTTCAGAAGATAGGGCTCTGATTCTATTAGACTTTATTCTTTTGTCACAGAGATGTGTCATCTCCTTGCCTCCTATGATCCTGAATTAGGCCCTTGTTCTGGAAGTAGACCCGATTCAATGGGTTTACAACAGATCTAGATTACAGCTGCTGCCCCATTTACCATAGTTAATCTGGATTAAGTAAATTCAGATCTTCAGAATCTGGTCCTTGGGGAATCTGTTCCTTGTAGTTCCAGGTCTAAATGAAGACCCCATATGTCCTCACGGGGTGTAGAGCACCCCATGCCAATGGGTGTTAAACAGAGCTGCTGTGCAGACGTTGAAGCACCCATCCTAAGGCCCCAGATAGGCCAGTGCAGTAAGTGCTGTCTGCAGTGTGGTGTGATTGGCCGGCACAACTGTCAATCAAGAGTCACTTCTGTTGACACTGGGCATGGAAGGGAGATTACTGCATAGTTGCCTATGTAGCTACTATGTTGCCAGCCACCAATTGTGTAGCTCATCTGCATAGTCGTTTTATGAAGAGGGAATGTAGCGGTTACGTAGGCCCTCCCCTGGACCCCATGGCCCCAGCATGCATGTGGATGTGTGCTGTAAAATCTGGTCTTCTGGGCACAGGAATGCATTGCACACCCCTTTAAAGAGGTCTATGGCTAATCTGGATTATGGAGCCTCAAGACCCCATTAGATAAGGAACTTGATGGTGCTAGTGTGGACAATGTGATCCCAATGTGGTTCTAACAGGGCCCACAGTGCAGAAGGTACATAGCGAATGCAGACAAAATCTGCGCCAATTGGTTTTTAATGGGATTTATGGGGCCCGTGTGGAAACAGCCTAAGATCCTCCTTAATCTGGATATGGCTTCATTGAGTGTGGATGGAGCCGGACCAGTGGGGACAGGGCCTACTTGGTATGCGTTAATGTGCAAATCAGGAGACACGTGATCCAGATTAAGGGCTCCTTGATTTGGATCACTAGTAAGCACAGAAAGGGCCTCAGTTTTCAGTTTCTGAGAATGTTTTCTTACCTGTTGACTGATCCAGCACCACACAGTGTTCAATTCCATGAGAATTATCAGGCTGGTTGACATTCCAAGATTTGTAGCTGAATGGTGATGAATCAGTCCACCTCCACTTCCTATTCTGTGGGAATGAAACAGGAACAATTCACGTGATCGTGGAAATGAAGACATATAGAGGGATGACCTTGTTGACTTAGCATGAGAAGAAGAATTAGCTGGAGGGGCAGAGTCGGTTAAAAGTAATTCCACTTATGATGAAGAAATAGAGAAGGAATCTCACTGAAACTCACCTGACGGACATCATGGAGTCCAATCCAGACATTCCTTGGATTAGTCTGGTGTGTGGAGATGTACTTAGCCACCAAAGCTGTCTCTGCACTGCTGAGGATAGAGGCAAGATGGGTTCCAGGACCATGACTCTGGCACTCAATCTGTGGATGGAGAAGAAGGCATTGAAACTTTCCTCAGAGCATTCCAATTGCCCTGCATCTTTGCTCCCTGTCCCCAACATGGCTCCCTTCACGCTTTGCCCTGCTATGGGATGTTTGGCGTTGTTGATGCAGTTCCATGATCACCTCCATATTGTCCATGATTTGCCCCTCCCCGGCGCATAGCTATAGACCCAACATCCGAAGTGCAGTTCTAGAGTCATCCTCAACCTTTGCTTCCTTGGGAGTGAAGGTGCAAAATCGTCCTGTGTCTGCTCAGGCTGAACCTCCAAAGCCAACTGTCTGCTTTTCAAAATCCCCCCACATAAGTGAGCCCTTCCCAGCACATTCCAAAGTTGCTGAGCGATAGGGGTGTGCACGAATGCAGTTTTCAGATTCAGTTTGATTCGAATTGAATATTCAAATGTTCGACTCCAAACAAATAGAGAAAAACTGAATATATTCAAATTAGAATCTGATTCAAATACATCCATGTAGAAACCTCTGATTTGGATCACAGTAACAATGGCAAGAAAGAGTTCTTACCTCAGCCTCGGCCCAACTCTGTAAGGTATTAAAATATGCGTAGCAGTTGCCTTGGTGTTCAAACCAGTCCCTAGGGCAGGATTTTGCCTTGGCTGCAAAAGTAGAAGAGGAATAGTGAAATATCATGGCATGAAAAAGAAAGCCTTAGAAAACTTCATGGTGTTCCCTGAATTCCCAACTTTTCTATGTGGTAGGCTGTCTCAACCTCAGAATCTGGGTGGGGGAGACGCCATGTAAAAAGGCACCCTTGTCTCCAGTTTGGAGTTAGACAGCACAATTTTCTGTGGTACCTCTGAGCAGGGTGTGCTAGTGTAGGGGCTGATGAGGTGCTTGGCGCTACAGAAGATGGAGGCAGGGCAGCCTTGGGTGCCTTCTTGGCCTCACAAGGACAACCGTGAATGGAAAATGGAGACATGGCCTTAGATAACGCAGGTGGCATAAAATTGTCAAAATTCTA
Organism: Aspidoscelis tigris stejnegeri; assembly: GCA_023333525.1. Classification (NCBI taxonomy): domain Eukaryota; kingdom Metazoa; phylum Chordata; class Lepidosauria; order Squamata; family Teiidae; genus Aspidoscelis; species Aspidoscelis tigris. The sequence continues at coordinate 12,591,881 of JALMGA010000009.1, forward strand.
TCATGGGAGTTTATCTTCTTTTTGACATACGTATCTCAGATTTCCTCCTGTGAGCAAAAGACAACGTGAGTTTTTACATTGATCGTATCCTCACAATCACATCTAAAGGTCTAATAGCCTCTGTGTTTCTTATTATGGCTTCAGCTTTCTTGACTGATCGGTTTTTGCATTATTGTTAGTGTTTCAGGGAATGATTATTCCTCTTCCCTCCATTTCATCCTCCCAACAACCTTATGAAGTGGATGAGACTTAGCTGCAGTGAGTGGTCCCCGTGACCTCATATGGCCAAACATGAGACCTCTGGCTTCTCAGGTGTTAGACCGACATTGCAGCATCCACTTGACATTGACATTTAAGGTATTGAGAGGTCTGAGATTGGCTTCTTGTTTATTGGCCATATGCTCACCTCCTGGTAAAGAGCTGGACACCAAGATTCCAAGAATGAAAAGGCTGAAAGTGATGATGGATCCCATCTTCTGGTTGGTCTGAGAAGGAAGAACATTCAGTACATTTATTTATTGACATGCAGGCAGAATTTGCCAGGGAGGGAGGAAATTTTCAATGAGTGAAAAATTCAGGGAATTTTTTTTCCAGGTACTTCAGCCCCAAGAATATTGAGATGTACTGTACAGGGTGCAGCAACTCTTCTTGGCATGAGCAAAAGAAGATATTGTATATTGTTACAGGAGGCATATAGGTCTATATCTTCGCTATTCAAGTGAATGTTGAAATCACATTGTGTTTTGTATGAACGGAGGCTTCTTATTCTCAGATGAAGTGAAATTTGGCAATTTTTGGAAGCTCTTGGTTGCTGCCAATCTACTGACACTATCAAGAGCAGTTTTAGAGGGAATGAGTCCCTGAATGCTGCTAAGAAATGTGAGCATGGAGGGAGATGCTGCTCTCATCTCCTCCTGCACTCCTCACAGGTGTCTGGCAGGTTAAGGAGAGAACGGAAGGATGGTTCATGTGGGTGTCAGTGACGGCCAACATGGGTAGCCAGAGTTGGAAACCCTTCCCACGCTGTAAGCTGGTTTGCTGGTTCCTTTTGAAGACTTTATGGCCACATAGAATACAGAGGAAGGTTGCTAAGTGGATTTCAGAAGGTGGAGGAACATCTACCTTCATCCAGCCATGTTTCCTGTCACCGATCTATTGCCAGGATTTTCCCTGCCATCTTGTCTTCCTCCTTTCTCATGTGTTCTTTCTCATGGAACCAGCATTGCCCTAGACACTAACCATACAAATCATGGCTGCCTTGAACATTTATGGCTGTCAGGGAAGGAAAGGGTTGGTCGGTTTCCCCCTTTCATACAGTGGACATGCTCAGGTCTGAAAAGTTCCAAACACAGAGACAAACACAGAGACACATATTCAGGAATTCATATTTCAGAAATTGCATGTCAGAAGCATCCACACATCCTTGAAAGATACTCATATTTCTCCTTTAAATAACATCTAGACCATACTTCCTATGCAAGTTTACCAGTTCAAGAAAAAAAAATCAGAATTCACTGTAATATAATAATAAAATGTGTTGAAGTTCCAATGGTCAATCTACAACCAGGATGACTGGGTTACATAATGTAATTTAGGCTTTCCTTCAATCTCCATAAACCTTCAAATTAATCAAAGGTTTCTTTATGTCACCGAGGCTGTGGTCACTCCTTCACTTTAGATCCTCTTCGGGTCTGACTTCTCCCACCTTTTTACTTTTATCTGTTTTATCTTTGGACTTTCCATCCTCCATTTGGACTTTCCTGAATGAAAAGTTCAGAAATAAAATGGATAGAAATGAAAAGATGTGAACAGTCAGACCTGAAGATGGACTGAAAAAGGTTTAAAAAGAAGGTGTGACCATGGCCAGGGAAATCCATCCTTCTGCCAGCAAGAAGCTTTCCCTTAGAGCCTGAAATCTTTGTTCCTTCAGCCACCCACTTTTGCTAAAAACTGATATAGGGACTATGGACACTAAACATATACATAAAGACTATATTGACAGGCATATAAATTAACCTTCTACACCAGTGGTTCCCAAAGTTGTCTGGGCCACGACCCATCTAATATAAATTTACCAACTCGGGACCCACCTCTAGGAAATTTAACCGTTACCAATATGAATCAAGGACTTTTGGAATAACAAACAAAGTTTTAATACAATTTTTTAATTACTTAATTCTACAGCCAGGGCCCACTCAATATTCGCTCGCGACCCACCAGTTTGGGAAACCCTGTTCTACACCAAACACACAGACACTAGCATGATTTATTTATTTATTTATTTATTTATTTATTTATTTATTTATTTATTTATTTATTTATTTATTTATTTATTTCCCACCCTATACCCTAGGGCCTCAGGGGGGGTTACTATTTGCCAATTACCCACATGAACTCCCCCTTCAAGTCTGTAAGCCGCACTTTCCACCTGTCCTTAAACAATCTTTGTTTTGCTTGTAGCCAACTCTTATTTCTTAATACATCAGACTACCTCTCATGGCACCAAACTGTTAAGGAAATTTGACTCTTACCCAAGAAGAGCTGCGTTCGGAGTATGTTTTTTTCAAGCGCTCTCATGCACCCAGATGCTGACATTTGAGGTAAAACAGGGGGTATATGTAATAGAGTGATCGCACAGGAAATAAAATTCAGTTATGCCACCAAGCCCTGGTTTTGCTTTCTCTGGAATAACTTGCATTATCTAACCCAGGGTTTCCCAAACTATGGATCGGGACCCACTGGTGGGTCGCGAGCGAATATTGAGTGGGCCCTGCCTGTAGAATTAAGTAATAAAAAAATTGTATTAAAACTTTGTTCTTTGAAAAGTCCTTGATTCATATTGGTAACGGTTAAATTTCCTAGAGGTGGGTCCCGAGTTGGTAAACTTATATTAGATGGGTCGTGGCCCAGACAACTTTGGGGACCACTGATCTAACCTGTTCATTACAAAGGAACTATAATTCAGTTATACCAGCAAGCACAAATTCCACTTTCTCTGGAATAACTTGCAATAACTCCTGCTTGCAATAGTTTCATTGTTAAACACAGCAAGCTCATTGCATTTTTGTTTAAAAAAATTAAGCTTGTTTATGGCTAACTTAGCACCACTCTTGTTCATCTATTTTAGCTGATTTGTTTTAGTTTCTAGAAATAATGCCCAGGGGTTATTATTATTATTATTTTTTTTACAAAAACACCACCTCTAGAAACCTTAGTAAGCATTTCAAGAGTGATAAATAAACAGTAGACAAAACAACTGACTCTTATGGCATCAACTGTGAATAAACCTTAAGACTCCCTCCACCCTTCATTTTTACACATCTCCTGGACCTACCAAGATGTGTTACTTCCCTACTGACCGACCTCTTTCCCCAAACCTGCATCATTTTAAAATAAATTCCATTTCCCCCAAGGTATAAAGTAGGAGTTACAGTTGTAAACCCAGACCCTGGTTGACTTACACAAGTTCAGTCCAGCCTTCCCTGGTGGATGGAGATGTTGGCAGAAGCGAGTCTCTTTCCCTGGTGGCTCTCCAAAGAGTTATATAGAGCTCAGCTGGGACAGAAATAGGGGGAAAGAGGAAGAACATTCCTCTTGCGAAATGGGCAGTAGAGAAGAATGGGGAAAGAGGGATTGGAGGTCTCTGGCTGAAAATTTCACCACAGGCTACCACTGTTACTACTACTACTACTACTGATGATGACGATAATTTATTTGTAATCACCATTTCACCAAAACACCTCGCATAGAAATGTTAAAATGCTAAGCAGTGATTCAAACTGCTGTATATTAGAAGAGGGAAACTGGGCTCATTATGGCAGCATGAGCACAAAGAAGGACAATAAAGTGGTTCTTTCCACTTACCGCCCTAAATCTGGATCTAAGATGATCCAGATCTAAGGAATGGGTCCTTCAACTAATCTGGATTTAGTAGATCCAGATCTAAGGAGTTACACGATGCATCTCCACAGGTGGTGTAGCATCTAATAGCAATGGGTGCTAGTGTGCTCACAGTGGAAACGCCGGAGTACCCACGTGGTGAATCCGAATCTATCCACATGGGCCCCACCCATCACCTACTTTTCTTGGGCGGTGCCATGGGTGTGCGTGCAAACTCCATAGATGCTTTGGAGATACTTCGAAGATCATCCAGAGCGGCTCTGGAGAATCTTTGGAGTTTGTGGCAAATTGCTCCAGAGATTCTTCAGAGCTTTGGACAAAGCTCCATAGAAATGGCATTGCTCTGATGGGTTATCTTCGAAGCCTGCACCATTCTCCTGAGTTGATTATGCACAGGCTTCAGAGCTTTGGGTATTAGGGCAACCCCCCATGGGGTGCCCACCCCAGACACTATTGCCCAATCGCGGTGGAAATAAGCTCCGTATAATCTGAATTTGATGCCTGAAGGCCCCATTGTAGGCCCTTTTAATGGGATCTACAGGAAATCTGGATTATAGATCCCGAAGAACCCATTGAATCCAGATTTCCCTAGAACAGGTAGAAACAAATGTGGCTCTAATGGGGTCTGCAGCGGAAACAGGTTCTTCCTGCTCTGAGCCTAATGGGTCCTTAATGGGTTCCAAATGGGTCCTTAATGGGTACTTAGTGCTAGTGGGGAAAAACCCAAAGGCAACTCAGGCTGCATCCTCATTCCCTATATAGTCTGAATTGAATCTGAATAAGGCAAGGACCATCCCCATGCAAAGCCCCCTAACACCCAATCTGGTATTTCTCTGTACATTGTATATTTGCAGGTAAACCAAGACAATGAAGCCAAGTGATTATTTGAGCATTTTTGTGGTCAATTTCCTGGCCTCAAACACCCTGGTGGAAGGTGAGTTTCTCCTAAATCCCTCGATACTGAAGGAATACATTGGAATATGCATTTGTGGAAGACTAAATTCCTCTCTTGCATTCTAAGTAAGTAGTGTTAGTAGCCCAAACCTAGAAATTCCTGACGGTGGGTCACCAGCATCTGGGGATCCCCTAGTAACATCCCCAACCCCCCACCTGATATTGCACTAAAGTGCAAGGCAACTGAATTCATGCCAATCATTTGGTTTCCACAACACTCTGCACATGATACAGCTCCTGGGATGGCTTTTCTAAGAAAGGGCAGTGGAGCAACTTCCCCAAATCTCTTTTTGGAAAGAAAAAAAAAAGGAAGATCTCCAACCTGCAAACTTTTAACACAAGGCTGGGTGGAGTACAGTGACTGTAGTAAGAGGGATGATGGTTGTGAAAGCCCCCAGAAACATCTGACTGGGAGGTCCAGAAGCTTGGCAGCACACCCTGATCTGAGAATAGAATAGAAAAGAAAAGATGAAGACTGATGGACAATTAAGATACCTTTGCACGAGATGGTTCTGCTGTTACCTTTCTAATAATATTATTCTGCAAATGCATAAGTTGACCAGGTTATGTTCCTCCTTCCAGCACACAAAATAAGGTTCTGGATAAATAACTAGCTTGTCATATGTTTGTTTATTGATAACATTTATATACCACTTCCCATTAAAATATAAACTCAAAGTGATTGATAAGGAATAAGAACAGCTAAAATCACAATAGTTGTATAAAAACTTGATTAAAATCAGGCACAGGGGAACCAACCAACCAACCAGTCTTCTGGAAAGGCCTGTGCAACAATCAGTGCCTAAAAACCATAAGTGTAGGCACCCACAAATATCAGAAGGGAGGTTATTGTAGAGGGTGGGGGCCACCACAGAGAAGGTCTGACTATGGATTGACACAAAATACCATTCAGCAATTTGTGGTATCCACAGTACCACTCTCTCTGAAAATCACAAGGTCTACCCTGCGGGAGGCTGTCTGCCAAGTAAGGTGCCCTATGGATTCAAGTTTCTTCCATCGTTAACAAGTAGAAGAGAAGATTTTCACCAGGTGTATCTCAGTGCAGGCCACGTCTGATGAAATTCCCTCTGCTATGTACCTATTAAAGCCATAAGAGCATCAATCCATAGGGAAGTCCTAGAACAGTTCACGCTCTTTTCATTGGGTGTCCATTAGAGCTGCTAGAAACTCCTTTTGACTTAGAAGCAAACCTGCATTCTGACCTTGTCTTATTCCCTCCTCTTTTATATTTCTGTTTCCCTGCTGAGCAGTGAAAGCTGACACTTGTGCTGGACAGTGGCTTCTCTCCCAGGGGAACGGCTATGGATATTTTGAGACTAAGATGACCTGGCATGAGGCAGACGTAAGGAGCCTTGCTTAAAAAAAAAAGAGAGACAGAGAAACAACCAGAAAACTCAGCTTTTATCAGAATGAGGCCCTTTCTGCACTGAGCCCTATCCAGGATTGTATCCCAGAATAGGAAACTGCTGTCTGCATGCCAATGCATGCAATGGCAGGTCCTGCCATATTCTGCGTTAGCAAGTCGATAGAAGTTCCTTATTCTGATGACTGAGACTACAGTTAATCCAAAATTGAAACCTTTAGGACCAGGTGGACATTGCTTCCTTCTGCCTTCTGATCACTGCTGAGTTGCTGTCCAAAGGAATGAGGAGTAAATCGCCCAAAAACGCATTTTAAAAACTTTTTAAAAAACCAGCTCTTACGCCCGTTTTTGCCGCTAACCCACTTTATCTTTTTTGCTTTAGGAACGATACTACAATGTTGAGGGGAGATTGCGCCTTTTGGGTTGTCCCCCCGATAGCCTTTTGTAGCCTTAGGAGCCTTTTCCTCTGGCAGAACTGATACAGAATGCCAACAGATTCTGTGATGCAGGCTTTGCAAAATTTCACTATTTCATTTTTGCAAAGGGTTAATTGAAAGTACCTTTTAAGTACCGTAAGTGCCATTTGCAAGAGTGCTGGCAGGGACTTGGCACATGTTTTCCACGTTTTGTGCATGACGGTGGCCAGATATTTCCAAAGGAAGCAATAAAATGCCCATAGATCCCCCAACATTATTGTTTCCTACTTGCCTGTTCCTGTGATGCACATTCTGGGCAGTTTGGCGGTCGTTGAATTCCTGAGTGTATGCATCAACCACCACTGTGCATGCCACATATCTGTGATGGAAGACGGTGTGATTGTGGCTGTGACGGTTTCAGGGGTCAGGCTGCAATGGGCAGTAAGGTTCCCATGTCCCTTGCAAGCCTGCTTGCTGAAGGCAGGGCTTTCTGCCTAGGCAAAGCCCCAGCAAGCTGAGGCTGCAAGCCTTTTTGCAAGCCCCGGGCAGAGGCTGCAAAAAGGGCAGGAAATCCTGTGCGGGTCTGGGTGCAATGATTGGCTGCAGGAGTGGTTTGGAGGGAAAAGCTGTCCTGGGATCTGAGAGCTGGAGGGGCTATAGGAGGAGTTTCCACCAATCAGGCGTGAGGGACAGGAACTTTTATCAGCAGTCTTCAGCAGCATTTTATTTCAGCAGCTTACCCCAGGGGGTGCCAGCCAATCAGCACCAGAGGGAAAAGAGGATAAAGGGACTCAGAGAGCAGAAGACTGGGTCTTCGTGCTGGGACTGAAGCTGAAGGGAACAGAAGAGAGCTGAACCTGAGAGAGCTGGACCGGTAGCTGACCATTGGTCTTGTGGCTGAGTGATTTCTGAAAGAGACAATTGTGGAGGATTGTAGCTCTGAGGGAGACTTTGCAAGCTACTGACCAGGACTGGATGGTCGGGCAAGCAAGGACAGACGGAGCCTTGTGGTCATCCAGAGCTATGTTCTAGTACACTGGCTAGATTTGTGCTGAGGCAGAGCTAGCCAGGAGGGTGGAACGTAGGAAGGTTTGTCTTTAAAAGGGTAACTGTTTTCCTTTAAGGAAAGGGGTAGCTCCTAACCTTAAGAGACTTACAGATTTAAACCAACAACTACCTGAACCCTATTTTTCTTTCTAGTATTGCTTGTGTATATTAATAAACCTGTTTTAGTTTACTGTTCAAAACGCTTGCTACCAGTGTTTTTGTGTTTAGGCTGTAGTATTCACTCGGCCATTGCGCGGACCCAGCATCCTAAGAGGGCCCAGCTACTCCTAGAGAGGGCAGGCACTTACTGGAACGCTGGGGATCGTGACAGTGGCTCTGTCCAGAAAGTAAGTGGTAAGCCTAAAAAGTGCTATTGCTGGCAATCTTCAACAAGTCCTGGGTTGTTCTGCTTTTTTGGGGGGTGGGAGGGGAAGTGAGGTTATGAAGGCAGTCCCACCTTAGTAGCACTGCAATGGCACTGTCTGAACAAGGCCCTGATGGCAATGTTGAGACAGAGTGTATACGTTGTTGAGACAGAGTATACATTTTAAAGCACTGAACATTTCCGAAATGTGTTGGTGTTGAGAATGCCACATGTGTGCCCCCAATGCCTGCTTGGCTCAGTTTATGAACGTGAATTTTTAAGGTGATGATTAAAGGTTACAGTGCCTGTCCCCCTCCACTGAGCAAAGAGTTGGACCTGCTGGCCTGAGTTGCTTGACTCCGATCTTTTGATTCCAGCTTTTTCACATGTATGTTGACCCACATTTGATCCTTCCTCCTTTCGTTCCTCTTCATAACCTTGCTGGTATTTTGCAATCAGGTTACTGAGAAGAGGGGAGGGAGAAACAGCATGCTGCCTGCGTGCATATGGGAAACAAAGTTGGCGTTATTTTCCTGTTTTTAAAATAAATTTGTCTCATTGAGCCCTGTGGCCTGATGCTGACCTGGCAGAGGCAAGATCAACACACGAGTGTGTGGTGTGTGCCAACTGAACAGTCCATGTCAGTGGGGTACTAAACTATGTGTAGCAGTGGGCAATCGAGAGAGGGCCTTCTCAGTAATGGCCTCCAGGCTGTGGAATAGCCTCCACCGTGAGGTGCGTCAGGCCCCCTCACTGTATATGTTCAGGAGGGGGGTAAAGACGCACCTCTTTGCTCTGGCCTTTGGCTAAATGTGGCACAGTTTTTCCCTACTGTACATACTATTGTCTTATACAGTTTTATATATATGATTTTATTTTAGGTATTTTTGTCTTTTAAATATGCTCTTACCTGCCCTGAGACCCTAGGATATAGGGCGGGATATAAATGTAAATAAATAAATAAATAAATCATAGATTGTATCTTAACATCTGGGTCAAAGTGATTCACAAGTGGCTGGATGGGGAAGGCACCATGGGAAAAGCCCCTGACATCTATATGCTGATCAATCCATTTTATGTTGTATTATTCTATCTACTTGTCACCATCTTTCTGTTTAAGTTCCGATTGGTTTCTAATTAAACTGAAATAATTATAAATATTTTTATGGCATGCCAAGAATTAAACGTATAATAAATACACAAAATCCAAAACACAAAAACCACAATGGTTAATGGAAATATATGCCAATACAATCCATCAATGAATCAACATCTTGCTTCACTGGTGGAAATAAAAGCACAATTCCTTTTTATTTAATGGAAGATTGTTGCTATACTTCATAAATACCCTTCTTCATAAACCCTTTATCCTATAGGAATGTGTAAATCCAGAATCTGGTAGTCAGGTCTGAGAAGAAGAAGAAGAAGAAGAAGAAGAAGAAGAAGAAGAAGAAGAAGAAGAAGGGCGCCACTTGGCCTGAGATTCAGTCCAACCAGAGTGTGAACTCTTCTACAGGAAACAACAGAGAATCACCCAATTCCCTCTTCCTTCATTTGGATAAGAAAGAAACAACAGAACAAAACAAATGCCAATAAGGCCATAGATAGAAAAAAGCACCAGTCCATTTATCTAAATTTTTATCCCACCCTATACCCGAAGTCAAGTATAAAATGAACCTATTAAAACCATGGCAGTAACTGAAAGTGGGGAGGAAAAGCTGTTTCCCCATTTAGTCAAAGGCAGCAGGGAAAGCAGGGCGTGTCCACAGCTCTCCTGAACATACAAAGGGAAGGTGCCTGAAGCCCCTCAAGGGGAAGACTGTTCCATAATCTGGGAGCCACTACAGATAAGGACCTTTCTTGCTGCTAAGGGTGGTGGAACAACCAGGACGGTGTTCCCTGAAGATCTTAGGGGCTATTGAAGAAGGTCTTCCTTTAGATATTTTAGGCCCAAGTCATTTAGGGCCTTATAAGCTACGGTTAAAATATTGAATTGGTAGTGCATTGGCAGCCAGTGCAGCTCTTTTAAGGCTGGACGAATTCTTGTCAGCAGTCTAGGAACTTCTTTCTGCACTAGCTGCAGCTTCTGAATCATCTTTAGGGGCAGTCCATTGTAAGGCACATTACTGTACAATAGTTGGTTTGGAAGTTTCCAGAACATGGAAACTCTGTTCAGAAGGGACCTTAGCTGTCAAACCAGCCATAGTTGGAAATAGTCACTCCTGGCCATGGACTCAGCCTGAGCTTGAACTGTCAATGCAGAGTTCAACAACACCCCCGGGGCATTACAAACCCCATTGAGTACAGAATGCCTCCCAACTTCCTCTCTGCCTTGGCTGGATTCAGCATCAACCTATGGGCTCCCATCCAGCTTGTTACCACCTCCAGGCACCTGTCAAGCACTTCCACCACCTCTCCTTATTCAGAGAGATAGAGCTGGGTATTATCTGCATATTGACGTCCTTCCACTCCAGATCTCTTGATGACTTCTCACTGCAGCTTTGTGTAGATATTAAAGAGCATGGGAGATAAAACTGACCATTGAGGAACCCCACACGTTGGTTCCCAGGATGGTGAACCGGAATCTCCTACAACCACTTTCTGGAATTGGCCTTGGAGTGGAATGAATGTAACACACTGCCTCCAACTCCCAGGCTCCGCAGCCTTTCCATGCTGAGAGATTCAGGAAAATGAACAGGATTGCAATCCCCCTGTTGCTCCCCTGGCGAAGGTCATCAACCAGGCTGACCGGGGCAGTTCCTGTGTCATTACTGAGCCAGAAGCCAGTTTAAATTGATGAAATAATCAGCATCTTCCAAGCATCTTCTTCCAGGATGACCCAGCACAGAGCCCTTGGACCTCAGTCATGACTATATAGAAAGTGCTGTGCATCATGACCAAGGGGTACATTTGCCAATGTTCTTAGGGGTCTCCAACTAACAAAAGGCACACAGTTTATATGCATAATTATTTGTCTAAAAGCTTCTGTTTCTCGTTAACTGAGCCTATCCCTTTCTTATCAGCTGGAATTTCAGCTTGGCAGAAATAAAGACTTCAGTACAAACTTTGTCTGCTCATTGCCTCAGATCCACATGAACTTCCAGCGATGGTAGTTAAGAGCCCAAATGAGGTCTTACCAGCATGGAGTAAAGTGAAACGAAGACTTTTTAAAATTTGCTACTTCTTAAAAAGAAGCCCAGAATTGCATTGGCCCTTCTTACAACTGACTCACACTTCTGGCTGATGTCCATTTTGCTGTGAATAACAATTAGAAGTCCTTTCCAAGTCTTTTGTAAAGGAAAGGTTTGGAGCAAATATGACAGAAACACACAAGAAAATGCATGCTTCACAAGGAGTTTATTGGCATATTGTAGTAAAAAAAGGCCTCAAGGAGTGAGGTGAAAGGATGAAGAGCATTCTGTTGAAGGGCTGGATGATTCCTTTTGTGTTCTTTTGTAGCGATGAGAGAGACATTTGCATGGCAGCAAAATCCCCCCTTTGCGGTCTTCTCTACAGCCGTTGCTTACAAACGTAGGCACGGGATAGTCCACAAGAAACATCAGTCCACTTTGTAAAACCTAAAAGTGCAAATGATACTGTTGAGTTAGACTTCCTGTCCTAGAACAGTTTTCCTTGGCCAATGATCTTGGCCAGAGTGGGGAGTGGAACAAGTCCTTCCTTCAGATGAAAGAGCTCTTGGTCTTGGGCCACGTAGGACATTGCTCCAAAATGCCCCCCAGAGAAGGAACTTCTCCAAATCCTTTACTATTCAATATTGTCAATTTCTAAATATTTGATGGTCTTTCATACAAAAGGAAAAAGTAGTTTGTGAACAGAGATGATATTAGATGGAGAAAATATCCTTAGAAATCCCATAGTTCAGAAGTTAGGGCTCTGATTCTATTAGACTTTATTCTTTTGTCACAGAGATGTGTCATCTCCTTGCCTCCTATGATCCTGAATTAGGCCCTTGGTCTGGAAGTAGACCTGATTCAATGGGTTTACCAGAGATCTAGATTACAGCTGTTGCCCCATTTACCATAGTTAATCTGACAATTAAGTAAGTAAATTCAGATCTTCAGAATCTGGTCCTTGGGGAATCTGTTCCTTGTAGTTCCAGATCTAAATGAAGACCCCATATGTCCTCACGGGGTGTTTAGCACCCCATGTCAATGGGTGTTAAACAGGGCTGCTGTGCAGACGTTGTAGCACCCATCCTAAGGCCCCAGATAGGCCAGTGCAGTAAGTGCTGTCTGCAGTGTGGTGTGATTGGCCTGCACAACTGTCAATCAAGAGTCACTTCTGTTGACACTGGGCATGGAAGGGAGATTACTGCATAGTTGCCTATGTAGCTACTATGTTGCCAGCCGCCAATTGTGTAGCTCATCTGCATAGTCGTTTTATGAAGAGGGAATGTAGCGGTTACGTAGCCCCCCCTCCCCGGACCCCATTGGCCCAGCATGCATGTGGATGTGTGCTGTAAAATCTGGTCTTCTGGGCCCAGGAATCCATTGCACACCCCTTTAAAGAGGTCTATGGCTAATCTGGATTATGGAGCCTCAAGACCCCATTACATAAGGAACTTGATGGTGCTAGTGTGGACAATGTGATCCCAATGTGGTTCTAACAGGGCCCACAGTGCAGAAGGTACATAGCGAATGCAGACGAAATCTGCGCCAATTGGTTTTTAATGGGATTTATGGGGCCCGTGTGGAAACAGCCTAAGATCCTCCTTAATCTGGATATGGCTTCATTGAGTGTGGATGGAGCCGGACCAGTGGGGACAGGGCCTACTTGGTATGCGTTAATGTGCAAATCAGGAGACACGTGATCCAGATTAAGGGCTCCTTGATTTGGATCACTAGTAAGCACGGAAAGGGCCTCAGTTTTCAGTTTGGGAGAATGTTTTCTTACCTGTTGACTGATCCAGCACCACACAGTGTTCAATTCCACGAGAATTATCAGGCTGATTGACATTCCAAGATTTGTAGCTGAATGGTGATGAATCAGTCCACCTCCACTTCCTATTCTGTGGGAATGAAACAGGAACAATGCACGTGATGGTGGAAATGAAGACATATAGAGGGATGACCTTGTCGACTTAGCATGAGAAGAAGAATTAGCTGGAGGGGCAGAGTCGGTTAAAAGTAATTCCACTGCTGATGAAGAAACAGGGAAGGAATCCCCCTGAGCCCCAAGGAGATGTGGCCAACAGGATATAACTGGGGAGATGAACTAGGTAAATATGGGTAAAGAATGAGTATGACTACAAATGGAGTAAATGGGAGAAACTCACCTCATCTCTGTCATAGAGCCCAATCCAGACATGCTTTGAACCGTGCTGGTTTGTGGAGATGTACCGAGCCAACAGGGTTGCTTCTATTGTGCTGTGGATAGAGGCAAGATGGGTTGCACGACTGTAACTCTGGCACCCAACCTGTGGATGGAGAAGGAGGAGTTAGAAATCACTGTGGCCCTATTAAGACTTTTACACGGGCAGAACTGATACAGAATGGATGCTTTCTACCTGGTACCCGTGATGTAGGCTTTGTATAATTTCACTATATCCTTTTTGCAAAGGATTAATTTAAAAGATCCTTTTAAGTGTCATTTGCAAGGGTGCTGGCAGAGACTTCGTGGCAGTTTTTCAGATGCAATATTTGATTTTCTTGCAGCTTCAAAGAGAGAAATATTTTTGGCCAGATGGCGGCTGGCCATCGCAGAACAAAGCAATAATGCTGGATATTTCTTCCGCACCGTTATTGCTTCCTGCTGAGACAGTGCTGTCTTTGTTAATTTTTGTAATGGACAAACCAGGCAATTAGGCCCCTTTCAGAGTCCTGGATGTATGCATCACCACCACTGTGCGTGAACGCTTATCTGTTTCAGCATCCATGCATGCATGATGGATGGAGCTATGATCACAACTATGTTCAGAAGGCAAGTGACAAACTTATAAAGTGCTACAGGTGGAAAACCTGTGATGAGCACAGAATTGTCCAGCAATAGTATTTTGAGATTTTTTTGGGGGGGGGAGCGAGAAGGGGGCGATGGTAGGGTTGGTTACAATATATGAGACAACCCCATCATAGCAGTGTCTTGAAGAAGAAGAAGAAGAAGAAGAAGAAGAAGAAGAAGAAGAAGAAGAAGAAGAGTTGGTATTTATGCCCCACTTTTCTCACCCTTTATGGGGACTAATGGCTGACAGATTTTCTGACAGATGTGTGCTGGACAGAGCAACGATAGTGGCTCTGCTCATAAGGGGAGTAAATATCCTATTGCTGTACAACCTGAAATTAGAGCTAGGTTTTCCAGAAATAGTTTTTTGTGTGTTTTAGGGGGCATATAGTGGCTCTCTGGTGGGCTTGCTATAATGGTGCTTTATTTCCCTCATCTGAATGGGGCCTATGAGGGTGGGCAGACAGAATGAGTGCAAACTGGCCAAAAACAGTGCTTGGGATCACAGCAACAGTGGTGACAGAAACTTCTTACCTCAGCCTCAGCCCATGTCACTGGGGTATCAAAATATCTGTAGCAGTTGCGTCCATATTGAAGCCAGTCTCTAGGGCAAGAGTTTGCCTTGGCTGCAAATGTAAGAGCAGAGTGATCAAATGTAATGGCATGAAAAAAAAAAGGGGGCATAGGAAAACTTCATTGTACTCTGAATTCCTAGCTTTTCTCTATCACAGATTTTTATTTATTTATATTTATATTTATATCCCGCCCTATACCCGAGGGTCTCCGGGCACGTAACAACCTTTAAAATCGAACATAACAAAAACTATATCAAAACAATAATAAGCAATACAACATTTAGAAATCAACATCATAAAACAATGCAAAATTGGTTAAAAGAGTAGTGTTTGCAGTGGGGGGAAACGTAAGCAACATTTAACCAAAGGCCTGAGTGAAGAGGTGTGTCTTCATCGCCTTTCTGAACACAAACAGAGGCCCCGTCTTCACGGCAACCTTATCTCGAATTCAAAATGTTTTGAGTTCTCCTTGGCCAGACGGCAGTTCGGCTTAACACGCTTTTTCCGTGTTAAAGCACGCCAAACCGTTTTGAATCTCAAACCTGATTTCAACAGGTCTCACTCCGAATCGTGCGGTCGATACGTGTTTCATTTTTTACTTTGTGGACAGTACCATGTTAAGGGATGAGATTTCGTGTTCAGGGTGTCCCTCCCCCAATCACACTGTATCCAATGGCTGTCCATATTCTGGGTACGTAATGTTTAGGGTTTCCCTCCCCCAATAGCTTGCTTCCAAAGATAGTGATTTCATTGAAAAAATCCACCCTCAAACAGCCACTATAAAACTCTAGTCATTAAAGCTACACTGTAGCGCTATAGGCACTTCACACCTTAATAACAATGTTGCAGTTTTGCGCAATTCTAGCTCTTTGAAAGTGCTGACTTGTAAAAAAGAGAAAGGAAAGGAAAGCCCTGGAGGCTGTGGCTGTTTGAGTTGCTGCTGCTGCTGCTGCTGTGTGCCCTGGGAAATGTGTGAGGTGAACGAAAAGCCCCTCGGTCCCCTCCAGCTCAGCCTCTTGGCGCGAGGGAAGCGGGGGTGAGAAAGGGGTATCTAGAGGCACAGGGAAGGGAGAGTGGGAGCAGGCAGGCTTTCATGACAGCTATAAAATCACACACTTTTGCTACATCCCGCCCCCACATCTCTTGTTAAATTTCCCTTCCGATAAATCTGGTTCATTTTTCACCTCGTTCCCCGCCCCTTTCAACCATCCCGAGCAGCCGGGGGAGAGGTCTGATCTCTGAGGGAACACCAGTCAGAGAGAGGGGGTGGGCACCATCATGACTGGCAATGGGCTGGGAGGACTTGCCAGCGGGGCCTCCAAGGATTGAATCTGAGATAAGATTGCCGGCGGGATGACGTTGGGATCCCGCGGACACGGATCAAGATTCCTCCTCTTCCCTCCAGTTCATCCTCCCAACAAGCTTATGGAGTGGATGAGGCTGAACTGCAGTGAGTGCTCCAAGGTTAGACTGTGACTTTATATGGCCAAACATGAGACCCCCTGGCATCTCAAATGTTAGGCTAACACTCTAGCATCTACTTGACATTGACACTTAAGATGTTGAAAGGTTTATTTGCCCATATACTCACTTCCTGGCAAAGAGATGGACACCAAGATTCCAAGAATGAAAAGGCTGAAGGCAGTGATGGATCCCATCTTCTATTTGGCCTGGGAAGTGAAGAACATTTAGTACATTTGTCAGTTGACATGCTGTCATCATATGGGAGGAAGGGAGGGAGGGAGGGAGGAAGGAAGGAAACTTTCAGTTAGCAGGGAAATTAGAGAAATGGGGCTGGTAGTCTGATCTGAAGTTAAACTGAATGGCCCAAGCTCAGACAGATCTGAACCATACCAGCCCCATTTCAGCTGGTCTCCCAGTGAACCTGTCTGTCATACAGACAATGCCTTCCATCAGCTTCACTGGACTGGTCTACTGGCCCTGTGTGGAAAAGGCTTCTCCCAATAATACATACCTTCCTGTAATCTTACTGGTAAACAAACGTGGCAAAAAGCTGGTTCAACTTTTCCTGGTGAGCTTTTATATAGAACCTTGGATGACATGAAAGAACACAATAAGGAACTAAATGTTTTGAGGAAACCCAGTTCAGAAGAACTTCAGCTTTGATAAATCTAAGGTAGAACTAACAAAAGGCAGCTTTCATTGCTAATAATCATTATGACAACCATGGCAGATGGTATACGAAATAAAGATTTTTGATGCAACATTGCAAATTAAATTTAATCAGGGGCCTATTTGCACAGCAGCTGGTAATGCACGGTTAGGGAACTTCTGGTGAAGAGCATCTGCACTTCAAGGCGGCTATTACAGCCTCCTAGTGTGCCCTGGCTTCCCAGAAGTTCCCTAATCATGCACTAGGTGTGGAGCATGAAATTGTGCGCCACACCATTAACAACGTTAACTAAAGGTTTACCTGGAATGTCTGGGAAGTGGCCAGTTGCACCTCTTCTGCTGCTCCAGGGTCATCTGAGGTGTTGTGCAAGTGAACTGGCACCTTGGATGACCATAGATACAAATGTGTGTGCACTGAAGCAAGCACAGTCGTGGAGGGCGCTGCAGCCAAAATGGCCAGGTCCAGAATACGACTGGCCCCCAGACCCACCACAGGTGAGTGACTGATTGCGTGGGGCTTATTCTCTAAGTGACCACTGCTCGCAAGTCATCTCTACAGCAGTTAGAAGTCAACGTACCCAGACAGTGGATACCCATCTCACCCATCACTTCAGTTTTCAAAGAATGTCATGTGTTCTCAGATGCAGCTACAAAGCTATAGGTGCAGTCACCTGTTCGAGGGCAGCATCAGACCATAGATGTTGGTTAAGGAAAGCCAGGTTAGCACCCACCAAGGGCCATACAGAACCAAGACTGGAATTCGGTGTTGCAGTTTTGCCTGTGCAGATTGTAGATCTAATCATCAAAGAATTTGATTTACTAGCAATAATGGAAACAAGTCCAACATCTAGCCAATATTTTGGAAAAGAGGGTGCAAAGAATATCTCCCACTCTTGTAAAAGAGACAAAAGTGGGAAACTTTGGAACCAAACCTACAAGTTAGAGATGTAGTCCTTCTAAAAGAAAAGAATTGCCAAGAAACAGTTGGTCATTTGCCATCATCCGGGACAGTCCCCAGTGAAGATCCAGCTGAGAGTTGCCAGATCCTCTGGCGACAAATTGCTCCTTAAACTGATAACTGACTTGACCTTCCTTTGTAGGCCAGAAGGCAGCTGAATTTAACACCCATTGGCATGGGGTGCTCTACACCCCGTGAGGACATATGGGGTCTTCATTTAGATCTGGAACTACAAGGAACAGATTCCCCAAGGACCAGATTCTGAAGATCTGAATTTACTTAATCCAGATTAACTATGGTAAATGGGGCAGCAGCTGTAATCTAGATGTGTTGTAAACCCATTGAATCAGGTCTACTTCCAGACCAAGGGCCTAATTCAGGATCATAGGAGGCAAGGAGATGACACATCTCTGTGACAAAAGAATAAAGTCTAACAGAATCAGAGCCCTAACATCTGAACTATGGGATTTCTAAGGATATTTTCTCCATCTAATTTCATCTCTGTTCACAAACTACTTTTTCCTTTTGTATGAAAGACCATCAAATATTTAGAAATTGACAATATTGAATAGTAAAGGATTTGGAGAAGTTCCTTCTCTGGGGGGCATTTTGGAGCAATGTCCTACATGGCCCAAGACCAAGAGCTCTTTCATCTGAAGGAAGGACTTGTTCCACTCCCCACTCTGGCCATGATCATTGGCCAAGGAAAACTGTTCTAGGACAGGAAGTCTAACTCAACAGTATCATTTGCACTTTTAGGTTTTACAAAGTGGACTGATGTTTCTTGTGGACTATCCCGTGCCTACGTTTGTAAGCAACGGCTGTAGAGAAGACCGCAAAGGGGGGATTCTGCTGCCATGCAAATGTCTCTTTGATCGCTACGAAAGAACACAAAAGGAATCATCCAGCCCTTCAACAGAATGCTCTTCATCCTTTCACCTCACTCCTTGAGGCCTTTTTTGACTACAATATGCCAATAAACTTGCCAAGCATGCATTTTCTTGTGTGTTTCTGTCATATTTGCTCCAAACCTTTCCTTTACAAAAGACTTGGAAAGGACTTCTAATTGTTATTCACAGCAAAATGGACATCAGCCAGAAGTGTGAGTCTGTTGTAAGAAGGGCCAATGCAATTCTGGGCTTCTTTTTAAGAAGTAGCAGATTTTAAAAAGTCCTCGTTTCACTTTACTCCATGCTGATAAGACCTCATTTGGGCTCTTAACAACCATCGCTGGAAGTTCACGTGGATCTGAGGCAAGGAGCAGACAAAGTTTGTACTGAAGTCTTTATTTCTGCCAAGCTGAAATTCCAGCTGATAAGAAAGGGATAGGCTCAGTTAATGAGAAACAGAAGCTTTTAGACAAATAATTATGCATATAAACTGTGTGCCTTTTGTTAGTTGGAGACCCCTAAGAACATTGGCAAATGTACCCCTTGGTCATGATGCACAGCACTTTCTAAATAGTCATGACTGAGGTCCAAGGGCTCTGTGCTGGGTCATCCTGGAAGAAGATGCTTGGAAGATGCATCAATTTAAATCTGGCTTCAGGCTCAGTAATGACACAGGAACTGCCCTGGTCAGCCTGGTTGATGACCTTCTCCAGGGGAGCAAAAGAGGGATTGCAATCCTGTTCATTCTCCTGAATCTCTCAGCATGGAAAGGCTGCGGAGCCTGGGAGTTGGAGGCAGTGTGTTACATTCATTCCACTCCAAGGCCAATTCCAGAAAGTGGTTGTAGGAGATTCCGGTTCACCATCCTGGGAACCAACGTGTGGGGTTTCTCAATGGTCAGTTTTATCTCCCATGCTCTTTAATATTTACATGAAGCTGTAGTGAGAAGTCATCAAGAGATCTGGAGTGAAAGGACATCAATAAGCAGATAATACCCAGCTCTATCTCTCTGAATAAGGAGAGGTGGTGGAAGTGCTTGACAGGTGCCTGGAGGTGGTAACAAGCTGGATGGGAGCCAATAGGTTGATGCTGAATCCAGGCAAGGCAGAGATGAAGTTGGGAGGCATTCTGTACTCAGTGGGGTTTGTAATGCCCCAGGGGTGTTGTTGAAGCTCAGGCTGAGTCCATGGCCAGGAGTGACTATGTCCAACTATGGCTGGTTTGACAGCTAAGGTCCCTTCTGAGCAGAGTTTCCATATTCTGGAAAATTCCAAACCGACTATTGTACAGTAATCTGCCTTACAAGGGACTGCCCCTAAAGATGATTGAGAAGCTGCAGCTAGTGCAGAAAGAAGTTCCTAGACTGCTGACAAGAATTCGTCCAGCCTTAAAAGAACTGCACTGGCTGCCAAAGCGCTAACAATTCAATATTTTAACCGTAGCTTATAAGGCCCTAAATGACTTGGGCCTAAAATATCTAAAGGAAGACCTTCTTCCATAGCCCCTAAGATCTTCAGGGAACACCGTCCTGGTTGTTCCACCACCCTTAGCAGCAAGAAAGGTCCTTATCTGTTGTGGCTCCCAGATTATGGAACAGTCTTCCCCTTGAGGGGCTTCAGGCACCTTCCCTGTGGAGACACCCTGCTTTCCCTGCTGCCTTTGACTAAATGGGGAAACAGCTTTTCCTCCCCACTTTCAGTTACTGCCATGGTTTTAATATGTTCATTTTATATTTGACTTCGGGTATAGGGTGGGATAAAAATTCAGATAAATGCATGGGGGCTTTTTTTCTATCTATGGCCTTATTGGCATTTGTTTTGTTCTGTTGTTTCTTTCTTATCCAAATGAAGGAAGAAGGAATTGGGTGATTCTCTGTTGTTTCCTGTAGAAGAGTTCACGCTCCGGTTGGACTGAATCTCAGGCCAAGTGGCACCCTTCTTCTTCTTCTTCTTCTTCTTCTTCTTCTTCTTCTTCTTCTTCTTCTTCTTCTTCTTCTTCTTCTCAGACCTGACTACCAGATTCTGGATTTACACATTCCTATAGGATAAAGGGTTTATGAAGAAGGGTATTTATGAAGTATAGCAACAATCTTCCATTAAATAAAAAGGAATTGTGCTTTTATTTCCAGCAGTGAAGCAAGATGTTGATTCATTGATGGATTGTATTGGCATATATTTCCATTAACCATTGTGGTTTTTGTGTTTTGGATTTTGTGTATTTATTATACGTTTAATTCTTGGCATGCCATAAAAATATTTATAATTATTTCAGTTTAATTAGAAACCAATCGGAACTTAAACAGAAAGATGGTGACAAGTAGATAGAATAATACAACATAAAATGGATTGATCAGCATATAGATGTCAGGGCCTTTTTCCATGGTGCCTTCCCCATCCAGCCACTTGTGAATCACTTTGACCCAGATGTTAAGATACAATCTATGATTTATTTATTTATTTATTTACATTTATATCCCGCCCTATATCCTAGGGTCTCAGGGCAGGTAAGAGCATATGTAAAAGACAAAAATACCTAAAATAAAATCATATATATAAAACAGTATAAGACAATAGTATGTACAGTAGGGAAAAACTGTGCCACATTTAGCCAAAGGCCAGAGCAAAGAGGTGCGTCTTTACCCCCCTCCTGAACATATACAGTGAGGGGGCCTGACGCACCTCACGGTGGAGGCTATTCCACAGCCTGGAGGCCATTACTGAGAAGGCCCTCTCTCGATTGCCCACCAGTCTTGCTATAGAGGGTGGTGGAACAACAAGAAGGGCCTCCCCCCAGATCTTAGGGCACGGGCAGGTTGGTATGATATGGAAATGTTAGGAATTGAGGGAGCACCATGAAGTTTTCTAAGACTTTTTTCTTTCATGCCATTGTTTTTTACTATTCTACTCCCACATTTGCAGCCAAGGCAAAAACCTGCCCTAGGGATTGGCTTGGAAACCAAGGCCACTGCTGCACATAGTTTAGTACCCCACTGACATGGACTGTTCAGTTGGCACACACCACACACTCGTGTGTTGATCTCGCCTCTGTCAGGTCAGCATCAGGCCACAGGGCTCAATGAGACAAATTTATTTTAAAAACAGGAAAATAACGCCAACTTTGTTTCCCATATGCACGCAGGCAGCATGCTGTTTCTCCCTCCCCTCTTCTCAGTAACCTGATTGCAAAATACCAGCAAGGTTATGAAGAGGAACGAAAGGAGGAAGGATCAAATGTGGGTCAACATACATGTGAAAAAGCTGGAATCAAAAGATCGGAGTCAAGCAACTCAGGCCAGCAGGTCCAACTCTTTGCTCAGTGGAGGGGGACAGGCACTGTAACCTTTAATCATCACCTTAAAAATTCACGTTCATAAACTGAGCCAAGCAGGCATTGGGGGCACACATGTGGCATTCTCAACACCAACACATTTCGGAAATGTTCAGTGCTTTAAAATGTAAACTCTGTCTCAACAACGTATACACTCTGTCTCAACATTGCCATCAGGGCCTTGTTCAGACAGTGCCATTGCAGTGCTACTAAGGTGGGACTGCCTTCATAACCTCACTTCCCCTCCCACCCCCCAAAAAAGCAGAACAACCCAGGACTTGTTGAAGATTGCCAGCAATAGCACTTTTTAGGCTTACCACTTACTTTCTGGACAGAGCCACTGTCACGATCCCCAGCGTTCCAGTAAGTGCCTGCCCTCTCTAGGAGTAGCTGGGCCCTCTTAGGATGCTGGGTCCATGCAATGGCCGAGTGAATACTACAGTCTAAACACAAAACCACTGGTAGCAAGCGTTTTGAACAGTAAACTAAAACAGGTTTATTAATATACACAAGCAATACTAGAAAGAAAAATAGGGTTCAGGTAGTTGTTGGTTTAAATCTATAAGTCTCTTAAGGTTAGGAGCTACCCCTTTCCTTAAAGGAAAATAGTTCCCCTTTTAAAGACAAACCTCCCTACGTTCCACCCTCCTGGCTAGCTCTGCCTCAGCCCAAGTCTAGCCAGTGTACTAGAACATAGCTCTGGATGACCACAAGGCTCCGTCTGTCCTTGCTTGCCCGACCATCCAGTCCTGGTCAGTAGCTTGCAAAGTCTCCCTCAGAGCCACAATCCTCCACAATTTTCTCTTTCAGAAATCACTCAGCCACAAGACCAATGGTCAGCTACCGGTCCAGCTCTCTCAGGTTCAGCTCTCTTCTGTTCCCTTCAGCTTCAGTCCCAGCACGAAGACCCAGTCTTCTGCTCTCTGAGTCCCTTTATCCTCTTTTCCCTCTGGTGCTGATTGGCTGGCACCCCCTGGGGTAAGCTGCTGAAATAAAATGCTGCTGAAGACTGCTGATAAAAGTTCCTGTCCCTCACGCCTGATTGGTGGAAACTCCTCCTATAGCCCCTCCAGCTCTCAGATCCCTGGACAGCTTTTCCCTCCAAACCACTCCTGCAGCCAATCATTGCACCCGGACCCGCACAGGATTTCCTGCCCTTTTTGCAGCCTCTGCCCGGGGCTTGCAAAAAGGCTTGCAGCCTCAGCTTGCTGGGGCTTTGCCTAGGCAGAAAGCCCTGCCTTCAGCAAACAGGCTTGCAAGGGACATGGGAACCTTACTGCCCATTGCAGCTTGACCCCTGAAACCGTCACAGCCACAATCACACTCAGGAATTCAACGACCGCCAAACTGCCCAGAATGTGCATCACAGGAACAGGCAAGTAGGAAACAATAATGTTGGGGGATCTATGGGCATGTTATTGCTTCCTTTGGAAATATCTGGCCACCGTCATGCACAAAACGCGGAAAACATATGCCAAGTCCCTGCCAGCACTCTTGCAAATGGCACTTACGGTACTTAAAAGGTACTTACAATTAACCCTTTGCAAAAATGAAATAGTGAAATTTTGCAAAGCCTGCGTCACAGAATCTGTTGGCATTCTGTATCAGTTCTGCCAGAGGAAAAGGCTCCTAAGGCTACAGATATTTTTAACTACTTCTTCTCCATCCACAATGGTGACAGACATTGTACAAAAGGCTATCGGGGGGACAACCCAAAAGGCACAATCTCCCCTCAACATTGTAGTATCATTCCCAAAGCAAAAAAGATAAAGTGGGTTAGCGGCAAAAAGGGGAGTAAGAGCTGGTTTTTTAAAAAGTTTTTAAAATGCGTTTTTGGGCGATTTACTCCTCATTCCTTTGGACAGCAACTCAGCAGTGATCAGAAGGCAGAAGGAAGCAATGTCCACCTGGTCCTAAAGGTTTCAATTTTGGATTAACTGTAGTCTCAGTCATCAGAATAAGGAACTTCTATCCACATGCTAATGCAGAATATGGCAGGACCTGCCATTGCATGCACTGGCATGCAGACAGCAGTTTCCTATTCTGGGATATAATCCTGGATAGGGCTCAGTGCAGAAAGGGCCTCATTCTGATAAAAGCTGAGTTTTCTGGTTGTTCCTCTCTCTCTCTTTTTTTTTAAGCAAGGCTCCTTACGTCTGCCTCATGCCAGGTCATCTTAGTCTCAAAATATCCATAGCCGTTCCCCTGGGAGAGAAGCCACTGTCCAGCACAAGTGTCAGCTTTCATTGCTCAGCAGGGAAACAGAAATATAAAAGAGGAGGGAATAAGACAAGGTCAGAATGCAGGTTTGCTTCTAAGTCACAGACAAAAGGAGTTTCTAGCAGCTCTAATGGACACCCAATGAAAAGAGCGTGAACTGTTCTAGGACTTCCCTATGGATTGATGCTCTTATGGCTTTAATAGGTACATAGCAGAGGGAATTTCATCAGACGTGGCCTGCACTGAGACACACCTGGTGAAAATCTTCTCTTCTACTTGTTAACGATGGAAGAAACTTGAATCCATAGGGCACCTTACTTGGCAGACAGCCTCCCGCAGTGTAGACCTTATGATTTTCAGAGAGAGTGGTACTGTGGATACCACAAATTGCTGAATGGTACTTTGTGTCAATCCATAGTCAGACCTTCTCTGCGGTGGCCCCCACCCTCTACAATAACCTCCCTTCTGATATTTGTGGGTGCCTACACTTCTGGTTTTTAGGCACTGATTGTTGCACAGGCCTTTCCAGAAGACTGGTTGGTTGGTTCCCCTGTGCCTGATTTTAATCAAGTTTTTATACAACTATTGTGATTTTAGCTGTTCTTATTCCTTATCAATCACTTTGAGTTTATATTTTAATGGGAAGTGGTATATAAATGTTATCAATAAACAAACATATGACAAGCTAGTTATTTATCCAGAACCTTATTTTGTGTGCTGGAAGGAGGAACATAACCTGGTCAACTTATGCATTTGCAGAATAATATTATTAGAAAGGTAACAGCAGAACCATCTCGTGCAAAGGTATCTTAATTGTCCATCAGTCTTCATCTTTTCTTTTCTATTCTATTCTCAGATCAGGGTGTGCTGCCAAGCTTCTGGACCTCCCAGTCAGATGTTTCTGGGGCCTTTCACAACCATCATCCCTCTTACTACAGTCACTGTACTCCACCCAGCCTTGTGTTAAAAGTTCGCAGGTTTGAGATCTTCCTTTTTTTTTCTTTCCAAAAAGAGATTTGGGGAAGTTGCTCCACTGCCCTTTCTTAGAAAAGCCATCCCAGGAGCTGTATCATGTGCAGAGTGTTGTGGAACCCAAATGATTGGCATGAATCCAGTTGCCTTGCACTTTAGTGCAATATCAGGTGGGGGGTTGGGGATGTTACTAGGGGATCCCCAGATGCTGGTGACCCACTGTCAGGAATTTCAAGGTTTGGGCTACTAACACTACTTACTTAGAATGCAAGAGAGGAATTTAGTCTTCCACAAATGCATATCCCAAGGTATTCCTTCAGTATCGAGGGATTTAGGAGAAACTCACCTTCCACCAGGGTGTTTGAGGCCAGGAAATTGACCACAAAAATGCTCAAATAATCACTTGGCTTCATTGTCTTGGTTTACCTGCAAATATACAACGTACAGAGAAATACCAGATTGGGTGTTAGGGGGCTTTGCATGGAGATGCTCCTTGCCTTATTCAGATTCAATTCAGACTATATAGGGAATGAGGATGCAGCCTGAGTTGCCTTTGGGTTTTTTCCCACTAGCACTAAGTACCCATTAAGGACCCATTTGGAACCCATTAAGGACCCATTAGGCTCAGAGCAGGAAGAACCTGTTTCCGCTGCAGACCCCATTAGAGCCACATTTGTTTCTACCTCTTCTAGGGAAATCTGGATTCAATGGGTTCTTCAGGACCTATAATCCAGATTTCCTGTAGATCCCATTAAAGGGGTCTACAATGGGGCCTTCAGGCATCAAATTCAGATTATACGGAGCTTATTTCCACCGCGATTGGGCAATAGTGTCTGGGGTGGGCACCCCATGGGGGGTTGCCCTAATACCCAAAGCTCTGAAGCCTGTGCATAATCAACTCAGGAGAATGGTGCAGGCTTCGAAGATAACCCATCAGAGCAATGCCATTTCTATGGAGCTTTGTCCAAAGCTGCGAAGAATCTCTGGAGCAATTTGCCACAAACTCCAAAGATTCTCCAGAGCCGCTCTGGATGATCTTCGAAGTATCTCCAAAGCGTCTATGGAGTTTGCATGCACACCCATGGCACCGCCCAAGAAAAGTAGGTGATGGGTGGGGCCCATGTGGATAGATTCGGATTCACCACGTGGGTACTCCAGCGTTTCCACTGTGAGCACAGTAGCACCCATTGCTATTAGATGCTACACCACCTGTGGAGATGCATCGGGTACCTCCTTAGATCCAGATCTACTAAATCCAGATTAGGTGAAGGACCCATTCCTTAGATCTGGATCATCTTAGATCCAGATTTAGGGCGGTAAGTGGAAAGAACCACTTTATTGTCCTTTTTTGTGCTCATGCTGCCATAATGAGCCCAGTTTCCCTCTTCTAATATACAGCAGTTTGAATCACTGCTTAGCATTTTAACATTTCTATGCGAGGTGTTTTGGTGAAATGGTGATTTCAAATAAATTATCGTCTTCATCAGTAGTAGTAGTAGTAACAGTGGTAGCCTGTGGTGAAATTTTCAGCCAGAGACCTCCAATCCCTCTTTCCCCATTCTTCTCTACTGCCCATTTCGCAAGAGGAATGTTCTTCCTCTTTCCCCCTATTTCTGTCCCAGCTGAGCTCTATATAACTCTTTGAAGAGCCACCAGGGAAAGAGACTTGCTTCTGCCAACATCTCCATCCACCAGGGAAGGCTGGACTGAACTTGTGTAAGTCAAACAGGATCTGGGTTCACAACTGTAATTCCTACTTTATACCTTGGGGGAAATGGAATTTATTTTAAAATGATGCAGGTTTGGGGAAAGAGGTCAGTCAGTAGGGAAGTAACACATCTTGGTATGCCCAGGAGATGTGTAAAACTGAAGGGGGGGGGGAGTCCATAATGATTTAAGGTTTATTCACATTTGATGCCATAAGAGTCAGTTGTTTTGTCTACTGTTTATTTATCACTCTTGAAATGCTTACTAAGGTTTCTAGAGGTGGTGTTTTTGTAAAAAAAAAATTAATAATAACCCCTGGGCATTATTTCTAGAAACTAAAACAAATCAGCTAAAATAGATGAACAAGAGTGGTGCTAAGTTAGCCATAAACAAGTTGAATTTTTTTAAAAAAAATGCAATGAGCTTGCTGTGTTTAACAATGAAACTATTGCAAGCAGGAGTTATTGCAAGTTATTCCAGAGAAAGTGGAATTTGCTGGTATAACTGAATTATAGTTCCTTTGTAATGAACAGGTTAGATCAGTGGTCCCCAAAGTTGTCTGGGCCACGACCCATCTAATATAAGTTTACCAACTCGGGACCCACCTCTAGGAAATTTAACCGTTACCAATATGAATCAAGGACTTTTCAAATAACAAAGTTTTAATACAATTTTTTTATTACTTAATTCTACAGGCAGGGCCCACTCAATATTCGCTCACGACCCACCAGTGGGTCCCGATCCATAGTTTGGGAAACCCTGGGTTAGATAATGGAAGTTATTCCAGAGAAAGCAGAACCAGGGCTTGGTGGCATAACTGAATTTTATTTCCTGTGCGATCACTCTATTATATATACCCCCTGTTTTACCTCAAATGTCAGCATCTGGGTGCATGAGAGCACTTGAAAAAAACATACTCCGAACGCAGCTCTTCTTGGGTAAGAGTCAAATTTCCTTAACAGTTTGGTGCCATGAGAGGTAGTCTGATGTATTAAGAAATAAGAGTTGGCTACAAGCAAAACAAAGATTATTTAAGGACAGGTGGAAAGTGCAGCTTACAGACTTGAAGGGGGAGTTCATGTGGGTAATTGGCAAATAGTTACCCGCCCTGAGGCCCTAGAGTATAGGGTGGGAAATAAATAAATAAATAAATAAATAAATAAATAAATAAATAAATAAATAAATAAATAAATAAATAAATAAATAAATAAATAAATAAATAAATAAATAAATAAATAAATAAATCATGCTAGTGTCTGTGTGTTTGGTGTAGAACAGGGTTTCCCAAACTGGTGGGTCGCGAGCGAATATTGAGTGGGCCCTGGCTGTAGAATTAAGTAATTAAAAAATTGTATTAAAACTTTGTTTGTTATTCCAAAAGTCCTTGATTCATATTGGTAACGGTTAAATTTCCTAGAGGTGGGTCCCGAGTTGGTAAATTTATATTAGATGGGTTGTGGCCCAGACAACTTTGGGAACCACTGGTGTAGAAGGTTAATTTATATGCCTGTCAATATAGTCTTTATGTATATGTTTAGTGTCCATAGTCCCTATATCAGTTTTTAGCAAAAGTGGGTGGCTGAAGGAACAAAGATTTCAGGCTCTAAGGGAAAGCTTCTTGCTGGCAGAAGGATGGATTTCCCTGGCCATGGTCACACCTTCTTTTTAAACCTTTTCCAGTCCATCTTCAGGTCTGACTGTTCACATCTTTTCATTTCTATCCATTTTATTTCTGAACTTTTCATTCAGGAAAGTCCAAATGGAGGATGGAAAGTCCACAGATAAAACAGATAAAAGTAAAAAAGGTGGGAGAAGTCAGACCTGAAGAGGATCTAAAGTGAAGGAGTGACCACAGCCTCGGTGACATAAAGAAACCTTTGATTAATTTGAAGGTTTATGGAGATTGAAGGAAAGCCTAAATTACATTATGTAACCCAGTCATCCTGGTTGTAGATTGACCATTGGAACTTCAACACATTTTATTATTATATTACAGTGAATTCTGATTTTTTTTCTTGAACTGGTAAACTTGCATAGGAAGTATGGTCTAGATGTTATTTAAAGGAGAAATATGAGTATCTTTCAAGGATGTGTGGATGCTTCTGACATGCAATTTCTGAAATCTGAGTTCCTGAATATGTGTCTGTGTGTTTGTCTCTGTGTTTGGAACTTTTCAGACCTGAGCATGTCCACTGTATGAAAGGGGGAAACCGACCAACCCTTTCCTTCCCTGACAGTCATAAATGTTCAAGGCAGCCATGATTTGTATGGTTAGTGTCTAGGGCAATGCTGGTTCCATGAGAAAGAACACATGAGAAAGGAGGAAGACAAGATGGCAGGGAAAATCCTGACAATAGATCGGTGACAGGAAACATGGCTGGATGAAGGTAGATGTTTCTCCACCTTCTGAAATCCACTTAGCAACCTTCCTCTGTATTCTATGTGGCCATAAAGTCTTCAAAAGGAACCAGCAAACCAGCTTACAGCGTGGGAAGGGTTTCCAACTCTGGCTACCCATGTTGGCCGTCACTGACACCCACATGAACCATCATTCCGTTCTCTCCTTAACCTGCCAGACACCTGTGAGGAGTGCAGGAGGAGATGAGAGCAGCATCTCCCTCCATGCTCACATTTCTTAGCAGCATTCAGGGACTCATTCCCTCTAAAACTGCTCTTGATAGTGTCAGTAGATTGGCAGCAACCAAGAGCTTCCAAAAATTGCCAAATTTCACTTCATCTGAGAATAAGAAGCCTCCGTTCATACAAAACACAATGTGATTTCAACATTCACTCGAATAGCGAAGATATAGGCGTATATGCCTCCTGTAACAATATACAATATCTTCTTTTGCTCATGCCAAGAAGAGTTGCTGCACCCTATACATCTCAATATTCTGGGGGCTGAAGTACCTGGAAAAAAATTTCCCTGAATTTTTCACTCATTGAAAATTTCCTCCCTCCCTCCCTCCCTGGCAAATTCTGCCTGCATGTCTAAATAAATGTACTGAATGTTCTTCCTTCTCAGACCAACCAGAAGATGGGATCCATCATCACTTTCAGCCTTTTCATTCTTGGAATCTTGGTGTCCAGCTCATTACCAGGAGGTGAGCATATGGCCAATAAACAAGAAGCCAATCTCAGACCTCTCAATACCTTAAATGTCAACGTCAAGTGGATGCTGCAATGTCGGTCTAACACCTGAGAAGCCAGAGGTCTCATGTTTGGTCATATGAGGTCACGGGGACCACTCACTGCAGCTAAGTCTCATCCACTTCATAAGGTTGTTGGGAGGATGAAATGGAGGGAAGAGGAATAATCATTCCCTGAAACACTAACAATAATGCAAAAACCAATCAGTCAAGAAAGCTGAAGCCATAGTAAGAAACACAGAGGCTATTAGACCTTTAGATGTGATTGTGAGGATACGATCAATGTAAAAACTCATGTTGTCTTTTGCTCACAGGAGGAAATCTGAGATACGTATGTCAAAAAGAAGATAAACTCCCATGATAGAATTTTGACAATTTTATGCCACCTGCGTTACCTAAGGCCATGTCTCCATTTTCCATTCACGGTTGTCCTTGTGAGGCCAAGAAGGCACCCAAGGCTGCCCTGCCTCCATCTTCTGTAGCGCCAAGCACCTCATCAGCCCCTACACTAGCACACCCTGCTCAGAGGTACCACAGAAAATTGTGCTGTCTAACTCCAAACTGGAGACAAGGGTGCCTTTTTACATGGCGTCTCCCCCACCCAGATTCTGAGGTTGAGACAGCCTACCATATAGAAAAGTTGGGAATTCAGGGAACACCATGAAGTTTTCTAAGGCTTTCTTTTTCATGCCATGATATTTCACTATTCCTCTTCTACTTTTGCAGCCAAGGCAAAATCCTGCCCTAGGGACTGGTTTGAACACCAAGGCAACTGCTACGCATATTTTAATACCGTACAGAGTTGGGCCGAGGCTGAGGTAAGAACTCTTTCTTGCCATTGTTACTGTGATCCAAATCAGAGGTTTCTACATGGATGTATTTGAATCAGATTCTAATTTGAATATATTCAGTTTTTCTCTATTTGTTTGGAGTCGAACATTTGAATATTCAATTCGAATCAAACTGAATCTGAAAACTGCATTCGTGCACACCCCTATTGCTCAGCAACTTTGGAATGTGCTGGGAAGGGCTCACTTATGTGGGGGGATTTTGAAAAGCAGACAGTTGGCTTTGGAGGTTCAGCCTGAGCAGACACAGGACGATTTTGCACCTTCACTCCCAAGGAAGCAAAGGTTGAGGATGACTCTAGAACTGCACTTCGGATGTTGGGTCTATAGCTATGCGCCGGTGAGGGGCAAATCACGGACAATATGGAGGTGATCATGGAACTGCATCAACAACGCCAAACATCCCGTAGCAGGGCAAAGCGTGAAGGGAGCCATGTTGGGGACAAGGAGCAAAGATGCAGGGCAATTGGAATGCTCTGAGGAAAGTTTCAATGCCTTCTTCTCCATCCACAGATTGAGTGCCAGAGTCATGGTCCTGGAACCCATCTTGCCTCTATCCTCAGCAGTGCAGAGACAGCTTTGGTGGCTAAGTACATCTCCACACACCAGACTAATCCAAGGAATGTCTGGATTGGACTCCATGATGTCCGCCAGGTGAGTTTCAGTGAGATTCCTTCTCTATTTCTTCATCATAAGTGGAATTACTTTTCCAGCTAATTCATCTTCTTGTGCTAAGCCAATAGGGACGCCCCTTCTATATGTCTTCATTTCCATGATCACGTGAATTGTTCCTGTTTCATTCCTACAGAACAGGAAATGGAAGTGGACTGATAGATCAACATACGACTACCAAAACTGGGCTCCTGGAGAGCCTAATAACTCCGAGAACATAGAATTCTGTGTAGAGTTGACAAAGTCAACAGGTAAGGAAACATTCTCAAAAACTGAAGACTGAAGTCTTTTCGGCGCTTACTAGTGATCCAAATTAAGGAGCCCCTTAATCTGGATCACGGGCCAGTAGGTCCACACATTGATGCAAATCAAGGAGGCCCTGCTCCCACTGGTCCAACTCTGTTTGCACTGGATGACCCTTAATCTGGATCAGCTATAGACCCATTTAAACGGGTCTACACCCAAATTAAGGGCCTAATTCTGGATCACAGGACTAGGGGTGTGCCCAAATGCATTTTTCAACATTTGATTCATAACGAATCTAATATTCAAAAGTTTGAATTCGTACAAATAAAGAAAAATGAATGTCTGGACATTAGAATAGATACAAATACATTCGTATCAATTCATATGAATATTCAATACGTATCCAATGATACAAATCTCATATGCATCTGTACATATCCCATATGCATCCTGCTTTCATCCCATACACATCTGTACACACATGCACAGGATGAAATGTCTAATTATTCATACAAATAACTAGCCCAAGGTCATCCAGCTGGCTTCATGGAGGAATGTGGAATTAAACCCTGTATTCCCAGATAAGAGTCCAGCTCCTTAACCATTAAACCAAACTAGAGTGTTTGGTCTGAAAAGTCAGGTATGCTCACGTATTCCAGCTTCCAAGTACTGAAATTGGTCCAGTGAGCCTTTTGCACTTACCTTTGTAGTGCAGAGGTGGTCAGCTCTAAGGCGCACCACATACACGTCATCAAGCCTTTTCTGCCCCAGAAACAGCTCCGCACATCCTGGAGCAACCACAGAGCTGACCACAGAGCACAAACATGTGCTCCACACTTGCACCAGCGCAAGGCTGGTTAGGCCATGGTAAGCTCCTTCTGCACCTCTTCCTGGTTGAAGAGCTGTTTCAGGAGAAGCACGTGATGCATCACATGACAGACATGTGCTGATGTGTCACATGACATGCTGCTCACCTGTGATGCAGTTGCCTGGTTACAGGGCCGGGCCCCAAGATGTGAACATAGCTGCCATCCGGTAGCCATTTGCATTTAAAACCGTTTGAGTGTGCTAAGTATCTGCAAGTGCAGAAGCTTAGTACACCCGGGGTTGTTGCATCCAAGGCTTCTCATCCATCTGTGAAAAGGCCTCAGGATAAGGCCTGAAAAGGGGGGGGGTCGGGGGGTCCAAGTCAGGATGAAACCCTTGATGGGGAATGCAGCACCTCCCCATAGCTTGGAGTCCTAAATCTTACCCCATGGCTAAAGACACCATGGCTAATTGGCTTTTTTGCCTCCTCTCTTCACCCAATATGTGATTGCCCAAGATTCTTGTAATGACATTATGTATCTGTAAGACTTTCCCTCACGAAAGCTACAGTTGTCAAGCTAATCTTTTTAGGCACGGCCATTTTATAAGTGCTGGATCCAGACATGGAATGGGGGAATGGGGAAAATTCTTGATTTCCAGGACTCCAAATAACAGGAAAAGCCTAACTTCTGAACTATGGGATTTCTAATGATATTTTTTCCATCTAATATAATCTCTGCCCACAAAGTAACTTTTTCTTATGTACGAAAGACCATCAGATATTTAGAAACTGACAATATTTCCTAGTAAAGAATATTCAGAAGTTCATTCTCTTGGGAATGTTTTGGAGCCATGCTCCAGGTAGCCCAAGACCATGAGGTCTTTACTCCAAGGAAATGTTCCACTCTCTGCTCTAACTAAGATCATTGGCCAAGAAATATTGTGTTAGACTACCACGTGTAACTCTGTGTCCTTGGCATTTTTAGATTTTAAGAAGTGGAATGATGCACCATGTGATAAACGTGATGCCTACATTTGTGAGCAACAACTGTAGAGAAGAGTGCAGATGGTGAATGAGATGCTGATTGAGCAAATGTCTCTCTGACCTCCTGCTTTTAACCTACAAAAGAACTAAACAGCTCTCATCTGTCTCCTCCAAAATGATGCTATGGGGCTCTTTCTTTGACTACAGTACAATATGCTAGTAAACTCTTTCTGATGCATGACTTTTCTTGTGTGTTTGTCATTTTTGTTCAAGACCCTTCCTTTTCAAAGAACTTGGTATGCTCATTGATAAGAAAATGGGCATGATTCAGCAGTGTGATCCAAATGCAAGAAGGGCTAATGCAGTCCAGACCGAGGCCAAATTTGGTACCTGAGAAAACAAGTTTTGGCACAGTTTGGGGGTCTGGCATGCATTGTTTAGCGAGCCGGGACCATGCATGGGGATGATCACGGGCCATGCGGGGAGGAGATTGGTGTTCACGTCATTAGGAGGTGGAGTGTGCTTGTCGTTCCTGCCCTGTTCATTGGAGATTGCAGCCGCTGACATTTTAAAATCCCAATTGCCAAGGCAGGCAGGATACTGGCTTAATTTCTGTGCATTTTCCATGGAAATATTTCCACCCCCGTTTCCCAATTGCCAAGGCAGGCAGGAAAATGGCTTGATTTTTGTTCCAATTCCAAAAATTTTCAACCCCCATTTCACGATTGCCAAGACAATAATGAAATAAAGGCTTCTTTTTCTCCCTTTTAAACTTGGTGGGCGTTTTCGCGGTTCCTGGTGGAGCGGAGGTGCGCAAAACTGCTCAAGCACCTAACTGCCGCCAAACCTTGTAGTGGCTTTTGATCTTTTAAAATTATTTATAAATTTATTATTATGAAGTAAGCTTTATTTTAACTTTTTTTCTGTGCCTCCCAGCCCAGTACTGGCTTTCTGTGCTGCTAAGGGCAGGGGGGATGCCATTACAGAGTATTAATCTGTTTTCATTTTGGGGAAGAGGACTAAAGGGGGCTGAAACATACTATAGTGGGTGGATACTGCATGAATTTGCCTTCTCCTTTGTCCAATGTGTGATTCCACGCTGTTGAGTGACAAAACCTTTATCCTATCAGTGTGCAAG
Organism: Aspidoscelis tigris stejnegeri; assembly: GCA_023333525.1. Lineage (NCBI taxonomy): Eukaryota > Metazoa > Chordata > Lepidosauria > Squamata > Teiidae > Aspidoscelis > Aspidoscelis tigris. The sequence goes on from JALMGA010000009.1 coordinate 12,626,531, forward strand.
GAGTGTTGTGATGGTGGAAACAGGTAGAGATCCAAAAAGGTCTTGTAAAAGAATCTCAGGACAGGAACAGAATGGTGTGAGCATAATGACCCAAACTGAAGGTGAACTGAGGAAGGATTATCAGGCATCAGGTGTGATCAGAGTTAGTGTGTTTTCAGTCTGGCTTCTTTATAATACAGATTCTTTCAACAAGGTTCGACCACGGCCTTAGATTGCAAGCCAGGCAACAAGCCATTCGTCACTAACCTATATTGGTTGTCAGATGTTATTTCCAAATCAGAACTCTGAAGCTGTATTCAACTTATATGTAGATAAGGTTCAAACCATACAAGGAAAGAGTAATAACCTTGGAACTGTTCAGATGAAGGAAACTAGGACATTCCATAGCCAGAAGGCCGAGAACCCAAATAGGGAAACCAGTATAACTATCGCGTCGTAGTTACCATTTGTAGCAGTACCGGAAACAATCTTCAATTTTAGGGCTGCAGCTCAGGCAGGTCATGACTGCAAAAGATCCCAGACTCATTTCCCGTTATCTCCAGAGCAAGGCTGGAAAAGGGCTTTATCCAAATCCTCAGATTTATTCCTCAGAACTTGGTAGCTGCCAGTGCAGAGTGTCTTGGTTCTTCTTCCTGTCCTCCTTGCTGCTAGGTGCTACTGCTATGGTGCTTAAAACCCCCAAGTTGATGAAATGTTTTTGGGGAGGTTAATAAAGGATAAAAGGCATTTTCCTGTATTCCTCACCAATCAATGTCCGGATCAACACTTCCTCTGTAAAACAGACATTTTCTACCCATGGGCTATATTCTGCTTCTGCAATTAGTTGTGCTGGTCTCCTTCATCTCTCATAAGCTATCCCACATAGAATTAACAAAGAAAGGGAAGTATTGAAGGGCTGGGGGTAGGGTAACCTGATAAAGTTCAGGAATATTCAATTATTTTCATTCCCAAAATAAAAGATTCCCTCTCCCCCTCTCAAGGAGGAACTGCCTACAGGTCGGTTCTGTTGTCTCTTCTTCTCACTCACACCATGGCTGTGTTCACACCTACATTTTAATCCAGCTTCAATCCACTTTCAGAGTGAGAGAACAGGTCAGCAGATTTTCTGAGTTAGGAAATGCCGATAGAAAGCGTGACACTTTGCTGATGTGTTCTCTCACTCTGAAAGTGGATTGAAGCTGGATTAAAACACAGGTGTGAATGCAGCCATGCAAGCATGCATGCACACATAATTCTTCATAAGAACATAAGAGAAGCCTTGCTGGATCAGGCCACAGCCCATCTAGTCCAGCATCCTGTCGCACACAGTGGCCCACCAAATGCTCACGGGCATCTCAAGCAGAGACAAGGACAAACCTTTTCCTGCTCTCGAGTCCCAGCAGATGGCCTTAGAAGCGCCCCAGTTCCTCCACCCCTCAGCCTGAAAGATGCACCTAGGCATTCGTTCTAGTAGCCATTGATACATCTGTCATCCATAAATTTGTCTAACCCTACCTTAAAGCCATCCAGACTGGTAGCTGTCACCACCTCTTCCGGCAGCACATTCCATAAGCCGATGACCCTCTGGGTGAAGAAATACTTCCCCCTGTCAGACCTTATTCTCCTACCCATCAGCTTCATAGAGTGCCCCCTGGTTCTAGTGTTGTGCGATAGAGAAATTTTCTCTATCCACCCTTTCTATACCGTGCATAATTTTATATACTTCAATCAGGTCCCCTCTCAAACGCCGTCTCTCCAGACTGAAGAGGCCTAGACGTTGCAGCCTGGTTTCGTAAGGGAGGTGTTCCAGACCCTTAATCATTCTGGTTGCCCTTCTCTGCACCTTCTCTAGTTCCACAATATCCTTTTTGAGGTGTGGTGACCAGAATTGTACACAATACTCCAAATCTGGCCTCACCATAGATTTATAAAGGGGCAAAATGACACTTGCTGTCTTATTTTCTATTCCCTTCCTAATTATTCCCAGCATTGAATTTGCTTTTTTCGCTGCTGCCGCGCACTGGGTTGACACCTTCATGGAACTGTCCACCAGAACTCTGAGATCCCTTTCCTGGTGTGTTGCAGAAAGCTCAGACCCCATCAGTTTATAGACGTAATTTGGATTCTTGGCCCCAATATGCATTACTTTGCACTTGTTAAGATTAAAGCACATTTTGCCACTTGGTTGCCCACTCACCCAATGCTAAGAGATCCCTCTGGAGCTCTTGGCAATCTCTTTCAGATTTTACTACCCTAAATAATTTAGTATCATCAGCAAACTTTGCTATTTTACTATGTACCCCTTCTTCTAGATCATTGATGAATAAATTAAAAAGCATTGGTCCCAGTACTGAGCCTTGAGGGACCCCACTTTTTACTTCTTTCCACCCTGAGAATTTGCCGTTTATTACTACTCTCTGCTTTCTGCCCTTAAGCCAGTCACAAATCCAGGACAGTAATGTTTATTTATTTGACTAGTCATCTGACCATTTCAAAGTAGAATAAAATACTATACAAATAAAATAAAACAGAAGAAGGCAAAGTAGAGCAATCGACCATCTATTTACAATCAAGGTCTTAATTGCCCAGAACTTGTCCTTTTATTCTATGGCTGATGAGTTTACTCAGTAGCCTTTGATGTGGGACTTTGTCAAAAGCCTTCTGAAAGTCCAGATAGACAATGTCTACTGGTTCACCTTTATCCACGTGTTTATTGACACTCTCAAAGAATTCCAATAAATTTGTGAGGCATGATTTACCTTTGCAGAAGCCATGCTGGCTTTTGTTCAGCAATGCTTGCTCCTCCATATGCACACTAATTTTGTCTTTAATAATGGTTTCCATCGCCTTACATGGAACTGACATTAAGCTAACTGGTCTATAGTTGCCTGGATCACCCCGGATCCTTTTTTGAAGACTGGTGTTACATTTGCTACCCTCCAGTCCTCAGGTACGGAGCCTGATGTTAGGGAAAGATTATATATTTTTGCTAGAAGTTCGGCAATTTCGCATTTGAGTTCCTTAAGGACTCTTGGATGAATACCATCTGGTCCCGGTGACTTGTTCACATTTAGTTTATTGAGACATGCCAGGACCTCTTCCTTGGTTATTTCTGTACAGTTTAACTCTTCAGAAAATACAGGCTCAGCTACTGGCATGTGTCTTCTGTCTTCCTCCGTGAATACGGAAGCAAAAAATTCATTTAGTCTCTCTGCAATCTCCGTTTCTTCTTTAATTACCCCTTTCTGTCCTTTACCATCTAGTGGTCCAACTGCTCTCCTGGTTGGATTCCTACTTCTGATATACTTATAGAAGTTCTTGTTATTTCTTTTGATGTTTTTAGCAATGTGCTCCTCAAAATCTTTCTTAGCTTTCCTAATGGCCGTCTTGCATTTGTGTTGCCAGTGTCTATGTTCCCTCCTGTTCTCCTCATTTGGACAAGCCTTCCATTTCCTAAATGAACTCTTCTTGTTTTTAATGACTTCATCTACTGCATTTGTGAGCCACATTGGTTTCTTCTTGGACCTAGAAGTCCCCTTTCTTCTTTTAGGAATGCATTCTAGTTGTACTTCCATTATTGTGTTTTTAAGTAGTCTCCATGCATTTTGAAGTGATTTAACTCTTTTGACTTTCCCTTTCAATTTCCTTTTCACTAATTTCCTCATTTTGGGGAAGTTTCCCTTATGAAAGTTTAAGGTCTCTGTGTTAGACTTTATTAAGAACTTATTCTCTGTATTTAAGTTGAAGGTTATTGCATTGTGGTCACTGTTCCCAATTGGATCAGCTACAGTGACGTCCTTTACCAGGTCCTGAGCATTACTTAGGATCAAGTCCAGCACTGCATTTCCCCTGGTTGGTTCCATGACCATTTGTTCCATGGAACAGTCATTAAGTAGGTCTAGGAATTTTCTCTCTCTATCCTGAGTTGAACAGGAGTTCACCCAGTCTATGTGAGGATAATTGAAGTCCCCCATTATGACCACCCTATCTTTATGGGATACCTCCTTTACCTCCTTCTCCAGTTGTTCATCTCCTTCAGACGTATGGTTGGGAGGACGGTAGCATGTCCCTATTGTTAGACTTCCTTTTTGGCTTGGTATTTTTACCCACACTGCTTCTGTGGAAGAGTCAGACTCACCTGGACATTCCAGTTCCATTCTATCTCTTCTTTAATATACAAGGCTACACCACCTCAATGTCACCCTTCCCTGTCTTTCCTGTACAGTTTGTAACCTGGTTTATTGTGCTTCTTTATTTATGCTTTATTTTGTACATTTGCTCCCAAGGGACTAGTGACTGACTTGATCTTCCTTTGTAGGCCAGATGGCAGGTGAACTTACTGTGTAGGGTTCTGGAGAGGGTGGTAGCAGGTAATATTTGTGGAGTGTTATCAGACCTTTGGGACCTGGAACAAGACCGTGTCTACCACTTTCTAGGCCAGGCTCCTGTTCCAGGAAATGTCCACTATTGATCCACAGGGCTATTGATCCTAAATACCCTCTGTTTTTCTGTAAAAATATCATTTCTGCAACACAAACTAATCCTGTCGGCAAGGTGCCATGGTGTGATACTTGAACTTTAAATATCTTATGCCCTGGAGAAAAGCAGCGGTGATATTGGCATAATATTTTGGTTGCCCAAATTAAATACTTGGTTGATTTTAGACATCCTGGATGTTGGCAAAGTTCCTTGCTTCCTTCAGACTCTGTCCTTGTCCCAAGGTAGGATTTTTGGTTTAAAAATGAGTCCCCTGTCCATTCGTTGTCTATGCCATTCATTGTATCCACTCTGCACCTTCTGAGCTACAATCAGATCTTGGAGTAGCTTTTGACCATCTGAAATTCCACCACATCACTGAAGAGCTGAAGCCTGGGAACCTGGCCTCTCCTAGATGCTGCATTGGCTTAGCAGCATGGGATAAGAACTGGTCTGAAGTGGGAGCGATGAACTGAAAACAATACGTAAGTTTGATTATTCAGTGGAATGGATCAGTAGCAGTTTAATCTTTCTCTGTGAGAGGGATATTTTGTATTGTTGTTTGACTGTGTTGCATTGGTTGTTATTTAAATTAAAAATTAACAGGAAAAATTAAAAATATTTTAAAATTAAAAACCTAATATCAAAGAAAAAAAAAGAGATAAGAACTGGTGCTGGTTAGTTTTAGTTTGGCAAGGTTGGTGTTTCAAAATTGAACTGTGAGAAGCGAGGGAGTGTCCAGAAACGTTTAAACATGAGACTGAACTATGTTGAAATATTCATTGTTCTGTCTGAGCTTTTGAAGATGCGGTTTCTTACCTATAAACCAACATATTGCCTGAGAATGAAGTTGCTTGTGGCCTTGTGGTTTTGACAGACTTAAGCGTCTTCTGAGTGGCCTGTACAAAAATATTATGAGGAAATGGTTCATGAAGCAATGATCAACCAGGGCAGTGAGCAGCATGTGATTGTACATTTTCAAATACATCTATGGTACTTAATATTTATTTATTTATTATTTACATTTCCATCCTGCCTCATACCTGAAGGTCTCTGGGCGGGTAACAACCGTTAAAACAACAGATTAAAAACAGAATATACATTAAAAGCACTTTTAAAAATTCCACAAATCTAAAACAGTACACAGCATGTTTAAATTGATGGTATCTGTGCTGGGATGGGAAATATAATTATCTCAGCCAAAGGCCAGGGCAAAGAGGTGTGTCTTCACTGCCTTCCTAAATATATTTAAGGAAGGGATGTGATGCACCTTGAGGGGGAGACTATTCCATAAAGTAGTCTGGGGGCCATCACCAAAAAGGCTGTTTCCCGGGTGCCCACCAACCTCACTACTGAAGGTGGTGGGACGACCAGGAGGGCCTCACTGCGTGATCTTAAGGCATGGGCAGGTTGATATGGGAGAAGGGGTTCCTTTAGATATCTGGGGCCCAAATCATTTAGTGCCTTATAAGTCAGAGTCAGTACCCCTTCAATATGCCCCTTCATACGTTATATTAAGCTTTCCCTGGGCTAAATTAAGCTGACTAGTATGAAATGCTTTATGAAAAGTGACTGTACCTGTGTGCAGTGACAGCCTGTAGGTTGGGACACTGAGATAGTGTGGGTTGGGCTTTGGTGTACTAGATAGCTTCACTTTTGCCCACCTGAGTCAAGGTCTAGTTGTCAGAATGGGGTCTCTGCCATGAATTGTGGGTGAACTTTTCCTGCAGGTGGAAATAATAGTACAGGGAATTAGAAACGTATTGCAGCTACTGTCTGAGCTCACATGGAATTAGGCCTAATAAAGATACTCACCATAGAAATTACAGGATTGTCAAGAGCTATCAGGGCACTGACGTATATACCACAGCTGATAATAGTGCTTGAATAAAACATGCAGACCACTCTATGACGCCAGTATAACAAAGTATGGGAGATATGACTTGAACATATGATTATGCATTGTAGAAATGCAATGCAAGCTGAATGAAAGAGAAAGTCAATGTTAATGAGATGGAAGTCCGAATTAGATGCCATCCTGAGAATCAGCCCTAAGTTCCTGTCAGGACAGTCTGTGCTGTCAGTGATTTGAAGAGAATTAGTTAACAACTGAGTTACAGAATTCTTTAGAAATGGTGTGTGGCAAAGAGATATGTTTTGAAATTTGGCTTTCATTCCTCCCCAATTCTCTTTTTTCTGGGTGTGGTCAAACACAGGATATAATCAGGCTTGAAGTTGGCTCGAGTTCTCTGTGTTCCGACAGTTTGCAAGGAGTCCACTGTATCTGCAGAGTAATGGTCCCGAAACGTGAAGTATCCCTATTTGGATTAAAAGGGGTCTCGCTGCTGGATTTAGAAATACTCCACACTATTTAGCAAAATGGGAATACAAGTGGGTTTTTGGGGGGAGGAAACCATGCTTTAGGGGCATTCTCCTAAGTTTCCCCTGATCCAATGATAAGCCTCTTCCCCGGGCTCTCCACCATTACATCCTAAGGAGATACGGCTGGCTGAAAGGGGGGTGGGGGGAGAAGCTAACAATGTAAGAAGAGATCAGACCTGGTAGTGGGAAGTGAGTGAAAGTGCCTGATTTTACTAAGAGGGACTCTCTGGCAGTGGTTGCAAAGTGTGTTGGCTCCTGTGTAAAAGCATGCCTGCCTGCCCCTCACTCATTCCTTCCTGATCGCCTCTGCCATCCATCCCTTTTTGCCTCAATTCCGATCCCTGCAATTTCATGCTGATCTGCTGTAATGATCCAGTGCAAAGTTCCATTGTCTGTTCCTGTGTAAAAGCCTGCCTGCCCCTCAGTGGATACAAGATTGGGAGGGCAGACAAGTGGTGAACAAAAGCTGCTGCCAAAGGACTCCATGATCTGATGCAGGGGAAGGTTAATGTAGGGAGTGGGGTGGAGGGTATGATGGTGTCCAATTGCTGATTGCATGAGGAGGGGGGTTCTGCTGGGGGCAGGAGAGAGGGGAGGGAGTTCCTCCCTTGCCAGGCACTGAAGAATGGAGAGTGAGTCTGCATTATATGCTAACAGTGGGAATGCAAAACACCAGGCCTGGCTGCTGGTTTTAAAAAAAACCTTTTAAAAAACCAGATTAAATTGTTGAGTGGGAACCTGAGGCCTCTTCACACTACTATAGAATGCTTTGGCCTGAATGCGTCTAAGACACTTTCCCAAACTCACTGGTAGGTAAAGGACATGTTGCAAATTATTCATTCATTCATTCATTCATTTACATTTATATCCCTCCCTATACCCTAGGGTCTCAGGGCGGGTAACAGCATATTTAAAAGACAAAAATACTTAAAATAAAACCATATATAAAAACAGTATAAGACAATAGTATGTGCAGTAGGAAAAACTGTGCCACATTTAGCCAAAGGCCAAATGCATATTTTACCTATCTGCGTGCAGATGGAAAACTGTCTTAGACGTGTTCGGGTTGAACAACTGTCCCAGGACTCACGAGTCCCGCCCCCAGCCTCCCCCCATTGGCTGCTGTGGAGCCAGGGGTGGAGAGCCCTGGCATCTCCCTTCCCTGTGGTCGCGTGCACTCCCTGGGGCCATATCGGCTTCCCGGTGCTGACAGAACTCCCACCCAGCACCCTCCAACCCACCCCAGGGGTGCACGCATGTGAATGGGGCTTACCTGCTTGGCGCAGGGCAGCCAGTGGAGTGAGGAGGCCAGCCGCATTCTGTGCCTGCACTCGGGGTGGCCCCTGATTCGCCAGGCACTCGCGCCTCAGCAGATGGCCAGTTGAAGCCAGGCAGGTTCCTGGCAAATCAGGGACCGCCCCATTCAGAGGCACCGGCCTCCTTGCCCCACTCGCTGCCCTGCACTGAAGAGGTAAGCCCTGTTCATGCGCGCGTACCCTTGGTGGGTGTCCTGCCGGCGTGGGGAAGCCAATCTGGCACTGGGAAATGTGTGCGACCACAGGGAAGGGAGGTGCGAGGGTTGTCCATTCCTGCCTCCAGAGCAGCCAATGGGGGGTGGGTGGGAGGCCAGGGGTGGGGCCCAGCTGTCACGGAGGGAGAGCATGCGAATGCTTTCCCTCTGGTACAGCTGGGAATGCACCGGGATGGTTTCAGAGCACTTTTTTGTGCTCTGAAACTCAAATGCATGTAGATGCGTTGGGACAGGCCGGGGTGGCCCGGAACAGAGCCGCCAGGCCACAGGAGTGAATGCTGCGTCCCAACTTGTTCTATACATGTTTGAAAACCCCTCATGCAAAAAGGCCTCTGGCCTCTGACTCTGCAAACAGGATCTGCTTCCAGGAATGCAGCACAAATGCAGATACATGCAAAGTGAACAGGCTTTTGTTTCGCAATGAGAGCTTAGAGCTGGCTGGATTAGCTCAGTACCATATTGTTTAAATTCAGACAGCTGCTAGCAGTGTGAATGCAAGAGATCACTTGGTGCTATGCCAATGTTTAGACTGCTTTAGCTGATCATGGCTATTTACAGTTCTGCCCATCTCTCTGACTCACGCTGCCACTTTGATTTGCCAACATGACCTTTGCCTGAACTCACAGCCCAACACCTGGACGCCAGGCCATCAGCTCTGTGCCACTAGTTGAATCTGAGTTTGAATTTCAACCTTTTCAGCCAATGCCCTCCCTTTTGTTCTTCCTCCACAACCGCAAAAGAGTATAACCTCCCAATGCTGGCTTTGTCCACTTCGTTAGGTGGATCTCTCCCCTCAAATGGTTGCTGAAACATGACACTAACCCTAATTTCCTTTGCTGAAGAGGGGAGTGGTTCTGTTGCTTGCATTGTCCATTGAAAAAGGATATTGCCTGGCTTTGCCTTGTATTGAACAGAATAAATGTGTCCTTTTTTGCGTTTTAATAAAGATGGTTAAATACGCATTGTTCCTGTTTTCAGAACATCTTATTTTGCTTAAATTCCTGTGATTCCACTTCAGCCAAGTACATTCTACCTAGAGTAGCTGGAACAAAAGTTCTACCAATAAAATTAGTTTATTCCCTTTACAGATGGGCTGTGGCCTGATCCAACAGGGCATCTTTTATGTTGAGGATCTGTGTCACCCCAAAGCCTGAAAAAAAAAAGCAAATTTCCCTTAGGGTGGGATATTCTACTTGGTCAGTCTTCCTTCCTGAAGAACTGGTTTGGGCTAGTGTTTGCTTAGTTAAATAATTTTTATTAATATTTTACCACAATTACAATGTAAAGAAATGACATCTTAACATAGCATGACATAGATTATATCCCATCCCCTCACTGTTTAGTAATTATAATCGTTCATTTAAGTAAATTTGGGTGCATCCCCAAGCAATTTAAAGTCTGCTGGAACTCCTCTTTTGCCTCTGATGGTGTCCAATTGCCAGTCTTCTCAAGGTGCTTCCAGCGTTACAAAATGAGGAAAATCCATGACAAACTACATGCCCTTTAAAGAAGACTTTCAGGGCTCTATTTGGAAGTCGCGGGTTTTCCTCGTAACATTTACCTTCGGGACGCTCCGTGGCAAAAGGGGCAGTGATTTCTTGCCTGCACACACAGCCAAAAAAGCATTCACACATCTCAGCAATGCAGCAGGTTCCCTTCCTTTCCTTTGTAAAAAGAGCCAGAATTGCTCAGAATTGCAACATTGTTATCAGGTGATTTGTGAAAGTGTTAAAAGTGTGCATGAGCGAAGGATCGCGCTGCCGATGGCTGCAGCCATTGACTTTGCAGGGACGGGAAGCCTTTTCTAACAGAGAACTAAGTGAAAGTAAGTGCTGAAAGTGAATGAGTGAGCGATCATCTGCCTTTGCAGGGACGGGAAGCCATTTCAGGGGACGGAGATCTGGCTATTTTTCCTTTTAACAAGAGAGGGGGCGGGGGGAAAAAGATGCGGGGAAAGGAAACAGGCTTCCTTGGGGACGGAAGGTGCGTTAAAAACACGCATTTTGCTGAGCCTCGTGCGGACGCTTATTGTGGAAGTGCATGGCACTTTTAAAGTCCGCTTGATTAGAGTGACAGCAGAGGGAACTCAGAGAGGCAAATACTGTATTTTCTGGCGTATAAGACTACTTTTTAACCCAGGAAAATCTTCTCAAAAGTCGGGGGTCGTCTTATAGCCGGGTGTTGTCTTCTTATACAGCGAATATATCCCAAACTCTATATTTTAACTGGAAAGTTGGGGGTCGTCTTATACACCCAGTCGTCTTATACGCTGGAAAATACGGTAAGTCTTTTGGGGATTCAGCCTTTGTTATTTCAACATACATTATTTCTTTCCAGTTTGCATCCATATGTAACAATTTCCTCCGGCACTTCTTAAAGGTATTTTCCAACTTGTCCATTGCACAATGCTATTCCACCCCCCACTCAGGATAGCAAATTGGAGTTGATCCAGTATATAATGATTCCATTTCTTCAAATTCTTTTTTTCTGTTTCTTTCTACTCACGCACCATTACAATGAACTGTTTTAATAAATATTTGTTGTCAATGTTATTATTTTAATATTATGCACAAGACATAGATCGCTTGTCCATGAAATGGATGTGTTAAATATTTCACTAATTCTGCTTTCTACTGATCTCCAAAATTTCTGAACCTCTTCATAGTTCCACCAAAGAAGGTGGCTCCAACACATGGAAGTTCCATCCTTAGTAATATTAGCAATTTGAGCCAGAATTCTGTACCACCTGTTAACTGTCTTCATTCTTCATTCTTTCAGTCTGTTATGTTTGAGCCTTTAAAAAAAAAAAATATTTGCTTTATCTGTTTCTACATTCATTCTCCATTTGTTTAGTAAAAATTTCTACAATCTTTTCCTGAGCTACCACCATTAATTTATGAATACTCCCAGTACCCCTTTTTCTTCACTGAACATTTCCTCTATATTTTTTGTCTCCAGTAAGCCTGACTTCAACTTTGTGTTTCGAACTCCGGGTGGAGTTCTTTTCCTGTCAAGAATTCAGAGGCCTATTTGCACTATGGCCTTTGAATGCAATCAAGATGGTTGCACCCCGTGGAGGTCCCCTGAGCCCACCCCACACCTAGGGCCACGTGCCTCCTCCGGGACACATGTGCGCAACTTACCTTGTCACCGCTGGAAACCAGACTGGCAAGCCCATGGGCAGGGCTTGCTAGTTCGATCTGTGGCGGCGTGCGCCTCCGTGCACCACAGACTGTTATAGGTCAGTGGCACGTACCTGCCCAGAACACCTGGGACTGAAGCAGGAGTTCTGTGCAGGTGTGCATTGCTGACGAATAACAGGCCATGTAATGCCACAGATTGAATTACCAAGCCCTCCCCATGGACTTGCCAGTCCGGTCTCTGGTGATGACAAGGTAAGTTGCGTGCATGCGTCTGGGGGGAGATGGGTAGACCTGGGTGGGTGGGGTACCCAGGGGTGACCTCCAGGGGGCGCAGCTGCCTTGACTGAGGCAACTGCACCCCACCAAGGCCGAACACCGGCTGGATCCTGCCTGTCTGCCACTTGGTTGATCGTGACCCAATAGCAGCAGTAGAGGGCGGAGACTCTGACCCACGTGTCAGCCTTTTTGGGCTAGGACACATGGGGACAGATTCCCCACTCGCACTTAGGTATCCCCTCGTTCTTCTTGAGCAGGAAAAAATAGTAGAGATGTGTATGAATTATTAATCAGGATTGCATTTGTAGAAATTCATATAAATTTGAAAATTTGCATTCAGATCAGATATTTGCTGCAATTGAGGGTTGACGTTCAAATGCAAAGTGCCTGCTTATGTTCATTCATTTGATGCTTCATTGTATTTGTGAAGGTGGGGAGGCAGCAAAGAGGCTGCCCAGTCATATTTGCAGCAGATTCAAAGAGGATTCAAAGCAGATGCAGAGTAGATTCAAAGTGTTCAGAGCAAAGTGGATTCAGAAGCGTTACGGGCAGCAAGGATTCAAAGCGGATTTGAATAGCATTTGAGGAACGTTCACAGCCAGATTTGAATCCTATCCTATTTGCATTTGCTTTGATGTGATGCAAACACGAAAAACACTTGTGTGCACCTTTAAATAAGAGATAACATTTAACCTCAAAACCCCCCTGAAGTATAAATGCAGAAGAGAGATGCAATAAAGCAAAAAGGGGAAGCAAATTTGCTGAGTGGAGGCGAAAAGGCAAATATAGCTTCCAGGTGCACAGGGTAGTCTTTTTCACACGCCACGCGGATGTACAAATCTTCAGATGTGCCAGAGTATTTGCAGTCATTTGGCGCACTCCCTCCAGTATTCTTGCAGTCCACCATGTTGAAGAGCTGTGTGCTATCTATAAAGTTACCATAAGGAGTGCCATGGCCTTGGCAGACTTGAGCAACAACTTTAGTGTCATTGTTGATGAAGGTATTCCTGGGTTTGCAACGTTCTGGGTTCAGTTTTCTTCCCACCATCATCAGGTCACAGTAGGCATTGTCGTTGGGGGCTGAGGTTTTGGGGAAATTAATGTGCTTGTTCTGAAAAGCTGCCCAGGTTTGTGCTTCACAGGATTTCACCAGCAGAAGCCCAAGGAGGATGGCCAGATGGGAGGACAACCTGTAGGAGGCCCTGGAGGACATCATGGTAGGACCTTGGAAGCAACCAAGAAGAAATAAATAAGGATACATTGTTGAGGGAAAGCACTGAAGAGTAATCAGCCCACAACAGGAGCTCAGAATTCAAACGGACATTGTTTCAGACTGCAGCCTATGTCAATATTTTTCCATATTTTAAGTGCTCGTCCCCATGGCAAGGATATTGCAAGGCAAATGTGAGTTAGGCTCGCAAAAGTCCCCATGCAAAGCCCTAATTCGGGCTACATGAGGGACAAAATCCTCAAAATTGAAGTAAAAAAACCCTTTATAACTGTTCTTGCCCTGAATTACGGGGCAAGAATGAGTTATAAAGGGGGCATGGGGACACTCCCGGGTTACGATTGCAGCGTTAGTGGGTAGAGTTTCACTGTCCCTGCCACTAACACTGTGATCGCAACCCCCCCTTGCCTGAGTGCTTAATCGCCCAGGTAAGGGCTTGATTTACCCCAAACAGCCGCCTGACAGCTGCCCTGCAATCAGCTGAGCAACTGTCAGGTGGGTATAGGGGCCGTCAAGAGCAGGGCAGAGCTCCCGTAAGATTTTTAAAATAGATGCGTCATTCAAAAAAGAACAGAAAGTACTTGGAAAATGAGAGCAACTCATCTTGTGAGCCAGTTTAGTCTAGAGGTTAGGGAGCCGGACTCTTATCTGGGAATATTGGGTTTGATTCCGCCCTCCCCCATGAAGCCAGCTGGGTGATCTTGGGCTAGTCACAGCTCTCTTCTGAGCTCTCACAGCCCCACCCACCTCACAGGGTGTCTGTTGTGGGGAGAAGAACAGAAAATCTTTGTCAGCCGCTTTGAGTCCCCTTAAATGGGTGAGAAAAGCGGGGTAGAAAAGCACTCTTCTAACTCTTCTTCTTCATCTTGCATTCATGACTTTGCCTGAACACAATCATGGATGAGGAAATTCCCAGTAAACTGATATTTAAGGGTAAAGGAGCCCCCCAGCCTTTGCTGGTGCTGACATAGTTTTCTTGGAAATGTTGCCCTGGTCAGAGGACTAAAGCTGAGATGGAGCTCTGATAGGGATGTTCATGGATGGGTTTGGTTTTTTTTGCACTTTATTCATGCCAAATCGAATGGAAGAAAATTCATTCCGGTTCAAATAGATCCCCTTCTAATGTGAGGATTCTATTCTATATGAATGTATTTGTACAAATTTGTATGACTGTCCAATATGAATGCATATATATCGAATACTGTAAGCATCAAATCCACCGTGAACCCACTCTGAATTTGCTCTCAAAATGTATCAAATGCACTTTGGATCCATTGCAGATGTGACTGGCACAGCTGCTTTCCCACCTCCCCGTTTCGTGAGTGTTCTGAAGCATACATATGAATGGATATGAATGACAGTGTACAGATGTCGTAACATTCAATTCATATGAATTCGTATGAATATTGTACATTACAAATATTCACGCGCATCCCTAAACTCTGAGCACTTGCTACGCATTCTGCCAAGTCCTGGGTTTCTACCAGTTCTGAATTTGTCTGAGCGCACAACAGGCTTCAATCGCTACATTTTGTGACTTTTCTCCAAATTTTGATTTTGTACAGCTCTCTTCTGCATCGCCCAACTCAACAATAGTATTTACTGTCTCTGAAATTAGGTTCCATCCTTGACTTTTCTCTATTTCTCTAACCTCATTTTCCTCTATTTTGGAAATTAAGGGCCTCCTCGGTTCTTTATCCTAGCCATACCTCCACTGCGTGCAAATAAAAACCTGGCAAAAATGGCCCCTTTGTGTTGACTGGGAACCCAGTCTCTGTACAAACTACCATGTCCTTATCAGACAATAAGAACATTTACTATACTCACCTGAGTTTTGGAGGAAGCCTTTCAATAAAGAAGGTACGGGTAGGAATAGCCACAAACATGCACTCTGTGTTGGAAAAAATAATCTTCCCTGGCTTCTTCTGAATACCTGGTCTCAAAGTGAGGGACTTTCTCAAATCCTGCTCCAGAATGTGGGTCACCAAGTGGCTTGTTCTCTTTTAGCTGCACTTTTAGATTAGTCAGGTTTAGATTAGTCATGTTAGAATCACTTTGCTCCACCTGCCACAGGAACCTGAAACTTATCAGAGTATTTATTTGTTTAGGAGAATATTCAGAGAGACACCCTGCACAGCATAGCTCATGGCTTTGGTACAAAGTTCAAACCACTCCCATATGATAAGGCTGCAATCCACGCAGTGCACACTAGAACACTAATACTGCAGAATGCTAAGAAGGGCTCACTGTGCTGCTCCCCTCCACTGTGGAAAGCATTCTTGATAACTGCTGTTTCCTCCACTCCGTGTGGGGAAGTTCCCTGTCTGTGATGTTTTTGCTGGTGGGCACAGTGGCAGATGTGTGTGCAGCATCCCACTGCTGTAGTGATTCTCAGTGTGGCGAGTGAAGGGTGCCGTGGCAGCATGCTTTGCTCTCAGGGTTGCAATAGGGAACCTGCCTCGTTGGTCTAACCCATGGCAAACCAGCCATTAATCTGAAACTCCAATAGCAAAAGAGGAGAGACTTTTGGCCCTTGATCTTTCTTCCTCATCACCTTCTTGTGTGGGATAGACGCCTGGCTGGCGCTTGACATGCAGCAGAGGCACCTGGCACTTTGCTTCTTTTCTGGGACAAAGAAAGCTGGAGTTGTCTTGCTCCTGTCTGCCTGAGAGCTTTGACGCAGCCTCTCTGCTTGACACACAGACAGCTGGGGAAGAAGAATAAAGCAAGGTGGGAGGAACCTCCTTTGCTTCCTGGGAACTTCAAAACAGAAGCCCACACTTGAGAAGAAAGGAGAAGAAATCGAGATGGCAGTTCTGAAGCAACTTTCCCAAAGCTCACATGCACGTTATTGAGTTTGGAGATAGCAGGCACTGTGTAGCTGACCATAAAGAGCGGCACAGGGCGAGGGGTATGCAAGAATTGCACAAAGATGTTAATTTTGCACAACTGATTGGAAGAGAATCTCAGATGTTGCTTTTGCAAAGATGGTGCCATTGCGTCTTGTGCAATGGAAATTCTGGGAGCAGACGGCATGACTTGAGTGCTCAAGAATTTGTATGGGCACCTAGAGCAGTGGTTCTCAACCTGGGGGTCAGGACCCCTTTGGGGGTTCGAACTACCCTTTCAGAGGGGTTGCAATGAGTCTCCTGCCACCCTTCCCTCCCACCTCCAAGCTGCTCCAACCCCCATGGTTGGGGGTCTCCACAACATGAGGAACTCCATTAAGGGGTCCCGGCATTAGGAAGGTTGAGAACCACTGACCTAGAGAAAGAGGCTTAACATGGCCAAGAGTGGAAAGTCTGCTTCATGGTTCTTAATCTTTGGGAGAGGGTGGGAAGGGATAGGAACCCTACTCTAGAACACTCCTTGTGCAAGGACAACAGCTGCTTCTCTTTGTGCAGGTGACCATATGAAAGGTCTGTCATGCTGTCATGTTACCAGAGGGGGGGATCCGCTCACTAACTTTCAGATGGCCCCAGGATGACATGAAGAGTTTCTGTCTTTGACTTTAGTAGATTTAGGTGCCCTGAAAAGCCAGCCATAGACATGGGGGAAGACGGATAAGGACTGTGGGTAATCAGTATCTTTGACTTCCTCGTCACTCTATCTTTCTCAGTACTTTACTTAAAGGTAGGCAAAGTAGAACTCCGAGAGGAATACCAATGGAACAACAGGCAGAAGGACAGAGAGGTTCTTTAAAGAACAGATTTTGAGTGTTAACTGGAGAAATTGCTTTTCCTTCCCACATCCAGGCACTGTTGTGGTTTTAATATGTTTACTATGTTATGGTTTTAGTACATTCGTTATATATGTCCATAAGTTTTGAAATGTGTAACTTGCCCTGAGACCTTTGTGTATATGGTGGGCCCTGGGAATCCGAAGGAGCACCTTCTTCCATATAGACCTGCCCAGGCACTGAGATCTCAGGGAGAGGGCCTTCTTGTAGTTCCTTCTCTTTTAGAGGTTCAGGCATAGGCACTTGCAAGAGGGCCTTTTCTGTTGTGGCCCCTAAACTCCAGAACAGCCTCCCTCTTGAGGTTTGCCAGGCACCTACATTGTATACTTTTTGGGGCCTGGTGAAAATGTACCCTTTTACCCAGGCTTTTATTGTTTAAATACCTCCCTCAGGATGCTGTCCTGTTAGGGAAGGAGGGTGGGGGTGAGAATTCGGATTTGATTTGGATTATATAGTGCATGGGGTGCGACCTGAAATATGCATCATTCTTCTAGCTTTTTAGAAAGCCCTGGATCCTTTATAGGGTCAGATCAGGGTGTGGGGTGCACACAACACTCATGAAATGCTCATCTGTCCCCATAGCAATTAAGCAAAGAACATGTCTGTCAATGTAGCTGCCTGTGAGGTTCAGTACCTCCTTGATGGAGAGCTAAAATGAAGCATAAACTGCTTGAAAAGCATTGAGGATGCTGCTATATGGAAAAAGCCTCTTCTGGAGGAGGGAGGCCCAGGTGCTGTGGGCTGGATTGTTTAAGTGGTTATCACTGTGATAAGATGCCTCTTCCTATTCTCCCTTACCCACACTTCTTCCTCTCAATCTGTGTTAGGAAAGTATGTGAGTGAAAAGTTCATACTTGATTTGCAATCAAAACGAAACATCCGAAGATTTGTCCCTTCATCGAATCATTTGTTTGAATGAGCGAACTATTGCATTCATGGTCAACCATTTTGATGGTTTTTCATACCACTGAAAAAGCCTGTTTTCACCAGTGAAATACGACAAATGCAACATTTGTTTGTGTACATCTCTAATCTCCCTCTCTCATCCTTTTTCTGATGTGCTCCATTTCCACTTGCCGAAACTGAGCCCTTTAGGAAAGTAGAATATATTTAGAATGCATTTCCCAGACCATGCGATTTCCACATAAGATTTCCAGGATATTTTGGTTCAGAAATCAAACATTTCCCAGACACAAAAGTGCAACCTCCCTTTCTTTGTTTGCACGTTCAAGAATCTATTTACTGAGATGGAGGCTAAGAACAAATATTGCTTATTGAATTTGGATTCACTGATGATCTCAGAGACAGGCGAGGGGGCAAAAGAACATGCCAGAACATTCGAACCATGCACCCTTAGAAGCATGTCCACAAATTTGCCACATAGCATTTTCTAAAGATTTAAAATAAATAAACAAACATACGTTAAGGTCTTAAGAATACTATTTGTACTGCTCTGAGATTTCACTTCCAGGCAGCTGATTTTAGCAAGCCCTTCCTGACCATTGCTTCTACTACAAAAGTTTGTGTTACCATATGGAAAAGAGCAGAGGGTTCTGGCACTGAAAAAAAGGACATTTCATCACAGGCATCTGATCAATTTTGATATGATATTCAACATGTAACACCTGAGGCTTGGGGCCAGTTTGCACTTGGCCATATTTTGGAATATATCTCAGGGCAGGGGTCTATTGTCTGCATGCTAAAGCAGACTCTGGCAGGCCTCACCTGAGGTCTACTATGGTCTGGACTAGCATGTGGACAGCAAGCCCCTATTCTGGAGTATATTCCAGAATAAGATCAAGTGTGAATAAGCCCTTGGATTCCCACCTGCTGTACATACAATACTGCATATGTCGTGCAAACATGGCTGAGAGTTTCAGCTTCAGGCTTTCATAATCCTAATCATATGTGGGGAGAATAGGGGTGTGGACCTGCAAGTTTATATAGGGGGAGGAGTTTTAACTGCCTGCCCCATGTAGCCAGGGTATCCAATTGCTGGCTGCATGGGCAGGGGGATTCCCCTGAGGGGAGATTCCCCGCCGGTGAGTCTGCACTAAAAGCTGACAGTGAAAACGCCAGAAAGCAGACCACGTTGCTGATTTAAAAAACCCAGATTAAATAGCCCAGCCAGAACTTGGCTGAAGTTTAACTTATTTTACCCTTGATGCCCCATAATTTGGAGTTTTTCTGGGTCAAAGACAATTTAAGAAACTTGGATTTTATTGAAACAGGAGTATTGCACCTGTAAAAGTCTGCTTTGTTGAGAAGCTAGCAAAAGTGATTGTTTGAGTAGCATGTTAGAAAAACAAAGATAATTCCATTGTTTTTCTTTTTTTCTTTATTATGGTTACATAAAGTAAAAGGAGATGAATTACAAGGTTGTGATTATTCATAGTAAACACTAGAGGGCAGCAATATGTGAGCATTGAGTTTGAGAGATGTAGAGCAACCCTTGCAAGATGTGCTTGTTGATCGAAGTGAACAGGCAAATGAGGTCTCAATATATCATGTTAAATCACAGATAAATGAACTATGACAATGACAAATGACATCTACTGCTGCTGAGAAAACTGCACTGGATATTTTCATGCAGTTACCAGGAACTGACCAGCACAAATTCCCAAGGCAAAAAAACCCAAGGTGCAAAACCAAACACCAGACAAAAAAGGGTTCTGGCAAAAATATAAAATAAGTCATAAACAGGGTAAAATAAGTCCCTCTTGCAAATAAAAAAAGCAAATATATAAAGAAATAACTGAATTCTAAAGCAGAAAAGCCAATATAATTACTAAAAGGGTAACAATACCCCACTGAAAAGTATACAAATACTGAATACAATCTAAATCAAATAATATTCCAAATTGCAAAGCAAAAGACCAGACGCGTTTTGACTATAGTCTTCCTCAGTGGCCTATAGGTATTCAAAATAAAATAATATATATAAAAATATATATACACAGCTCACACAATGTGACTGTTCAATTCAGAAATAATAATTGTGGGGTATTGTTGCCCTTTTAGTAATTATATTGGCTTTTCTGCTTTAGAATTCAGTTATTTCTTTATATATTTGCAAGAGGGATTTATTTTACCCTGTTTATGACTTATTTTATATTTTTTGGCAGAACCCTTTTTTGTCTGGTTTTTGGTTATCAGGAACTGAGCCATGCCCTTTTCCAGAGACAAGGAAAATATAAGTTTTGCCAATTCTTTGAGATAAATTGTAGACTCAAGTTTCCTTCCCCTGGTGACCTTCAATTGTGAAGATTTTCCTAGTTGGTTTCCAGTTGATGGTGTCTTCTGAAATTTATTTGTGCCTAAATATGAATGTGCATGAATATTCAAGATATTCGTCATTTGAACGAATCTGGACATTTGAATACAATTGAATGTCCAGACATACATTTTTTGGTATTCATGTGAATACGAATATTTTAAATTATTTGTACAGATCTGTACAGGATGTAAATGGGATGTGTACAGATGTGTACAACATTCATATCATTGGATATGTATTGAATATTCGTACGAATAGATAAGAATGTATCCATATCAGTTTGAATGTCCAGACATTCATTTTTCTTTATTCGTACGAATTTGGATATTTAAATATTTGATTCTAATCAAACTGAAAGTCAAAGACTGCATTCAGGCAACCCATATTCATAAACATTCCAGTTTCTCATGGAAGGTTGGTATAGAGAGGGCTTGAGTAAAGGGGACCTTTAGCCTATAAGGACAAGGGGTTGGTAGGAGAGGGTTGAAGCCTGATTGAAGGCTTTGTGTTGTTCTTGTAGGCTCTGCCGGCTGGGCTGGTGGCGGCGGCTCTTTTGCGTTTCCCTCACTTGGCTGGTGGTAGTGGCTCACCAGTTGCCATGCCAACGGGCAGGGGTGGAAAGGCCCGCAAGGTCGCCAACCCAGCTGCAGAGAGGGCGGCTGAGTCGGTCACGGAGCGGGTCTTGCGGGATGCCCACTTGTTGTATGTTCATTTGGGTCATGGTCGTGTATCAATTGGAGCGTGCCAGGGCCTGACCCTGCTCCTCCCACGATGCAAAGTTATTCTTGTAAGAGAGTTTTTACACCCTAAGATGGAACAATGTCTGCAATAGAAAGTTGTTTGGAATTTGCCATCTGCTTGGCTTCTTTTGTGATGGCATCTTGAATGTTTGGTTGGTTAAAAAGTTTGATAGCTTTGAAAAAGATCTGGGCAAAGGTTTAAATTTTGTTTCACAGTCACTAGATGGACCATTTCCTTTGTGCGTTGGGTCATAGGTAACGCACAAGTGAACCCCCTTTGGAGCCCTGAGGATGGATCACCACGGGATGTTTGGATATCTGTGTGGCTAGGGTCCTGAAAATATTCCAGGCCTTCTTCTGTCAGAACAGCCAGCATGGGGAAATATCTCTTCTGGGCACTTCAGCTTTCCAGTGGGCTCTTCATTTGGTTACCCTTAACTGGAGTGGCCATAGTTGGAGAGAAGGCAAGATCCTGAGTCCCTGGTTGCAGGTTGGATCCCTAGGAGCTCCTCAGAAAACTGCATGAATGCCTCATCCCGAAGAGTTGACCCCAACTCAAAACCACCTAACAAGACAGTTTCCCCAAAGTCGAGCTCCTTGTAAACCCTGAGACAAATAAATGACTGCCAGCATGGATATGGCTTTGGGGGAACCTTGCAGAGAAAGCAGGAAGGAGTAATGAAATGACCTCCAACATTATTTCAGCTGGTGACCCTCTGACTGCCCTCTCAGGTCTTCACAGAAAAGGAAGTTCCAGTTAAACTACCTCGAGCCTGCTAGAGATGTGTCGTAGAGAAAGCAGTAAGCAAAGACTATATACTGGCTTGAGGAAGTAGAGATTTTGGCCAGCCTTCACCTATCTCAGTCCAGCATAGTGAACAGGCACATTATTGTGACAGCCCAGGTGCACTCGCCCGCTACGTCCCCTGCCCTGGTAGTTGCAGTTGGGGAATCTTCCTCTGGCGCGGCATTCAACCACAGGGAACCTGCCTCGGCTAGTCCGGTTACCACCTCTTGCTCCCCTGCATACACTCTGGACTGTACCAGGACGTTCATTGATGAAGGTGTTGGTGGGTTTGCATCTACCTCGGTTCAGCCCTCTTTGCTGTATCATCATGTTGCAGTAGGCATCTAAGTTTGGTGCTTGGCTTCTTGGGAAATTAATGTGCTTCCTCTCAAAAGCTGCCCAGGACTGTCCTTCACATGAGTGCACCAGCAGAACGCCAAGGAGGATGGTCAGATACAGAAACAGCTTACGGGTCCCCTGGGAAACCATTGTGGTCGTTGTCTCAAAGCTGTGGAGAAGAACAGGGGAGGGAAGAAGAAGGAGGGTGGGAAAAGTTATTTCTTTAGGATGAAAATGGAATGATAGGTTTGCAGCATGCGGTCGCAGAGGATCAGAAGAGCAATAGAATCTGCTGCCAGGGTCCTTCTTACCACTCTGCTTCTAATGATTGCTTATTGTGGGATGCTAACTTGGTGAGTGCAGATTCATGTGGGCAGTGCACACTTTTAAGACTTGTATGGTAGTACAGGGCAGCAGGACATGTGGCCCCTGAGCCCATGGGGCACTATCATGGGGTCACTACATCCCAGTGTGGACCTTACCTTTGTCAGCATTTGCCAGTGGCTGAATTGTATCACGCAGTGGCAGCCTATGACTTGCTACCAACCACATTTTGTATAAGGCTTATACATCTCTCCGTCTCAGGAATGTCTGGCTCACAGATACTGAAATATTTCATAAATTAATACTGTGAGGGAAAGAACCAGTGTGAGCGGAAAGAAGAAGAAGTATTGGCTTTCATGCCCCACTTTTATCATCCATTTAAGGGGACTCAAAGTAGCTGACAAAGCTTTCTATTCTTTTCCCTACAACAGAACACCCTGTGAGGTAGGCAGGGCTGTGAGAGCTCAGAAGAGAGCTGTGACTTGCCCAAAGTCACCCTAGTGACTACAGGATATGAGTCCAGCACTCTGACCAAAAGACCAAATCAAGAACAACCAATCAAGGATCAAAGGTATTTTTTTTAGGTACCATTCCATTGAAGCTAACTTCTGGTGATGACATGGGAATATTCATGAAATTTTTTTCTTAGCAAGCCAATAACTGGTTTCTCTTTATTTTTCTGGAGAGATGCTGGGGATAGAACTTGCAATCCGCAGTTTTCCAGACAGTTCCTCTGTCACTGAGCTTCAACCTATCCAGAAGGGCAACCATGGGTGTTTTTCCACCGCGCTGCTTTAATCTGGATCTAAGAAGATCTGCATCTAGGGAATGGGTACTTCCCTTAATCTGGATCTAGTAGATCCGGATTAAGGGAAGTACCCAATGTGTTTCCGTCGGTGGTCTAGTACCCAATAGCAATGGGTGCTAGCCTCCCTGCTGTGGAAACACCCGAGCACCCATTTGGAAATTCGGATCTACCCATGAGGGGTCTGCCTGTCACCCCAGGTGTTTGGGGGGACAGGGGGTACAATCTCTGAAGCGGCTCCAAAGTCACTTCGAAGTTTGTGCAAAATAGCTCTGGAGCATCTTTGAAGTCTCTGCTGATCTTCAGAGTAAACTTCAAAGTGACTTCGAAATGACTTCGAAGCTTAGGTTTGGGGGCTTCCCCCCCCAAGGTTGCCCCTCCCCCTAGCCTCCTCTAGACCCCATTGCCAAACTAATGTGGAAACAGGCTCCCTTTAATCTGGATTTTCTGGCTGAAGACCTCATTGTAGACCCCATTAATGGGGGTTACAGAAAATCTGGATTAAAGCCCAAAAAGTACCCATATGATCCAGATTTCCCGAGGCGCGATGGAAACAAATGTGTCCCTAATGGGTACCGTGGTGGAAATGGGATCATCCAGCTCTCACCCAAATGGGTCCTTAATGGGTGCTAAAATGGGTACTAAGTGACCATGGAAAAACACCCCATGTGTTTGCATAAACCTGAGCTGTTGATCTCCCCTTTAGAAAACTCTGATGATTGATTCAAGGAGTATCATGGGATGCAGGGAAAATGTTTTCAGAAACCATCCTATGATAGCCCATTGATATAAGTGCCTCAGTGGGGAATAACTCATATAATTTGGGTATAGAACGTGAGTGAAAGAATGGCAAAAAAGACAGAGAGAGGCATCAGCAAGGCTGAAGAAAGCAGAGAAGAAGAGAAATCAGAATAAAATAATTGTCTTGGATACCCTTAGAAGAACTGCAACATTTTTGCTAAGTATGAGTCAAGATGGTGAGCATTTTCCCATAAAGACCTCAGAAATATCACTTTCTTGGATGAACACTAAGCAACATGAAAGAATTGCCCACCTAGGTTCTCAAATCTTAACTATCATCACCACAACCACTATTCCATTGATGAAATATCAGAGCAGGGCTCCTACCTGGAAACACAGAAGCCTTTGTCTTACCTGATGGAGTGTAGATCTGTTTCCCGAAGATGCGATCCAAATCTCTTTGTAGGCTCTAAACATCCTTTGCCTTATAAAGAACTCTCTGTGGATCATGTGACCCTTTGCAAAATGGATACAGGATATTCTTTACTATGCACAAGATATCTGGAGTTAATTGGATGTGATTCAATGAAGGAAACAAACTTGGGATGCATAGCAATCTAAGGACTTATTTGACCCATGACTCTGAATTGCCTGGAACGGCTGCCTCCTTTTGCATTTGGATACCTTCCTCTTTCTCAATCTCTGGAGATTAGATGATTAAGATCTTACACTGCAAACAACTTGATATGGTGAAGGCGATATGGACATTCCTTCATACGTCTCTGGAATAAAGCTCCCCATCCAGTTGTCCCTGTTGACCACCATTCAACAGGGATTGGCCTTTGTTTGCTCCCCATTTGGGTTTTTGGAAAGCATAATGGCTGTTGCTCATTTAATGGAAAACATACCACAATTTTGGTTATACACAGTGGGTAAAACAGATGGCTTTACTTCCATAAACCCAACCTATACTTGCAAGACCACCTGTAGAAGGCATTACTGTCTGTTGGAAGCTGGCAGATAGGGGAAGAGGCCTTCACTTCCAAACCCCTTAATGTTACTGGCATAAGTGGGTGGGTTCCTGGAAAATAACCTTCATGTTACGTGAAGGACAACTGTTGTGATTCCTCGAAATATCTTGGAAATCCTTCCCAGGCTTATGCTTCTAAACACCACTTTCAAGTGAACTACAATGAATTGGATTCCGCAGAGAGAAAGCCTGAAAAAGTCACCAACTGGCAGCTGGTTCTGAAAATACAGTTGGTTCTCCAAGTTAATGAATGACCAGAACCTTTGAGCTCAGTTGGCAATAATAAATGATTTTCTTGGAAGAGGTCGAGCCCATTGTTCTTCCCGTCTTCATTTCAGTATTGCATCTTTTGGGAATCCTGCCTGTTGCTTCCATGATGGTTCCTCTTTAAAATATCTGGACATCTACCCAGCATCCCTTGGTCTACCCAGCATCCCTTGGTCTACCCGGCATCCCTTGGTCTACCCAGCATCCTTGGATATCTACCCAGCATCCCTTCCCACTTCCCTTGTTTTTTTTTTTCTGGTGTGCTTGACCAGCATCCGGGTGTTTCCAAGAGGATCCATCACAGAACTGGAAGCAGCACCGTGGTTGTGCTGTGATGGAGAAACCTGAGACGTTTTCGCACGGGGCTGAACGGAACGCGGAAAAGACAGCTGTGGACACGTCATCCGCATTGCCCGCGCGCGGCTTGCGTTCCGACGTGTCCGCAGCTGTCTTTTCCGCGTTCGAAATGTAGAGCACTTTAAAGTGCTCTACACGCGTTCCAACGCGGACGAGCCGCCCGCAGCCATTCGGGAGGAGAAGCATTCGCGCCTGCTTCTGTCTCCCGAACGGCTGCGGGCGCGCCTCCGACGCCGCGCGGCTTTGACAATCAGCTGTTTGTCAAACAGCTGATTGTCGATCTGCCTCCGCGGCTGTCTGCGCGCCCCTGGCCGGCGTTTGCCGGCTAAGGCAGCTTCGGGCGCTTTGAGCATTCGCACCCAGACGCTCCGGAACGCGTTTACACGCGTTCTGGCGCGTCTGTGTGTGAAAGGGGAAAGCGCCCGGAGCTGTCTTAAGCTTTCCGC
The DNA here is from genome assembly GCA_023333525.1 of Aspidoscelis tigris stejnegeri. Classification (NCBI taxonomy): domain Eukaryota; kingdom Metazoa; phylum Chordata; class Lepidosauria; order Squamata; family Teiidae; genus Aspidoscelis; species Aspidoscelis tigris. The sequence continues at coordinate 12,652,398 of JALMGA010000009.1, forward strand.
CTGAACGCGTTCCGTTTCGAACGCGATGCAGTGCGGAAATGCCTCTGTTCACCTGCCCACTGAGACATTTACACCAAAGTGCCTACAGTTGGGGAAAAGCAAACTGGACCAAATGACGAAAATCAACCAGTGCCCTAGAATGCACTAAAAACAAAATGGCTCCTTATGATTCTCAAAACAGGTTTATATAGAAGAATGCAAAATGAGCAGATTAAGGTACCGTAAGTGCAGTTTGGGCAAACATATTCAGTTGCTTGATTGACCAATTGCAGTCAGGAGTACAAAGAAAGCCTCTCATTAGTAACTGGATGCAGCAGGACTTCAAAAATGCTGATTGCAGGATAGGGTAGAAACAAGAGAGTTTTCAGCTTCAAGGCTAAATCTTTTCTTCACCCTTATTTGTTGTGTTCTCAGCTTTCATGTTTAACTGCGCAGATAATAAATAAATAAATTCCAATAACTGCTTTCTCTCACTCCAATTGAACCGCACAATGTATTTAACAAGTTCCCAAAATCCTCCATTTTGGCTTCAGAGCCCCGACACCACAATCCTGCCCCCTCCCCCATCATGTGGGGACCCAACACCACCATCCTGCCCCTCCCCCATCATGTGGGGACCCAGTCATATGTAATATTTTGACACATCTGACAGCTGCCTAGGATGTCTTCAGATCCTAGTAGGGATGTGGATGAATATTCATAATATTCACCATTTGTACGCTTTTGTAGAAATTCACACTCAAATTCAAATGGAATGTTGGCATCTTCGAACACTGACATTCGGATTTGACTCAAAGGTTTCAACACATTTGTATGAAGCTTCGTATGGGATCCATATAGAATTTGCATATAATTTGTATGGGATTCATATGGGATTTGTATGGTATTGAATTCAAATCCTAATACATTTGAAGGGGATCTATATAAATGAAAACGAATTTTCTTGCATTCGATTCAATGTGAAAAAATAATCTGTGTACCTCCCTAGATGCTAGGTCTCAGTAATTGGAGACTAAGCTGTGTTGTTCTTTGCATAGCCTGATGAGTCAAACCAGGAAGAGGATGGCGGCTGACAAAGGCCACGGAGGAGCAAGCAGCAGCAGTTCTTGCTTGTGCAACTGCAGTCATAAGGGAAACAATCACTTCTCTTTGTGCAGGTGACCACATCAAAGCTCTGTGTCACGCTTATGTTACCACAGGGGAATCCATTCACTTACTCTTCCATGGCTCCAGGACAACAGGGTGGCCATGAATGGAGATATTTCTGTCTTTCACTTTGGTAAATTTAAGTGCCCGGAAAAGCTATCATTTTGACTACCACTTGAACTGGGTATTCCCAGATAAGAGTCCTACACCAAAATTTTGAATTGTACCTGTTTTTTTCAGTGGCTGGAATGAGCAGAAATATTTGACTACGTTCTCCCATTTCTTACAGAGAGTTGCACACCAAGTTGTCTTGATATGTTCATACTTCAGATTCCATTTGATCTCAGTTTTAGAAGATTAACTTATTTTATACTTGATGCTCCCTAATCTGGAGTTTTCATGGGTCTACTTATTAAACTTGGCTTTTATTGAAAGAGGAATATCTCATGGACAGAAATATCACATTCACACTCTTTGCATTTGCAAAAATCTGCTTTATTGCAAGCTTTAAAAAATAATTATCTGAGTAATATGTTAGAAAAGCAAAGATCATTCAATTTGTGTTTTTTTATTATAGTTACAGAAAGTCAAAAAGATGAATTAGAAGGTTGATGAGAAAACAGGCTGTGATGATTCATAGTAGACACTAGAGGGCAGAAATATGAGAGCAGCATTGAGTTTGACAGACCTCGAGCCTGCTAGAGATGCATCGTAGAGAAAGCTGTAAGCAAAGACTATATTCTGGCTCGAGGAATTAGCAACTTTTGCCAGTCTTCACCTAGCTCAGTCCAGCGTAGTGAACAGGCACATTACGGCGACAGCCCACGCGCACGCGCCCAGTACGTGCCCTGCCCTGGTAGTTGCAGTTGGGGAATCTTCCTCTGGCACGGCATTCAACCACCGGGAACCTGCCCCCGCTAGTACGGGTACCGGCATTTACTCCCCTGCATATACTCTGGATCGTGCCAGCAGGTGCGTTGATGAAAGTGTTGGTGGGTTTGCATCGACCTCGGTTCAGCCCTCTTCGCTGTATCATCGTGTTGCAGTAGGCATTTACGTTCGGTGCTGGTGTTTTTGGGGAATCAATGTGCTTGGTCTGAAAAGCTGCCCAGGACTGTCCTTCACATGAGTGCACCAGCAGAACCCCAAGGAGGATGGTCAGATACAGAAACAGCTTACAGGTGCCCTGGGAAACCATTGTGGCCGTCAATGCAAAGCTGTGGGGAAAAACGGGAGGGAAGGAAAGAGAGGGAAAACAGTTCTTTCTTTAGGATGAAAATATGAGTCATCAAGTTACAGAGATTAAGGCAGCAGCTCGTTTGCATTCAATGGCACTGGAGCAAAATATTCGCTCCTTGATCCAGCCTGCTCTGGGTTGGATCAAAGATAAATTCTTTGGTTAGCAAGTGGCATCATCCACATGCCACTTTCCAACTTCTCCCAAGAACATTCTAGGGCAGGAAAGGTGGGTTAGAGGTGGGTTGAGAACAAGGGTGTGACATGCTTCTGTCTCTGAAGTGCTCCTCAACTGCCGCTGTTTCTCTTTTTATATTTGAATAGAGCCTAAGAAGATAATGTTTTTGCTGAGTCTTCTTAGTTTCTAGAAATAATGGGCATGCATTTCTTTTAACAGGGAAAACATCTCTAGAAACCTCAGCAAGCATTTCAAGAGAGATAAACAGCAGACCAAATAACTGACTCTTATGGCATAAATTGTGAATAAACCTTAAACCATTAGGGACTCCCCCCCCTTTCAGTTTTACACATTGTCTGGACATAAGAAGGGATGCCATGCCTCGTCATTTATTTATTTACTATTTACATTTCTATCCCGCCCCATACCTGAAGGTCTCTGGGCTAGTAACAACCTTAAAACAGATTAAAGCAAAGTATACTTTAAAAGACTTAAAAAATAATCTAACAAATACAAAACAATACACAATGTGTTTAAAATAATAGTGTCTGTACTGGGGGGAAACATAAACAGCTCAGCCAAAGGCAACAGAGACATAGCAGCCCAGACGTTGTGAGTCAGCGGTCAGCATTGGGGGAGCTCAGACACCTCTCGCGATGTAAGCTCTGACAATGAACCCCTAGAACGCCCCTCCCTGCTACTTCTCTCCTAGAAGAAGCAGATCAGGCGCTGATCACAGTGTTCGGCCCAGCTGCACCAGCAAGGGTGTGGTGTTGCTTCCTGTACAGGCTGAGCCGCTGTTGGAGACAACGCTGATGCAACTCCCACTGTGCCTGTATTCTGACTCTTGGACCCTCTTGTGACTTTGCAGAATTTCTGGAAACCTCAATCTTGGACAGACTGACTCTTGCTGTGACTTGCTGAATCTCTAGAAACCCCTGACTTTGGACTGAACTGACAACGATTAGTCCTGAGTCCTCAAAGGACTGCTGTAAGTGTGTGCATGTGTTTTGCCTCGCTGCCCACACTCTCTTGGGACACGACAAGGGCCTGTTTGCACTTAGACCTCTGTTATGCGATTAGGACAGAGTATCTGCACCAGAGCTGTCCTAATGGCATACCAGAGGCCTAAGTGCAAATAGGCCCCTGGATTGGTTGGTACTGATTGGCTTCCTTCCCCAAGCCTGCATCTTTTAAAAATAAATTCCATTTTTTCCTGCCGTATAAAGTAGAAGTTACAGCCATGAAACCAGACTGTGGGCTCCACTGTTCGACTTACCCAAGTTCAGTCCAGCGTTCAGTGGTGGATGGAGATGTTGGCAGAAGTGAGTCTCTTTCCCTGGTGGCTCTCCAAAGAGTTATATAGAGCTCACCTGGGGCAGAATTAGGTGGGAAAGAGGAAGAACATTCCTCTTGCTAAATGGGGAATGGGGAAAGAGGGATTGGTGGCCTCCAACTGAACATTTCACCAGAGGCTGTGAAATCCAGAGGCCCTAGTAAAGAAATGTGAGGACGGAGTATGTGCAAGGATGTGGGTAAATATGTGCCAAGACCCAAAGGTATTTGCTCTTCATCTTAGGTTTTTTTGTCAGATAGAAATACCAGAGGAGTCTAGAGTGCTGGGGGGCGATTCTACACTGGCATAATAGACCTGCAAAGCTGCTTCTGCTACAACTACTACTACTGCTACTACTTATTATTATTAGTTATTTATTATTATTATTAACAATTAATTTGAAACCAAAATGCCTTGCACAGAAGTTAAAATACTAAGGAGTGATTGAAACTGCTGTATCATACGAGAGGCACACTGGGTTGATTATGGCATCATGCACAAGGAAGGCCGATCAAAGGGAACTTAGAGGTGGTCTCCTCCCTTGTGGACAGTAACACCAAAACAGAAACCACCCAAAGGAGTCTGGCTGTAATATTCAGAGAGTTTTGCCTGGCAACCAGTGATGAGATTGTGTTGCAAGCTTTTCATTGGCTGCGCAGTGAAGCATCTGCAATTAATTAGGAGCCTGATCTGACTGCTCCAAGGTTGAGCAAAACAGTTCCCTGGAAAAGGTGAGAACTCTGGGCTCCCTTTGCTCTTTCATGCTGTTGCTACTTTTCCCTTTTTCTGATTATATGCCGTTTCTTTCTTTGGCTCTTCTCTCCATTTGCCAATGTGCAGCATTCCTTTAAAAGTTTCTCCTTCTGCCACACCCATTTTGTTTTTCTTTCTCCCTATTCTGGAGCTGAAAACAGACGAGATTCATGGACCCAGCTGGGAAGGAGGCACTTTAGCAAGGCAATCCCCGTTTTCTGCATGGCCGCAAGAATAGCATATTATTAAGAGGAGATTGCCAGGCGGCCAGGAACCAAAAGGGAGAGTGATGACTATAATAGGTCAGCTGGCTCAGGTACATCCAGGTTGGCTGGCTGCTGAGCTTTGCCATTAGTACTCTGTGCATATCTATGCCTGTGCTTCCTTTGAAGAACCACTCCTGCTTTCTCTGACAAGGCCCCATTTCACTCTAATTAAGCCCCTTAGGCCAGTCCCACATTATTTCAAACTTTGATTTCCTATAATTGCTGGGGGGAAGCCAGCTTGCATCAGAAAAGAGTCAGCTGGGTCATTTAATACCACACAGTGGCTGCAGGCCACAGTTACCGTCTTTGCTTTTTCTGTTAAATGGGCAACAGTGTTTTTTGATCCATCACCATATCTGTAGTGCATTATTTGAAGATTCTGTCTAGGATCCGGAAATCAGAGTATCATTGTGGAATAGTGGATTGAATTTTGGGCTAGGAATCTGGGAGACTGAGGTTCAGATTTCCTTGCTGGGTGATTTTGAACTGGTCAACTGTGGCCCTTTCCTCACTGGCCTTTATTCTGGGACAAACCCTGGGGAAAGGGCCTGCTGTCTAAACTATCACATCTCTAAGCCACCTCTAAGATGCTTTTTTTGGTGGTTGTGATCACAGCTAGGGATGTGCATGAATATTTGTAACATTCTTCGTTCACATTAATTTGCCTGAATTCAGACATCCGAACACGAAGCTAATGTTATGACATTTGTAGATTAACATTCACGCGAATACATACATATCAGACATTCGTACAAATCATTTGGACATTTGTTAAACTGGGTGGGTGAGAAAGTGACTGTGGCAGTCATATTTGCAACAGATCCAGATTGCATTCGATATGGATCGAGAGTGAATTAAAATCCTTACCCTAAAAGCAATATGGAAGGCGAGAACACCTGTATTGTCACGTGCAATGTATGCGGCATGTTTATGACCCTACCACAACAGATGCCACATTTTACCTGCCACAAATGCAAGCTTGTGGCTCTCCTGGAGGAAAGGGTTAAAAGTCTAGAAGAGAGAGTCAAGACACTGAAGCAGATTAGAGAAGAAGAGAACTTCCTCGACAGCATGGAGGAAACACTTCAAAATGAAGGGATAGAAGAACATCCTTCTGTAGTTGCAGAAACTGAGTTATGGAAGCATGTGACCCAAAGGAGCAGGAAGAACAGGAGACATTCGGAACCCTTGCAATTAAACAACCAGTTCCAGATACTCAGTCAGGAGAACAACACATCTGAAGAGTCGACGACAAGGTCCACAAATATTACTCCAATAGGCACTGAGAAATCTCTGGAATGGAGAGGAAGAAATGGTAATGCAAAGAAAAAGAGGAGAGTAGTGGTCATGGGAGATTCACTTTTAAGAGGAACAGAGGCAACTATCTGCAGACCTGACAGAAACTCACGAGAGGTGTGCTGTCTCCCAGGGGCCTGGATCAAAGATGTAACTGATAGCATATCGAGGCTATTCAGACGTACAGACTACTACCCATTATTACTCATACATGTGGGCACAAATGATACGGCAAAAAAGCACTTTGAAAACATCTACAGAGACTTTGAAGACCTTGGCAGAAAAGTAAAGGAACTGGGAGCACAAGTAGTCTTTTCATCTATCCTTCCGGTGGATGGTCACGATAAAAGTAGAAGCGATAGGATTCTTGAGGTGAACAAGTGGCTACGTCGGTGGTGCCGGCAGCAAGGATTTGGATTTCTGAACCATGGAGAAAACTACCTATATGACGGACTCCTTGCAAGAGATGGGTTGCACCTTACAGGGACAGGAAAGAATGTATTCGGGAAGCGCCTTGCTTCGGTTATTAGGAGAGCTTTAAACTAAAACAAAAGGGGAAGGGTAACAAAAAGTCAAGCAAAAATACTCAGTCAATCAAACCAGGTGATATTCTTACTCCCAGAAATAGTACCAATGAACAAACGCATAAATTTTGTAAGGAAAACAGAGGAGGCAAGCTCGCAATAGATAGCAATTACAAACTAAAATGCCTCTACACCAATGCCCAAAGCATGAGAAATAAAAAAGGGGAGCTGGAGATCCTGACCCAGGTAGATAAATATGATGTCATAGGTATTACGGAAACCTGGTGGGATAACACACATGAATGGAACACAAACATTGAAGGCTACAACTTGTTTCTGTGAAACAGACTTAACAAAAGAGGAGGGGGTGTTGCGCTGTATGTTAAAAAAGAAATTGTCTCCTCAGAGGTTCAAGTTTCAGAGAGTGGAAGCTCAGTAGAATCGGTATGGGTAAGAATTCAAGGAGAGAGCAACAGAAAGGATACCATTGTAGGAGTCTATTACAGGCCCCCTGGACAAACAGAAGATATGGATGACCTCTTCCTAGACCAGATGGCTAAACTTTCACGAAAGCATGACATAGTGATTATGGGAGACTTTAACTACCCAGACATTTGTTGGGAATCTCGCTCAGGAAAAAGTCACAAGTCTAATAAGTTCTTATCCTCTCTCGCTGACAATTTCATGTACCAAAAGGTGGTGGAGGAAACAAGAGGATTGGCTATCCTTGATCTAATTCTTACCAACAGAGAGGAAATGGTGGAGGATATCAGAGTTTCTGGGGCATTGGGAGGCAGCGATCATGTTATCCTTGAATTCTGGATAATAAGGGAAGGAAAGCATGAGAGGACTCAGACTTCAAAGTTGGACTTCAGAAGGGCGGATTTTGATGGACTCCGGAGGAGGTTAGGAGGGATCAAATGGTTAAATGTACTAAAGGATAGAAATGTCCAAGAAGGATGGGATATTTTGAGAAATGCAATATTAGAAGCGCAATCATTAACAATTCCTCAAAGAAGGAAGAATGGAAAACATCTAAAGAGACCAGGGTGGATAAACCTAGAACTTAAAAACTTGATAAAAAAGAAAAAAGAAATGTTTAAGAAATGGAAGGAGGGATACATATCTAAGGAGGAATATAATGAAATCAGTACAATCTGCAGGGCAAGTATCAGAAAAGCTAAAGCTAAAAATGAACTGAGGCTTGCAAGAGAGACTAAAAACAATAATAAAAAAGGGTTTTGGGGATATGTCAACAGCAAAAGAAAAGTCAAAGAGGTTTTGGGAAGTCTGCAGGGAGAGAATGGAGAATTGATCGAAAGTGATCTTGAGAAGGCAGAGATTCTGAACTCCTATTTTGCATCTGTTTTTTCCAAGAGGGATAATGTACATGCAACAGTCCTTCACTGTACTGATGAAGGACTAGGAGAATCAAGACACAAAATCAACACTGAGAGAGTAAGGGAACGCTTAGCTAACTTAAACAAATTTAAGTCCCCGGGTCCAGATGGATTACATCCTAGGGTACTGAAGGAATTAGCAGAGGTAATTGCTGAACCACTTGCTGTAATCTTTGAGAAGTCATGGAGAACAGGAGAAGTCCCAGACGATTGGAGAAGGGCAAACGTTGTTCCTATCTTCAAAAAAGGGAAGAAGGTAGACCCAGGGAACTACAGGTCTGTTAGCCTGACTTCAATACCAGGAAAGATTCTCGAACAAATTATTAAACAACACATATGTCAGCATTTGGATAGGAATTCAATAATTAACAGTAGTCAACATGGGTTTGTATCAAACAAGTCGTGTCAGACTAACTTGATTTCATTTTATGACAAAATCACTGAATGGGTTGATCAAGGAAATGCAGTAGACATAGTATTTCTTGATTTCAGCAAAGCATTTGACAAAGTATCTCATGCGATCCTCATTGAAAAATTGATCAAATATGGGTTTGACAAGGCAACTATAAGGTGGGTTCAAAACTGGCTTAGTAATCGTACTCAAAGAGTGGCTTTAAATGGCTGCACATCCAAATGGAAGGAAGTGTCAAGTGGAGTACCACAAGGTTCTGTCCTGGGCCCAGTTATGTTTAATGTTTTTATAAACGATCTGGACGAGGGAGTTGAAGGGAAACTGATCAAATTTGCTGATGACACAAAGCTAGGGGGGATTGCAAACACCAGAGAAGAGAGAGAGAGGATTCAAAAAGATTTAGAGAAACTCGAACAATGGGCTGCAACTAATAAAATGGTATTTAACAAAGAAAAATGCAAGGTTCTGCACCTGGGCAAGAAAAATGAAAAAAGCACATATACAATGGGAGGAATTCGGCTGAGCAGCAGCACATGTGAAAAAGACTTGGGTGTCCTGGTAGATCATCAACTGAACATGAGTCAACAGTGCGAGGCAGCTGCAAAAAAGGCAAACGCAATCCTGGGGTGTATTAGGAGAAGCATAGAGTCCAGATCACGTGAAGTTATTATCCCCCTCTACTCTACCTTGGTCAGACCTCATCTGGAGTACTGTGTCCAGTTCTGGTCACCCCAGTTTAAAAGAGACACTGACAAGCTGGAGCAGGTTCAAAGGAGAGCTACCAAGATGGTGAACGGTCTGCAAACCATGTCCTATGAGGAACGGCTTAAGGAACTAGGAATGTTTAGTCTAACAAAAAGAAGACTGAGAGGAGACATGATAGCTGTCTACAAATACCTCAAGGGTTGTCACAAGGCAGAGGGATCAGCCCTGTTCTCACTCTCTCAAGGAAGGACTAGAAACCATGGGGTGAAACTGCAGGGGAAAAGATTTAGTTTAGATGTTAGGAAAAAATTTCTAACAGTAAGAGTGATCAACCAGTGGAACAGGCTGCCACGGGAGGTGGTTGGTTCCCCTTCGATGGAGGTCTTCAAGCAGAGACTGGACAGCCATCTGTCTGAGATGGTTTAGGAGATCCTGCCTTGAGCAGGGGGTTGGACTCGATGACCCAGGAGGTCCCCTCCAACTCTACCATTCTATGATTCTATGATTCTAAAAGTGGGTTCAGGTTGGATTTGATGCTTCCAGAGCAGATATGTTACAGGATACATATCAGATATGTATCAGATACATATGTGTCCATGTTTTTTAGCATTCGATTTGAAATGAATAGAATATTAGAATATTTGTATTACTTTGAACAGATCCCATTTGAATGTGGTAGGATTCTATTTGGTACAAATGTATTTGTATGAATTCGCATGAATATTTGATACAATATTCATACAGATTCTGTACCAAGTAGAATCCTACCACATTCAAATGGGATCAATTCAAACGAATACGAATTTTCTAACATTCTGCTCCTTATGAATCAAATGCCCAAAAAACCCATTAGTGCATGTCCCTAATCACAGCCGAAGTTCTAGTAAAAGATAAGGTGTTCAGATGGTGCCATCTCCTAGGCCTGCTATGGATCTCTTTAACCACCCATGAGGGCTAGAATCCCCTTGAGGGCTAGAATCCACAGGGAGACCCTTTTTAGCTCAGAAAATAGGAATGCACTTGGAAAGGCATGTTTGCCACTGAGTTTAATCTGTTCCCATCAGGATTCTACTGTTGCTATGTGCACGAATATTCGTAACATTTGAAATTCAAACAAATTTGGCTGAATTTGCACATTTGTATTCAAATCGAATGTTGGCACATTCAAAGACTTACATTTTAATCAAATGTTTCAATACATTTGTATGAAGCTGTGTGTCAGATTTGTATGCATTCGTATGGGATTGAACATCCGTATTGAGTTTGAATCCCACTACATTTGAAGATGGTCTATATGAAAGCATACACATTTTCTTGCATTCGATTCAATATGAATTGAATAAGAAGAAACATTTGTGCACATCGCTAGAATCTAGATCAAGGCATCTCCAGGTGGCTCACTGGTCCAGCCCCTCCTTGAACACGTTCAGTATGGAAGCGGTATTCTTTCCCCAGGGAACCAGTTCTTCCTGCAAAAAGTCATTACTGGGTGCCCTACCGAGGGAGATCATGAAAATCAGGTGCCTGTCCTCTTTTCCCAGACAACTTTTACAGCAATTGAGGAGCGGTATCACCTCCCCTCCAGGGTGCCTTCTCAAGTGGCAGGATCCTTCTCTAGACTGGGCAGCACACAGAAATTGCATGTGAGCTGCCACAGGGCAGGACATGCAGCAGGCAAATGGCAAGTCCTTTGCAGGAGTTCCTGTCCCCAGAAACCTCCATGCTGGAAACACCCACTTTGTCAGCAGTGAGGTTTCTGTGCTGGACTGGAAGCGGTTCAAGAAGTCTGCCATTTTTGGCCTGGTGGAAATCATGCCAGTAGGCCACCTCCTTCCTCTTTTGTTCATCCACATGGGCATAGTAACAAGTTAGCCAGCCTGAATGGTCCTAAAGATCGTTCAAAGAGCATGGCAGGTAAGTTGGCTTCCTGGCTGATGAGAAGCCAGTTGGGGACTGTCTGTGTAAATGTAAATACCTGGGCTCCCAGATGTTTGGACACCCTGTCCCTAGGTCTGCTGGGAGGGGGGGGGCTATGTGGAGACAACCACAACCATCTGAAGACTTCAGTCATTTCGAAGTCTCAGTCAAAATGTTATGAAAAGTATTTGACCAACACTTGCTGTTACCCACAAAAACCAAGAACACAGTATGTGTTAATCTTTGCAGACTTCAGTCTTTGATAGGTTTCTATCCCAACTGGACATTGCAACAGGTTTAGAATGAACAAATAAGGCCTAGGCTTCCTTTCTTCCTCTTCCCTCCCAATTCTATTTCCTTCAATGCCATGAGTTTTAATATAGTAATATTTTTTTTTGTCCACAACAACCTGACTTAGCTGATTTTTTCACAGGGGTTGAACAGAAGTAATCTGTTATCTCTCCCTTGTGTTGCTGGTGGCCAGTTTACTATCCAGCTCATCCTGTGGGAACAACCCTCGCTACGAGCATTTCCTGAGCCAGCACCGAGATGAGCCATGGAGCAGTTTCCACGGCCGATACTGTGACAGCCTCATGAGCAGACGTGGCCTGACCAGATCCCAGTGCAAGGAGGTGAACACCTTCATCCATGGTACCAAAAGGCAGATCCGTGCCGAGGACGGCGTCCCCTTTGGGAACCTACTGCGCAGCCGACAGCATTTCCGAGTCACCACTTGCACCCCCAGGGGTGGCTCAACCCGTCCACCGTGTCAGTACAAGGAGAACAGTTCGCCCAGGTTCATTGTCATTGCCTGCAAAAATGGTTGGCCCGTTCACTACGATGAAAGCCAGATTGTGACATCTGTTTGACACCAAGGGAGGAGAAATATGGCACCTTCATCAGATGGCACTTCTTTCTTTCTTTCTTTCTTTCTTTCTTTCTTTCTTTCTTTCTTTCTTTCTTTCTTTCTTTCTTTCTTTCTTTCTTTCTGATTCATTCCAAAATCAGCTCTGATCTTCAACATGGAGTCTCACAGATACAGGATGTCTTCATCTGCATCCATCCATAGTAGTTCACCAATGTCTCTGCTCTCATAATACCTTCACCTTCTCTCTTTTGGTTGTCTTTTCCCACCTGGAATCAAGATATAAATTGTAAACTCATGGTAACTCTGGCTGGGTCCATAGCTAGTTGCAACATGAGTGTCGATGCTGTTTCACAGCATCTTGGCAACTTTTCGTCCAGTGCGCAGTTATATGGCTTTGATGCTGCAGTGTAAGAACCACCACTCCTTATGACCCACTGTGTGTGGAACACTGTGTCTGGACCTAAAGCTCTCAAGATGGCTGTGATTCAATAGCACAATGGGGCATGGGCCCAGCCAATGACGCACGTTGTTTTTTACACCAGAAATTAATCTGCACATATCAACAATATTGTAATCACAGTAGGTGCTGCTATTACTGCTACAGGAGCAATGACAATAGTTCTATTCAGAATAAAAAACTCAAATTCCAAAAAATGCACAGTGATTCCTCTTGAGGTTAACGGTGTTTACTTCTTACAGTTGAAACCTCTGTCCTCCTTAAGGCAAGGCCCTAAGAAATAGTAGGCGTACAATGAGACAAATAAATGACTGCCAGCATGTATATGGCTTAGGAGGAACCTTGCAGAGAAAGCAGGAAGGGGTGATGAAATGACCTCCAATATTATTTCAGCTGGTGACTCTCTGACTGCCCTCTCAGGTCTGCACAGAAAAGGAAGTTCCAGTTAAACTACCTCGAGCCTGCTAGAGATGTGTCATAGAGAAAGCAGTAGGCAAAGACTATATTCTGGCTTGAGGAAGTAGAGATTTTGGCCAGTCTTCACCTATCGCAGTCCAGCATAGTGAACAGGCACATTATTGCGACAGCCCGGGTGCACTCGCCCGCTACGTCCCCTGCCCTGGTAGTTGCAGTGGGGGAATCTTCCTCTGGTGCGGCATTCAACCACCGGGAACCTGCCTCGGCTAGTACGGTTACCACCTCTTGCTCCCCTGCATACACTCTGGACTGCACCAGGACGTTCATTGATGAAGGTGTTGGTGGGTTTGCATCTACCTCGGTTCAGCCCCCTTTGCTGCATCATCGTGTTGCAGTAGGCACTTAAGTTTGGTGCTTGGCTTCTTGGGAAATTAATGTGCTTGTTCTCAAAAGCTGCCCAGGACTGTCCTTCACGTGAGTGCACCAGCAGAACCCCAAGGAGGATGGTCAGATATAGAAACAGCTTACGGGTCCCCTGGGAAAACATTGTGGTCGTTGTCTCAAAGCTGTGGAGAAGAACGGGGGATGGAAGAAGAGGGAGAGTGGGAAAAGTTATTTCTTTAGGATGAAAATGGAATGATAGGTTTGCAGCATGCAGTCCCAGAGGATCAGAAGATCAATAGAATATGCTGCCAGGGTCCTTCTTACCACTCTGCTTCTAATGACTGCTTATTGTGGGATGCTAACTTGGTGAGTGCAGATTCATGTGGGCAGTGCACACTTTGAAGACTTGTATGGTAGTACAGGGCAGCAGGACATGTGGCCCCTGAGCCCATGGGGCACTATCATGGGGTCACTACATCCCAGTGTGGACCTTCCCTTTGTCAGCATTTGCCAGTGGCTGAATTGTATTGCGCAGTGGCAGCCTATGACTTGCTACCAACCACATTTTGCCTAAGGCTTATACCTCTCTCCGTCTCAGGAATGTCTGGCTCACAGATACTAAAATATTTCATAATACTGTGAGGGAAAGAACCAGTGTGAGCGGAAAGAAGAAGAAGAATTGGCTTTCATGCCCCACTTTTATCACCCATTTAAGGGTATTCAAAGTAGCTGACAAAGCTTTCTATTCTTCTGCCCACATCAGAACACCCTGTGAGGGAGGCAGGGCTGTGAGAGCTCAGAAGAGAGCTGTGACTTGCCCAAAGTCACCCTAGTGACTACAGGATATGGGTCCAGCACTCTGATGACAAGACCAAATCAAGAACAACCAATCAAGGATCAAAGTGTTTTTTTTAGGTACCATTCCATTGAAGCTAACCTCTGGTGATTCATGACATTTTTTCTTAGCAAGCCAATAACTGGTTTGTCTTTATTTTTTCTGGATAGATACTCGGGATAGAACTTACAGTCCTCAGTTTTCTAGGCAGTTCCTCTGTCACTGAGCTTCAACCTCTCCCAAAGGGCAGCCGTGTGTTCGCATTAACCTGAGCTGTTGATCTCCCCTTTAGAAAACTATGATTATTGATTCAAGGAGTATCATGGGATGCAGGGAAAATGTTTTCAGAAACCATCCTGTGATAGCTCCATTGATGTAAGTGCCTCAGTGGGGAATAACTCATATAATTTCAGTATAGAATGTGAGTGAAAGAATGGCAACAAAGAGAGAGAGGCATCATCAAGGCTGAAGAAAGCAGAGAAGAAGAGGAATCAGAATAAAATAATTGCGAAATGGATACAGGATATTCTTTACTATGCACAAGATATCTGGAGTTAATTGGATGTGATTCAATGAAGGAAACAAACTTGGGATGCATAGCAATCTAAGGACTTATTTGACCCATGACTCTGAATTGCCTGAAACGGCTGCCTCCTTTTGCATTTGGATACCTTCCTCTTTCTCAATCTCTGGAGATGAGATGATTAAGATCTTACACTGCAAACAACTTGATATGGTGGAGCTGATATGGCCATTCCTTCATACGTCTCTGGAATAAAGCTCCCCGTCCAGTTGACCCCGTTGACCACCATCCTTGCAGGTTTTCAGGGATTGGCCTTTGTTTGCTCCCCATTTGGGTTTTTGAAAAGCATAATGGCTATTGCTCATTTCATGGATAACACACCACAATTTTGGTTATACACAGTGAGTAAAATAGATGGCTTTACTTTCATAATCCCAACCTAAACTTCCAAGGCCACATGTCGAAAGCATTACCCTCTGTTGGAAGCTGACAGATAGGGGAAGCAGCCTTCACTTCCAAACCCCTTAATGTTACTGGCATAAGTGGGTGGGTTCCTGGAAAATAACTTTCATGTTACGTGAAGGACAACTGTTGTGATTCTTTGAAATATCTTGGAATTCCTTCCCAGGCACTCATCAGGCTTATGCTTCTACACACCACTTTCAAGTGAACTACAGTGAATTGGGTTCCACAGAGAGAAAGCCTGAAAAAGTCACCAACTGGCAGCTGGTTCTGAAAATACAGTTGGTTCTCCAAGTTAATGAATGACCAGAACCTTTGAGCTCAGTTGGCAATAATAAATGATTTTCTTGGAAAAGGTCAAGTCCATTGTTAGTACTGTGTCTTTTGGGAAGCATTTTGGACAAAAAGATGTTAAAATGCTCAAGGAATGATATTGTTTACAATGGCTGCCATGAGAATTTTAGGTGTCAAAGAATGAAAAATGCCAAAGGCCCCTGGAGAGCAAAGCTAGGAAGAACAACTGGCAGAATAGGTGATGCTGGCAAAGCTAACATTAGAGCTGCCTCTAGAGGGTAAGTGGCAATCATAGAATCTGGAGAAGCTCTTGAAGTTGCCTCTTCCTGCTCCTGGCAACATGGGAAGAAATTACAGACTCTTAGCCATGTCTACCTGTTGCTTCCATGATGGTTCCTCTTTAAAATACCTGGACATCTACCCAGCATCCCTTGGTCTACCCAGCATCCCTTGGTCTACCCAGAATCCCTGGATGTCTACTCAGGATCCCTTCCCACTTCCCTTGGTTTTTTTCTGGTGTGCTTGACCAGCATCCAGGTGTTTTCAAGAGGATCCATCACAGAATTGGAAGCAGCACAGTGGTTGTGCTATGACAGGGAACCCTGTCCACCTGTCCACTGAGACGTTTACACCAAAGTGCCTACAGTTGGGGAAAAGCAAACTGGACCAAATGATGAAAATCAACCAGTGCCCTAGAATGAACTAAAAACAAAATCTGTGCACCTCCCTAGATGCTAGGTCTCAGTAAATGGAGACTAAGCTGTGTTCTTTGCATAGCCTGATGAGTCAAACCAGGAAGAGGATGGCGGCTGACAAAGGCCACGGAGGAGCAAGCAGCAGAAGATCTTTCTTGTGCAACTGCAGTCATAAAGGAAACAATCACTTCTCTTTCTGCAGGTGACCACATCAAAGCTCTGTGTCACGCTTATGTTACCACAGGGGAATCCATTCACTTACATTTCCATGGCTCCAGCACAACAGGGTGACCATGAATGGAGATATTTCTGTCTTTCACTTTGGTAAATTTAAGTGCCCGGAAAAGCTATCATTTTGACTACCACTTGAACCCGGTATTCCCAGATAATAGTTCTACACCAAAATTTTGAATTGTACCTGTTTTTTCAGTGACTAAGTTCTCCCATTTCTTTCAGAGAGTTGCACACCCAAGTTGTCTTGATTTGTTCATACTTCAGATTCCATTTGATCTCAGTTTTAGAAGTTTAACTTATTTTACACTTGATGCTCCGTGATCTGGAGTTTTTATGGGTCTACTTATTAAACTTGGCTTTTATTGAAATAGGATTATCTCATGGACAGAAATATCACATTCACACTTTTTGCATTTGCAAAAATCTGCTTTATTGAAAGCTTTAAAAAGTAATTATCTGAGTAATGTGTTAGAAAAGCAAAGATCATTCATTTTGCACTTTATTATTGTTACAGAGAGTTAACAAGATCAGAAAACAGGCTGTGATGATTCATAGTAGACACTAGAGGGCAGAAATACATGAGCAGCATTGAGTTTGAAAGATCTAGCCCAACCCTTGCAAGATGTGCTTGTTTATTGAAGTGAACAGAGTGGACAAATGAGGTATCAAAGTATCATACTAAAACACAGCAAAGTGAACAATGACAATGACAAATGACATCGTTATAGTTGCTGAGAAAAGTGCATTGGATATTTTCATGCAATTGCCAGGCAGGAACTGAATCATGCAATTTTCCAGAGAAACTAAGAATTCTTTGCAATTTCTTTGAGATCAACTTTTGAGTCTAGTTTGTTCCCCTGACTCCCTCCAATTGTGGCAAGGCTTTCCTAGTGGGCTTCCAATTGCTGGTGTGTTCTTGAGGGTTCATAACCATCCCAGCTTCTCATTTTATAAAAATCGAATGCTATCCACACTCATGGAACGTTGGTATAGAGGGGGAACGAGTAAAGGAAGGGGATCATGGGATCTTTACATCCTGATAGCTGCCAAGGTTTGAATGCATTGGCAGAGCCTGGTTAGGAGAAGGGGTTCAGAGGAGAGGGATGAGGCCTGACTGGAGGCTTTGTGCTATTCTTGTAAGAGAGTATCTTTCACCCTTTCCCCTTTGCAGGATAGATCACCACGGGATGTTTGAATTTCCATGTGGCTGGGGTCTTGAAAATATTCCAGACCGTGCTCCGTCAGAACAGCCAGCATTTTATTTTTTATTATGGGCTCAGAAAGGCATGGGGAAATATCTCTTCTGGACACTTCAGCTTTCCAGTGGGCTCTTCATTTGGTTACCCTTAACTGGAGTGGTTATAGCTTGGAGAGAAGGCAAATTCCTGGGTCCCTTGGTTGCAGATTGGTTCCCTGGAACCCAGAAAACTCCATGAATGCCTCATCCCCAACAGTTGACCCCAACTCAAAATCACCTAACAAGACAAACTGTTTCCCCAAAGTCAAGCAAAATGGAAACCCTGAGACAAATAAATGACTGCTGGCATGGATGTGACTTTGGAGAAACCTTGCAGAGAAAGCAGGAAGAGGTGAAGAAATGACCTCGAATATTATTTCAGCTGGTGACCCTCTGACTGCCCTCTCAGGTCTGCACAGAAAAGGAAGTTCCAGTTAAACTACCTCAAGCTTGCTAGTGATGCGTCATAGAGAAAGCAGTAAGCAAAGCCTATATTCTGGCTCGAGGAAGTAGCAACTTTTGCCAGCCTTCACCTAACTCAGTCCAGCATAGTGAACAGGCACATTACGGCGACAGCCCACGCGCACTCGCCCAGTACGTGCCCTGCCCTGGTAGTTGCAGTTGGGGAATCTTCCTCTGGCGCGGCATTCAACCACTGGGAACCTGCCTCGGCTAGTACGGGTACCGGCATTTACTCCCCTGCATATACTCCGGATTGTACCAGCACGTGCGTTGATGAAGGTGTTGGTGGGTTTGCATCGACCTCGGTTCAGCCCTCTTCGCTGCATCAGCGTGTTGCAGTAGGCATTTACATTTGGTGCTGGCGTTTTTGGGAAATCAATGTGCTGCCTCTGAAAAAATGCCCAGGTCCGTCCTTCACATGAGTGCACCAGCAGAACCCCAAGGAGGATGGTCAGATACAGAAACAGCTTACAGGTGCCCTGGGAAACCATTGTGGCCGTCAATGCAAAGCTGTGGAGAAAAATGGGAGGGAAGGAGAGGGAGGGAAAAAAAGTTCTTTCTTCAGGATGAAAATATGAGTGATCAAGTTACATAGAAGAAGGCAGCAGCTTGTTTGCATTCTATGCCATTGGAGCAAAATAATATCTCCTTGATCCAGCCTGCTTTGGGTTGGATCAAAGATAAATTCTTTGGTTAGCAAGTGGCATCATCCCCATGCCACTTTCCAGCCTCTCCGAAGAACATTTTAGGGCAGGAAAGGTGGGTTAGAGGTGGGTTGAGAACAAGGGTGCGACATGCTACTGTCTCTGAGGAGCTCCTCAACTGCTGCTGTTTCTCTTTTTGTATCTGAGTAGAGCCTAAGAAGATAATGTTTTTGCTGAGTCTTCTTAAGGCAAGTTCCCATTACCACTTTAAAACGGTTTCAAAATGGTTTGGATCCTCATCGTTCCCACCCCCCAATAAATTAAAAATGGTTTCAAAATGGTTTGGATCCTCTTTGTCCCCATTCCCACTCATTTTCAGGGGTATTTTAAGGATTATTTAGCTTAAAAACGGAATAAGTAAACACTGGAATTTTCGAGTGTTTTTTCCCCACTTTTGCTTTTAAAACGTTTCTCCCTTACTGCTTTGGGAACGCTAGTGTATTCCCCTATACAACAAACTGTTTCATTGTAACAATTCAGCCACTTCACACCTGATAACAATGTTTCCTTTCCCACCCATTCAAGCCTAAAGATTGAAAGAGGCAATCCTGCGCAATTCTGGCTGTTTCTCTCCCTCCTTGATCTTTAAAAAGGGAAAGGGGTGAAGATGCTGCAGGAACTGGGAGATGTGTGTATATTTAACTGTGTTTGCTGAGGCGGCGATGGCAGCAGAGCAAGCCAGCCAGCCAGGGTGCTTTTTTTGGAGGGAACCCCTGCTGGGGATGGTGGGTGTGGAGTCTGAGCGTGCAAACAGGGCTTGCATTGCCACTGCTGCTGTGCGCCCTGGGCAATGGGGAGAGAGGGGTGAGGAAAGGCTGAGGAGGGGAAAGAAGTGCTTTCCCCAATCCGTTTTAAGAGTGGTGGAATCCGATTGCCAGATGCTCCTTTGCTTCCTTTTAACATGCTTTACATAGCGATGTAAATCTCGATGTAAATAGCCTTCTATATAGCGCTTTATTCCTTGAATGGAAACCCACCCTTAGTTTCTAGAAATAATGGGCAGGGATTTTTTTTAAAAAAGAAAAACACCTCTAGAAACCTTAGTAAGCATTTCAAGAGAGATAAATAAATAGTAGACCAAACAAGTGACTCTTATAGCATCAATTGTGAGTAAACCTTAAACCAGTGATGGCGAACCTTTTGAGCTCGATGTGTCAAAATTCTCAAGAAAACCTAGCTTAACTCGGGTGGTGTGTCACATCTAGAAATATCCATAATTTTGTGATATTCGTAGCTCTAGTAAAAAAGTTATAGTTTTGATATATGTATTTTATTAAAAGCAAAAACAAATAATTCTTTACATTAGTGACTTTTGTTGCTAAATCTTCAATTGAAAGTTGGTATTTCATACACTTCAAGAACAAGCAAGCACTGCACGCCCAGGTGCCAGGGTGACCAGGTGTGTCACCCAAAAGGGCTTGGCGTGTCACCTGTGACACGCGTGTCGTAGGTTGGCCATCACCGCCTTAAACCATTAGGGACTTTCCCTTCAGTTTTACACATCGCCTGGACATACCAAGGGCTGTCATGCCCCATCCTGCCAGTCCAGCCTCCTTCTCAAAGGAGGGTGCACCTGCAATGGCACACAGCAGCCTGGGCGGCAACCGGGACATAGCAGCCCAGACATTGTGAGTCAGCAGCCAGCATTGGGGGAGCTCATAGACACCTCTGGGGATGAAACCTTCGTCAATGAAACCCTAGAGCACCCATCCCCGCTACTTCTCCGCCAGCAGAAGCAGATCAGGTGCCGATCACAGCGTTCGGCCCAGCTGTGCCAGCAAGGGCATGGTGCTGCTTCTCCTACTTAATTGAGCAGCACATGCCGAGCCAGTGTTGCAGACAACACTGATACAACTCCCACCGTGCCTGTATTTTGACTCTTGGACCCTCATGTGACTTTGCCGAATTTCGGGAAACGTTGACTTTGGACTGACTGACTCATGCTGTGACTTGGTGAATCTCTGAAAGCCCCTGACTTTGGACTGAACCGATGCTGATTACTCCCGAGGCCTCAAAGACTGCTGTAAGCATGCACATATGTTTTGCCTTGCTGCCCACACCCGCTTGGGACACGACAAGGGCCTGTTTGTACTTAGACCTCTGGTATCCAAATGGACAGAGTATCTGCACCAGAGCTGTCCTAAGTGCATACCAGAGTCCTAAGTGCAAACAGGCCCCTGGATTGGTTGGTACTGATTGGCTTCCTTCCCCTAACCTACGTCTTCTAAAAATAAATTCAATTTTTCCTGCCGTATAAAGTAGGAGTTACAGTCACGAAACCAGACTGTGGACTCCACTGTTCGACTTACCCAAGTTCAGTCCAGCCTTCAGTGGTGGGTGGAGATGTTGGCAGAAGCGAGTCTCTTTCCCTGGTGGCTCTCCAAAGAGTTATATAGAGCTCACCTGGGGCAGAATTAGGGGGAAAAGAGGAAGAACATTCCTCTTGCCAAATGTGAAGTACACCAGAATGGGGAAAGAGGGATTGGTGGCCTCCAACTGAAAATTTCACCACAGGCTGTGCAATCCAGAGCCTCTAGTAAAGAAACGTGAGGACTGAGTATGTGCAAGGATGTGGGTAAATATGTGCCAAGACCCAAAGGTATTTGCTCTTCATCTTCGATTTTTTAGTCAGATAGAAATACCAGAAGAATCTAGAGTGCTGGGGGCCCGATTCTATACTTGCTGGTATAATAGCAAAGCTGCTGCTGCTGCTGCTGCTACTACTACTACTAGTAATAGCAATAGCAATAGTAATAGTAATAGTAATAGTAATAGTAATAATAAATAAATAAATAAATAAATAAATAAATAAATAAATAAATAAATAAATAAATAAACCATTTATTTGTCACCAAAAACCTTGCACAGAAATGTTAAAATGCTAAGGAGTGATTGAAACTGCTGTATAATACAAGAGGCACACTGGGTTGATTATGGCATCATGCACAGGGAAGGCCGATCAAAGGGAACTTAGAGGTGGTCTCCTCCCTTGTGGACAGTAACACCAAAACAGAAACCACCCAAAGGAGACTGGCTGCAGTATTCAGAGACTTTTGCCTGGCAATCAGTGATGAGATTGTGTTGCAAGCTTTTCATTGGCTGCGCAGTGAAGCATCTGCAATTAATTAGGAGCCTGATCTGACTGCTCGAAGCCTGAGCAAAACAGTTCCCTGGAAAAGGTGAGAACTCTGGGCTCCCTTTGCTCTTTCATGCTGTTGCTACTTTTCCCTTTTTCTGATTATATGCCGTTTCTTTCTTTGGCTCTTCTCTCCATTTGCCAATGTGCAGCATTCCTTTAAAAGTTTCTCCTTCTGCCACACCCATTTTGTTTTTCTTTCTCCCTATTCTGGAGCCGAAAACAGACAAGATTCATGGACCCAGCTGGGAAGGAGGCACTTTAGCAAGGCAATCCCCGTTTTCTGCATGGCCGCAAGAATAGCATATTATTAAGAGGAGATTGTCAGGCGGCCAGGAACCAAAAGGGAGAGTGATGACTATAATAGGTCAGCTGGCTCAGGTACATCCAGGTTGGCTGGCTGCTGAGCTTTGCCATTAGTACTCTGTGCATGTCTATGCCTGTGCTTCCTTTGAAGAACCACTCCTGCTTTCTCTGACAGGGCCCCATTTCACTCTAATTAGGCCCCTTAGGCCAGTCCCACATTATTTCAAACTTTGATTTCCTATAATTGCTGGGGGGAAGCCAGCTTGCATCAGAGAAGAGTCAGCTGGGACATTTAATACCACACAGTGGCTGCAGGCCACAGTTACCATCTTTGTTTTTTCTGTTAAACGGGCAACAGTGTTTATTGATCCAGCACCAGGTCTGTAGTGCATTATTTAAAGATTCTGTCTAGGATCCAGAAATCAGAGGATCGGTGTGGAATAGTGGATTGAATTTTGGGCTAGGAATCTGGGAGAATGAGGTTCAGATTTCCTTGCTGGGTGATTTTGAACTGGTCAACTGTGTCCCTTTCCTCACTGGCCTTTATTCTGAGACAAACCCTGGGGAAAGGGGCTGCAGTGTGAACAATCACATCTGTAATTAATCTCTGAGCCACCTCAAAGGTGCTTTTTTTTGGTGGTTGTGATCACAGCTAGGGATGTGCATGAATATTTGTAACATTCTTCGTTCACATTAATTTGCCTGAATTCAGACATCCGGACACGAAGGTAGTGTTATGACATTCGTAGGTTAACATTCACGCGAATACAAACATAACAGACATTTGTACAAATAGTTTGGACATTTGTTAAACTGCGGAGGTGAGAAAGTGGCTGCGCCAGTCACATCTGCAACAGATCCAGATTGCATTCGATATGGATCGAGAGCGAATTAAAAGTGGGTTCAGGTTGGATTTGATGCTTCCAGAGCAGATATGTTACAGGATACATATCAGATATGCATCAGATACATATGTGTCTGTGTTTTTTGGCATTCGATTTGTAATGAATAGAATATTAGAAAAATTTTATTAGTTTGAACAGATCTCATTTGAATCTATTTGGTACAAATGAATTTGTATGAATCTGCATGAATATCTGATACAATATTCATACAGATACAGTACCAAGTAGAATCCTTCCAGATTTGAATGGGATCTGTTCAAACGAATACGAATTTTCTAACATTCTGTTCATTACGAATCAAATGCCCAAAAAACCCATTAGTGCATGTCCCTAATCACAGCCGAAGTTCTAGTAAAAGATAAGGTGTTCAGATGGTGCCATCTCCTAGGCCTACTATGGATCTCTTTAAAGAGGACTAAACTTTCTGTTCTGAACCACACATGCCCTTGAGGGCTGGAATCCGCAGGGAGACCCTTTTTAGCTCAGAAAATAGGAACGCTGGTGACAGAATGACAAAAATCAGAGCACTGGGAAAGGCACGTTTGCCACTGAGTTTAATCTCCTGTTCCCATCAGGATTCTACTGTTGGTATGTGCACGAATATTCCTAACATTTGAAATTCATAAATTTGGCTGAATTTGCACATTCGAATTCCAATCGAATGTTGGCACATTCAAAGACTGACATTTGAATTTCAATCAAATGTTTCAATACATTTGTATGAACCTTTGTGTCAGATTCGTGTGCATTCGTATGGGATTGAACATCCGTATCGAATTTGAATCCCACTACATTTGACGAGGGTCTATATGAAAGCATACACATTTTCTTGCATTTGATTCAGTATGAATTGAATAAGAAAAAACATTTGTGCACATCGCTAGAATCTAGATCAAAGCATCTCCAGGTGGCTCACTGGTCCAGCCCCTCCTTGAACACATTCAGTGTGGAAGTGGTATTCTTTCCCCAGGGAATCAGTTCTTGCTGCAAAAAGTCATTACTGGGTGCCCTATTGAGGGAGATCATGAAAATCAGGTGCCTGATCTCTTTTCCAAGACAACCTTTATGGCAATTGAGGAGCGCTATCACCTCCCCTCCGGGGTGCCTTCTCAAGCGGCAGGATCCTTCTCTAGTCTGGGCAGCGCACAGAAATTGCATGCGAGCTGCCACAGGGCAGGTCCTTTGCAGGAGTTCTTGTACCCAGAAATCTCCATGCTGGAAACACCCACTTTGTCAGCAGTGAGGTTTCTGTGCCGGACTGGAAGTGGTTCCAGATGTCTGCCATTTTTGGCCTGGTGGAAATTGTGCCAGTAGGCCACCTCCTTCCTCCTTTGTCCATCCACATGGACCGAGTAACAAGTAAGCCAGCCTGAATGGTCCTAAAGATCATTCAAGAGCATGGCAGGTAAGTTGGCTTCCTGGCTGATGAGAAGCCAGTTGGGGACTGTCTGTGTAAATGTAAATACCTGGTCTCCCAGATGTTTGGACATCCTGTCCCTAGGTCTGCTGGGAGGGGGGGGCTATGTGGACACAACCACAACCATCTGAAGACTTCAGTCATTTCGAAGTCTCAGTCAAAATGTTATGAAAAGTATTTGACCAACACTTGCTGTTACCCACAAAAACCAAGAACACAGTATGTGTTAATCTTTGCAGACTTCAGTCTTTGATAGGTTTCTATCCCAACTGGACATTGCAACAGGTTTAGAATGAACAAATAAGGCCTAGGCTTCCTTTCTTCCTCCCCTCCCCCCAATTCTATTTCCTTCAATGCCATGAGTTTTAATATAGTAATATTTATTTTTGTCCACAACAACCTGACTTAGCTGACTTTGTATTTTCCTTCACAGGGGTTGAACAGAATGAGGCCTTCAGAAGTAACCTGTTATCTCTTCCTTGTGTTGCTGGTGGCCAGTTTACTATCCAGCTCATCCTGTGGGAACAACCCCCGCTACGAGCATTTCCTGAGCCAGCACCGAGATGAGCCACGGAGCAGTTTCCACGGCCGATACTGTGACAGCCTCATGAGCAGACGTGGCCTGACCAGACCCCAGTGCAAGGAGGTGAACACCTTCATCCATGGTACCAAAAGGCAGATCCGGGCCGTGTGTGCTGAGGACGGCGTCCCCTTTGGGAACCTACTGCGCAGCCGACAGCATTTCCGAGTCACCACTTGCACCCTCAGGGGTGGCTCAACCCGTCCACCGTGTCAGTACAAGGAGAACAGCTCGCCCAGGTTCATTGTCATTGCCTGCGAAAATGGTTGGCCCGTTCACTACGATGAAAGCCAGATTGTGACATCTGTCTGACACCAAGGGAGGAGAAATGTGGCACCTTCATCAGATGGCACTTCTTCCTTCCTTCCTTCCTTCCTTCCTTCCTTCCTAGACTCCAAAATCAGCTCTGATCTTCAACATGGAGTCTCACAGATAACAGGATGTCTTCATCTGCATCCATCCATAGTAGTTCACCAGTGTCTCTGCTCTCATAATACCTTCACCTTCTCTCTTTTGGTTGTCTTTTCCCACCTGGAATCAAGATATAAATTGTAAACTCATGGTAACTCTGGCTGGGTCCATAGCTAGTTTCAACATGAGTGTTCACAGCATCTTGGCAACTTTTCGTCCAGTGGGCAGTTATGTGGCTTTGATGCTGCAGTGGAAGTACCACCACTCCTTATGACCCACAGTGTGTGGAACATTGGGTCAGGACCTAAAGCTCTCAAGATGGCTGTGATTCAGTAGCACAATGGGGCATGGGCCCAGCCAATGATGCACTTTGTTACACCGGAAATGGTTCTGCACATATCAACAATATTGTAACCACAGTAGGCGCTGCTATTACTGCTAAAAGAGCAATGACAATAGTTCTATCCAGAATAAAAATGCAAATTTCAAAAAACGCACAGTGATTCCTCTTCAGGTTAATGGTGTTTACTTCTTATAGTTGAAATTTCTGTCCTCCTTAAGGCAGGGCCCTAAAAATTAGTAGGCCTACAATTAGCAATTGCTTCAGTCCACCTAGTTTTCAGTAGAACTACAGTGGTACCTCGACATACAAGTGCCCTGACATACAAGTGTTTTGAGATACAAGCCGCCGAGCGAGTGATATTTTGCTTTGAGATGAGAGCAAGATTTGAGATATGAGTATGTAAATACAGTACAGTACATAACAAAAACAACTGAGGTGGTGTTTTGGGAGCTGGAATGGATTAATGGGAAAATTGCTTTGAGATACGAGCGATTTGACATAAGAGCAAGGTTACGGAATGAATTAAACTCGTATGTCAAGGTACCACTGTACTCTGACAATTTACACTTCAATTACATTTCAGAGCTGTTCAGTGTGCTGGGGTTTGTTTACTTATGTATTTATTTTTCTTTTTGTCCTGCATGGAAGGCTGCAACAGTAAAAAACAAATTAAAGGCTGCTGGTGGAAGATGCTTAACAGCTAATTGCCAGCAATTAGTTGTTAAGTCAACAGTAAGGGGAAAAAAAGACTTCTAGCAGGCCGTGTTTACAGGACCAACAGAAAGTTCAGTCCCATAATATCTTTATCATCATCATCATCAACAACAAAATATTTTCCTCCAAATGTTATGTACAATTTTACCATAAACATTTCTCCCCCTCCTAAAACCCTCTATCTGTGTTGATCTACTGCTAATGTTCCAAGATGGTGAAAACCTGCTAACAGTAACAGCACCAGAAAGTGGAAAGGAAAAGAAGAAGTTGGCTTTTCTACCCTGCTTTTCTCACCCTTAAGAGGACTCAAAGCAGCTGGCAAACTTTTGTTCTTCTCCTCACAACACACACCCTGTGAGGCAAGTGGGGCTTTTTGAGAACTCAGAAGAGCTGGGACTAGCTCAAGGTCACCCAGCCGGCTTCATGGAGGAGTGCAGAATTGAACCAGGAGACTACCAAATAAGAACCTGACGCTCTAATCAAAAGACCAAACTGCCTCACAAGGGAAGCTGTTTCCTCAGCCAAAGTCCACAGTAAATAGGTGCATCTTAACTAATCTTCTGAACATATACGCTGGAGGCGCCTGGCATACCCCAGTGGGAAAGCAATTCCATAATTGAGGAGCTACCACCAAGAAGACCTAGCCCCAGTTCCCCACCCTATCACTGTTTGCCATGACCTGGGGCCTATTCACACTTGGCTTTATTCTGGAATATATCCCGGAATAGGGACTTGCTGTCCATATTCTAGTGCAGGGTTCAGCAGGCACAAAGTGAGGTCTTCCAGAGTCTGCATTAGCATGAGGACCACAGACCCCTATCCTGACATATACTCCAGAAAACGGCCAAGTGCGAATAGGCCCCTGTTCTTTCAGGGTTATCCTAAGAATAAAATTGATGGCTTGAGAGGAGGAAGATGTGATGCTCACATTCGCTTAAGTAAAATACTGGAAATAATAGTAATTAATACAATAAACATGAATTGAATGGGATCCAATGAACTGTATGGTACAGTCTTTTCTCTCTCTTTTTAACCCAAGGGAATTACAGAATCCATGTGCAGTACGTGTGTTACTTTTGTACCATGCTTTGAGTTGTTCAGAGCTGATGAGTTCTGGCCCTCTTACAAAATCCCTTTCCCAACTGTTTCTCCACTGCATGGGGATGCTGTGGGTAAATTAAGAGGCAGGAACCGACTTTGCTGGGGGATTGGGACACCATCATTTCCCAAGAAGGTGCTGAAGAAAAGCAGAAGAAAATGGAAAGGTTTTTGCTGAGTTTATGGAATTAACCCAAAACAGGCCTGTTCACCTGTACTTTTCCAGAGCTATTGTGGATGCTTTAGGGGAGGGCCGCCCGGACATCGGGTAGAGATGTGCACAAATATTCAAATGCATTTGCAATTAGATCGAATTGACCAAATTTCGACATCAGAATTCAAATAAAATGTCCTTAAATTCAAATGTAAAGTTTTGAATTTCGGATCTATTCGTTTGAATTATTCGGACATTCGTATGTGTACAGGTTAGTACGTGGTGTGTACTTAAAGATCTGCACCTTTCCCATATCCGTACACATTTGTATGGATCCATACAGGATAAAAATGGGTTGCATACAGGATAACTACAGGATGCATACGGATGTGTACTGGCCCAGGGAAGATGCGTATGGGCATCCACAAATATTGTCGACATACGTAAGTGCAAATTCGATATGAAAAATTTGAACAAATAGATTCAAGTTTGCTTAACTCAAATTGAATTTGGTTAAATTTGAATTTAACAGATTTGATTTGAATTTAATTTTTGAGTATGCAATTCGAATTGAATCCCAAAAATTGCATTTGTGCATACCCCTAATTGCAGACGCTTTAGGGGAGGGCCATCCAGACCTCATACCGCTGCTGCCATTCTGGAGCATCCAGCAGCTCCCTCCAGCTGCTTCAATCTTCAATAGCCATAGACAAGTCAAAATGTGTCCACAACTTGACCAGCTTCAGTTCACTTTCAGAGTGAGATAACATACTCGCAAAATGACAAGCTGTTTAGTTTTGGCTTTACCCAGCTCAGATAAAAATCCATCTTCGAGTTAGAAAACATGGAGGGAAAATGACTTTCCTGATATGTTCTTCCGCTCTGAAAGTGGACTGAAGCCAGATTAAAATGTAGGGGTGAATGCAGCCCACGAGTAGCTGGTGAGCTCCCAGTCAGCAGCATTCACACCCTCTTCTGGGTGAACAGAATTGTGCTGTTGCACCCTGCAGGCCAATCACCATGTCGATGTCTCTGTGCAAGCTAAATGTTGCCTGGCCATTGCTATGGGAATCCAGCCTTCCTGGGCTAGACTATCCACACTTCAAGTGCTATTGGTCCAGGTGGGGAGTGCACCAGCATTTGAAGTGCAGATGCCTATGTCTGTGCCTGATCTGAATCTCAGTGATGGAAAGGGCAAACAGGCCCAATGTCCTTGAAAACATACAATTTCCTTAGTTACATTATTTCCTTACAATTAAAATGGAAATATTTATTGAAAAAAAACACTGTTAAGCATATCCCTCACCACACCAAAGACTGAGATACAAGTGTCATTTTGGTGCTGCATTTCATTCCACTACTTTGCCCAATGCAGCTGAAGAGTTCTATGAAGAGGTGGGAGCATTGAGCCCATTCATATTCCATAACAATGATAAGTATGGAAAGGACCTGGGAATGCTTCAAGCTGTGAGCTCATGTCCTGTGGCTTCTCTGGGAAGTTTGAAAATAAACTGCTGGAATAGATAAGCTGTAGGCCTCATCCACTAGGGCACTTCTTATGCTCTTAAGTCCATGATTCTTTTGTTTTGGACAGGTTAAACTTAGGCTTTTTGAGAGTCTTGAAAAATCTGCTGCCCCTAGACAGCAAGAAGCATGTGGGATCTCAACATGATTCTGCAATCGCTTCTTCTTGTTCCCTTACCAGATGCAGGGAGCAATTCCAGGCTTACCTGAGTGTCTGGTAAGCACCTTCTGGGATCAGCTCAAGAGGGGCTACGGGAAGGCAGCCTAGTGTCCTGTCTACTGTATTTCCTTTTCAAACACTGGATTGGCTGCCAGTAGCTACATTTAAGCTTATTCTGGAAGGTGTTCACCAAACTTCACAAGTGACCATCACTACAGTATTATGGAAACCCAGCATTGTTCCAATGTCATAGGATGGCTGCTTATGGCTTTAACCTACTGGAAGCCCTGCCCAAGGAGGAGGAGAAGTCCGTTGCTCTTGCCATCCCTCTGGGGGTGCTGGTCTAGTGGTGGCAGCCTTGACCACTCTGCCCTCTGGATGACTCTCCAGCTTGAATGAGCCTTGATAATTTGGATCTGCTTCCTTGCAGGACTGGGTCCTTCTTGTCACCTGCTCTGGACCCCACATGGGCTGAATTCACACTTGGGCCTCTGGTATGCAATTAGGACTGCTTTGGTACAGCTAAGGCCTAAGTGCGAATTCAGCCATGGTCTCAGCTGCACCAAACCCTAAAGGGCAGCTGTTTCTGCCATCCCTCCTGGGGGTGGTCTAGTGGTGGCAGTCTAGACCCCTCTGCCCTCTGAATGACTCTCCAGCCTGGCTGGGCATGGACACCTTGGAGGTGGTGATTCTTTGTGGGACCGGGACCTTTGGTCAGCTGCTTTGGACTCCACTTGGCCTCAGCTGCCTCAGTTTGTGTATGTGTGTGTTTTTGGCTTATTTTGCAATGTTTTGTATGACGTGCACTTTTTTATAATGTATTTTTATTATATTGCATTGATTATATTGCATTGGGTATTTTCTGTTTGTTATAAACTGCCTTGAGCAAATTTTCCTTTGGAAAAGTGGCATGCATACAAAAAAATGGAAATGAAAAATGGAAATAATAGCAAAATTGGGCGTGTGTGTGTTCAGGCTGCTAAGGCAACATTACACTGGGAATCCCAGGAGAACAAGTGTGGTTTTTATTGCATATCTAGAGACAGCCCAAGAGGCTGATAGATCCAAATGGTTTCCTGACTGCCCTGGGAAACATGTTTAAAATGTGGCGACTGGAATTCAACTTTCATAAAATCACTAGCACCAGCACCGCCAACAAACTGCATTTCACATTGCTGTGCTCAAGACAGCTTATAGATCACAGGGAAATGTTTTCCTCATTTCTCCACAAAACCCATAGCCCCCACAATTTGGGATGAAAGGTTAAAAAGGAATAGTGTGTCTCTCCTCCTTAAAAAAGTTTTATCATTTGACCTTCCTTGTATCACCAGCTTTAGTGGTGCTCCAAAGACTGGTGTTTTTTTTTATTATTATGGTGTTTTAGAATGTGCCATTGTGGATCTGACTCTTTAGTTTTTAATTTGTAACTTGTATATGTCTTTCAAATGGACTTGCAAAACAAATAAGCATTTTCCACAGCAGGCTGAAATTCCTCTGGCTCAATGCTTTACACCTTTGTGGGGAGAAGTCCGTTGCTTGTGTGTCTCAACCTGTGTTTCTTGGCGGTTTGGATGCAGAAGCCAGAAGCAGTTACGGCACCCCTGTGGGCTTGGAGGGCCCCTGGCGACTTGCCCAACAGGAAGGATCTTGGCACTGGATGAGACTTTCCAACCAGGTTGGCTCATCTCCTTTGTTCAAGAGCTTCTTAATGGAAACCTCTATCTGCCTGCTGGAATTATGGGCCACCACGATTAGCAGTCAGGTGGTTTTGCAGGTGAGATTATATTGGATACTTCCTTGGAGCCAACACTTTTTAATGCTACTTCCATGTCCACATTTTCTAAACCCCGAGACTGCTAGATCAAGTCATTCTGCATAGATACTTGAAATTCCTTCATCCATACTGTGTATATACTGCTGGTGAGTGTGGCAAATGTCCCATTCCAAATAGACATCTAGAGTTTCCATCCAAAGAATCTACGTCTTGAAATTTGGTGGGTGGGCAGCCACTCTTTGCTGACTTTGCTATCCTACAGCTGAAAACTTTCTTCTAAGGAGCCTTAGTAGGTGGCACTACCCAGCCAACCATGGCTGATCATAGAAAACTAAATAGGATCAAGGCTGGTTAGTATTTGGACGGGCAGACACTAGGAAATCCCAGGGCTATGAGTTCAACAGGAAAGAATCACAATGGGAGAAGACATCTTCACAGACATTTTTCATCCACAGGAGCAATCCCTCTGTTTGCCAGCAGCATCAATCCTTTGGGCTCTGCAGGGAGCAGTCTGTGAAGGAACCTGGTTCCTGCTCTGGTGTGATAAAGCCTAAGGGTGAGATCACACTGGGCTTATTTTGGGTGCCCATTTGCAAAAGATCACTCCTTCAGTAGGCCCATACAAAACTACATCAGACTTAGTGCTTAAAAACCAGCTTGTATAATCACACCCTTTGCCTCTTCCATCTGTATGCATCACTGATTGGAAGATGGCAGCCTGGGATTCCCTGTCCCTTATTTGTCAGCAGCCACTAGGAGCCATTTTTGTTTCTTGAGTCACAAATACACCCTGGAGGTGCCCCTAAACATGTAACTGAGTACATCCTAAGATGCAACTGCAGAAAATGAAGGCCACAATTTCGGCTGCTGCCTAGCCTTGCTTCTGCTAAATATACATACTTACTATCTCACGTACCAGTATGAAAGGAATAGTCTCCTCCGAGACCCTTTTGAGGAAAACATTCTTTTCTTCCCCTGTTTTTGCAATCTAACCATTCTCCAGAGAGGAGCTTGGTTGAAACACAATAGGATTATTTCTGGGGTACGTTCTAATCTATCATTGGTGATGATGCCCAGCTCTACTACTTCTTTCCACCTAATTCCAAGGAAGCTGCTCCTGTGCTAAACCAGTGTCTGACAGCTCTAATGGACTGGATAAGGGTAAACAGATTGAAGCTTAATCCAAACAAGACAGAGGTGCTCCTGGTCAAGTCATAAGGCAGATCGGGGAACAGGGGTTCAGCCTGTGCTTGAAGGGGTTACACTCCCTCTGAAAGTGCAGGCTCGCAGCTTGGGCATGTTCCTGGACTCAGCGCTGAAACTGGATCCCCAAGTCTTGGGCATGGCCAGGAGTGCATTTGTCCAGTTAAAACTTGTATGCCAGCTGTGCCTGTTCCTTGAGATGTCAGATCTGGCTATGGTGACACATACCTTGATTACTTCCCAGTTGAACTATTGTAGCATGCTCTATGTGGGGCTGCCTTTGGAAATGACTCAGAAACATCAGCGGGTCCAAAATGCTGTGGCCAGGCTCTTGACTGGGGCCAGCTACAGGGGCAGTGTGACCCCCCACCCCACCCTGTTAAAACAGCTGCACTGGCTACCAGTTCTTCCATGTCTGGTAGGAGCATTGAGAGGCAATCATGCGTGCTTTTTTAGATTTTCAGATCTTTAGATTCCACAATCGCCTCAGTAGGATGAACAACTAACAAATCACCATCTAGCACTTCTGTTCTGCCCATGCCCACAGCTGCAGTTGAAATGATGGACCCTGAGAGGCAGAAACTTTGCCCCCCCAAAAAGCCATGTGCTTTATTTTGCTACCAAAAGAGAATTGAGTACATGGCTTTGACCAGAGCTTGTGTTTCCCACTGAAACAGTTTCCTAAGTCCTCATGCTGCTTCTGAGTTCCTCAAAGCAGGTCTGAGCAATGAACACATTTCTTAAGTCTTCCCCCGTTTCCCAGCCCAGTCTCAGGTTGTAACAAAACGGCCCTCCGGGAGAAAGTTGCTACATATGGGATTACTGAAACAGGGAACTTGCTGTGAGACAGAAACCCTATCGTATAGCCACAAGTTTTTTACTGCGCTGTAGGCCAGCCATAAATAACAGGGACTCTAAGAGGAGGAAGTTCAGCCCAAATCATCAGCGTTGTGGATAGCTGGATGCTTTGCACTGGAAGGGGGCATAGAAGGAGAAGCCTGGAAGATTAGGTGAGTTTAATGTCACAGATCAAATTCCATCCTCCAGAAGGCTGCACTGACAGTATGATCAGCAGCTGATGAATGATATCATCATTCTGATGCATGTACATGTCCCAGTGCCAGAACCTCAAGGGGGTTTCCACCAAGAATGACCAGTGCTGAATCAGCTCCTTCCAAATACCTTATGGTGGCAATTATTATGTTCAGGGCTGGTGTGCTGGGTGGTCAGTTTTATGTGGTGAGTTTTCCATTTGGTGATGTTTGGTTACTTGACTAAGGCAACATCTTCAGTGCCTTGAAGGTGCTACCTAGCTGGGTGGTGAAACAGACGTGGGAAACATGTCATCTCTTGCTTTGGAGAAAGGTATGCAGCCCACCTGATTCACAAAGGGAGATATCATCCTTTCTATTTTCCTTGTTATCATTAATAACTGGGTGGGAGAGAAGGGACTGGAGTTTGCAGGAGATCTGGAGTGACAAAGGGGCCCAATGAGGGCAGAATAAGGTCTGTGGAAACTTAAGGAGAAGACATTGTGCTCCAGATCTGGGTCTAGACAGCTTTCAGTTGCCTCTGACTGGTCCAAAGGATATGCTGAGAAATAACCCACCTTACTGTAACCTGTGTTAACACTCACACAATTTGTATCCATTATGCAGTCTGCCCCAAATGTATATACTGCTATTGCTCTTATTTCTATCCTGCCTTGTACCTGAAGGTCTTGGGTAGGTTGAAAATAATAATATACAAACACATAAAAGGTTTACCTTTTTACAGCTGTCTGGCATAGTGGAGTGCTGCTCCATGATCTCAAAATGTATGCATTGCAAACAAATTGTCCCAGTTTCAATCCCAAACATCTTTAGATAGTTCTGGGAGATACCACTGCATGAAATTCTGAAGAAATACTGCTAGTATATGTAGAACAGGTCTGGTCAAATGCTGGCCTGCCAAATACTGTTGGACTCCAACCTCCAGCACCCCTGTCATGGGCCAGATGGTTTGTAGGTCATGGGACCTTTAGTTCAGCAACATCTTGAGGGCCATGGTTTAGCCAGCCCTGTTGACCATACTGTCACTGAGATGATGGATCCCTTGATGAAATATGAATCCACAATCTTCATGTGTCTTGTGTCTTGTTTGTGAGTTGCTTAATAAACCATGTTTTGTTTTGTTGTAAATCATGCAGGTCCATACCCAGCATCAAAGACCCCAGCCATGTTTCTGCTGACCCCTCGCTTTCTGTGCCTCTGTTTCCTGCTTTTCCTTGCAACCAATTCTGTGCTCTCCCAGAGCAAAACCATGTCTTTCAGAGACTTCCTGAAGAGGCACCAGGACAACCCCAAGACTAGCTTAGGTGACAACAACACCTACTGCACCGTGATGATGCGCCAACGAGGCCTGAAGTGCCAGCGTAGCAACACCTTTATCCATGGCACCGAGCAACAGCTGATCTCCATCTGCAACTCCAAAGGGAAGATCTTGGAGGGAACCCAGACCAGCAAAACCCTCTTTCCAATTACCATCTGCAAACGTCGGAGGGGCTTCAAGGGCATCATGTGCAAATACAAGGGGAAGAGCAACATCCGGAGGATCCGAGTCACGTGTGAGAAAGGCTACCCGGTTCATTACATCTCTAGTGTTTGAATCTGGAAGGAAGGTTTGGGAGCAGTTGTGGCTATCGCTGCCAGTTTCCGCCCAGTTTGCACACCTCTCCTGGCTCACTTCCTGAGCTTTTTGCAAAGTTTTTAGCTATGATGCCTATGATATATTCTCTTTATTCTATATCACACTTTGTTCAATTCTGGTCAAAAAGCCATCTTAAAGCAAAAGCGCCTGCAGCTTTTCTTGCAAACCCTAGAAATATACCTCCAGCTTTCTTGCTCACTTCTGTTCTGAAATAAATCAATTCATTATACAGTAGTTGTCCTTGTGTTTAGTTCTTTCCACTTTTAGCCCCACTATGGTTGCATCCAGACTGGGGGAAATATAGTGCTGTTACAGTGCTGCTATGGTGGGGTTATATATCGTAGGCAACCGCACCGTAGAAATCCACCCTCCAAAAGTGCTTAGTTGGAAAACCCAGCGCTGAACACGGGTTCTCCAACATCAGCACTTAGGCCGC
Organism: Aspidoscelis tigris stejnegeri; assembly: GCA_023333525.1. Lineage (NCBI taxonomy): Eukaryota > Metazoa > Chordata > Lepidosauria > Squamata > Teiidae > Aspidoscelis > Aspidoscelis tigris. The sequence continues at coordinate 12,687,988 of JALMGA010000009.1, forward strand.
CCACTTACCTTCTGGACGGAGCGGCCATCATAGGTCTATCAGTGCACATGCATGGAGATTGAAGCAGGCACCCATGAATGCATGGAAGTGATAGCAAGCATATCTTGGAATTCCAGATGCCTAGAAGTGCATTTAATTTAAAATGTGAAGACCATGCCAGCAAGGGATGATGGGGGAAGGGAAAAAACAATATTCCTTGTTGTTCCTTTCTAGCAGGCTCTTTGGCTGCTGTCTGGAGATGGCCTACGTGAGCTTAATGCAGGTCAGCAATGCTGGTTTCTATGAAAATGCTGGATTCAGAGGTTGCAAAGATGTTCTGAGACAAATCAAATCATCAAGGGGCTCTGGTTAGAGGTATAGAGGATTTGGGTCCTATGCAGTGGTGGGTGGTGGAAGGGGTACTAGGGGGGTAGAACAGGTAGCACTAATGGTGAGTCAACTATTCAAATGGACATGAAGATTAACCCCACAGAATATAGGGGATTATGCATACATTAGTCAGTCCTGAATTGAAACTTGGGCACTAGCTCGGTGGTAAAGCAAAGGGTTGCTGGTTTGACCCCCAGCCTCTCCCCAACAGTAGGCAATAGCAAACTGCTTTTGTATCTCTGCTATGAAAACTGCGATGGAGTCAACCTAGTGCCAGGCACAACTTGATGGTACCCAACACCAGCAACAACAAAGCTGCTACAGGTAGGTGTTCCAGCTCACTTTTAATTCACATTAAAGGCTGAACTTCCCAAGTGTGTTTTCTGGCCTAAAAGTGGGTTAGAGATGAGATGGGAACACTCATTGCCACAGGCAATAACTTCCAAGTCACTTCTGAATTAAGTATGGACTTTAGCTCTATGTCTCTGGGTGTTGTGGCCCCCATGGTCCAGCCATATCTGGCTTCATTTACCGCAAAATGATGTGTCAGAGAGGATTAGAGGATTCACAGAGGATTAGAGAAATAGGGTGACTACAAGTTTAAAGCTGGTGGCGTATGTTTAAGGATTTACACGAGCACCGGATAAAATAAATCTTGCTTTCTCTCATGGTTTCTCTGAGGGTGTTTTTAGATTCAGACTCCATCTCCAACCCTGGTCACACCTTCACTTTAAACCTTCCTTAGTCCATCTTCAGGTCTGACTGCTCACACCTTTGCATTTCTACCCACTTTACTTGTGGACTTTACACCCTCCATTTGGACTTTTGGACTCTTATCTCCATTTGATTATGCTTTTGGAGGTGGAGCATACGAGTTTGGAAGAGGTGCCTTTCCTCATACTGAGCCATGTGCAGGATCATTGTGGATGTCCTTAATCAGATTTTGTTTCAGTCCTGAGAACTCTGTCACTGCCTTTGAGCATTAAACCATCACAAAAACATTTTTTTAAAAAAAACCATAAGATGAGGCCTACACTCTTCTTTCCATCTGATGGCTAGAGGGGACTATATGACGGAAGGATCTGCTCAGTGGTGAAAGGAATGGTGGAGACAAAGGGCAATTGTGATGTGTCATCTACTTCTTTGCAAATAGTTTCACCACTGGCTTGATGTTCCAGGCTTTTCAAGATAGATTCCAAATTCTGATTCCCTTTGCCATCTGTAGTAACTCCTAACCATGCATACTTCACATCCTAACTGTAAATCTGCATTGAATACGAATGGGGAAGATATTCATTACTGGACAATGCTGAGTGGATTTTTTTAAGAGTTCACAATAATTAGCTGTCTATTAGCTGTATGGGTTCTCTGCTTTTTCTTCAAAAAGGTACCTACAAGTATGTATTGTCACTTTATTTTGCAAGTTTCATCACAATTCAAACGGTCTCATCGAACTATGTAAGAATCTATGTATATACCATCCATCATATACAACTGATGTGTACGTGGGTATATGTTGTGCAGATTTGAGTATCTTGTGTGTGGACTTCTTGTGAATGGCCTCCCTGCCAGACGGTTCAGGTAAGCCCGGGATTAAGGGTGGGAAAGGTGTGGAGCATGATTTATGCTCCACACCTCAGCTGTAATTAGGACAGCTCTGTTACAGACTGGGATGCTTCTGAGCAGGGCCAGCCTCCTGCAAATAAGAATGGCCTGTACCAGAGTTGTCCTAATTGCATGCCAGAGGCCTAAGTGCGAATAGGCCTCAGGAATGAGATGGGTAGGCCAAGGTATGTGGTCATTGTGAAAACAAGAAGGATAGGACCCAACTCCCATATCCTGGTTTGAACACTGAGAGAATATCTTATGGCCCTTTCTGCACTAGTCCTTATTTTCGATTATATCTTGGAATAGGGACCAGGCATACACACCGCCCCTGAGCCTGCTATACTCTGTACTAACATGGAGATGGTAGGTAGCTGTTCCAGGATACAATCCAGAATAAGGCCTACTGCAGAAAAGGCTTATGGCTGCATGCACAAGACAGAAAATAGGTATTTTCTTGAATGCCTGTGGAGCCTGGAAGACTCATGCACCTATTTGCAGGCTGCTTTTAAGGTCTGAAATGTCTCCGTGGAGGCAATCTATGCACAGGACACAAGAAGCAGCTCCCATAGTGGACTGACCCCTTATTCACCTCTTCTACTGCACTGAGTGATGGAGGTGATCATTACTAGGGGTGATGTCTGGGCATCTATTTAGCATCAGATTGAAAATGGTCAACTTTGATTCACATAGCTTTGGATCCAACACGTAACAATGACAAGTGGAAGGTTTGCTGCTGTAGTGCAGAACCTTTGGTCCATAACTGCAGGATTTTTTGGAGGCCTGGAGGCTCTACAGTGTGATCAACACCTGTCCTTCTGGGGCAGCACCAGAACTTCCTGCCGCATAGATAGGATTTGCAGTGATTGTCTGGATCCTACCAGTTTGCTCTTGTGCTTAGAGTGCTGGACTCATATCTGGAGGTTTCCGTTTGATTCCGCACTCCTCCATGAAGCCAGCTGGGTGACCCTGGGCTAGTCACAGCTCTCTTCTGAGCTCCCACAGCCCCACCTACCTCACATGGTGTCTGCTGTGAGGAGAACAGAAGATTTGTCAGCTGCTCTGAGTCCCCTTAAGAATGAGAAAAGTAGGGTATAAAAGCCTAGTGTTCTTCTTCTACTACTACTGCCATATTTTAATTATAATATTTTGCTGGTATTTCTAATCTTGTTTATTTCATTTTCTTCTCATTCATTTAATCAGAAACCCATGTCTTGGAACTGGCCTTATGGACTGTGCCTCTTTTGGGCTTTTGCCTGCCCTGTGATAAGCGACGAAGAGGCGAACGAGTATGAATCCTTCCAACTAGAACACGTCGACTATCCAAAGTCTAAAGCCGCAGATAGCGACGCCTACTGTAACAACATAATGTCCAGCAGAGCTTTGAGTAACATCCATTACAACATTTTCATTCACGCCCCAGGCAAGGAACTGACAGCGATCTGCACTGTTTCTGGACGGCCATTTACTGGCCCACAAATCAGCCGGGCTGCCTATTCTCTCACAATCTGTTTTAAATCTGGACAAGCTTACAAGGGTATTGACAGCACTAGTAAAGTTACTCTTTTGTGCCAGAACGGAGTCCCAATGGCTGTCTCAAGAATTGTTCTTTAGTAAGAACCGACGACAGACACAAAGGGAGAGGGACAAGACTCCAGTTATCTCTCCGAACCCCTCGCTCCCCTCACAAGCCTCACAGAGGCAGTCAGCCAGGCACTGTGAAGGAATGGCCAGCGCAGTGGGAGTCTTTATCTTATTTTCTAGACATGTGGAATTGTGGGTAATTGTGCCCAGTTTGGCACGGTTGTAAGGCTACCATTTCTACTCTCTTCCCTTTGGGATTCCAGCTGCTTCAACATGCTTTATACGTGACACAGTTCCTTTACTTTAGATTTATTTTTTCCAACGTCAGAGGAAAAATGAGTTCGTTCCTCCTTAACAGTTACCTCCCAAATGCTTGATGGCTTCCTGTGTGACTCTTGTTCTCAGTTAGTGAAGCATATTGCCGGTTTTTTCCTCATCCAATTTTGAGATTCTCCATATTTTGATAGAATAAAACTTTTGTCAAAGCAACACATTTTGTTTTGTTCACAGTTCTAAATGCCCAAACCTTGAGGAATGGGAACTAGTGCGGGGTGGGGTGGAGGCTACACTATAAATATTGGCTGTGAAGAAGAGCTAGTTTTCATTATTTCAGATTATTTCATTTTTGTGTGGCAAATTCTTCCACATTTTGGTTAACCAGAGTCTCCACATTCACTTACTCGAAGCAGCTGCAAGAAACATTTTCTGCGTTTCCTTTTTATTATTATTATTTTCTGATACATACATAAAACATCATAATTCAGGTTCCCATGTATGCTGCAATTACAGAATAACAGGAGGCAAATGAGGCACAATGATGAAATAATTGTTTTTGACGCTGTCCAGATGCAGCTTAAGGGATGGATGGATGGATGGATGGATGGATGGATGGATGGATGGATGGATGGATGGATGGATGGATGGGTGGGTGGGTGGGTGGGTGGATGCATGGATGGATGGGTGGGTGGGTGGGTGGGTGGATGGGTGGGTGATAGGAAAATAAATGGATGGATGGATGGATGGGTGGGTGGGTGGGTGGGTGGGTGGGTGGATGCATGGATGGATGGGTGGGTGGGTGGGTGGGTGGGTGGGTGATAGGAAAATGGATGGATGGATGGATGGGTGGGTGGGTGGGTGGATGCATGGATGGATGGGTGGGTGGATGGGTGGATGCATGGATGGATGGGTGGGTGATAGGAAAATGGATGGATGGATGGATGGATGGATGGATGGATGGATGGATGGATGGATGGATGGATGGATGGATGGATGATAGGGAAATGGATGGATGATAGGGAAATGATGGATAAATGGATGGATGGATGATAGGGAAATCAGCCAGCACTGGAATTTCTGTAACACAGAACCTAATACTGTGCAGGCCTCACGCCCTCCCAAAAACCAAACACTTCCCCCCAAAATGGAAATGGAGCAAACCAGAGAAGACAGCAAAGCAAACTGAGAGTGACCAAATTGAGACCAATGTTCCCAGATTTCTGTTGTTGTCCTAAGGTGTCCAAGAACTCAAAGAAGAGAACTTTTGACTATAATGGAGCATTGTTGCCTTGTCCATATTTATGTGATCAAAGATAAATGAGTTCTTATTTAACATTTTCATTTCCGTGTGTGAAATATGATTTCTCAGCAGCAGCTCCACAGTTATTAGAGGTTATTATTAACTTCAGTTGGTTATCCATTAACAATTGCCCCTCCTGGAGTCTGGAGGCAGGGATGGGAAGCTCATGGAGGAAGTGACTTAACAGGACTCCCATGCTATTCCCATCCACTGAGTAGCTTCATCATCCCTTTGTGGACATACGGGGGAAGGTGAGAGAAGGGCGGAAAGGTCCACCAGGATAAAAATCTATTGAAGCCCACCAGATGATGTAAACAGTCCTAAATGCACAAGAATGTTTGTGATTAATGTTCAGAATCCATGCCCACAAATGAATAGATGGGAGCCTGTAGCTGAATTGAAATAGATGTTTACTGCATAGTTGGAATAATTATATTTCTTGCTTTACTTGAATTTCAAGTACCAGAAGGTCTTACATACCTATTTCTGTTAAGCACTTGCATTCTCCATTGAGGGACAGTCACGTAGAGAGCCCATCCATTGCAATTCCAGTATATTTACACAATTTGCAGATCTCAGTTGAGCTTTGGTGTTGTCATAATGCTTGTCTGCAGAAATGTGACCCAAGAAACAGGATTTGGCTCTGGAGAATGAGATTTATCTTCCTGACCGAGCCAGGTAAGTTGTGGTAAAAGGGCATACCCAGCTGAGTATCCTACAACCTGTCTCTTTCTTTACCAATCTGAGGATGACTCCTTGATAAAGTTCCTTGAAGATTGCCAGGAACCGTGGATGAAATTAGTGCACTTTATACAAGATTTGCTAGGGTGCTCAGGAAAAGTGTGTAAAAAGATGTGGGTCTCATTCTAACTAATTTGCAAGGTATGTTCGTTGAGGGAATCATGGTGTCTGTACAAGCTCTGAATCTGCAAGATGAATATGCAAACAGAGGCTGCAGACAATGTATTGTCTCTATTTGTCTTCATTAGGGCCAATTTTCATATAAATTTGATTTATTGGAGTCTTAAGAGTGCTGGTGTCCACACAGGTATTTGAGATGGTCTTACAGTTGACCAGGAGGTGGAGCAAATAAGTGGTTCTGCCCCCATTTGGTTCCTGAACCTCCCCACCTAACTTTTCGGATACTCTCACTGTGAGAATGCATGGGTAGATAGGACAAGGAAGACCTCAATGGCCAAAACCATGGCTGGGATTGAGTATAGTGACCTGAACTTGGTCCTCTGGACAGATTCAGGGCATGATTTTTACTCGTGTGTGTGTGTGTGTGTGTATGGTTGGATGGTTGGATGGATGGATGGATGGTTGGATGGATGGATGGATGGATGGATATATGTATGTATGGATGGATGGATGAATGCTGCAATCAAAGTTTCCCCCTGCAACAGCATATTAGGCACTGTGGCAAGGTGGACAAAAGCCTCCAGGTATTTGTCTAAGTCTCAGTCATCCCTGTGGTGGTGTCTCAGGCAGTTCCCACCCTAAATTGGGACACAGCGTGGATGGTGACGCTGTCTCACACATGAGAAGGCTGTGCCTAATTGAATAATGTTTATCTGAAAAGGTACAGGATGGTATCCTATCTCATTTTCTCCATATTTGCTCATTGGAGAAGAAATAGGAATAGAAATCATAACATGGACCCCCCCTTTAATTTTCTCTTTCCACTTGTTCAAGGACAAGAAACAGCACACACAGCCAGTAAGGGTGGTGAAGTGAACCTTCCTCCCCCATGTGGCTTCTTCTGAGCCTCACTTGGATGGTCGTAAAGACAGATGCCAACAGTTACGAAATGTTCAAAAGGAGGAATGTTGATTTCCCAAGGACTGAGGCCTTGAATAATGATGCCTACTGTAATACTATGATGCGCAGCAGAGAAGTGTCCTTCCTTCATATCAATACCTTTGTTCACGTCTCCGAACCTGAGCTTAAGGCCATCTGTACCATTTGGGGAAAGCCACAAACTGGACAACTCACCAGCAAAACAGACCACCCGCTTACCTTCTGTTTTGAATCCGGGGATCGATTCTACGGCTTCACCCACACAATTAAATTTACTGTTTATTGTCGGGATGGATACCCAATTGAATTTAGGACAGCTAATCCTTAGGAGGAAATGCCCTGTGCTAAATTAGCCAAAGCAGTTGTAACAGGAAAACGGAACAGAATTTCAGATCACGCACTTACATCAAGCACTTTCCCCAATAAGCTGAGTGTACTTCCAAAGAAAGTATCAAAATTAATGATAAGGGAGTCAGGTGCATTTGTTTGAAGAAGAAACATGCAATTCACTGGAAAATCAAACAGTTCCTGTTGGCAAAAGTTCATGTATTTTGAGAGGCAACCCAGGGGGCGGGGGGCATATCAGATATCCCAAATGTCAAAACTGTTGAATTTTTTTAAAAAGTGGCCTTGGAAAGTTTATATGTTGATCTTAAATATGGTAATAATTATGTATTTTTGAATACTTTGATTCTGGTCTGTGACCCTATAAATAAATCCATTAATTCATATAATGAATTCATTAATTCATTTGGTCAGCCGACCAACTGGAGATGTGTTTCCTATACTTTTTGTCCTGACAATAAAAAGATGGGAGCAGGGGTGTGCACGGATGCAATTTGTGACATTTGATTGATAATGAACTGAATATTTGAAAATCTGAATTTGTACAAATAAAGATAAACGAATGTCCAGACATTTGGTTCAATATGAATACATTCGTATGTATTTGTATGAATAATTCAGACATTCGTATCTGTGCGGGTATGTAAACATCTCATGTGCATCTGTAGGCATTCCATTTTCAGATAGTACAGATACAAATGTTTGAATTATTTATACAAAGAACTTGAGATATCATTCAATTCGTATACGAATGTCTGAATTCATCTGAATTTGTCTGAATAATGAATATTTTGAATATTCATACACATTCTTAGATGAGAGCAGTCAGAAGAGGGACTGAAGAAAGTTTAAAATGAAGGCATGAACACAGCCAAAGAGATTCTGGTTATCTGCTTACATATTCATACATGGTTGGCCAATTACATTAGAGAGATGAAAAGACAATGTGACATCAGTTAAGACCAATAAAATTCTAAATTCTGTGTAGTCCAGAGCCTCTCTGTTTATCGACTCAAGGGCAAATTTATGACTTTGCAACTTTGCAACTTTGCCTCTTCCTTGGCGATTTCCACATTTGAGGTGATTGGAGTGTTCCAGCTGGAATGACCCTGACAGGAACTGTTCCCAGATTAAGTGGTCCCACTATCCTGGGAAAAGGTTGTCTGGGATGAACCTTGTGATGCCCACACTGAAATGGGTAAAGCTCATTGCCACCAGCGTCTCTGCCAGAACTCTGTCCATAATTTGAGAGAAGCAGAAGGAGGAATTTCTTCCCTCATGCTCACCACTGGCTCCTCTTACAACTTGCTCCGAATATTCTCAGGTTTTTCTAAAGAACTAAAGTACAAGTACTTAAGTAGAAAGTATCAGCTACAAGACTTTTACAGAAGCAACAGTAACAGGTTCTGCCTCTTGAAAAATTAACTTCCACTCTCTCAAGTGTCTCCACAACAATTGGATGGCTCCTCATTCTTTCTACCAATTTCAACAAACTGCTGATCCAAGACTTGGAGAGAGCAGAAGGTTTACTGGCTTCAAAACAATGTTGATAACATTTGAGGGCATTTCCAGAAGTGTAATGCCTTGCATTTATGAGCCCTAAGATCTAAATTTACAGGGGCTGAAGCAGAAATGGGAAGTGGATGTTAAACTATTTAATCCTGCATGCATCTTACTATGTCTCAAAGCCTTGGAGACTGTCCTACACTAGAGAAGCCGTGAGACCTTCATTAGATTATACACACTGAAACATATCTATAACACTCTTTAAAAATGAAGCATTTCCTGAATAGGTTTTGCAATTTTTCAAGAAAAACTTGCATTGTTGTTGTTGTTTATGATGATGATAATAAAACAGCTGCCACTCCTGATAACATGTGCAGCTCTTCCTTAAAGAGCTGGAAAGTGCCAGAAAGGCCAGGGAATGACTTTTCTGAGCAGACCTGAGAAGGCAGTAATATTGGCATAATACTGAATGACATTGCTTTACCCCTTCCTGCTTTCTCCTCCAAAGCCATATCAGTGCCAGCAGTCATTTATTTGTCTCAGGGTTTCTAAGGAGCTTGACTTTGGGGAAACTGTTTGTCTTGTTAGGTGGTTTTGAGTTGGGGTCAACTCTTGGGGATGAGGCGTTCATGGAGTTTTCTGGGCATCTCCCAGGGAACCAATCTGCAACCAGGGATCCAGGCACTTGCCATCTCTCCAAGCTATAGCCACTACAGTTAAGGGTAACCAAATGAAGAGCCCACTGGAAAGCTGAAGTGCCCAGAAGAGATATTTCCCCATGCTGGCTGTTCTGACGGAACATGGCCTGCAATATTTTCAAGACCCCAGCCACATGGAAATTCAAACATCCCATGGTGATCCATTCTCAGGGCTGCAAAGGAGAAAGGGTGAAGGATACTCTCTTACGAGAACAGAACAAAGCCTTCAGTCACACCTCAACCCTCTCCTCCCAACCCCTTGTCCTAACCAGGCTCTGCCAATGTATTTCAACCTAGGGCGCCAGGAGGAGGTAAAGATCCCATGATCCCCTCCCTTTACTCATTGCCTCTCTATACCGAAGTTCCATGAGTGTGGATAGGAATCGATTTTTATAAAATGAGAAGCTGGGATGTTTATGAACCCCCAAGCACACACCAGCAATTGGAAGCCCACTAGGAAAGCCTTGCCACAATTGGAGGGAGTCAGGGGAACAAACTAGACTCAACAGCTGATCTCAAAGAAATTGCAAAGAATTGTTAGTTTCTCTGGAATATTGCATGATTCAGTTCCTTCCTGGCAGTTGCATGAAAATATCCAATGCAGTTTTCTGGGCAACTATAATTATGCCATTTGTCATTGTCATTGTTCACTTTGCTGTGTTTTAGTATGGTTGGGGGTCCCCACGACATGAGGAACTCCATTAAGGGGTCACGGCATTAGCAAGGTTGACAACTGCTGCTCTAGATCTTTCGAATTCAGTGCTGCTCACTTATTTCTGCCCTCTAGTGTCTACTGTGAATCATCACAGCCTGTTTTCTGATCAACCTTTTAAGTCATCTTGTTGACTCGCTGTAACTATAAAGAAATCACAAATTGAATGATCTTTGAATTTCTAACATATTACTCAGATAAATACTTTTTAAAGCTCTCAATAAAGCAGATTTTTGCAAATGCAAAGAGTGTGAATGTGATATTTCTGTCCATGAGATATTCCTATTTCAATAAAACCCAGGTTTAACAAATAGACCCATGAAAACTCCAGATCATGGAGCATCAAGTGTAAAATAAGTTAATCTTCTAAAACTGAGATCAAATGGAATCTGAAGTATGAACATATCAAAACAACTTGGGTGTGTAACTCTCTGAAAGAAATGGGAGAACTTAGTCAAATATTTCCCATAATGAATCGAATGCAAGAAAAGTCATTTTCATTTATGTAGATCCCCTTCGAATGTATTAGGATTTGAATTCAATACAGATGTTAAATCCCATATGAATCCCATATGAATCCCATACAAATGCATATGAATCCCATGCGAATTCCATACAAATCCCATACGGATCCCATACGAAGCTTCATACAAGTGTATCGAAACCTTTGAGTCAAATCCAAATGTCTGTCTTCGAAGATGCCAACATTCCATTCGAATTTGAATGTCTGGATTTGTACAAATGCGTCCAAATTTTGAATATTATGAATATTCATACGCATCCCTACTAGGATCTGAAGACATCCTAGGCAGCTGTCAGATGTGTGAAAATATTACATATGGCTGGGTCCCCACTGTTGTAATCACAAAAAGCTGCTCAAGTTTCCCTAATTTTCCCTTCCAGCCTCCAAGCCCCTTGCTGACCAAAAAGACAAACCTCAGAATAAAGAGCACCAGGAAAATTCCTCCTGGCTCCACATGACCTCGGGCCATCTGTGGATCTGTGCTGAATGGGCTGCCAAAGGGTGTGAGTGGAGGTGATCTCAAAAGACAGAAATCTGCCCATCATGGAGTCTGGCCGCATGGTGCCCGTAGACAACAATGCTCCTGTTCCTGTTTGAGAATCCCCCCCCCCGCCTCCCGCCACAGGATGTGACATCAGAAGGACTTCTGACCTGCTCACCTGACGCGGCTCCACCTATCACCTCCTTGGATGATGTCCTGACATCACTTCCTTCTCTGCCCCTCTTGTGGCGGCCTATTTAAAGCCCTGCAGAGAAATAAATCTCTCTCTTCCAGCTGATCTCTGCCTCTTGCCTCTTTTCTCCTCCTCCCCCATTTTCCAGCTAATCAGAGTCAGGCCAGACACATGGCTTGATCCCTGGTTATCTCGGCCGGTCAGATAACTGGAAAAACTTTCATAACAGCCTGTGTTCAGGAGCAGCAGCAATCAGCTGTTGCTCCCCATTTCCAGGAGCCCTCGCATTTCATGGCGTAAGCCGCATACGCCATACCCCTCATGATGGGGGAGAGGGCAGGATAGTGGAGTCAGGGCTCTGAAGCCAAAATGGAGGGTTATGGGAACTTCTTAAGTACATATTGCAGTTCAATTGGAGTGAGAGAAAGCAGTTAGTGAAATTTGTTTATTTATTATGTGCACAGTTAAACATGAAGCTGAGAACACAACAAATAAGGTTGAAGAAAAGATTTAGCCTTGAAGCTGAAAACTCTTATTTCTACCCTATCCTGCAATCAGCTTGCTTTGAAGTCCTGCTGCATCCAGTTAGTAATGAGGCCAGTAATGACCCCAAAGCGTTGTAAATGTTAATCCTCATTTCAACAGGTCTCACTCCGGTTCGTGCACTTGAAACATTTTACATTTTTTACTGTGGGGACCCTTCTGTGTTAAGGGATGAGAGTTTCCCTCCCCCAATAGCTTGCTTCCAAAGCAAGCTATAAAAGCAGCAGCAGCCCGAACAGCAATCCAAGCAATCCATTGTAGCAAGCAAGCAATTCACACCTTCTGATAACCATCTCGCTATTGAAAGGGAAAAGAAAAGCAACTGTCGTTTGGAGAGATGTATGAATGTTAGAAAGGGGCTGCTGCGCGCGCTGAGCAATCGGGAGAGGAGGGAAAAGAATCGCTGCCTGCCTGGTGCTGTTTTCCTCCATCCAGGCAAGGCAGCCACCCAGCTAGGCTCCATGAAGGGGTCTGTTATGGGTGGCACGTTCACGCCAGGAGGAAGAGGACAGGGCAGCCCCGAAAAGCGGCTTTGAAAAGGTAGCCACAGGAGTCCCCCCTTGAGTCACGTACGTCCTCAGAATCCGGGTTGAACGCGATTGAGCTGAAAGTAATGGGAACAGGCAAATTCGCGTTTGCATCCGGTTCTGTTATCTCGGTTTAGGGAAAATGAAATAAGGTTGCCGTGAAGACACGGCCAGAGGCTCATCGGTCTATGGAATTTGCTGCCAGAAAAGGTGGTAACATCAGTCAGCCTAGACAGCTTTAAGAAAGGGATAGACAAATTCATGGATGAGGGATACATCGGTGGCTACTAGAATGGATGCCTAGGTACTCCCTCCAGGTTGAAGAGGCAAGCAGGCCTCCAAAGGCCATTTGCTGGGACTTAAGAACAGATGAAGGTTTTGCCCTTGTCTTCTTCTTGAGAACCTCATAAGCAATTGGTGGGCCACTGTGTGGGACAGCATGTTAGACTAGATGGGCTGTGGCCTGATCCACAGATGTTATTTTTAAACACACAATTCCAGAAAGTCATGTGGCGTCTTCCCCTCCCCTCTCCAAACTGCTCAGCCCACTGTGGTTTTCAGCCCTGTCCATCTTCGTATTGCAGAGTTTCTCCAAATGTTGCACTTTTGTTTCTTTAGAACAGTGGTTCTCAACCTGTGGGTCGCGACCCCATCAGGGGTCGCGCACCCATTTTGGTGGGGTCGCCAAAGCGTGCGCAGGCCCCCCATGTCCCCCCCGCCACACCGCCACCGCGCCGCCGCTGCTTTAAGGAGAGATCGGCGGTGGCAGGCGGCGATGGCGGTGAAGGGCGCCGGACCCGCACCGACTGGTGCCTCGCCGCCAGTGCCCTTCGCCCGCTAAAATCCGGCGTTGCGGGAGGACTTCCGGGTCGGGGAGGACCGAATGCAACGCCAGCGGCCCTGGTCCTGCCCCCGCCCCTGCCCCGCTCTGCCCCCGGCTCCACCCCGCCCCGCCCCCGCCCCCACCCCTGGGCCCACCTCTGGGGTCGCAGAGGCTTTTTCAATTTCATTTGGGGGTCGTGGCTTCAAAAAGGTTGAGAGCTGCTGCTTTAGAAGGTGAAGCACAAGAGAAACTGATGAGGGAATTATGAAATGCTTTGTTTGCTTTCTGTAAGCTCCACTCGCCCTCCCTCCTCCCTTTCCCAAAGTTTCATTTTTAAGATAAGTCCCATTTTCCCCTTATATGGCACTCTGCTTCAAAACTGCTGAATGCTGGCTTTCCTTTCCCATAAATCACGTGTTTTTCAGGAAACTGTAGACTGAGACTTCTGTATAGGTCTGGCTAAATGGCCTTCACCAAGGACTGTGTAAAATAAGGGGGTGGCTTGGGAGGAAGGGAAGCTGGCAGGAAGGATTCTAACAGTGTTAATGGCAGGCAGAATTAAAACTTTTGATTCCTGAGGACCTGTCACTGAAGTTTTATGCCTCAACTTCCCCATTTCAAAACAAGCCACACACTTATTAAAGCTGTCCAATTTCTTCTGCTGTGTTTATTCTTTAATCCGACTTGACTTCCCTGTTTTGAGATGCAGTTTCCCAATTTCTCCCAAGAGACCCAAACGGCAAATTATGCTTTCCTGAGATTTGAACCCTCCCATTTCAGTAATTTGACAAAACAAAATCTGCAGGAAGGGCTGCCAAGAGCAGACCAGGAGAGCCATTTTCTTCTGCAAGGCCAGTTTAGAGACTCTACAAGGGCAGAAGAGACACAGGATTGGGACCCTACACCTCAGGTGAGTTGCTATGGATGGATATTGCTTTGCTTCTGGTGCAGAAGAAAAGGGGAAGAAAACGAGACCCACCCAAGTTTAGAACCCTGTGCAGTATTTTATCAGGCATTCACATCTCCTTGTATTCTTCTTCGCAGAACTATATGTGCTTCCTCTCTAATTCTTCATCTTTTAAAAAAGGAACTAATTCTAGAAAACTCATTGTTTAAATTCTCCTTTCTTCCAGCTGCCTCGTCTCTCTTCTCTTTAAACCTTCTTCAGGTGTGATTTGCTTGCACCTTTTCATTTCTGTTTTATTTGTGGACTTTCCACCCTCCACTTGGACTTTCCTGAATGGAAAATCCAAACGGACACAGAGTGTGGCCCTTGTGTTCCCAAGCCTTCTCTCATCCACAGAGGGGAAGACCGGAGTGTGAACAATCCCATCTTGAAGCCATCTAAGCGGCCTCATATATGTCAGCCTGGATGTGGATGGGAGGGGCAGCTGTCAGAGGGTGGAAGGGGGTACCTGCTGGGATTTGTCACAAAACTGGGGCAAATGAGATATTGCCTGTGGTCACACCTTTTGTTTAAACCTGAAGAAGGAGTCTGTCTTCAGGCCTGACTGCTCACAACTTTGCATTTCTATCTGTTTTGTTTGTGGAGTTGTCATTCAGGAAAGTCCAAATGGAGGGTGGAAAGTCCAGAAATGAGAAGATATGAGCAGTCAGGCCTGCAGATGGACTAAAGAAGGTTTAAAGGGAAGGTTTCACCACAGCCCTTGCGTGTTAGCACGTTGGAGTTCTGTTGGCCACACCTGGGACTGCTGCCAATTAGGGAGACGCACAAATTGGGTTTTTGGCATTTGATTTGTAACAAATTGAATGTTAGAAAATTTGTATTCATTTGAATAGATCACCTTCGAATGTGGTCGGATTCTATTCGATACAAATATGAATGCATTTGTATCCTGCATACGTATCCCATAAAAATGCATACATATCCGATATATATATTTATATCCTACCCTATCCTAAAGGTCTCACTGCAGGTAGCAAGCTTTAAAATCCAGCATATCAAAAAACTATGTCAAAACAATATATAAACATTTAAAAACAGCCCAATATCAGAAATCCAAACAGCCCCTTCTCCTTCCTTCTGTGCACAGCTGACCCCATGGCTCAAATGGCTGCCGCCTTGGTGCTGGCCCTTCTCATGGCTCTGCTGGGCCCGTGTCCTTCCTATGCCCAGAGGGAATCCCGCCACGATAAATTCCTCCGGCAGCACCATGACTTCCCGAAGACCAACGAGGACTGGGACGCTCGCCGCTACTGCAACCTCATGATGCAAAGGAGGGGGTTGACGACCGGCACCTGCAAGCCCACCAACACCTTCATCCACGCAGACCACTCGGACGTCCACGCCATCTGCAGTGATGGGGGCACCCTCTACAGCGAGAACTACTATGACAGCCGCGCGGCCTTTGAGCTCACCACATGCCGCATCATAGGAGGAGGCTCCCAGAGGCCACCCTGCAACTACCGGGGCAGAGTCAGCACCCAGCGCATTCGGGTGGCCTGCACCAACGGCGAGCCTGTTCACTTCAAGGCCCCTCTCCAGGACTGAGGGTAGAATGGTGCATCGAGGGAAACACCAGTACTCAGCGTGATCCGACTTGGATTACATAGCCTTGAACGTTTCATAATCAGCAGCACTATATTTTCCATTCCCTCTTCAGCTATAATTTGCTGGTGCCAAATAAACAAAACAGGATGCAGTATATCAGGCTCGTGAATGTATCTTGCTTCCTTGCGTAAGCCTTTTCCTTTAAATGCCTATTCTTCCCATGAAATGCACTGTCATCTAGTGGCCATTACGTGTTACTGCAACTACACTTTCCATTCCATGGCAAATATCTCCAGAACCATCACGTAGGGCCGTGCCAGAAAAGTGTCATTGCATGCTAGGAGTGTTTAGATCACTCGACATCACACCTGTCTGGTGCCTGGCCGGGTCCCAGGAGCACTTCTTTTTGCAGAGAGGCAAAAGCTGCTCTGCCAAAAGGAGCGTGGCCTTGGCTTGCTCCTGCAGCAGTTGTGTGCAGCCTGCATTTGTTCTGGTGCCTGGTGCTACACATGCAAAATGCTGATAATGACCCACCTTCAGGGCCATTTCCAGCAGGGCCTTGGCTGGAAACTCTGAAGCCATGGAACTTTTGTTTGCGCAAGCTGGGATGTGTAGGCCCAGTTCATGGCTCCCCCTGCTACCACACCTGCAAACACTTAGCTAAGGAACAGGCTGCTGCTTCCACACTTCTATTTGCATGCAGTCAAGGTGGGGTGGGGTGGGGGGATGTTTTACACCACTTGCACAAGAACTATTTACTCCTTCCTACACTGAGTACTGAAGTGCTGTACAGAGGAATGGTTTTATGCGGGGAAAAAGGGGCACATATTTTTTTAAACGCAAACAAACGTGGCTAAATTATGTCACAGGAGGCCTCAACATTAAAAATTTTTTTTAAAATGTGTACATGTGGAGGGGAATCCACCAAGAGGCAAGTAATTCTGTAAGTGAACATTCATGGGTGTCTGGACGCTTCTCAGAATCAGCCTGTTCTTGCGTACTCACACACTGAAGGAATACGGTGCAGGTACTTACCTGGAGAATGGACACATTTAAAGATCATGGAAGAATGGCGATGAACTGAGTGTCTGAGAGCAAGTGTCCACTCTAGCCTCTGTAATCCTGCTTTTGCACTCTGTGGAAGACAAAGAGGTGCATACCTGAATAAACCTTAGAATTCTGTACATTAAGCTACCTGGGCATTGCTGCCACCTCAGAGCTGGCTAGAAATCTAATCTTACACTGATGTTGATGTTCCCAAAGGGATAGAAAGTATTAATTTCGAGAAAGTATTGTGAACCAGTGTTGGTCTAGTGGTTAGGGAGCTGGACTCTTATCTGGGAATACCGGGTTCGATTCCGCCCTCCTCCACGAAGCCAGCTGGGTGATGCTGGGCTAGTCACAGCTCTCTTCTG
Organism: Aspidoscelis tigris stejnegeri; assembly: GCA_023333525.1. Lineage (NCBI taxonomy): Eukaryota > Metazoa > Chordata > Lepidosauria > Squamata > Teiidae > Aspidoscelis > Aspidoscelis tigris. The sequence goes on from JALMGA010000009.1 coordinate 12,705,200, forward strand.
AGCTCTCACAGCCCCACCTACCTCACAGGGTGTTCTGTTGTGGGGAGAAGAACAGAAACTTTGGCAGCCGCTTTGAGTCCCCTTAAATGGGTGAGAAACGTGGGGTAGAAAAGCCAACTCTTCTTCTTCTTCTTAATAGATGACCTAGATATTGAAACTTCATGCAATAAAGAATTTCTCACACATACAAAATGACTATTCTTGTTGTTGCTATTATAACCACTACCTAGAAGTTTTACTACTTTTAAGGACTTCCAACAAACTACAAATAAACAAAAAACCTGTGGTGTGTGTACTCTTGCTTAACATTTCTGCTACGCAAAGCTTCCTATTTCCAAGGGTTATGTTCCACAAACATGGTGCCAACCTCAAAACTCATGAGGTAAACTGACTCTCCTCACTTGAGGATAAAGTGGATGTGGAAGTGGAGATGGAAGATGAAAGAAAAAAGAACAATTCCAGTTTTCCAGGTCCAAACATGCCAACATCTCAGGCTTTAGTGTCATAGGGTGCTTCAGCACTGGACCTCCAAAATACGGATCTATTAGATCTGTATTTTGGAAATCCGTGGAAATCTACTGGATACGGATCTACTACCACCTCTTCCGTCTGCACATGCAATGGAAGGACAGATTTAGATCTGGATTTGAGGTGGGTGCAGTGCAGAACCACAGACACAGAAGTTTCTGTTAGGAGAAAACTGCCCATTGATTTTCCACTTGTTTGTTTGAATTCCCTCCCAGAGGGTGGCAGCCCTACTTGGCTGTGACCGGTTTGAGATGGTTAGAATTTGAAGAAATGAAAAGGGTTTCTGCCCTATTTAGGGGCTTCCCCTAAGCATCACCTGTAAGATAAGAAAGGGGACATTAGCAGATAAGGACAAGTATAGACTGTGCTTCCAAAAACCTAGCAGATTGTTATAGAAAGTCGTTTCTATACTGGATTGCTCCTGCTTGCCGCCCTCTTAATCGGTGGCTAAATATTGACCAACCTAAAAATATCTAAGACAACATCTAAGACAATATGCTCTGATCTCAGGATTGGCCCCTAGATCCCAGCTAAGATAGCTGAGGCAGAAACAGTAAAAATGTCAGTGCGAAAATGCAGGATTTATATCCTTGGAGTTCTGTGAAGGTGAATTTCAATCTCCAGGTCATTTTCTAATGCTGGGATTTCTATTAAGACCTATTTCTCCCAGAATGATCCCATTTATTTTTTTATTCCTGGACTTTATAAGGACTATCCTGTCTTCGGAGAGGAGCGGCATAGAAATTGAACAAATAAATAAATAAAATCTTCAGAAAAGAAGTCCCCAGTTTAGTCCTGTTTTAGGAACCCAGACTGCTTCCTTCCATCCATCCATCCATCCATCCATCCATCCATCCATCTTCAGTTTATTTGGACTGCCCCCCCCCCCAATATGCTTCTGGCCAATGCCTGCCACAGATGGGTGGGGTTTCACATCTGAGAAGGTTCCCTCCTTCTTGGATTTCCCCTGAAAGCCACTGTAACTACAAGAGATACATTAAAAAGCAACAACCATGTAGCTGTGTATACATCACAGCATCCCTTCCTGCTTTTTCTCAGGAGAAAGTTCAATCATCAAGTCATTGCCTCCCCCCTCCATTTTTTAAAAAAGCTTGAAGCCCTTTTAGCCCCTCCGATTTGAAAGGGAGAGATTGCTTGCACTGTCTGTTCTTTGGCTCTGCTGCTTCAGTGCAGAGCTGCTGCCTTCCCAGTAACGTGAATGGAGGGAGCGTCCGATTTGAAAGGGAGAGTGAATGCTTTGCCCTGTTTCTCCGTGCTGGGGATTTGTGCAGTTTGAGTGGGAATGGCAGTATTTGAATTCAACCCATGTTATCCTCAGGCCAATGGGGACAAGCCAGATTGCACACTTGGTCCTCAATCTGGATTTTAAAAAGTCAAGTGGGAATGTCGCCACAGACATGAAAGGGAAGACTGTGCTGCAAACTCCACCCCAAAAAATGTTCACAGCAAAATAAACTTTCATGATCTTGATAAATGGCTCTGCGCAATAATGTGCCTGAATGCTCTGCTACAAAGATATACAGCCTTGTGCAAAATAATCCTTTGGGAGAAACCATAAAAATTCATTTGCAGAAGAGCTCAAATTCCATATAAGCTCTGAGATCATTGACTGCTTAGCTGTTCTTTATGTGTTCTGCCCTAGACCTTATGCCCGAAGAGACAACATCTAGACTACAAGCAGGGATATGCACAAATGTATTCTGAGTAGATTCGAATGTCATAAAATCCGATTCGATTCAGATATTTAAGATTTGAATGTCTTAAAATCTGATTTAAATCCATACATTCAAATGTTAGACTCATCTTTAAGGACACAAATGTCGACAACATTTGTATCTATTATACATATCTGTGCGCGTGCCAGAAAAATCCATAAGAATCCCATATTATCCTGTATGCATCCCGTTTTAATCCTATATTTTAAACACAAGATACCAATCTACACATTTGAATCATTCAAAAATCCATATCGGATTTTCAAAAATCCGTATTCAAGTTCAAATGTCAAATGTGGATTTTTGAAAATCGGATTCGAGTTTGAATGTTGAAATTTTTCGGATTCAAATCAAACATTTGAGTTTTCGAATATTCGTGCATATCCCAAACTACAAGTAGCTCAGTGCAAACATTAATTTTCAATGATCTATAAACTGCACACCAGGTGTTTAACTTTCTGTGCAGGCCGAGCAGCCAGAGTCAAATGCACTTTGAAAAAAGACAGAGGGAGAGAAATAAGAAATCCTCTGCTAGACTGCTAGATGTGTGTGGCAGGTCACAAATACAGGCAGCCTCAAGATGGTACTCAGATATGCCACTAGGAAGCAATAATGCAAGGTATTGCTCCACCACCATTACTGACTCCTGGCTGTGGCCAGCACAGTCTTTCTCTGTATTTGTGGTTGCAATCTGGGTATTTGGCCAGTGCCAAATATCTGGATGTCTGCATTGCCACCACTGCACATGCACATGGACGCCCAGTGGATGGAGCATTGATAGCCGCTCCATCCACAAGGTGAGAAAAAACTCTATGCCTGGATACCCTGTAGGACCAGCACTGGGATTCCCAGCAATAGTTTTCAGTGTTTTTTTTTAATGGAGGGGGACATTTGGCTCTGGTGAAGTTGCCACAGATATGTATGGCAATCCCACTGCAGTGGCCCATATTGGTGCTAGAGTCCTTCCCCCGCAATCTGGACAGGACCACAGACAACGATAAGTATAGTAACAACAGCAGCAGCAAACCTTCTTTTCGGATGCGACGATACAAAACCACAGAACAGGAAGGGACCCATTGCTTACTTGAGACTCCTTATATCCTGCCCTTCCTGTGAAGAACCCCAAGAGAGACACTTCATTTTCCTCTTCTCTATTTTCTCCACAACAGCTGAGGGTAGGGATGTGCACAAATTTTGGATTCGTATTGAATCAAATGCAAGAAAATCAGTACTCGTTTGAACGGATCCCCTTCAAATGTGGTAGATTCGAATTCAATACGAATCTTTGATATAAATCGCCTATGAATCCCCTCCATATCTCATACGAATCTCCTACGTATCTGATACGTATCTCCTAAATATCCGATCTGAACGTGTCAAATCCGGCCTGAATCCACTTGGAATCCGCTCCCATTCCACTTCGAATCCACTCTGGGTCTGTTGCAGATGTGACTGGAACAGCCGCTTTCCCATCTCCCCAGGTTCACAAATGTAACGAAGCTTTGTATGAATGTTTTGAAGGATGTTGGCACAATCTTTGAATGTGCCAACATGCGATTCAAATGTCTGGATTTGGACACATTCATATGAATATCAAATGTTATAAATATCCGTGCACATTCCAAGCAGAGAGGCAGTAACCAGCCCAAAGTCATCTGTTAAGCTTCAAGAACTGAATTGTCAGCCCAGGTCCCAGGCCAGGGGACTTTCTGCACTTGGCCTTATTCTGGAATATATCTCAGAATAGGAGCTTATTATTATTATTATTATTATTATTATTATTATTATTATTATTATTATTATTATTATTATTATTATTATTATTATTATTATTATTATTATTACAGTTTATTTCTAAAGCACTGTACATGTACTCAGCGCTGTACGATATTATATTAATCTATCTGCATGCTCGTAGGAACTATGGAAAGCCCCAAGTGGGGCCTGCCATAGTCTGCATTAGCTTGTGGCCAGCAGACCACAATCCAGAGATATATTCCAGAATAAGGCCAAGTGCAGAAAAGACCCAGATCTCTAACCACTACACTGCCCTGCCTGTTGAATGGCTCAGTGACATTCCTCCAAGGACCAAATAACTTGTTTGAATTTTTGACCAATGTATAAAGAAGATAGGTCAACGGAGTCCTGGATTTTATTCTGTGGTGTTTGAGAGCTGAATTCTTCTTCTAAATCTCTCAGTTGATCCAAAAGTCAATAGGAATTCAGCTAACACACTCCCTGGAATAAAATCCAGTTCCTAGGGCTGCAGAAGACACTGTGGCATTTGCTAAGTAAGGATGGGGAGTTGTAGACCACAAGGAGATAAGCAAACTCGTGATCCTTCCCACGTTTGTTCTTCCTAATCCTGAGCCTTCTTCTCAATTATCCAGGCATTGTTTGAGGGTTTAGTCCAGTTCCAGTCAACTCTGCTGATTTTTTGCCAAAGCTTGACTACTTGGTGTATAAATAGCATCCACCAACAAGGGGCAAAGCAGGAAAGAGTCTCAGCGTTGCAAAAACGTGAATCCCTTGCTCCGGACAGTCATTTGGTGAGTTGGGAGCTTTCTAGGGTTGTTGGTGTGTGTGTGTGTGTGTGTGTGTGTGTGTGTGTGTGTGTGTGTGTGTGTGTGTGTTGCATTGGACAAGTTGAGAACAGAAATAGAGAAGCCACAGAGAACTTAGAAACTGGCATCAGGTTCTATTTAACCTAAATGGAGACCTGAGGCTAGAATTAATCTCCAGAGGAACCATAGGCAGAGATACAATTCTGATGTCAACATCAGAGGTTAAATGGGGCTTGTAGGAGCTTTTTGAAGGGGAAGTTTAAGGTCCAAACCTGAGGAGGCCATAGGCCAATTCACACTTGGCCTCATTGTTTGTAATCAGTAAACATCTGGGCAGGTGCCCCCTGCCTGCCTAGACGTTCACCTATCACAAACTAGCAGTGGTGCAAGAAATCATGTACCACAAGCAACCTAACAGTGACTAAATGCGACCAAAGATTTACCTGTTGAATCCAGCAGTGAACATCTGCACCATTTCCAGGGTGAGGGGTCATCTGAGGTACTGCGCAAGCACCCTGGTAACTCAGATGACCCCTGACCTGACTGTGTGTGTGCAGAGCATCGTTGTTGCCACAGTGATGCGCTGGTACATGTGTAGTTGCACAGGGTGCTGTGATCAAAATGGCGGTGCCCTGGCAGGGATTGGATGCACACCCAGAGCAAGGTAAGTTTCCGGACACGTGTTGGTTAGGCTGCGGCATGCTAGCATTTCTTGGTGCAAATACTAGTACATGTTATTCTCTCCTGCACTCTTCCAGTCCAACGGACGAGAAATGCTCCATGACAGATTTGTAAACCACATTAAACATGTGCAAGGAATAAAGCTAACTGTGCCTCTTGGGCTGGGATCAAACACAGCTGGGAAAAAAAGCATCTCTGAGGTGGCTTCGAGAAGGCTCTGAGGTGGGATTCTTCACACATCAGTCTTCCCTCACTTTATCCTGAACATTTCGTGTTGCAAAAGGTGGATTAAGGATGCATTTGGACATGAGGGCCACCCAGGCTGTGTCTGGACATGGCAAAACGGGCACCTCAGAGGAGCCTCAGAGAGAAAGTGTGAGACCCTCATGTCCCCAAGCCTCCTGAGGGTGTCTCCAGATGGGGGCTAAAACACAGCTCATCCCTCTGGCCAAACTAGTGCCAACTGTCCTGTCTACCCTGCTTTGCATCACACTGGCAAGGCCAATAGGGAAGCTGAGATGCCCAGTGTTTCCATACCTTCATGCCCAGTCTCTTACAAGTCAAAGGGCATGTTCACACCCAACTTTAAACCTACTTTCATTTTCTTTTCATTTTATCTATACCAAAGGTGCATTTTCTGAGTTTGATAATGCCGAAAGAGCTTTTCACTTTTCTGATCTGCTCTCAGTCTGACAGTGGACTGGAGCTAGATTAAAACTGAAGGTAGTCACCTTAATTTGCTTTCCACATTATTTAGTCCAAAGGTGAATTTTCTGAGTCATTTAATGCTGAAAGAAAGCAGCTTGCCACTTTGCTGATGAAAATGGACTGAAGCTGGATTAAAATTTAGGTGTGAATGCAGCCAAAGGGATTCTAATAAGCGGCTTATGCTAAATGATCCACCGGATATATAAAGAAAGCACAATTTGCACAGAATCTATTAAGTTCAAGCCTTACTGGAAAGATCTGAAGCTTCTGACCTACAATTTTTTATTATTTACATTGCTCAAAAATCAGTGAAATCCTCAAAAGCAAAAATCTTCCGGGGTCCGGTGGGGGAATTGCATCACTTCTGACCCCAAAAGGGAAGTTTCACAAAGCTCTGGCTAAAAGCACCATAGCATGACCAGCTATCACTTGTCCTCTGTTGCCATCTAGTGACTAATGTGCAGCAGGGCCTAGCTGTTCTTTACTGAAAATAAGATGATTAGAGGAGGAAAATGGCCACTTTGCACACACATGTGGCATACTAAAAAGGCTTTAGGCTGCGTTCCGACAGGGCTGATAATATGTTTAGAGACATATCCTTTGTCGTTTTTACTGACAGTAAACACAGTTTCTGTACCTTTTGTGGCCTAAAGTGCCGAAACACAAGCTAAAGCCTATTTGGATTGAGAAGCATCAAAGTCCACTAGCCTTCATAAAACCCCATGAATGTATTTTTGACATTCGAACCCAAGTAGATTTGAATGTCAAAAAATCAGATTCGATTCGGATATTTAAGATCCGAATGTCATAAAATCCTTTTCGAATCCGCAATATTCAAATCCGTGTTTGAATGTTAGATTCGTATTTAAAGATACAAATGTCGACATTTGTATCTGTTATATGTATCTGTGAGCATTCCATAAAAATTCGTATGCATCCTGTATTATCCCGTATGCATCCCATTTTAATCCCATATTTTAAGTGCAAGATATGTATAATTTTTTCACAGATTCATATACGGCAGATACAAATCTACACAGAACTGGCCAGGGGGCAGTAAATGGCAGGAGGTGGTGTTCCCATTACCTAAATATTCAGATTTTAAGAGGATTCCGCTGTGAGTCCTGTTAAAATCCAAATAGCGATTTCCTGGATTTTTGGACATTAAGTCCACAGAAACGGGGAATCCCATCCGTGTGTCCAGACAATGGGCCCTCAAGCCATATTCAGGCAGGACCAGAGGGCCAGTGGAAACACAGCCCTAGTGGGTCCTGTGCATGGACACATTTGGTTTGGTAGGCTGAGTTCTGTGTTTTTTTGGCTTTAACCCATTCACCCCTTGTTATAGTAACAGGTCCATCCAGTTCACCAACGATGGTCATCTTGAAGGGAATCAAGGTGCCGACGCTCTTCCTCTTGGTGTCCTGCGCAATGGCAAAGTATGCCACATCCCACAATCCCCGGCACGAGAAGTTTCTGAGGCAGCACAATGACTTCCCCCAGACCGTAGTGGCAGGTAGCGATTACTGCGGGACCATGATGCTACGCCGTGGCATGACGAGGCCCTGCAAAGTCACCAACAGCTTTGTCCACATCCCAAAGAACCAGCTGAAGGACATTTGTGGCTGGGCTGGGACCCACTACCGCCGGGCTCTGAGGCTCAGCAGGGCAGAATTGCCGGTTACCACCTGCAACCTTCAAGGGAGTTCACGAGGCCAATGCCGCTACTGGGCCCACCGAGGAAAAAGACATATTTTTATTGGTTGCGATTCTTCTGGGTGGCCGGTTCATTTTGAAGAAAGCAATTTCATGTAGCATGGGGCTTGGCCCTCTAGCGTCCAATGGCAAAAAGAAGTTGAACATATCTGTGAATCAAGAATTATAGAAAGTCATTACTCCAGGAGAATCAATGCTCTTTATTTACATGTCATTTACCAGGACCCGTCTCCTACAATACCTTGTGTTGTTTCCTCACACAGTCATCACTCTGATACAATATAAGCAACAACACAAACTTCTTCCTTTGTGTGTGTGAGTTTAGACTTGAAGTCAGAGTGTCAGAAATCTTATCTTGCATACCCACTGGGTATGATTCCGCACTCCTCCACAAAATCAGCTGGGTGACCTTGGGCTAGTCACAGCTCTCTTTCTGAGCTCTTATGGCCCCAACTATCTCACAGGGTGTTCTGTTGTGGGGAGAAGAACAGAAGGTTTGTCAGCCTCTTTGAATCTCCTTAAATGGGTGAGAAAAGTGGGGTAGAAAAACCAACTCTTCTTCTTCTTCTAAATTTAGTTACTAGGTGTTCATCAGTCCATAAAGTATCATGAAGTACAATCAGATGGACAGATAATCCAGTTTGGCATTGTTTCTTATCTAAGCCCCTCTTTGCATGGAGCTTTATTCCAAATTATATCCCAGAATAGGGGCCTGCTGTCCACACGCTGGTGCAGATGACTTTGTGTCGTGCCAAGTAATGATTCTCCCAAATCTAGCCCACCTGCACACTTAGAGAAAACACCTGCTTTCCCACTCTGTATCTACCAGTCTAGGATGCTGAAAGAGAAAAGGATGAAAGTAGTGTATGAGTTACATACTTTTGTCTGCCAAAGGGCCCTGAATAAATTACTGATAACATTAGGAAAGGCTGAGGAAAAAAAAAATCTGAATTGCTCTGGGGCTGAACTAAATAACAACCCCTTCCATGTATTTTAAGACTGCATGAAACACCAGGTATTTGCAGCACCTGATCCATATCATTTAATAGAAGACGATGCTCTATGTCCACACGGCTAAACTTGCAAAATCTAACATACAAGGCACGCTTGCAGACTCTCCGATTTCATTTAGGGCCGGGTGAACTTGGGTTTGTGACCTGACTAATTTAAGCTGTATTTCTGGTGCAAGAAACTCTGGAAACCATTGTTGGGAAAAGCTAACAGGAATGACCCACGCTGGAGGTATAAATTCTCAGGCAAAATAAATAAACTTGAATGAGCATTTGGGCTGCTGCATTCCACATGAAGCAATTACAGTGATCCTCAGCTGAGGATGTGGATTCATGTTAGTGTTGCCATATGGAACCTGATCAAAGCTTCTATGGAGGCTTCTAGACATGGCGGAAGTGTTGTCAGGGTTTTTTTCAACATTGCATCTGGATCACCAGGACTACTCTGGTCCTTTGGCCATTTATTTCAACAGTAAACGTACAGCGTCCAGAGACCCAGGCACTATTTCTACTGGCTGGCAGATTCTAGATTTTCAGCGGCCTGGCAAAGTCCTTTGGTTTCACATCACAAGGGACTTCTGAGTGACTTCCAAGTCCCTTGTAATGCTATGGGCAAGGAATTTGCCAGATAGCCAGTAAGTTATAAACATGCCAGAGGAGTTCTGCACATGTGTGTCAGGCCCAGAGGAGCTGCAAAGCCACCTTTCACTTTATATCTGGTTTTTCCTTCGCCCTCTGGGGTCCTTAAACACACATGTGTAGAAGGTGGAGCTTGTCTTACTGAAATTCTCCCTTGCACCCAACCACTGTCCTCAGGGCTACCTTCTGTCAGGCAAAGAAGCTCCAGGCAATGCAAAGAATGCAAAAGCAAACACACACACAAAAACAAACAAACTCCAAGTGGAGACACAAAAGACCAGTCAGGGTCACAAGCTTTCTTCCAAGCCTAAATTCCACAGCCAGCAATAGCCAGAGCATCTCTGTGGGAAGCAAAATATCTAAAGGAATGCCTTCTCCCCTATCGTCCTGTCTGTGCCTTAAGATCTGGTGGAGAGGCCCTCTCGGTTGTCCCACCACCTTCAGTGGTAAAAGGGGTGGGCACCCGGCCGAGGGCCTTCTCAGTGGTGGCCCCCAGGATATGGAATAGTCTCCCCCTTGAGGTGCATCAGGCCCCTTCACCGTATTTATTTAGGAGGTCAGTGAAGCTTCACCTGTTGTTTTATTATATGATCTTGTTAGGAAAATTCCAGACCACTATGAAAACAAGTGCCGCTCTATCAGCAAATGCTATTCATATTAGTTTCTTAATAAGCAGGTGGGTCAGAGAGAAAAAGATTCATTTTAATTTTGTATGCTGCAGCATAGGACGTTCGCTTTCCATAACCCCATCAAGACAAAACTTCGAACCTCCCACATTCCAGAACACAATTTATACCTGAAACCACGGCCGATGATTACAAATTTCTCATAACGCCTTCTAAATAGATAAAAAACCTACATATCAGATTTCTCCGACATGCGCAGTAAAAACTAAGTCCATAGCTGACTGGTTTAGACCAGTTACTCTTTGAAGCTCCTTATCAGTTTGTTTTGCAGACATACTGTCCTTGAAAATATTCTTCACAATCTTAAATGTTGGTACCCACCCAGAGACCTATAGGATGGGGTAGAAACACAAATAAATAAATAAACCCAACAGCTGAAACTGGATGACACCCCACATGAGGCTTTTCCCCCTGGTGCAAACCAAGAATGGGTAATAAGGATATCCCTAAATGAGCTCAGAAATGGCGTTGGTAGAACAAAAGATAAATTGCTAAATGGAATTATTTAGAAGACGCTTCCATTATATGTCAATGTGGCGCTGAACCAAAAACCCAACATCTGTATTCCTGTCCAAAATGTCCTGTCTCATGTACCACAGGGGAACTGCTTAATGCCTCAGATAATGCATCACTGTTGCTAATTTCTGTCCAAAAAATATTAAATTTTATCTTTTATTTGTCCTTATTTTATATCCAATTTTTAATGTGTTATTGATCTGAATGTCGCTTTTAAACTCATGTACACATTAGGATTGCTCCTTTTAGGGCTTGTTTGGCTGAATGCAATGCTTGTGACACGAAATAACACTGACTGCAATACAGGAAAGGCATTTTCTCATTGGTTATAATCCACGTGCAAAAAAAAACCCCCTCTTTAAAGCCCAAGCAGGAAAAAGTCCTTTGCAGCCGGACTAGGAATGAAGAAAAATGTTGACGAGGAGAACAGAGATGGGGATACACAACGTTGCTCCAAGCTACGCAGACCGGCCAAAGGATTGCTCCGCCAATCAGAGAGCAGTATACAAATAACTTCTCTCTCTCTCTCTCTCTCTCTCTCTCTCTCTCCCCCCCCCCCCCCTTCAACGAAAAGTTTGCAACCGAAGCCAGGGAGTCAAGGCAACGGGATGCCTCTCGGATCAACGAGACGCTTGGTGGGCGTGGCCGCGCGCGAAGTTCCAAGAGAGGGGAAAAGTGAAAGATACACGCAGGCGCATTGCTCTGTATCTGGCCTCTTCCCTTCTCACAATGGCTATAGGGAGTCATGTGAGGGTGTGCGCGCGCCTGCGTAGTGCGTACTAAGAGGCATTCCCTTCTCAAAATGGCTGCTGCCAGGTGCTTAAGGCGTCTGTTGGGGGTCCCGGGAGCCCCTTGCTCTGTGTCGCTTAGAGTGAGTTTCCTGATCTTTATTCCTTTTTAAGCTCCTGCTCCTTCAGGCGTCTGGCGTTGTTGGCTTGCTCTTTACTTTAATCCATTTTCAGTATTTTAACAATAAGTGTAATCAATTTATTTTTAGCCTCACATTGTATTGTATTTTTGTATTTCATTTTATGATAGGGTCAGTGGACCAGTCATTAAACTTTATCATTACTTTAATCCGGATCACCAACTCCGTATTGAACTGCAGTCGGGATCAGCAACCAGGCAAATGTTTGCTGTGGTGCAAAGGGCCCCAATTGCAAAGTATAAGGGAATTAATATGCGGTTCTCATATAAAGCAATCCGGATTAAGGCGTCCTTCTGAATGCAGGAATCTAAACCGAATCAGAGAAAGCTGTGAAGAGGGAAACTAAAATGTGACGGGGAGAGAATATTTATTTATTTACATACATACATACATACATACATACATACATACATACATGCATTTCTACCCTGCCCCATACCTGAAAGTCTCTGGGCGGGTAACAACGGATTAAACAGGATACAAATTAAAACAAGATACAGATTAAAACAAGATGCACTTTTAAAAACACCTTAAAAATTCAACAAATTTAAAACTGTGCACCCCCTAGTGCATTAATAGTGACTGTAATTGTATCTGGGAGGGAGAATAAATCACCTCAGGCAAAGGCAAAGGGGGATGTCTTTACAGCCCTTCTAAATAAATACAAGAAGGGGCATGGCACACCTCGAGGGGGAGACCATTCCACAGTCTGGGGGCCACTGCTGAAAAGGCCCTCTCCCGGGTGCCCACCAGCCTCACTACTGAAGGTGGCTGGACGGCAAGCATTGTTTTTCCATTTAGCACTAGAGTAACCTTAATGGGTACTCTAGTGCTAGTGAAAAAACACCCCAGGAGAGCCTCACTGTTGGATTTTAAGGCACGGGCAGGTCCATATGGGAGAAGGCGTTCTTTTAGGTATTTGGGGCCCAAGTCATTTAGGGCCTTATAAATCAGAGTTAACACCTTGAATTGGGCCCCAAATATGATGGAGGTCTTGTAGAAAGCTGCCTGTATTGCAGTCACACTCGATAAGAAGGAATTATTTTTAAAAATCAGTTGGTTGGGAGCCCTGCGCCTATTTGTGGTTATCCATGGCTGAGGTTTAATTCAGCTTCAGTCCACCTTCAGAGCGGGAGAACACATCTGGAAAGTGACCAGTAATTTTCTTTCCACATTATCTATCCCAAAGGGGAATTTTCTGAGTTATTAAACATGGAAAGAAAGCAGCTTGTCACTTGGCTGATGTTTTCTCTCACTCTGAAAGTGGGCTGAAGCTGGATTAACCCTTAAGTGTGACCACAGCACTGACCTCTGGAGAACCATCCTGGTCAGTGGAGGCCCAAGTTACCTGTATGGTTAAGAAATGCCTGTTACCAGCTTCAGCTGTGCCCCCACCTGGGACGCTTTCACACTCCCCTTCCTGTCCCATGGATGGGAAAGGTCCATTAGAAACTAATGACAGCCTAGCCCCTGCACAATTGAACACTTACCTTTTTTCAATCGCATGGCTGATCCTCTGCAGGGTGCCGCCAGCTTGAGCATGGTGCCCTACGCAACTGTGTGTGCACCAGTGCTGTTGCTATGGCTACGCTTTGCACAAGCACAGTCGCATCAGGGGGTCATGTGAGCTATGAGCGCACTTGCGCAGCAGCTCAGATGACCTCCTCAGCCGGCCAGAGTGCAGATGGTTGCCGGCTGGATGCTTAAGGTAAGGAGTTGGTGGGGTTTGGGTTGCTCTAGGTGCATGGGCAGGGGGTGCTTGTAAGCTGTAAGTGCTTCCTGGAAGTTCAGATACACCTGGTCAGATGCTGACTAATTGTAAACTAGGGGCCATGGTGCAAATTGGGTTCTGGTTAGGGAGAGTCTAGCTTTCGTGCCCTGCTATGGAATGAGCTGCACTGGCTACACATTAGACATCAGTCAGATTCAAGGTTCTCTGGCATACAAAGTCCTAGATAACTGGGACCAATGTACTTGCTAAATGGTCTCCCTAGTTGCATAACAATAAAGATTGTTGTGATCTTTTGGTGAACTCCTGCTGTAAGTTCCACCAGTTACTGAGTATCATCAAAGCCTTCTCTATGGCGTGCCTGTACTCTAGGATGTTATCTTTTCAGCCGTTCATGAGGTGCCTGCTATCATTTTTAGGTACCCGTTAAAAACTTATATTTTTTTTCACCCATGCATTCCCAGTGTGAATGGGTGTCTGATTCCTGCCTTATCTGTATTTTAAAACTGTTGTAATATTTGGGTTTTTTAAATCTGTTTAAATCTGTAGTCCTCCGGCCTGTATGGAGTACTAAGATAAGCAGAAACATCCCTCCATTTCCTGGACTACAGGGGTCTCATTTTGGCAACACCAATAAAATAGGTTCCCTGGGGCTCCAAAGCTGGGAACTTCCATCCCTAGGCCTTCAGAGCCTGTAAAGGCCATCCCAAAGCAAGCTTTGAGGACAGTTCAAGGGCTCTTGTGGACCAGTGTTACTGTAAAAACAGCGCTGTTCCAGGCCACCGTTTGCTGTGGTCTGAACTTGGGGGTGTCACTGGTCAAGACCCACTGGTTCAGATCATAGTAAGCAAGAGCAGAAAAGCCCTAGATATTCTTTCTTATGCCTCGGACTAGGAAGCCTGTATTTTTCCTCCTGGTTTGTATGTTGCTTCTTGCTGTGGTTGTATGTTAGATCCCATAACTCGCCTTCTTTTCCTTGGTCTGCTTGTTCTTAGGGCACAGCTACTGTCATTCCCAAGGTCACCCAAGTAGATAACTCTTCAGACTTCTTGGACAAAGTCCCACATCGCAAACACCCTGGCGTCCTGCACATCAAATGTGTGAGACTTCCCGCAGAGTTGGTGGAAGTTGCTCAGTTCTTGGTGTCCGGTGAGTAAGACTCCCAAATGATAAACCTTGACCTATACGGGAGGATGATGAGTAGTGTGCATTGGGCTGGTGATCTGAAGTCATGGTGGAATGCATGAGGTTGACACACTACTGATTTCTGAGTTGCTGATCTAAAGAACTCTTTCTCATCCTGTGTTATTAACTAACCGGGCAGGTAGTGATTGTCATTTGGGTGGGGGGCAAATGTGCCACCCCCGGTGGTTTTGGAGTCCTAGTTACCCTAGCCGTTATACCTGCAGTGAGGGGTGTGGGCAATATATTGTAAAGTCCTTCTAGTTCATCCTTCAGCAGTGGAGAGGCATTTGGGGAGAAGAAGGAGGGTGGGCCTGAATCTGTCTTGTTGGATTTATGCTGAACTTTCAGGATGGCACCTCCCATGAGATTCCAGTTAACTTCTATCCCCTTTTTTAATTTTTTTAGTGTTGTGCCTCTTTTAGACAGTAAGCCTGAGGGCAGGGACTTGTCTAAGCTTCCCTATTTTGAGCTGCTGTAGGAGTCTTTGTAAGCTGGCTGGCTGGGACGCCATAGCTGAAAAGGCAGAAACTACCAGAATGAGTCTTTACCGTCTCTTCTCCAGTGGTTCACAGGCACTGGGAGAAAAAGCTTGGAGAGCTGCTCCATTGCCCACTGATTTGTGCCTCAGTTTCCCTCCTGTTTGAATTGTTGCTATTGCCGGGTACCATCAAGTTGACTGCATGGGCCCCTCGGTGCAGTTTTCTTGACAGAGATACAGAAATGGTTTGCCATTGCTTGTTTCTGGAGAGATCCTGTAGGATCAAACTGGCAACTCTGCTTTTTAGGTATTTTGCTCCACCAATGAAATATAGCTACTTCCTCCTGTACGCACAGTGCCTTGCAAAAATAAATCAACAGGAAGCAATTGCAATCTTTTTTTTCCAATTACAACATTTCATATTAGAAGGCAAAAAACAGGACAGTGCTATATTCAAAAGTGCAATATAAACTAAGAAAGAAGAGTAGCAAATTTCCTAGACATGTTCATTCTTCTTAAACCAGATGAAAATGTGTGATGGAAAGAGAGAGAATAGAATCTAATAGTGGGCCGATTAAAACAGAAAGTCCAAGTTAGTATGTAATCTTGTAATCGTTAATTCCTTCATTCTTTAAGAATTGTATTTATTTTTTTGTTTCCCTTCGGCAAGTTCACTCATTTGATGAATGCTGTTCCGTGGAGATCATCATTTCATCCATTATGTTTTTTGCTTTTCTCTGATTCCCTCCCACTTCCATCCCCATTGTCCCTAACTATGTCATGGTACTTAAAACTGCTTTCTTTTTGAGTTCTTCCAACTCGCTCTGGGCTGAGCAATAAAGTGGAAGATAATAACATAATTCAGAGAAGCTCAACTCCTTTTCTCTGATGTTCCAGAATGGTGACTTCTAGCATCTAACTCCCAGAAGCCTCTATGAGTCTAGTGTCGACTGCTGGGAGTTGGGTGATGGAAGGTGTAGCACATGACCATTTAGAAGGCTGCATGTGGGCATCCTGGTGTAATGTTTGCTTGCTTATGTCTGGTATCATATTCCCTTCCTCAGAATCTTCCAGACGCAATCTGGAGAAAGACACAAAGGCTTTAACCAACTATCTTTGGAGCCGCAAGCGCCCCACTGAGGTAAAAGATCTACAGCAGAAGGCTCTTGAGGTGGAAAAAAGGCTAATGAGGGAAGCAGGCCATACCTATAGGGAAGGTGAGTACACATTTTAGGTAATTTTGGTGCCTTTCCCTGAAGATAAGGGGACAATCTTGCTTGTCTTGCTGATCTTCACAGTTTCAATAGTTGAGTGAACAGGGATGATTGTAGTTTTCATTGGTGATTCTTCCACTCACCGGGGATAACTAGATGTGTGTAGAAGGTTGGCTTTCCCCAAACTAGTTTGCTTTTTTGTTGTTGTTAAAAAGAGAATGAAAGTACTGTAAATAGTGCTGTGAACAGCTAAGCCCGGCGAATGATTTGTGCTGGACCTAGATGGCACTACATGCAGGCAATGCTAAGACAAGAAGTTAAAGATAAAGTGAGGAGATGGCCTTCCCCACTGTGGTTTGGAATAGTCTTATTTTCTAAGGCCATTTGCTGGGATTCGAGAGCAGGAGAAGGTTTGCATTTGTCTCTGCTTGAGATGCCCACTGTGCGAGACAGGATGCTGGGCTAGATGGGCTGTGGCCTGATGCAGCAGGGCTCTCCTTATGTTCTTACCTCTTTGTGTCTGCTGGGAGGTGGTTTGTGGTGACAGAGGATACTAAGATGTGATATTGACTATCAGTTTAGGGGATTTAAAAATGGGATTGGATACATTCATGAAAAACAGACCAACCCCGATGACTGAGTGAATGCCTCTGTAATGAAAGTCTGAGAACTACCTGCTAGGACACTGTGAGCAGAGCAAACTGTGAGTTTAGGTCCTGCTGATGAGTTTCCTTGTGATGTTGGCTGGCTACTGTACGAAGAAACTCCCAGGCAGGATGGATTAGCGGAGCACTTCCTGTGTCTTTATGTCCCATCAGCTACTAGCAGAGCTTCCATAGAAGGAAGTAGATAGATGCGGGCTCTATTCCTGACCCTCAGTCATGGATTGCTCTGAAATACAGTGGTAGGTCAGTTTGAGAAGGACTGCTGGGATTAAGAAATGCTTCTCTTTTGATGTGCCAGATGTGCTGTTGTCTCTGGATGAAGCAGAGGTGAAGAACCTGCAGAACAGGGCTTTGAATATCATCCGTAAAACAACTTACCACTGGACGGCAATCAAGTGAGTGTTTTGGCAACCTAAGGATCTGATTCTATAGGAAAGAATTTGACTCAGGCTTAGTAGCTGCTTTGCAGTCACTGAATACAGTTAAGCTGTGGGTCCCTTCAACCAAGTCATGAAAGTGAAAGCTATCACTAACTAATGACTTACTCTGAGGGTGTATTTCTCAAGGACAACTGCTAGAGGAGTGCAGGCTGTTTGCTCATTGATTGCTCATGGGGAGAACAGGCTGCTGAATTTGATAGTCTGCTGGTCCAGCCCACTGGGGTGTCTCTTGTATTCATGCAAGTGCTTACAACATTCAGTTCATGTTCTGAATCTGAATTCTGAGATATGCTTCTGCAGCGAAATCATAATCTTAAATATCAGGGCAGTGTGTGTTGGGGGGGCATGGCGAGTCAAGAGGTGACATCCATTAGAACTAGGGAGTCAAGAGGTGCCATCCATTAGAATTAGGAATGGCATCATTTGAACTGATAGAAAGTATAACCATCCTGAAATGATATCAGTGATGTTTTATACATGACTCTGCTGCAGGGGGCAGCTCTTTTCTGCTCGTCGTGTTCTGATGTACTCCGGCACCTCTAGGAGGAACTACCCAGAGGGCATTGTGCCTCCTATTGGCCTGTTTTTTCTTTTGCTATCCTAGGTACACCGATGAGCTCAGCTTTCTGTACATGGCAGCTCGGATGGACGGGGGCTTTGCAGCTGTGTTCCGAGCTTTCCATGAGGTGAGCTGAAGTGTCTGGCCCTTTCCAGGGTGTCGCTTTGGGAGTGGTGAAAAGGGAAGAGGGGGTCAGCAGAGTAGCTTGGGATTGGTCACTCTCTGGTATTTAATTAACATGTTTTAAAATGAACATAATATCCAGGACCAAGGTCCTGCTTTACTATCTTGATTAGTTTGGGGCAGGGACAACCATTTTTATCCCATGCAGTTCCCTTTCTGCATGAAGTATATTTTTAATCGCTATTCATGCACTATCCATTTAATAGTAGAATTTTGCAGTTGGAAGGGTCTGTGGGTATCATCCAGTGCATCTCCTCAGATGCACCATATATGCATGTGTAATCCTACTAGTGTTTTATTTATCTTTATTTCCATAATACATTTGTATTATGCTGTTTGTTAAAAATTCCAGGCCCGTACAGAATTAAATTGGAGGGTCTTTACTTTGCCGTGTGAGTCCTGGAGATCAGACACAGTTAGATAATCAAATTGCTGCTTTTTCTGCTGACACTGCTAGGGATTAGATCGGTAACAGTAAGAAGTGGCAGGCATCTCTCAGCTTTTAAATGCCGTAGACGAGAAGAAGGGCTGGTTTCTGGTGCTCCAAATTTCCTGCAGGCATTCGGTGAATTTGAGATTTTTTAGGGGTTGCATGGTTTGATTCTGTACAGGTAGGAATTGTGTCGTCTTCTTGATTTTAAAGCTAATTGGACAAGGGAGATGTTAGCTATTTCACAGTGCTCAGGCTGAAGAAGTCTTCAATTTTTAAAAGGCAACAGTGGTCTCTTGGTCATAAAGTCCTCTGTCTGTCATTTTATCCTCCTTAGATCCGAAAGAGAGTCCCAGACTTCCAGCCCTCCACTCTCCTGGATTTTGGTTCAGGGACGGGTGCAGTATCCTGGTGAGAAACCACGTGAAAGCAGCCACAAGGAGTAGTGTTCTTAAGGGAGGAAGCAAACCTAGGGCAAGAGTGGTGAGCCCAGAAAACGTAGCACTGCAGTGGGTTGGGTATAATAGAAGATACAGTCGAGCAACATCTGATGTGGCTGAAGTTCCCCATCCTTTTCTCAGTCTAAGGTCCCTTCTGCACGGATTATTAATTTGCATTAAGGGTCTATGTGGGACACATTCTGGGCCTCCCATCTGCACATTACTATGGATTCAGGAGGACCCGTCCTCCATTAGTTTGGCTGTGCCTGCGCAAGACAACCTGATCCAGATTAAGAGGCCCTTAATCCAGATTTCTGATAGACCCATTTAATCGGGTCCAATAGAGGGACAATGGCCTTGTTCTGGAACAACATGGGGTGCGTGCAGATAACATGCCTCGGTGTTCCAGGACTATTTCAGCAGTGCACCGAAGCGCAGCACTGAAGCGCACTCCCTTAGGACCTGTGGCTAGGAAGCCTGGGCGAGCTTTGCAGCCATGGCATGGTCCATGTGGATCCCACCCGTGCCTCCCTGGATTCTGGATCAGTGGGCCGGGTTATTCCAGTCCCATTGATGCTGATCTAGAGGGGATAAGTGCAGAAAAGTAACTTCATTGGCAGTATGTAGGAATTCGCTTTGCTTTTCCTTTCTTTCTGCCCCACTATAGGGCAGCACGTGGCATCTGGGGGAAGACAATCAAGGAGTATATGAACATTGACAGATCTGCTCCCATGTTGGCCCTGGCTGAGAGGCTGATGAAAGGTGAGAGTTGTGTGGGTTGGTTCTGCTGAAAGGTGAATTCATGGATTCTTTTTTCCCAGCCTGATTAGCAGGAGTCTTAAACTGATTGGCCTCAGGCTGTTGTCCTCCACATGTTCCTGAACAACATCTCCCATCCTTCCTTTCACACATTTTGGGCCAGTCCCAGGAGGAGTGCTGGGAGTTGTTCAGGTACATCTAGAGGACCACATCTTGAAACCACACCCTTATAGAGCTTGGTTTCTTTCCCAGCTCTAGGGTGAGAAATATCCTGTATATAAAAGGTCTTTTTTTTTTTAGGGATTCCTGAAGGAGGCCCTGGACTCTTAAACTTTGTTTTTGCACTAGCACTGAAGACACCATTAGGACCCCATTTGGAACCCGATCGGTTCTGCCTGGCTTCTGTCTTCACTCTTTGCATCAGCAAGAAGCTTTCTAAAATTCTCTTTCGTTAGAATTCTCTTGGGCCTGTAACTTTCTCTGTATTAACCTTACTTTCCCTCCAACTTCTGTATTGAACTATTTGGCTGTTTTCTTCTTCCTAGGCGTTTCTGGGAAGGAAGAACTCTGTTTCCCAGGAGTCTATTTTCGCCAGTTCCTCCCTGTTTCACCAAAGGTAACAAAACAACAGCTGCTCCATTCAGAACAGACAAGACCTCCAGAGCTCTGCTTAATTACTATTTAGAAGTTTTGAGGTCCCAGGAGTTCTATTGATTAGAGAATTATTTAGTGTTATTGCAGAGTTCCTCAAGGATTTTCTACTTAAACTAGTTTTAACAGTTTAATTTTTGAAAAATATCCTTTCCTCTTCTCAGACTTCATAGTTAAATTTAAGAGCTATTTTACAATGTGGAACTCTTTTAAAAGATCTGAAACTGCTGTGCAACAGGAAAATGCAGACTTTGAAACTTAAGAAGGGGAAGTTCTTGCAGTTTTATCCTGCCCTATACCTAAAACTCTCAAGGCAAGTTACAGCACTAAAAACATAACATAAAATGAACACACTAAAAGCGGTAACAGCGGTCAAAGGAATGGATGTTCTGGATTGGGACCATGTCTTGGATTTTAAGATGTGGACATTTATAGGAGGAAAGCTTGTATGGCTTCCTGCCTCCGTGCTAACCTCCATCCACCCCCCAGAAGCTACTCTGGAGAATAGCATGATGGCTCAATAGATATTTGCGGAACCGGGTTCTGCCAACGTCAATTATAATGAACCCAAACCAGGTTCTGGTCAAACTGTTTGTCACCCTAAAATTGAACCCACTAGAAGTTCAAGTTCAATGACCCTCCCTGACACATGTGACTTCCTCCCTTTTCCCATCATGCCCATGGCCATCACTGTTTTTCCCTTGTACCCACTGCCTCTCCCTCTTCCCTCCTCGTGTGCGCTGGAGCTACCTGCTGGTCTACCCCAGGACTCCCAGTCCCAGCTGGTACTGCTGCTTCCAGCCATATGGACCATCAGAGCCCTGGTCAGCCCACAGAGAAGGACTCCCCATTTGCTAAGGCGTTCCAACAGTAGAAGACAACACATCCTCTTAGGAGGCCAAGCGCACACACAGGCAGAACTCCACTTCCTGGTAGCTGCTTTTAATTTCTTTCCTGATTTCTTCTACTTTCAGGTGAAATATGACCTTGTGGTCTCTGCTTTCTCTCTCAATGAGCTCTCATCTTTTTCTGAGCGGACGGAGATAGTGCAGACTCTGTGGAGAAAGACGGATGGCTTTTTGGTAAGTGGCACGTCTTTTCCTGGATTGGATCAAGCAGCTGTTTTTGTATGTGTATGCGTGCTGGACCATCAAACGTACTGCAGGATGGTTAGGTAAAGCTTAAACGCTATCTGGGGCAAGAAACTTCAGTGAAAGGAAACAGGGTGGGAATTGTGATTATGTGCCACCAGGAGCACAGGTGATGGTGCAAATGAAAAGCTGTGGAGCATTCTTGTCCAGATTTCTTCCTGAGTTGCAGAGGTTTGCTGTAGACTAGCTGGCAGAGCTTTCTACTCTTCCCAAAACAGACATCCTGTGAGGAAGGTGGGGCTGTAAGGCCTCAGAAGAGAGTTGTGACTAGCCCAAGGTCACCCAGCTGGCTTAATGGGAGAGAGTGGAATCAAACCGAGTATTCCCAGATAAGAGTCCAGCTCCCTAACAACTAGACCAAACAGGCTTTCGGACTGTGCCTTCCAGGCCAAGCTGTTTCACTTTCCAAGCTTGGAGGCTCTTTGCTCAGCATTTCTGAAAGCAAAATGAGATGGGGCCTGGCTGTGAGTTACATGCAGGAGCATTTGACAGTGTTAAGAGTCAATATCTTACCCCTTACTTTATCTGCTCCTCCCTCCCTAAAATATGAGACCATGTGGCAAAGCCAAGCTGTCCTTGGCCCTCCTTCCAGCTTTGAAGTTGCTTGGGTGATCATGCCCATCTCTGAAAGGAAAGCTGGTCATTTATCACACTATCCATTGCAGGCCCGTTAGTTGGAGTCTGGCTGTGGAACATCCAGATCATCTTTGCCTATTACTTCTCTCGTTCTTCCTGTTCTCCCCAAATTGATCTGCTATTAACCTTTAATACCAACTCTGCTTTGGATAGCTTGGAGACCTCCCAATGGGCTGATGGAAGTTACAGTCCTAAGCGTTCTAAAGGCCGCTGTAGTTTGTGGCAAGTGTGATCATGACGGGGGTCAGATACACAGTGGCTGTCTGCTGCCCCCATGTTTGGAACCACTCTTGAAATCCTGCTGACTAAAGAAGGTTTCATCTACCTTAGCTTCATTTCTTGTCTGATGCCAGGCCTGTGCATGGGCGACTGAAACAACTACCAGGTATGGTCAGGAACCCTGTGTGGTCTCATGTCAACAGAAATTGGAACCTGTTTCTCTTGGAATCCTTCTGATCCAGGGATGCTTTTGATTGGATACCCATTATTTTGCCCTTTGTTCATCTTTCTTTTCCAGGTTCTTGTAGAAAATGGAACCAAAGAAGGTCATCAGATGCTTATGGAGGCCCGGGATGCCGTACTGAAGGTGGGGTCCCTTGATCCTTTGGGGTTTTGTCTAACGGAATATGGATGGTCTCTCAGATGATGCTGTAGAACAGGGCTTCTCAGTCTTTAGCCTTCAAGATGTTCTTGAACTACAACTCCCAGCTTTGAGTTTTGAGTGTAATTTGTTTTCTTTTAAGGTAGAATGTTGGAATGAAATCATGCACTACTGGTTACTTCCCCATGTATGTTCAAGTTTCATAAACATACAATCACAGAATCATATTGTTGGAAGGAACCTCCAGGGTCATCAAGTCCAATCCCCCCCTGCTCAATGCAGGAATTCCTAAACCATCCCAGACAGATGTAGGTCCAACCTCTGCTTGAAGACCTTCAGTGAAGGAGAGCTAACTACCTCCCCTGGCAAACTATTCCATTGACTGATTGCTTTCAATAAACAGATTCCTCCTAAAGCTGTTCAACTTCAGATCCCCCTTGGGATTGCTCCAGACTGCACATTCTAGTTCCACACATTCATTAAAACAGGGCTTCAGTAGCCATAGTCCTGTGGTTGAGCTGCTGCCTGGAAACCTGAGAATCCGTGTTTCAGTCACGTTCTGGGATGAAGGTACCGTCAAGCTACTTTTGTTGCCAAGCCAAGAAAACTGGATGGGTATATTTATTGGATTCTCCAGGAGCCAAGTTCTGCTCAAGTGTACCAAACAATATCATTCAGTAAGGAAGGAGGAAGGGGTGTGTGCTACACAAATGACTTGCACTGCACATGGTGTGTGGTGTTAAGGCAGGCTTAGGAACCTTTCTCATCCTTTTAAGAGTGAGGTACAGCCCTTACCTGGACACAGCAGCATCTCTTGAGGGTCTTCAGCAGGTGTTCTGCGCTGATGCACATTCCTGGGCCTGTAGGAGTCCAGCTACATAAAGGGCAAATAAATAGGAAGCAAGGCATTATTTGTTTTTTGTGGGCCTGGTGGGGGCAGGATGGGGAAGCTGTTAAAGGAGAAGGCCAGAGACGTTCAAGGGGAGCAAATGTACCCAGACAGGGGATTTATTGTGCTCCAGAGGAGTTTAGAAAAGCATGCTAGCATGCCTAAATGGGCTCCCATGCCCAGAGTAATTTGGAGCGCACTTTTAAACTGAAGGTTTTCTTCTTACGCTGGTCATAACGTCTTCATCTTAAATGCACACGGAGGTGGTATTTTGCAGTGGTTTTCTTTCCCTGCTCCACAGGCCTTTGTTGGTTTGGCCCTGAGGGCTATTTTAATGTCTTCTGCACTTTTCTTCTTCTTTCTCCCTAGATGGAGGATAAAGTACTTCACGACGGTCGAAAACCTTACGTATTTGCTCCAGTGAGTCCTGAAAACTGGCTACAACACAACTGTGTGGGGTGGAGAGGAGATGGGTGCTCATACTTGGTCTGAACAGAACAGTTGTGGTTTGGCAAATCTTGGGTTGTTGGTTCAAGAGCTTGTGTTATGTTGGTTCTTTTGGACATCTTCCTTCATATTGTTACATCCTGCCCAAGTCCCAGCTTGTAGGGTAAAATCAGAATACAGTGCAGGCAGGATTCCGAGGAAGGAGTGTAGTGCACAACTCCTTGCCTTATTGGTCTCTGAAACTTGTCCTTTATGTGCCATTGCTCAATGGTAGTGTGGCCGAAAGCTCCTCTGCAGGCCTGTTGTGTGCAGAGGAAACCAAACCTAAGTCCTCTGGCTGAAGGGAACCAGATCCCAGGTTCCCTGGAGACATGCTAGAACTTATCGCTAACAGTTTGCCTTTTTTTCTTTCATGTATTCAGTGTCCGCACCATTTGCCATGTCCTAACTTGTCCGCTGCCCGTCCCCTGCCATGTAACTTTGTCCAGAGGTACCAACCCATGCCTTTCCGTTGGGTAAGTATCTTGCTTGGCCTTGGGAAGAAGTTACTGTTGTTGTGTGTGGATTAAACTTTTGACAGTTATACTGAGGTTAGTTTTCTAAGACTCCCACATCTCCTTGGCGTTGTCCTCCAGAATCCAGTAGAGCGGGAAGAGGTTTTTTCCTTCCTGATCCTGCGCCGTGTATCCGAGGAACCAAAGGAGAGTTGGCCTCGCATCATTAAACCTGTCCTCTGCCGGACGCGTCATGTCCACGTCCACCTCTGTGGTTCTAGCGGCACCACCCAGCATGCTATTATTACACCTGGAAAACATGGCAGGTATTGAACTTCTGGGGTTTGGCACATTGCCTCGGGATGTTAATTCTCTGCAAAAAAGGGTTTGAAATAATGACATATGGATACTGGGGGATCTTTATCATTTTATCCTCTAGGAACCTTTACCGGTGTGCCCGGAGCAGTAAGTGCGGGGACTGTCTTCCTGTTTTGAATCCACATAGTGAGCTGGACTTGATGGAAGACAGAAGCCAGTCAGACACGGATCAGAGCTGATCAGACTTTGTACTTCTCCGTCTTCATTCTTCTAGTGTGCCCTACAGCTTTGGGGATGCATTCTGGATTCCCTGCAAATGTTGTTCAGCAGCCCAGAGTTGATTGACGAGTTCCATAAACTGGAGACATGAGATGAGGTTCCAGGCTTTCCTGCCCAGGGAGACAGTTGTACTGTTTGGGGGCATTGTGTCTCATTATGCGTGGGAGCCATTTTGCACACATGTTTCTGCACACGTCTCGGAGAGAACTTCTATACATGCTGTTCAGTCATGCTTTTCCTCATACAGTCTCGAGAGTGGCTGAACACTGGTACCATTAACCTATCCTAGAGGACCATTGTTCCCTGTGGTTGTTTTGAACAGTCTGTACTCCTTGTTGGGGTGTGCCAGTGGCACTCCAATCTTAAACCATAAGCACAGGTGTGTGTCTGGTTCATTTCGTTTCACTGATTCGTGTTCCACCTTTCCAGGTCAAAAGAATGCTCAAGGAGGGTGCTATAAGCAAAAGATACAATACAGTTGTATTATACGCATTTCCTACAAGACATCAATAAAGATAAAATAGGAGAAATAGGTTTAAATATCAGCCAGGAGCTGATGCAAGGGACAGCTGGTTGCAAGGCCTTTCGCTTTCTGGCCTTTGGTCAGGAGGTAGCAGAGGGCCATATCTCCCAGCACTTCCATGTGAAAGCAGGAACAGAAACCAGGATGGAAGGGCAAGCTGGTGGTCTCTCCCTGGCAAGTCTGTGCTAAATGTGGTTTTGTATGACTTCAGTTAAAACTCTTCTTCATTGTCTCCTCCTTGTGAAGGGTATGACCTGATTCCGTGGCGGTGATGATGGTATTGGAAATGGTTTGCTCCAAATCTTCCTATTAGTTGGGAGAGTGGTGTTCAAAACACGTGTAGGATCCATCCAAAAGACTTTCCTTCCTGAAGCACGAGATGGTAGGAATCAGCACTACGTCCATCTGGAGCAATGTGTTTTGGTTTTGACGCGTCTGTTCTGACATCAGGTTCAAGGCAGAGTTCGTTTATGGGGATTAACCTTGCAGAACCCATTGGCCTGTCTGACGATATTGGGTCTCCTGTCCTGGAAGGTGGACAGCTTCTGAAGGCTCACTTGGAAACTCATTCTGAGCAGAGACATGGCTTGATGTGTATTTAACAGCCAGGCCAGATTAAAAGCCAGGCTGCTATTCCACTTCCCCTCTCCTTTGTAAATCTAGCCTTGTGGGAGGAATGGCATTCCATAGTGCTGCTGAGGCTGAAACTGGGCGGCAGTAGAAAAGATTGTTGGTTTTGATTGAGGACTGAAAGGTGTGAACCTGATTCTGTGCTGTAACCCCACATTTGAAAAATATGTGGGGGCATTAAAATATGCTTGCCGGATTGGGTTCTCGCCTTGTTGAGAAGAGATGAAGAGATTATTTTCTTTCTTCCATTTCTTTGAAGTTATTTATCTTTGGTCATTTTTGAGTCCAAGCAGTGTTCTACAAGAAAGAAGATAAGGATTTTTAAGTGTGATTAATAGAAAGACTCTAGGGCCAGGTTCCCACTGGTGCTTTGTGCTGGATCAATGTGAAATGGCAGAGAGGAGGGAAGAAAGGAGGGAGAAGTAGGCTTTTACACAAGAGCCGACACAGGACGGAAGCCTCCGAAGTCACGATCACTGCCCTTCCTTGTAAAATCAGACACTTTGTTACATTGTGTTCTGATCTCTTTTTTAGTTACATTGTGGTCTAATATCTCTCATTCTTCACCTCCACCACCACCCTCAACCCCTTTCGGCCAAGCTTGATCCCCTTAGCATGTAATGGGGGAGCCCAGGGAAATCATGGCTTTTCATTGGATCAGGGGAAACTGAGGAGAACAGCCCTAAAGCATGGTTCCCTCCCCCCAGAAAACCACTTGCATTCCCATTGATAAATATCGAGGGTTATTTCTAAATCCAGCAGCAAGACCTCTTTTAATTTGATAGATAATCCACATTTCAGAACCTTTAATCCTCAGAAACTGCAGAATCTTTTAAAACTTTGGGAACTGTGAACACTCAAATGATTTCAGAGTCCTTTAAATTTTGAATGGGAACACACTCTAAGTGATTTTAGATTTGAATGTGTGCTTTCCCCAGGCTCCCTCCGCATTCAACTTCGAAAGTGGTAGATAGGGTTGAACTGGGACCTGGGAAACTTGATTTCAGATCTCAGTGGTTATTTTGACCCAATCACTCTCTTTCAGGGTGATTCCAGGGTCTCCCTTAGACTGTACTAGCATGCAGAAGGGGGCTCCTAAAATGCTTGCTGGTCCAAAATGCCAGCAAGTACAGAATTTTACTTTAAACGGGCTTGGGAGGGCTGTTGGGGAATAAAACAGAGGAAGAAGATGATTTTTTTTTCTCCCTGGAGGAAAGATTGTTTTAAAAAGTCATTAAACAAGTTTCATACATTTGACCCAGAACAAACTGGAATAAACAAATTATTAGGGTTTGTCTTTAGGCCTCAAAAAGGTTTCCTTTTCCTTGATGAGGAAGGTGTTCCATAACAGGGAGTCTCCCTATTAAGAAACTCCTGTTATTGATGGGATAAGATAAAGCTCCTTCTCCAAGCTGTTTGGGTCCCGAAGTGCAGGCAAAGATGGAGAAACTAGCAGCTGTTTGAACTAGTTGTATATATGGGTATGGTAAAATAAATCCACTACTCAGTTTAATGTGAAATACATTTCTGTTTACATTCATTATATTCTGTTCTGATCATGCACCTGCCATGGTCTAGATTGTTCCAGGTCGCTCTGCAGATCAAGCAAAAAATAATCTTTGACAGCCCCACCTACCTCACAGGGTGTCTGTTGTGAGGAGAAGAACAGAAAGCTTTGCCAACCACTTTGAGTCCCCTTAAATGGGTGGTTGCAGGGTGGTTTTGTCATGCAGTCTCCTTTGAACCAGGATCTCCAAAATTGGCATGTGAATCCTGGCAGGTGGAAGGAAGTCCCCTGGTGAATGACATGACATTTGGAGGATGCTCTGAATTTTATTTCATTTTGAAAAAAACTGTTCTCTGTTCCATGAGAGTAAATAGAAAATTTACCCCACCCCTGATCCCCCAAATCATCAAGACTGTATCCAATTACTTACAAGACCTGGCTGGGCCTTCCTGCTATCCCCCACACCCCAGCACCCCCACCCAAATTTGGGGGTCTCCCATTATAACTTTGTACAACTTTGGCTGTGTTGGTCCTTGGGCTCTTCTTCGTTCTTTCTTATGCAAAACAGTTTGAACCAAACATTTGAACCAAACTTTGAGCTGTTCGGAGCTCCATTCAAATTATGAATCAGAAAAAAAAATGTTTGCACACCTCTTTAGCATGGGGAAGCCAGGAGATCTAGTTGCCTCTAAAACTTTCCAATAAATGCTTGGGACTGAATGCTAAACCCATGGGCGTTGGTATTAAAATCAGTGCTGCTTTTTCAGTTTGTCTTTTATTCCTTTGGTTTTGAACAAAGGGAAAATAAAGTACTTTGTTCTTAAGAAACGGAGTAATGAGGAAGGCGAGGTGCAGAACTCATATGTTTGCTTTCAATTAAATGAAATCCTAATTTGATGCCCTTCTATCCAACCTGCCAAACCGGTTTTGGGGCTGGTTGGAAAGGAGCCAAACCAGAGAATTAGGTTTGCTGGTTTCAGTGTCAGACCAACCGAGAAGCCTGTAGTCTTGAATCCTTTACAGTTTATCTTGGCTGTCAACAGATCCTGAGCTTTTTTGCCTGCTGTGTTGATCTCCTAAAAAGAGTTATTTTATTTGACTGAACTATAGCATCTCAATATTATGAAACTGATTCAATTTAAGGCCTTTTTCAGTTCATATAGGTAGACTTCTGCATGCAAGCAATCAGTGCTCGCTCATAACTGAATCTAGCTAAGGATCAGGACATGTCTAACCCTCCATTGAAACAAAATAATCCAGCTTGGTTCATGAGAAAGTTGAGTTTTTCAGAGTATGTCCATGCCACCTGTATGGCTTAATCCTGCTAGGAGTCACTGAAATGTGGTCTTGTATCACTTTCCCATTTCGCACTTCATTCTGATTTTGCAATCTTGTCTTCATTCTGCTTGTGGACACATCTGCAGTCAGTTTACTTTTGGCAGTTACTGTTGTTGTTACTACAGCAGGAAGATTTTAAACTAAAGATGCCCTTAATTTCCTACCTGTAGGGATGCAACCCAGAAATCTTCTTGGCAACAAATACAGAAGGTGCCTCACCTGAAATACGAAAAGCTGCCTTATTTCTCATTGGACAATTCACAGCTAACTCTGCTTACACACCTATGGCCCCTTCTGCGCTGCATCTTATTCCAGATTATACCCCAGGAACGGGGCCCGATGTCTGCATGCTGGTGCAGACTTAAGCAGGCCCCAACAGGACGTGGTGTAGTCTGTAGAAGTATGCAAACAGTAGGCCCCTATTTCAGGATATAATCTGGAATAAGGCCCAGTACAGAAAGGCTATTGCTTTCAAGCACTTGCTACCAGCAGCACCAGTGGGATATCTGCCTTATTTGCTTGGATAGAGTGGAGGTAAGGGAGTCTCAAAGCTGGACAGAACCCCAAAGCCTGACAGAGTGGGCAGGTGTTTCCTAGTGGCAGGAAAACTTTGCTATGGTTGCTCAAGAATTATCTTAGGGACCTCTTGGATACAGCTCACCTTTTCTCCCTTCCTTCTTGCAGTGTTGGAGCTATGGTAGCTAAAGAACTGACATTGTTTTCTTCTCGGGCAGGGCTGCACCTTTTAAATATATGGCTCCAAGAACTTCTTTGATACGCCTCTCCCTCACCTCTCTTTTAGCACTGAAGCTCCAACAGAGGTGGTTGGCAGAGAAGATGTTTATGTCCATAGTAGGGATGCTCATGTGTAGTTCTCCTTTCATTCTGGTGGGAGGTGAAATCTGGGGTATAGTTCTGTTCATCTAAAACACTTAAAACATGCAGTAATCTGCAGGTTTTTAAATGCTGAACCTGAGCTGGCTACTTCCAAGCTGCAGTCGTGGGCTAGAGTAACAATCTCCTGTTCCTAACGAGCATTTTAAAAACTGGGGTGGGGCATTGGACTCTGGTTGCAGTGGCCTAGTGACCTTAACTTCATGACGTCAGATTCTCTTATGAGATGTTTACTGTGACTGGAATAATGTATGCATGGAAGGGGTTGGCACACCTGGCAGGGTGGAAAGTTTTCTCCCTCAGAGTATCAAGATGCTTACTCACAGACTCTTAAGAAAGTGGCTAGGATCGGGAAGGATGCAAAGGCATGTTGAGAAGCAGGTGACAGAGAAGGGTGGATTGATGGTGATACTCAAGAGGGAAGAACCTAAGAAATCGATGGAGATTGGAAAGAGCGGAAACCAATTAAGGCTGAGAATCATGGCACTAGCCACAAAGTGAAACTAAAGAGGAAGATCATAACTGGGGCTTGTTTTGGTCTTTGCCACACTTTATCCCTGAAAGGAGAACTTGACTTGCCCAAGCGAGTGGAAGACCTCTTGCAAGCTTTTCAGCATTGAAATGCAGTAGTTGCAGCTGGTTGGGAGAAATTTCAAGAGTCTGCTTGACCTGAAAGGCTCCCCAAGACAACAACCACTGCTAAGAAGCAACAGTGATTGTTTCTGCTCCGTCTCTTCGTGTCACTTTCCTCCCGTAAGCTGCTGAGATGGACCAATTGCTGGTAGTGAAGATTGGCTGCCTGGTGGGTCTGCTGGTAGTCACACTTCTTTGTGGCCTCATCCCGTCGCAGATCAAATGGTTCCAGTTCAACATGGCAAGAGGTGAGCGGGTGGGAGGGATGCGGGGGGTGGGTGGGGGGTGGGGGAAGACTGTTACCTGGGCATCAGAAGGATTACAAATGTCCTAACAAAAGTGAAGAGCTTAAGGCTGCATCCAGACATTGGCTACTTATTCTGGAACATCCAAAATGGCAGAATTAGTAACTGATGTTTGGGTGCAGCCTATGTTATGTATCTGGAGATCCCATAGAGAATTTCACTTTTGTCATTAGGGGCTCAAACTGTACTACATTTACTAAGAAGTGACTTGATGGTCCCGATGGACTTCAACTCTGATCTTACTTTTTTAGAGCGCTGCAATTCCCACTGTTTCCAGGAAAGCTCTTGCGTTTACACTGAAGTGCATTACACGTGCCCAAGACATGGATAGCCAGTAGATGCATGGGAATGTTGATGCTTGCACAAAGGGAGAGTGTGAACAACTCTGGGAAGACAGAACGAGCTCAGTGGCTAAGGGAAGGATGAAGAGAATTTGGTAGGATGGTTCGGCAGCACTTTGCAATGGCTTGCATACCTTTGAAGTATATGCACCAAGGAGTCAGGGTTTATGAAATGTTAATGGAAAGCAAAACATTGTTCAATCTACAGTAGGGGTGTGCACGAATGCCATTTTCAGGATTCGATTCAATTCAAATCTTTAAAATTTGAATTTAAGTGAATTTGAATCTGTTTGTTTGAATTTAGTTCTAATTTGCACTTACGAATTTTGACAACATTCATATGTGCCTGTATGCATCTTTTCTGCATCCGTACACATCCGTACACATGCGTATGTGTCCTGTAGTTATCCCGTATGCAACCCATTTTTGTCCGGTACAGATCTGTACAAATGCATACGCATGCAGGAAAGATGCGTATCTGCAAGTACGCATTGTGTCCAAACTGTACACATGTGAATGTCCGGAAAATTTGAACAAATAGATCTGAAATTCAAAATTTGTTTGAATTTTTAAATTGGAATTTATGGACATTCGGTTTGAATGTCAAAATTCGGGCAAATTCGATCGAATTTTGAATACCTTCAAATATTTGTGCACATCCGTAATCGACAGTGCGATAATCCAGGGCCCGTTTTGAACCAGTACGTCCCATGAAGCATCTCAAGAACAGCCTGTATAATTGGGTTATTTTGTTACAAGTTGCACCTTATTTATTTAGTAAGGACAACCTTATTTTCAGGGTAAAATTTATTAAATCCTTAGAATACTTCCTCTCATATAGACCTAAGATCTGGGGGTGAGGCCCTCTTGACAGTTCACCACTTGCAGCGGTTGGGGTGTGTGTGTGGAAACAGATGGGAGGGCCTTCTCAGTTGTAGCCCCCAGGCTATGGAATAATTTCCCCTCTGAGGTGTGTCAGGCACCCTTATTGTTTGCATTCAGAAGACAGGTGAAGATGCCTCCCTTTGCCTTTGCCTTTGGCTGAGGGAACAACATAAAGGCTTTGTCCTTGTTTTAGTTAAACTTTTAATCTGTTTTTATTGTGATGTTACTGTAACTTCAGGGACAGAGTAGGCTATAAATCATTATCATCTAGTAGTCCTTCGCTCAACCCCTAAAACTCAGCTCTAAATAGGTAGTCATTACTTGCATAACTCACACATATCTCAATTTACACAGGAATTCCATTCCAGAACAACAGCATGTAAGTGGATAGAGTAGATGTGACTAGAGAAACCAGGTCAACTCTTGTCAGGAGTTCCATTGCCTTGCATTGGGATAACAAACAATTTATAGTGGCTTGGATGGGGAAAGGAACCTGTACTCAAAGGGATACAGCAACACAGCCAAACCAGAGAGAAGCTACTATAGGGACAATGCCAAAGCAGAAGCCATTTCTGGTGTCTGCCCCACTAAGATGCTCCAAAAGATGCCTGCATCAAGGCTCATCCACAGCACAGACATGGTTTCCTTGCAGAGTGCAGTGCTGAACGCAATGATGCCAACCAAGATGCTACTGTGACACCC
Source organism: Aspidoscelis tigris stejnegeri (assembly GCA_023333525.1). Classification (NCBI taxonomy): domain Eukaryota; kingdom Metazoa; phylum Chordata; class Lepidosauria; order Squamata; family Teiidae; genus Aspidoscelis; species Aspidoscelis tigris. The sequence goes on from JALMGA010000009.1 coordinate 12,738,218, forward strand.
CAAACAGGTTTTCAATCGCAGAACTCAGCAAGAATGGTAGGAGGGTAAATGTCTCCTGCCTTTGATGACTTGTGAAGAGGATAAAAATGGAAAATGATGTGTGAGTAGGATGGGATGGAATCAGAGCACTGGCAAAAAATTATAACCTAAAACAAATATAAAGTTCTATACACATTTTTATTTTTGCACCATAAATATTCTGGGCATACAAAAATGTGTGTGATTCATAAAAGATGCGCATGGACGTGAACTGCAATCTTTCTCTTTCTACCTACCTATCTATCCCACCCTATACCCAAGGACCTCAGGGTGGGTCACAACATATAAAATAAACAATAAAAACATAACATATTAATCATGTTAAAACCATTGCGGTACCTGAATGTGGGGAGGAAAAGGCTCTTCCTTTACTTAGTAAAGAGTAGAGTACAGAGGTGCGTCTTCACAGCTCATCTAAACACAGAGTGAAGGTGCCTGACACACCTCAGGAGGGAGGCTAGTCCTTTTTTAGGGAGCCATCACTAAAAAGGCCCTATCCTAGATGCCCACCCCTTTTGCTGCTGAGAGTGGTGGTACAACCAGGAGGGTCTCCCCTCCAGATCTTAGGGCATGGGCACGCCTCCCCTAGGGACAACTGGAGCTGTGGCGGCTGCGGTGGAGTTTGCTGTGGCTGGTATGAAGACTGAATGTGTGTGGCTTCCTCCGCAGCTGACATTCATTCCTTGATGTTGACAACTTGCGTCAAGAAAGATCCTCCTTGTAGTTTATGGGACAGACATATTGGTCCCTTGGAAACCTAGAGCAGAAACCTATGTCTGGGTGGGTTTAGCGGTACTGGTTGCTTCCTTCTCTTAAAGTTTAGCATATTTCCAGGGCCAAAGATCTCTTGATGTTGCTGAAAATGTAAGATCATCTCTCTTTCTCTCCCCTTTCTGTTTGCCAGTTGGTCATGATCATTGCATTTACTTCTGCACACCTTTTCAGGGAAGCATCGGCGAATCCTGAGTTTTATAGGCTGTTTTGCTGCGGGGGTGTTCCTTGGTGCGTGCATTATGCACATGGTGGCTGATGCGCTGGGAGATATCCAAGAGGAAATAAAAAAGTACCAGCAAAAGGTAGGTCACCGGGGCTCCTACAGTTTGAACTGTTCTGCACTGGTTTGGAGAGGGCTAGGGTAGTCTAGCATCATGGAACAGCTATGTTCTTGTGGAAGGTTGAGAGCATGGCATTGGCCTGTCACAGAGAAAACATAAACACAGTTGTTTATCCTCCTTTATAAGTATTTAGCACTGGCTGGCGAAGCAAAACCAGCAGGGTGAAGGGGAAAGGGACATGCAAGCAACAGGTGAGATGAGTTTCTTCTGCTATACTGGCTGTGATTTGTTATGGATCAACGACCAGTTCAAAGCAGGGGTGTGCAAAACACTTTCCAAAACCAAGTAGAAGATGTAGTTCCCACACTGCTATATTGTCTCTTCTACCAGGAGACTTGCATAATTCTCATCACTCCATAGTGTCCCAAATTCTAACAGTAGGAGGAGACAGCTGTCTGAAGCACCTATGCCAAGACAACCAGAACACTTGCTCTGTGGCCAAGTTCTGCCTGACAGAAGTCAAACTGAGAGCAAGTGCAAATGTGGACAGCAAATAGGTTAGTAGGAAAACAAGAATCATTGCTTTTTAAATTTTGAAAGAGGAAACCTCCCCCACAAAGTTTATTATTAATTTAATACTTATATTGTAAAACTTTTCTAAAGGCATATAAATATATATTCTTTTTTCCAATATGGTCACCTGAAATAGTAATGTATTTTTATTTTCTGATTTTGGTCTGTGACCGTAAATAAAATTCATTCATTCATTCGTGTACGAGGGACGGCCATCTTGAATGTTTAGGAAACCATTTGAGATGCTTCTTTGCAAACCCTTATTTTTGGTGGAATTAATGGCGCTGAAACAAGCTCCCACCAGTCACCACATTGCTGTGCCGTCCGTGTTGTGCTCTGGAAGCATCTTGCTTCTCTCTTCTTCTCCACTTTGAAAAGGCTGTGGAAAGTGACCAGTCAGGGTGGTAGGGCCATGCTTAAACTTTGTGGAGGGCTTAAGAGTGAGGTAGGATGAATTGCTTTCATAGCAGTTCAAGAAAGCAGATTCTGTTGGAGACTTGGCCAGATCTACAGTAGCCCAGGGAAGTCAACAGCAAATAACTGGCAAGTTACTCAATGGCGACAACCATGGAACACCACATCTGCACGTGATGCATTGGAGCACCATATGGCATGAAAATGACACCATTATCCTGCTCCAAATGGTCTCTGTTGATGGACTGGACCAGCTGCTCCTGTGAGGTTGGCCGTCAGTGCTTGGTTCATGCTACCAGCTGTAAGGAGACCCATGCCACTTTGTCAGGCTCCCAGAAGTGGCTCAGAAAATGCTCTGCTTCTGGGTGCTTGGCTAAAAGAGTCCTAAGTGGTGACTTCATTCATTCCCAGTCACCTAAGTCAAGAGGGTGTGGGCCACCATAATGTAGACCACCCTCGGTTCAGGCTGCTGGCTGCCTTTCCAGATTGCTCTGTCTTGGTTCTCTCTGTTGGTTTGATATTTTGAATGTTCTCATCCTAATGGGAGTGTCTCTAGAGCAAGTGGCAGAACATCTGCTTTGCATACTAGAGGTTCTAAGTATGGTACCAGGTATTTTCCCAAAAGAGGCCAATCCCACACCATTTCCTTACTGCTGTCAATAAAATGCATAGCAAAGACTGATTTGGGGGAGATTTTACTTTTATGAGTGGAGCATATTTGCATTTCCTTCAGAATTTTTTACCAGGCTTAACTGCTTGCATCATTTTCGGGCAGAAACATTTTTAGGGTTGCATCCTGCTCCTCTTTAGCATGCCTTGGTTTGCGTGCCGTGACTTTATTAAGCTGTTTGAGCTGTTTATTCATTGAGCATTCTCCGAAGTGCAGGTTAATGATTAGTTCCATAAATATTATGCATAACAGAAGAGCAAATATCTGATCTAGCCCATTTTTGTATAACACTAAAGCTGATTTATTTCTCCTTGCAAATCTAAGTAGGAGGGGAAGAGGGGAACAAGGTAGAACCCACAATTCAGGAAGCTGGGTTTTTTCCCAGTATTTTCTAGATTCGTCCAATTCTTTCAGATCAGTGATATTGACTGTCGATTTCTGATATCTCTGGTATGTTTCCAATTCTGCTGTTATGTTTCCACACAGGCAGGGCTAACACCTAAGCAGAACAGCACATCTGAAGACAGTGATTCCGGGGTATGTATTCCCTCTCAAGCTCCATTTGTCTGCCAGCAAGGGGCCAATTTCATCAGATGCCTTTGAAATAGCAGCTCATAGCTCCTTTGCACAGCACACAGTATGACAACAAATGGTTTAAAAAGGAGACATCTAACCAATGCCCCCCTTTATCAACTTATAGCATTTATATTCCTTTTTCTTCTGAAAAGCCTAATGTAGCAGCACTGCAGTCTTCTCTTCCTCCCATTTATCTTCACAACAATCTTCTGGGGTAGGTTAGCTAAGGGCTCATCTGCATGGGGCTGCCAATGCCTTGCAGTGGATTTGGGGCAAATCTTAATTCGCATTAAGGAGTCCCCACGGTAATGGAGGACAGGGCAGGTTCAAGCCGATCCCGCCTGTCCCCATGAAAACTCTGGTAAATCCCTGCATTGGGTGCCGCAGTTTTCTCCACCCACCCCCCTTGCCTGAGTGTGCAATTGCCCAGGTAAGGGCTTGCTTTACCCCAAACAATCGCCTCACAGAGCTCTGCTTGTGCTCTTGACAGCCCCTATACCCGCCTGACAGCTGCTCAGCTGACTTCAGGGCAGCTGTCAAGTGATCATTTCAGGTAAAGCAAGACCTTACCTGGGTGATTAAGCACTCAGGCAAGGGATACAGTTGCGATCACAGCATTAGTGCCAGGGAAAGCGAATCAGTGCTCGCTAATACTGCGATTGTAACCCAGGAGTGTCCCCATGCCCCTAGGATAACCCGTTCTTGCCCCGTAATTTGGGGCGAGAACAGTTATAAAGGGTTTCTTTTTGCTTCGATTTTTTGGATTTTGTCCCTTATGTAGCCCGAATTAGGGCTTTGCATGGGGACTCCTCCGAGTATCCTTACCATGGGGACATGGACTGAGAGTTGATGACTGGTCTGAGAACACACCAAGGGCTTTGATGGGCAAGTGGGCACGTGAAACCAGATATTCCTAGATGATAACCCAGAAGATGGCTCTCTAAGGAAGTGTTTTCATCTGTGAATGTTGTTCAACTACGACTCTCATCATGCCTAGTCAGCAAGAACTGTATTCAGAAATGATGGCCATCTTTAGCAGGGGGACATCAGTCGTCCTTGATCACCCCAGCACAGGTCTGCTGGTTAAAAAAAAAGAAAAGGAAAAACCCCCCAGAAATATAGCCCAGGGAAGACCAATTTTTCGGAAACACTGTTCTATGGCGTGAAGCGGTAAATCTCTCTACCCATGTGGTGCAGGATGCTGATAGGCAAGGGAACTGGTGCATCAGTCAGCCACTCTTTTGCACCAGTTGAAGCCAGTAGGTATGTACAAAATTTAATTCGCATCAGGAAATTTTATCAAATATTTCACATTTTCAGATATTTACATTGAAGCAAGTTCATTTTTTTATATCCCAAACTTTGATTGAAACGAATCAGTTTCCTGCTTGCAAAAATGAACAATTCAATTGAACAGTCATGTTTCACTGAAGTTTTTTGATCACGAAAAAGGGTTTTTTTTCAATAAAAAGGGGTATTTTTCTATGCAAAGCTTCAGAAATGAATGTGAAAAACTGCTTTCAGAGTAACTGATTCAACAACAAAACAAACAAATGGGTTTTCTGCTTCAACAGTAAAATGAACATGTGATTTATTTTTCATGCACATCTATAGAAGCCAGTGAATCTGAAATGGAACTGGTATTTTTATTGTTATTTTTTATGGTTTACCTGGTCACTTGATGATGTTGGCTGAGGCTTGAAATGTCAAATTTGTTCACTTGGGTGCTCACAGTCTTGTTGGATCTAGATTTATGTGTTTCTAGTTACTTATTAAATAAAGTTAAACTCAGCCAATATTGTTAAAAGAAACATTTGCTTCCCTTTAAACTTGTTAAATTTCCCTTATGTTTGGTTTTAGTCATTTGTCACCTAGAAGCTTGTTTGCTGGGCCAGCTGTCTTCTAAAGCAAGATACTCCCTTCCATTTATAAATGTTTCCCTCTTCCTTGATGGCACAAAAGTGCTGGTAACTTTAAAGCAAAAAGGTTTTAAGTTGATAAAACAGTTAGGTTCGATCTGACTGCACATTACTTGCATTCAGTATAGTCTGACCCCCGTATCCCCTGGGGATACGTTCTGGGTCCTACTGTGGTTACCTGAAACCATGGATAATCGCGAAGAGGCCTTCGTCTCTGGAGCCGTGCAACCCCAGAACCAGAATTGCTTTTCTGGCCCCCAGAAGGCCTATTTCAGCCTCTGGAGGACATTGGAATAGACGCGTGATGCCCACAGATGCCTCCTGCTCACCTCCCACACGCCCCCTTACATTTTGGGATGGGCTCTGGTGGCGTCGTGTGCCTATTCCAGTGCTCTACAGAGGCCAAGATAGTCCTTCTGGAGGCTGAAATAGGCCATCCAGTTCTGGGTCCTTTTCTCTTATGGCTCCCGTGGGCGGTGGGGGTGCTGATCCAGTAACCGTGGTTAACTGAAACCGTGGTTACCGAATCAGTGGATACAGGAGGTCTGACTGTATTTCAAAACATGACTTTATAAGTGTAAAACTGTGTGCAATTTAAATGTGGATTTAAAAAAAAAGCATCAGGAAGATGCAGTGGTTTTAGTAATGATTGGATAGAATTAAAGAAGGTTGGTTATTGAAAACAAACAAAAATTTGCAGCAAAGAGGCACCATGTCAAGCATATAATCTAAGAAGAGGAGAACGTGTTTGATTTCCCCCCATGTGTCTCATATGTATGTATGTATATTTAGTAACCAGTAACCCAGCACTACCTGAACTATAAATTTAAACCACCCTAAATTCCCAAATTACATATTGACTCAGATGTTGCCTGCCAAGTTTCAGTTATTGTATCTTCCCAGCATTCCAAAGTACTCCTACCTCCTAGTCAGACACACTGCAACAAACCATAGCCCATTACATCACTTTTGCAGGTGTGACGTGCCCAAGTATGTTTCTGTAGAAGCATGCCAAGTCAGACTGAGACAGGGACACACATAAGAAGCTCCCTGCTGGATCAGGCCACAACCCATCTGGTCCAGCATCCCACACAGTGCCCCACCAATTGCTTCTGGGCATCTCAAGCAGAAGACAATGGCAAAACCTTCACCTGCTCTCGACTCCCTGCAGAACCTGGAGGCAGTTTCTAGACATCTAGTTTAGTAACCATCGATACATCTGGCCTCCATGGATTTGCCTAATCCTTTCTTAAAGCTACCCAGCTGGTTGCTGACACCACATCTTCTGGTAGTAAATTCCATGCAGCACTCTCCCACACACAAATCGACACTGCACTCAAGGGGATAAAACAACCAGTGCTTGATGTTCATTTCATGCTCTGTGGACTGAAGTGAAAAGTAAAGAAGGATTAGGTTTAGCTACAGCTTAGGACTGGAAAAATCTGAGTTCAGGTAGTTATGAAAGATATTGCTTATACTTGGGCCATACATTGCTGCTTCATCCCAAGAAAATTAGGATTGAATATTCCCTCTAACACACACACACATGCATGCACAACGCACACACACACAGAGTATGCAGGCTAAGAATAAACATCAAGTTTTATCAGTCAGCATCAGAAGCGTGACCAACTGTAAGTGGTTTCTGACAGAGTGTTTGTCTGCTGAAAGGTTAGTCCAAGTCAGACTATCTAGTATTAAGCAGAGTGTGCACAACTCAAGGCCCTAACTGAGGTAAGTAGAATGCAGTTTGGACTCCATCCCAATGCTATATAAGTATCAGCATTAAGAGTGCCTATGCAATGCAATGATAAATGCAAGCACCACCATGTTGAAAATGTCCTGTTTCCAGGTCTGGGAAACTGCATCATGGAGCATAGATGTGATAATCAACACTCACACTTTAATTCACCAAGGTGGCCACATTTGGTGCAATGCTATGGAAGTCAATGGGCGGGTCTCCTTACTCTTATTAGTATCCTGCCCTGTCCCTCAGTTCCTATTCGCTGTAAGAATTAAGCTGTTGACAAGTTCGGCAGCAGATTGTGGCCTGTGTGCCCCTCTGATCATTCCAGCAGGAATTTTTGCAGCAGGAAAAATTCTGCCTGCCCTGATATGCACTGAACACACCCTGAATTCCCAGTCAGACGAGAGAAGCTTCCTCCTGAGCTCTAGATGAAGGCAACGAGGAAAGGAAAAGACGACCCCACAGATACCCCACAAAGGATCATGCCTGAGCCCTCAAGAATGGATGCTCATGTAAGTGAAACAATGCTCCATTCTCCAAGGGCTTAGGCTTGTTATGGTTGGGATGTACCAGAGCCCCCATAACAACAAGGGAGAGAACACAGAGAAAAAATAAGCAACTAAAGGAACGATCCTACTGTACTGTAAAGGTTAGCTGTTTATTTAAGTCGTAGAGCTACTCCTTCATGATTCCTGTTTGGATGGATCTGTGATGCTGGAAGGACAACTTCCCAATCCTGCCAAAGAGGGAGGAAAATGAGGGGGAAGCTATGACAAAAAGTTTGAAAACATAAAGCGTATCTAATAACAAAAAAGAAATGTCTGCATTTAAGACATTTGCAAATAAGGCTTTTCTCTTGCCACCACCTTCAGGAGTTAAAGAGGTGAGTACCTGGGGCAGGACCTTCTAGGTGGTAGGCCCTAGATTATGGAACAATTTCCCCCTGAAGTGTGCCAAGCATCTTTCTATATACATTTGGAAGTTTGGCAAATGCATACCTTTTTACTCTGGCCTTTGGCTGCAAAACAGCTTCCCTTCCCCACTTTCAGGTACAATCATTGTTCACTTGAGACCTTTGAGTATACCACAGGATAAAAGTACAAAGGAATAAATGTTTGGTTTGCACAACAGAACATGGTATTTTATGTCAGATTCAAAAGTGGATCACTTCCACTTATTGGTGGTACGCAAAGGAGGATTATAGTTGCAGCAATAAGATATGTGTGGATTGGGCTCTTTATTGAGAGGTACCTTTAGATGAGGAATCCCTCACTGGGTGACCTTCAACCAGGCAAAGACACCAGGCAAAGAATAAAATGGAGGAGAGAAGCTCTTAGGAAGTAAGTTAGGATTCAAATGCCAAAACGAAACATTATGTCAAAAAGATGTATGTGAGAGAGGTTGTACTCTCCCCAGAACATAAGAGAGTACATCACAGCCCATCTAGTCCAGCATCCCCTCTCACAAGGGCCCACCATTTTGTTTCTGGATATTCCCAATACCAAGACAATTATCGTCCCAGTGGGAAAATGCCTTAAGCAGTAAGAGATAAATCGAACATCTTCAGGCTTGCTGAGAAAACAGTTTACGATTGCCATCTAGTGGTATAACCTCAAAATTAATGGATAAGCTTCCATTCACCTCTACTGGCCTCCTCTCAGTCCACTTAAGGGCGTCATTCCCTTCTCTCCAAATGGCATTTGATATAAAAGATCTCAGTGCAAATAAAAATTAATGTGCTTCCTATTCTCTTTTTGTCTTCTCCCCTTGCAGGGCTACCCCTTTGGGGAGCTGATCATCTCCCTAGGGTTTTTCCTGGTGTTCCTGATCGAAAGCCTCGTGCTCCATTGCTGCCCCAAGGCTGTTCATTCCCATGGAGACAACGACGGCGACCACAAGGATCTGCCAGAATCCCACAGCTCTTTCCGGGCCTTTGTGCTCTTCCTCTCCCTCTCCTTCCACTCCGTTTTTGAGGGGCTAGCCATTGGAGTGCAGAAGCAGGAAACAGCTGCCATCCAACTTTGCATAGCGGTGCTCATTCACAAGGCCATTGTAGTCTTCAGCTTAGCCTTGAAATTGGTGCAGAGTGGCACCAAGGCCCAATGGACAATGCTCTACTTGGTGGTATTTGCTTTGATGTCTCCTGCTGGCATTGGGGTGGGCATTGGCGTATCACTTTCCGACAGTGATGGAAGTGGACTGGCTCAGGCTGTACTTGAAGGAGTGGCAGCTGGAACTTTCCTTTATGTCACCTTCCTGGAGATCCTGCCGTATGAACTGCGGTCGCACGAAAGCACCCTCGCCAAGTTCTTCTTCATTGCGTTAGGCTTCTCTGTCATGGCTGTAATTGCTATTTGGGCATAATAGAATGGCTATTGTCCACAAGGTTGGCTGGCACCCCCTTGTGGTTGGAGGAACTTAGAGCTGCTGAAGGAGATACTTTATGTTGCTGATCTCCATTTATGGTGACAGCAGGTACCTTCACATACAACCCTCTTTGATGTTGGTGTGAGACCTTATGGTTTTCTGCCCTGAAGGTGAATTCATTTTTGATAATGAACTGATTGTATTTTTGTAGGTTTTGCTAACTAGGGAGTCCCTAATAATATTTAAAAGGGAAATGTCTCTCAAATTTAGAGCAGGTGGTGGTGGTGGAGACCACCCACTAAATCAGTAGGCCCTTAATGCATTCTTGATGTGTTGCTTATTTTTGACATTGTTTAGCTCGTAAGCAATGTAGAGCTACTTAAAATCCATGGTGAGTAAGATAAATGGATGGATAGATGGATGAATGAATGGATTTCATTATCTTCTGCTCCATTACTGTCAACGTATTGAATCAGGAGATCCCATTGATCCTATGTTGTTCTTCCAACTTTTACTCCCAATCTTCTCCATCTATAATAATCAAACCTAAATTGTTCCATTACGTATCTCAGCCAAGTCCTAATGGTCCATTTAGCATTTAGAAGATATGTTGATAGAATATATGAGAAGAATTATTGGAAATAGCTGATAATGAATAATTGCACCATCAGGGGAGGGGAGGGAAAGGGAAAAAATAGAAATAGATATGTTCATGATATAATGTGGTTTTTATTTTGTAATACTATATGCATTAAAATATGTATTTAAAAAAAGAATGAATTTCATTATTGGCTGAAGGCAGGACAAATTGTAAAGTTACTCTGATTATTGATTTAAATATTGAAACAGAATTGAGGATAATTCCCAAAATGGATCCACATAAATACTGTTTATAGAAGGGTTGAAAATCCCTTTCTAGATTATAGGCCTCTAGGCATGACTGTTTGCAGCATAAACATTTAAAGTGTGATTGTGCCTCTGGCCAGGATACGGGGTCTGCAAATGTACTAGTAACTTCCTTTCTGCATGCTGGTGAGGTCTAAGGCAAGCGTTGTCCATAAAGGGATGGACCAGGGGTCGGCAAACTCATTAGTCAAAAGAGCCAAATATCAACAGTACAATGATTGAAATTTCTTTTGAGAGCCAAATTTTTAAAATTTAAACTATATAAGTAGGTACACTGTTATTAACTTAATTAGGGTACTCCTAAGATGGAAGAGCCACAATCAAGGGGCCAAAGAGCCGCATGTGGCTCCCGAGCCGTGGTTTGCCTACCCCTGGGATGGACTAAGGGAGTAGGGTCTTAAGGGGAGCTCCCTTAGATCACACAAGTACTAAGGGAGACTTCTAGTACTGTTGCCGGTATGGTATCCTGGCCAGTACAGAATTGGCCAAGGCTTTTTTGCACTTCTCTGGGATACTGAAGCTGCTCACTGCCCAATGTGCAAGATTATGCAGCTTTCACAATATTTCTGGTGTCATGCCATCTTTGTACCATCTTATATCATTTTCTTAAAGTTATAACAAAGTGTAAATTTTAAATTTTTAGTCCATATTTTTCTTCATTGGTCTAACGGTATACTATACTGTATCTTCGCAATAAAGATTTTTCTGAAGGTGTGTATTGGGTATAGTATACCGTTACACGAACAAAGAAAAATGTGGACTAAAGGGTTAAAATTTAGGCTTTGCTATAACCTTAAGAAAAAAATTCATGAGATGATGTATACATGATATATGATACCACAAATTTTGCCATAATGAAGTTTCTAATGTATGCTAGAAACGTGGGGGAATAGAGGGGCATCTTTATCATATGTGATGGACGTATCCTAAAATAAAGACATTTTGGCATGAAATATTTAGTAATCCAAAATTCTGAAAACATATGTACAGTTGAAACTTGGTGCTTGTTCCCATGGTAAGGATACTGTGAGGCAAACGTGAGTCCCCATGGAAAGCCCTAATTTGGGCTACATGAGGGACAAATGCCACAGATTTGTGGCAACCCCCCCCCCTTTATAACAGTACTCGCCCCAAATTATGGGGCAATAACGGGTTATTCTGGGGGCATGGGGACACTCCCGGGTTACAATTGCAGCATTAGTGGCTGGAGCTTTCTGTCCCCGCCACTAATGCTGAGATCGCAACTGTCCCACTGAGGCGCCCTTTGGGGTGGGCTCTCTGAGGAAAGGAAGCACCCTAGTCTCGGAGGCAGCAGGAAGGAAGACAGCCAGGCTCTCTCTCTCGTCTGCCAAGGAAAAGCAAAGCAGCACATCCAAGAAGAGAACGCCAATTCCCGGGCCGCTTGCTTCTTCCTCCACCCACCCGCCCACCCAGGATCAGTCCCAGCAGGTGCCCAAAGTGACAGCTCTGCTGCTGTGAATCCGCACTTCCTCAGTCGCATGGGGACAGGTTAGTAGTGCAAGCTACAATTCACATTGCTGCTGCCCTGAATCCATCCCAAGGTAAACAAAGACCATGGGGACTCGCCCTGGGACTGTTTCTTTTAGGACTGCTTGATACAAAATCAGATAATAATAATATATTGTTTGATTATATGATTATTGCAGTGACAATTTTATATGCTCAAGTATGAAAAATGGAAAAGATACTATCACTGACATTACCTCTACACACATGGACAGAAGGAAGTGTACATGCATGCACAGGAATTCTAGAACTATGAACTGCAAGGCCACATGGGTAGACAGGCCATGGAATTCTATAGACACCAAGGAAGTTATATTCTAATTCAGATTTAAAAAGTGCCCACTTTGAATTTGGGCTTTTGCCTTTCCCCTTCTGTTGCTTAGACTTCTTATTCAAAGGTAAGACCAAAATATAAGTAAACAGAAACCACTCCCAGATATCAAACTGAAATGCAAGGAGCAGTAAAATTGCAGTTTAGCAATCAAAGCTAGCTGGGCAAGCCTGATAACATTTTGATTAAAATCAGAAGAATAAGAAGAGTTGGCTTTTCTACCCTGCTTTTCTCACCCTTTTAAGGGGACACAAGGCAGCTGACAAAGCTTTCTATTCTTCTCCCCACAACAGAACATCTTGTGAGGTAGGTGGGGCTGTAAGAGCTTAGAAGAGAGCTGTGACTAGCCCAAGGTCACCCAGCTGGCTTTGTAGAGGACTGCAGAATCAAACCTGGTATTTCCAGATAAGAGTCTGGCTCCTTAACCACTAAATCAAACTGACACTTAACTTGGTTGTCAAAGTGTGGAGAGCTCCCAGACCATCACTATCAATGTAAGTGCAAAGACTAACTTAGTTCCCACGCTTTGGGATCAAATCTTCAACACCAGAATTGTTTCATTGGTCTGTGCCATTTGCAGTGCTTAATCCTAAAATAATGTCCTTTATTTTTGAACTTTCCCTTCAGCCATTTGATTGGTCTATTTTTTTTTTAATTCTCTCTCTTTTATCCTTTTGCTCTTTTCACCATTTGCTCCTCTCCTCTACAATCCTCAAAGGGAAAAAAGGTTTTGCCCTCATCATTAGGTGGTTCATCCCCCTCATCTCTGAGCTGAACTTCATGAAGGTGGCTTTCCCCTCATTACCGAATATTACCTTGAGGACACGAGGGAAGTTATTATGTACCCAATACTTAATATACTGTACATAATTAAATTTTACTTTATTTACGGAAAGGAGTACCACCAATAAGAACTAGTAAGAATTTATTTCAATCCAGTGAGCTTATGAGTAGACAGTTGGGCCCGGCAAAGATCTCTCAGCAGGAGGCTGGAGGTCTTGGAGTTCCACATTCAGTTTGGAAAGTTAGAAAGATTTGTTTCTTTTTCTGAAACTGAGCCAATGCAGAGGGTTCTTTGCAGCCATGGAGGTAACAAGGCAGGTTTTCAGCTGGGATTGTGCCCCAAATTCTCCAACGGTTAGAGGAATTGTGTTCCTCTTTCTCTTGCTACAGTTGCACAGTGAGGATATGAACTCATCGTGCATCAGTCAGGCAAAATTTCAGAAGGGATCTGCTGAGTCTGACAATGAGATCATCATTGGAGGATACTTTTCTCTTCATCTTCCTAAGCTGCCTTATTTGACCTTTAGTTTAAAGCCCCGTGTTGATTCACATGGTTGGTAAGCAACTGAATTGCTTCTTATTAATATTTATAATGATTAATAAATAAACATTGGCATTAATTTTGAGATGCAAGTCAAGGAGTGCTGTAGTAACTAGACATGGTCCTTAAAGAAACAAGGGCAATTCTTGGTATGTTTCCCAAATTTATTCTGCAGAAATAGCTAGAGAGATTCACAAAGAGGGACAATAGCTAAACTATAGCAGGATCTGTACTGTGCCAGTAGAGTGTAGTAACAGAGTCTCAAAGGTGCTAAATCTGGTTGACTGTGCATCCTCTGGTGAAGAAGAAGAGCTGGCTTTTCTACCCTGCTTTTCTCACTCATTTGAGGGGACTCAAAGGGGCTGACGAACTTTCTGTTCTTCTCCCCACAACAGACATACTGTGAGATAGGTGGGGCTGTGAGAGGTCAGAATGAGAGATTTGACTGGCTCAAGGTTACCCAGCTGGCTTTGTGTAGGAGTGTGGACTTGAACCAGGATACCTCCAGGTAGGAGTCCAACACTCTAACCACAAAACTAAACTTGGCAAACTGGGAATGTTGTGGACCTGAACAGATCCAGTCACCTTGCCACCATATGGTAGAACAATTTTTTTTGAGGATGTTGCTCAGATTATTCCCTGGCATTGAGATGTTCTGCATTATGCACACTTTGCTTTTCTCCTGCAAATATGATAGGATCATTTGTGTGTGTGTGGATTTAAGCAGTCTGCTCTTGTTTATTTCCCATGAAAGAAAACACATTAAACTCAATGACACTGTCATTGCAGGTTGCTGCCTAAAAATTACCAGCTTGTCCTTGCCTTTCATTTCACCTTTTGGGAGATCAACAAAAAAGCCAACTTGTTACCCAACATTACTCTGGTTCCAAAGAGGTTTAACAATTTTTTTCATGCAATAACTACCAGCAGGAATACATTAGACCTCCTCTTTGCCCAGAAGGCTGTCAATTATGACTGCAATATACAGAAGCTCATGACTGTGATGGGTGGACTCACATCTGGTAATTCCATTATGATGGCTGACATTTTGAATATTTACAAGGTCCCACAGGTATGTGTTCCTTAGATGCATTTCTAAAAGGCCACCTTTCCCCTCCCGCCCTCCCTTCCCCCTATTGGAAATATCACGTGAAACATGTAAAATATATAGAACATTACGTTATCACTAAGTGGCCGAATTAAAATTTCTCTTACAAGTATAAAAAAATGAGTTGAAAATACTGTTCTGTTCACTGTTGCTTGAATTGCTTTTAATATTGCTTTTGAATGGCTTTGAAAACCACGTTGAGATTTTTCACATGAAAAAGAGGTGTTGAAATGTCTTAAATAAAAAAAAAATTAAAAGCTTCATATCTCGTCAACTATCGCCCCTTTTTTTCCGGTGAGAGAATTCTCATTCTTTCTGTGTGCTCTTAGGAAAGTTTTGTGAGATTTTATCCATTTGCACATGGTCGATAAAATTTTCCCCAAAAGGTTTTTTTATTTCTTGGAGAGGAACACAGGATCTTTGCCAACATGAAAAAGCATCACAAGATTGCAGTGCACGAATGCATTTTTTGCACTTGCATTTGATTCGAATTCAATATTTGAAAATTTGATTAGAATCAAAATGCAAAAATCTGGATTTTTGAAAATCTGATTCGAATCTTGGTTATCTGGATCCGTACTTTTGAAAATCTGATTTGAATAGAATGATATGAATATTGGAAATATTTGTATCCAATTTTCAAATCCATTCTCATCCCATTTTTATCGCATTTGTGTTTCGTTTTTATCGCGTCTGCAACTCATATTAGAAACACAAATAGACTCAATATTCGAATGCAACGTATAATGACAAATTCATTCGAATTATTCAAAAATCCAGATTTTTGAAAATTTGATTTGAGTTTGATTGTCAATATTTGCCGAATTCGAATTGGATTTTTGAATTTTCAAATATCTGTGCATATCCCTAGATTGCAGAAAGATTGTATTGTTCAAATCTACCATGAAATGATAATTGGGGAGAAAGGACACAACAGTTTCTGTTAGCATTTCATTTCCTAAACAAACTCTACAACTCTTTAGACCCCTGCTTTGTATTTCTTGGTGGACTAGGCTTCTTGTTTCAAGATAATTTGCCTTGAAGTCATACTCATTATAAAAGCCTCTAGTTTGTAATGCCAGTTTTCTGGTCTTTGTAGTTGGAGAAGAATTATAATCAGTTAATTGTAATTTTTGTTGGTTCAGAAGAAGGTTCATTATTTCTGAATTCTCCCCACCCCCCCAAAGATAGGTTATGGTTCCTACAATGAAGCCCTGAGTGATAAAACACGGTTTCCTTCCTTTTTCCGGATGACTCCAAATGAAAACCCTCAGTATGACGGGATTGTTCAGTTACTGAAGCATTTTGAATGGAATTGGATCAGCCTCTTAATCTCAGAGGATCAGAGTGGAGAAAACTTTCTTAGAAGTTTGCAGCCAAAGCTCTTCCAGAGTGACATCTGCATTGCTCTAACCCAGGTTGTTCCAGCTACAAAAGATTATGATGATTCTGTTATGGAAAAATTGTCAAGAGTAGCTTACACTTTCTCCTTAGACAAATCCAGTGTCGTGGTTGTTTATGGCGACCTTCAGTCTATGGATGGTTTATATATTATTCTGGTTCACTTTGAATTTAATCTTCTGCTTCCAATGGATCACCGCATTTGGATCATTACTGCCCAATGGGATGTCACATCTCTTCCATCACAATCAAGATTTTTACTGAAATCACTCAATGGGACCTTGGCCTTCACTCTCCACACAGCTGTAGTGCCAGGATTTCAGGATTTCCTTGACACAGTAAACCCTTTCCAGATGTCATTGCATGATCTCAATATGTTCTGGCACATTTCATTCCTCTGTTCCCTGCCCCAATATGAGCTTTACCATCCAGGTGCTGAGAACTGTACTGGTGAGGAGAAGTTGGGGAGCCTCCCACTTACAACTTTTGAAACTAGGATGTCTGGTGAAAGCTACAACATCTACAATGCTGCTTATGCCATTGCACATGCTCTCCATGCCCTGTACATGGGAAGAGTGAATGAAAGAGCAAAGGAGAATCAAAAGGAAAAGTTCTTGAGGGAAATCCAACCATGGCAGGTTAAAATACTCCTCCTTTTAGTGACAGATTCTAAATAGCTAGAGGTTAGTGTCTGAGATACTAGTAATGAAATGGTCCTGAGAAATGTCAAGATCATGTTCTGCATTTGACTGGGCAAGGACCCATTTCCTGCTAGAATGATTCCCAGCTGGAGCCGTCCATCTGCCACTGAACAAGGCCATCTACACTTGGACAACCTGTTCTGTGAGAACCTCCTGCTGCTTTGCACTGTTCCAAAGCTTGCATGAATTTTGGAACCTGATGTGAGGACTCTGATGGCCAGGAACTAAAGTCCTGGGCTTGGAGGCACAGGGGGACTGATTTTAGCAGTGCAATTTGGTGCCCCGCTGAAATGCAACCTATTTATAAATTAGTCCCCATAGTAATGTGGCTTTCAATATGCCTTCTTGAACTGATTTATTCATGAGTAGGCTGCAGGAGATCCTTCTAAAAAAGATTTACCACTCTCATGATCTAAGTAGCCATTTTGGGCTGCCTAGACGGAGCTATATTCCATCCAGTGTGGTCCAGCAGGTGGTGTGGCCTCTCTGCTGTGTACCAGATAGTAGAAGAAAGCATCCCAGTAGTGGTTTAGGCCTTGCACTGTACTGGTTTACTGGTAAGTGTGGATATCCTATGAAAACTTGAGACAGAGTGGTTCAGTGCCCAGAGTGAAGAGCCAGGTTAATGGCTGTCTATATGCATCTGTGGCAAGTGATGTCCAAGGAAGATGTTTCAGAAGAATTGGCATGATAGGTATTAGCTCCTTCCCCATGACATGATGTCATTTTGGAGGTATGTTCATAAATATTACTGAAAAGATGAAGGAAAGTGTAGCCAACATTCCCAATTCCTTAGATGATCATCTACAAGCCAAGAATGTGGAGGTACTGAAATGGCAGTTACTGTGTCTCTGTCTTCTCATTGTTCTGTTTCTCCAATTGTGCTGACTTTGGAGTAATGGAGTAACTGAGCAAAACTAATGAACTCTTACAATTCAAAGTGGTTTTCTTTAGAAACAGAGCCATTTATTGGTATGTTGTCTTATATTCCACAACTCCCTATTCCTGAAGGTCTATTCCAGGAATACAGTACAAAAGGCATGAGCCAACCGCCGCAACATATTATACAGTTGAGGGAATGAGTTCTGCTGAATCTCAGGGCCTATTTGCATTTACCTTCTTGGAGCTGCCCAGATTGTTCTTAGGCGTGGACAAGTAAAAGAAAAGAAAACATCTATAGATTCACCCAGAAGCAACCAGTGAGCTCCAAAATGCATTATTAACAAACTCTTCTGGGTACAAATGCTGCAAGTGGGAGAGGTGGCATAGTTGCCCTTGCATAGTTGCAGTCCCCTTACCATGGTCACGTTCAGCACAAGCTGGATGTTTTCACAGCCATTGCCATGGTGATCTGCCTGGACCAGTGCTGGTAATTTGGTTGGGGAGTACATGAGTGCTTGAAGTGTGAATCTCTGATCTTTGCTTCACCAAAGTGGTATAATAATACCCTTCCAATGAGTAAAGTGCAAAGAGGCACAAAGTGGCAAGAGTTTATTTAGTGCCTCACTAGTAAGAACTTACGTTATTGCAGAGTTTGAACAGGCACTTGATTGTGACTTTAGCTACAGCTGTTGCAGCAAATGCTGTACATACAAGCTGTTGTAACCTTCATGCATCCCTCAAGAATGGCATTTAAAAAACAGATTTTGAAAGTGATGAATAGATTTTGATGTTCCAGAAATGCAAGAATCTGTGATATGATGTTTTAGCATTTTTTTTTGCTTTCCAACTTAGTGTGCAAATTGTTTCTTCTGCACTGTAGCTTCACGCCTTTCTCAAAAATACTCATTTCAATAATTCTGCTGGAGAAGAATTTTTTTTTGAAGAGACTGTGGCAGTGCCATTTGGCTATGATATCCTTAATGTGGTCACTTTCCCCAATGCGTCAATCCAGAAGGTCCCAATTGGGAGCATGGATCTCAAATTCAAAATGAAGTTCATCATTAATAAAAATGCTATCATATGGAATCACAGATTTAACCAGGTATGATTCTTTGGATATGGCAGAATTATAGATTTGTTTCTGTGGAACATTAGGAAGGTCTTCATGTGTCCTTGTACTTGAGACTTCAAAGGCCAGATACCCTTTGTAAAATACTTTAGCATGTAAATACCTTAGAAGAATTTCACTCAATAATACTGGCCCCCGATTTTGTTACAATATACAAGCTTATGTGAATTTTATTGAAGATATTCCTCATGTCTCTTGTTCCCGCATTCTGTAAATAAAATGAATGCAAGCCACATGCCAAGTAAATGAACCTGTGGTTCTGTTTCCCCAAAAATTCTCACTTATTCTTCCATGTCATCTGGTTTCTTTCTTAGTTCTTGAAACCTGAAATTAAAATATTTTCTTGTCTCTCTAAATAGTCAATAAAGGTTGTCAATATTTTCCATCTCTGGGAATGTATAGGTCTGACTGCCATTACCATATATTGTATTAACACTATCCATTGATCAAAGGTTCCTTTTTCAGTTTAACCTAATAAAAATATTTCAGGTTTTAACCTTAATTGCATACATAATACTGTTTGAATTTCCCTGTGTATTCCAGAACACAGCTGTTTTGCTTTTGAGCAAATCCACTGCGTATGGTACATCATTCTTGTATATTATGCTAGTACGTAACAAACAACCCACTCTTAAGAACTACACCTAAGGAAACAGAGTTCACAGATTACAGCCAGGAAAAGACCAATGCCTCATTAACAACACATACAAAAGAAGGACTGCCACACAAACAGCAGATATCTATAAGAAGGAAAACAAGAGCTAGGAAGATACCAGTCACCTTTGATGCTTCCAAAAAGCAAGCCATCTAAAGATGGATGTCACAGGAATATCGGAAAGCTTAGGTTCTCAGAAGAAACCTGGAAGATGGCATAACAGCCCCAGACCTGCTATAAATGAGATGTTACTTTTGCATTTACATCATTTATCAGGGACTTCAGTATACCTTTGATTTGTAGGGAATCAAATGCCATCTATACATGATTTTATGAAAGTTTTATTTTTAGGTTTAACACGGTGTGAACTTCAACTCTTGCCCACATGGTATAGGTGTATGTTGTATGGATTTTTAGAATGTTTTAATATGTCATTGGGCATCAGGTAAAAGCTGTTAAGAACCAAGAGAAGTTATTGCTAAGATGAATTTTCTTTCTGTGGTTTCTGTCAGACTCCTCCTCATGCAAGATGTGTTGAGAGTTGCTATCCTGGGTACTTCAGGACTGTTCAGCAAGGGAAGTTGGTGTGTTGCTACTCTTGTACCCCATGTGCTGATGGGAGGATTTCAACACAGATAGGTAAATTAAAGGATGTGCCTCTTGATGGTTTTAGTTGAGACTCTTCATGTATTAAACATTCAGATACTGCCATGGCTTTAATATGTTTAATATGTTTTTGGTTTTAATTGGTTAATTTTATATGTTGTAACCCACCCTGAGACCCTTGGCTATAGGGTGGAATGAAAATGAAAACAAACAAATCACTTAAGACCTTAATAGTGGCAAAGAAAGAAGAGGGGTTGTTTTTGCATTTTCAAAGGTATATGCTTTTGTACGTAGTTATGGATCAAAATTATTTCTACATTGCTAACCTGCCAACTTCACTTAGAAGAAGAAGAAGAAGAGTTGGCTTTTCTACCCCACTTTTCTCACCCATTTAAGGGGTCTCAAAGTGGCTGACAAAGCTTTATATTCTTCTTCCCACAACAGAACATGTGAGGTAGGTGGGACTGTGAGAGCTCTGAAGATAGGTGTGAATAGCCTGAGGTCACTCAGCTGTCTTCATGACGGACTGGAGAATCAAACCCAGCATTTCCAGAAAATAGCCCATCTCCTTAACGTCTAAGCAAGGAAGAGTAAATACAAGATTTGAAAAGAAAAACTCAGGAAAAATCATGTAGCAACATCGCAAGCATATATCTTAATCGCAGACATAATCTACTTCAGTAGATCATTATATTAAAATGATTGAATCTTTGTTGATGGCTTTCAGATGCAGATCAGTGTGACAGATGTCCAGAAGGTCAATATCCAAATGAGAAAAAGGATTACTGCAATCTTAAGAAGATCACCTATTTATCTTACAAAGAACCATTAGGATTTATCTTGACTTCCTTGGCTCTTCTCTTTTGTCTGTTTTCAGTCACAGTCACAGTGACATTTGTTCTACACAGAAACACTCCCATTGTCAAAGCCAACAACTGGAATATCACATGCACCTTGCTCTGCTCCCTCCTGCTTTGCTTCCTCAGCTCCTTCCTCTTCATTGGCTGCCCAGGGAAGGTGACCTGCCTTCTCCAACAGGCCATGTTTGGCATCATCTTCTCTGTTGCGGTTTCCTCTGTGCTGGGAAAAACCATCACTGTTGTTCTGGCCTTCCAGGCTACAAAGCCAGAGAACAGGATGAGGAAATGGTTAGGGAAGAAGCTGGCAGTATCTGTCATTGCCTTCTCCTCACTCATTCAAGTTGGGATCTGTGCTGTGTGGCTTGCAACCTTCCCTCCTTTTCCACAATTGGACATGAATTCTCAGGGAGATCTGATAATAGTGCAATGTAATGAGGGCTCAGATGTCATGTTTTATATAGTCTTGGGTTACATGCAGTTTTTAGCCTTCATCTGCTTCTCTGTGGCTTTCTTTGCCCGAAAATTGCCTGATGCATTCAATGAAGCCAAGCTAATTACCTTTAGCATGCTGGTCTTTTGCAGTGTTTGGGTGGCCTTTATCCCCACCTACCTGAGTAGCAAAGGGAAATTCATGGTGGCTGTGGAGGTCTTCTCTATCTTAGCTTCAAGTGCTGGCCTGTTTGGTTGCATCTTTCTCCCCAAATGCTACATTATTTTCCTGCGACCTGATCTGAATAACCGTGGACACCTAATAAAGAAGAAGGTTACCTTAGTCAAATGATAAGATCAAAATAGCCTCCAGTTTTGTAGATTCTGGCTAAATATGCTTTGCTAAAGAGATAGATGTCTTTTGTGTAATTCCGGATTTATTTGTCTCTTTAGTATCATTTAGATTTTGGGGAATCACAGTGAAGGGATGCGCACAAATATTCAGGACATTCAGAATTCAGATGAATACGTATGCATTCCAACATTTGGGACCAAATCAAATAGGGTCTACATTCAGACGGCATATTCATCTTTGAATTGGATTATCTGGTATTTTTTGAAGCTTTAGTTGAAATTTTGCTGAGAACCAGATGCTCCCATTGCCTCCTATTCCCCCTGGGTCTCCCATCCATCCTGACAGTCTCCCGTAGCCCCATTCACTTTGTGCTGCCACCACACACGATCATTCTTCTGGGTTCTGTGCACATAGCTCCGACTGTGCAGCATGATCCCCAGATGGGGACCTGCACGTGCAGAACCAGGAGCCTTGTTTTGGACTCTAAAAGCACACACAAAAAAAGCCCCAGTGCTGCCACTGTGGCCTCTGCAAAGGTAAAGGGGGATGCTGGAGGGGAAGGGGGTGCTGTGGCAACATCCTTGGGTGTATTTTAACACTCTTCAGAGGCTGAAACAGGCCCTCCAGTTCTGCACTGCATGATCCCTGGATTCTACCACATCCTTTTTCCCTTGAGCTTACCCCCTTCCATTTGTGGAGACCGCAGTGGCATCCCAAAGCCTATTTTAGTGCTCTTCAGGGCCTGAATAAGCATCTTATTGCCTATTTTAGTGTTCTTAAAGGGCCACATCTTCAGTTCCAATCCCTGGATAGAGAGCTCTGTGCACAGACCTGGAAGCAGCTAGGATGAAGATACATGGCAATGGCAGTGACAACAGGTGAGTGGGGGGTCACTTCATGTCTTGCCCACATTTGTGGGTGTGTGATCCAGACGAAGCCTAAATTTTCCACATTTGATTCATAAAGAATCGAATGTGGGGAATTGGCTTTGTGCACATTCCTACCACTGTGTGCTCAGGTATCAAAGGCATAAGTACGTTAACTGACTATGGATAAAGCTAACCACATGAGCAGAAAGGAATGGGTTCTGAAAAACCAAAATGATCACCTGTGTCACTTTGGAACCCTATTTTTCTTGCTGCACAAGAAGGTGGGGAATCATGCAAACCCAGGTGTGTGATGACTCGATCCCCCTCCTCCCTTGTGTGGCTTAGTATTGACAAACTAATGCAGGCGAGGAAGCAGCAGTTGAGCTGCCTGCCAATGAGCTGGTATCTGTATATAAACTAGATATCCCTTTTGGCCAGGCATCCCACTTCAAAGGCTTACAACCAAGCCTTCTTCCTGAGGCAGCAAAATAAACCCTAGTGTAATATATCACCAACTATTATTTACAAGCAGATAGATAAGTAGATAAATAAATAAGTAAATGGTAGTAAAGAATAAAGGTTGCTCAATAGTCTGTGACAAAAGCCATTTCTTTCCTTTAGTTTAATATCTTTTTCCTGTAGTTTTGAATTCTACTCCTCTAGTTGCTTTGGGGATAGGCAGAATTAGGAAAAGAACCCTCCTTTCCCCTCTTACTTGGAGCATGGCTAAGTTCGTTTACATTGTAGTGAGCACTAGCAACCATCCCTTAACAAGGGAGTGCTAGAAAGTAATTCAGTTAGTGCCTACTTAGAGAAGATACATTGTATTGATCTCTTGAACTGACATTTGACAATTCGCTGTTCAAATCACATTGCCTTGCTGTTGTGTGTGTTTTGTTTTACTCCTGTTTTTAATTAAATTCAAATAAAAGAACTGTTTGATTTTGAAACTCGATTTGTTGAGTTTGTTTTTCCTTTGCCCTTTCCCCTATAGCTCCATGCAGTTAATTGCATTCCTTTATTATTATTTTTTATAGTCCATGAAATCTACCTCTTTGCCTTTACATCTTGCAGAGAGTGGAATTGGGAGATCTTCCCCAACACAGTGAAACTTGGTTCATCTCTCTTTAAATCACTTTCCATAAATTCATTGGTTTGAGAGATACAGGATTTAGCAACGTGCATGCAGAAACAAACACTGAGGGAAGGTATCATTTTCCCTGCATTTACACGAAATGTCCCCAGGTCAGATGGAGAACCAATAATATACTTTAAGTCAATCATGAACAGTCATATGGGGGAATGGATTTAGCATTAAAAGGCAGATATCAGGGCAAGGACCTGCCTTAATTTAATGTCTTTTCCAGCTATTGGCTGGGGTTTAATGTGCTGTATGGTTGGCATTACAAGTTGTGTTCAGTGGTGGAGGTTCTGGGTGACTTTGCACTAGGGATGTGCAAGAATATTCAGAACATTCAAAATATGATTAAATTTGTCCAAATTTGTCTATGCATTCATCTTTTAACATTCAAATGAATTTTGAATCTTTTGAGTTTTTTATATGAATTACTCAGACAGTCATATGTGTAGAGATACATACACCTTACACACGTATCCATACGCGTCTTATTTGTACTCATTTGGATATTTGATTCAATTGAAATTGAAGGCCGAAAATTGCATTTGTGCACACCTCTCCTTTGCACAACAAGATGTGGCAAAACATGCCTCCTGTCCAGGCCTTGGACAGGAATTCTCTACACCTGGAATGCATGTAGGACACGTTGGGGCAGGCTGGGGTGGTTCCGAACAGAACCACTGGCCCAAAGGAGTGAATGCTCCATCCCAGCATGTCGTACACACGTTCCAAGAGGCCTAGTGTGAAAAGGCCTCAGATCTCTGGTAACACCATTTAATTTGAACTGCCAAAGGGACTAAACGCCTCGTTCCAGAACATGTGAGCTTTGCAATCATAAGGAGATATGGGCCGGATCAGAAACATCAGTCCAGGCCACACCTCCCCATGTTCCGGATCAGTGCGCTTGGCTATTCCAGATCCACTGATCCTGATTTAAACCAAGTAAGTGCCAAAAGAGCCCTTAGCTATTTCAGAATCAAAGAATTTTTTTCTTTTCAAAAGTTAGTAACCCAGGGCAGTGGGGCTGTCAAGGAAGGTTATTATAAAAGCAGTAATTATATTCATAATTGAATTCTATCAAGAGATTTAAAAACTAAAGAGAGGAGTATCGTAAACAAGAGATAGAATCCATTTTGGGTCACTGAGCATCCAGATGGTCCATTGAGACAATAAATGATCTGTCAAGTAGAGCTGGGGCTTCACGGAAAGCAAAGTGCAGTTGGAGACAGTATATTGGAAAGACTTTCTGCTTAGTGGATGAAGATGTTCCTTAGCAGCCATGAAGATGAAAAGGCTGGATTTCAGCAACGATTCTGGACCAAATTCTTTGGCATTTATTTCAATTTTACTCCACTTTCTCTTGCCTCATACACACTGCAAGAATATGAGCCCTGTGTGCACCAATCTGCCAAAAACTCAGAAGACATCCTCTTTATCAGAGTATGAGATTATCGTTGGAAACTTTTTTTCCCTCTATGCTGCTAAGCTGCCTCATCTAAATTTTAAGGAACAAATAGGATTTTCTAGATCAGGATGGTAAGAATTTTTCAATTGATTCTAGCAAGCATTCCCTCTTCAGAAAATAATACTTCGCTCAGTGAAGTGAGCAGTAAGGCTGTTAGATTATGCCCTGGAAGTAGGGTTACGGGGGAGGAAAGTGTTATTACAATTTAAAAATTTAAAATACATATTCTGCCTCTGCAAATTTGAGAAGGTCATGATTTATCAAGACAAACAACCATTTACTTTTGAAGAAATCTTTGAGAAAATAAAAAATATAAAAGTGGGCAAAGCCCCCAGGCTAGATGGCTATCTGACAGCATTCTAGCACCACAGCTACTACATTTATTTAACTATTAGACACAGGTAAGATCCCAGAATCTTGGAATCAGGTTCAAATTGTTGTCTTTCCCAAAAAGGCTAAATGGTCAATACCACCTGGAGACTTTAGACCAATTTCTTTACTAGGAGAAGATTTTAATTTTTTGGCAGATAGATTTTAATTATTTTTTTTTACTGGTATTTTGGCAGATTGATTAAGAGATTTTCCCCCATCAAAGAGCAGGTTGCCTTTCTTAAACAACAATTGTCTGACTCTGTAAGATTATTATTAAACCTGCTTAATCATCGTTTTCTGAATAAATCTCCTTGGATTTAAAAAAAAGAAGAAAAGAAAGAAGAAAGGGGGGGGGAAAAAAGACAAACACCAACTGTACTTGTTTCCCATGAATGAATCTGTGTAATCCCCATGATATTGTCATTGCAGGTTGATACCGAAAAATTACCAGCATCTCCTTGCCTTTCATTTCTCCTTTTGGAACATCCGTGAAAAACTCAGTTTGTTAAGCAACATTACTCTGAATATGGAAATCCGTGACAATGATTTTGATGTAACATCAGCCTGTAAAAACACTTTAGGGGTTCTCTTCCCTCCAATGGAATTGAATTATGATTGCAATAGAAAGAAGGTCATGGCTATTGTTGGTGGACTCACCTCTGACAATTCCATTGTGATGGCAAACATTTTGAATATTTACAAAGTTCCACAGGTATGTGTTTTTAAATGCATTTCTAAAACGGTACTCGCATCCTTTATCACTAATCCTTTGTTTTCCCGTTCTGTACTTCTGGGTCTTCTGCATGTGCAGATTTCCATCAAGGGACCTTTCTTTGCAAACCTGGAAGTGCTTTTTCAGCCTCCAAAAAGCACCAAAATAGACCAAGAGACACCACCACAGCCTCCATAAATGTAAGAGAGAGTGCTGGAATGGAAGGGGAGTCTGCAGTTGCGTCTCTGGGCCCATTTTGATACTCTTTGGAAGCTGAAAAAGCACTTCTGGGTTTGCTTGCACAGTTCCCCTCCCGAACATAGCGTTACACAGTTGGAAACGCGTGCACAGAACCCGAAGGCCTAGGAGAAAAGCCTGCAGTGGAGGCAATGGCGACAACAGCAGTTGGGAGGGATTTGGGAAGAGAGGAGCGGGGGGTTTGCTTCATTTCATGCAGGGAGATTCATATCAATATTCCTCAATGAATATGAAGCCACCCACATTCATGGAGGGGGTGGGGTTGGACAAAGCCAAATATTCCCACATAAGATTCATATAAAATTGAATGTGGGAAATTGGCTTCATGCACACCCTTAGTGTGGAATAATTGGGCTCTGAAAAAGGCTACATCTTAACACTGTTTGCAGCTCATCACAGCATATAAGACAGCTAAGATTATGGCAACCCAAATGTGTCACTCATTGAGAACTGTTCTCACCTAGAAATATTCTGATACTTGCACCTACCTTTGGATCCAGATCATGAGTGGGGGTGGGGCGTCTGGTCCATATTGTAAGATTTTTAATCCTCACACATTAATGTGGATTAAGGAGATATTGCCCCCTGTTAATCGGACTCTCCATAGTTAGAGCCAGATGCAGAATAAGATGCATTTAATCCAGATCAATTGTGAACTTGTTTAATTGGGTCTGCAATTGGACTAAGGATGGCACAGTTCTTCCATGACCCCAAACGACTTGCTATTCTGTGGTGTGCTATAGGGTGACACCAAAAAGCACCCTCACCCTGATGACTAGGAGTGATTATGTGTGTGTAGAAGCAGCTGCAAAGCTTGTGCAAGCTTTATAACTTCAAGGAATCACAAACTGGACCAACATTGTTCTAGCCCAACTGGTTATTTTGAATTTGACTGATCCAGATCAAAATGTGGTAAGTGCAGAAAGGGCCTCTTTCTTTGCAAATAGAAAGAGGTATGAGAAGATATAATGTTACTTGGGCCACATCCCCATTCAAGCCGTTTGGCGCTGTTTGGGTGCTGATTGGGCTCACATGGGACCAGGTGTGGGATTGAGATCTAATCTTAGGCATCCCCATGCCATTCCCCATAACGTGGGCTGGGGGCGGGCTGGGGGTGGATTCAGCCATCCTCAAGCAAACCATGCTGGGATCGTGATTTTGCTCCCTGTCCGAGGCACGCGCTTGCTTGCCTTGAAAGGGGAGTAAAAGCAAGGGAGTAACGGGGTGTAGAGGCTTAAGTTTTCTCTCTTTTCCAGGAAGTCAACATTATTGCCCCCCTGGAAAAGTGAGGACAGAAAGAGGCTTGGTTTTAAAACTCAAACCACTTTCCTGTCTGCTGAGATCATGAAGTCTGGCACCATACCCATGCACATTCTTACCTCACTTGGAAATGCATGCCAGGACCCCAAACCATGCCAACACTTGTTTTTTCAGGTACCACATTTGGTCCTGCTCTGGCACGTTTTGGAGTAATTTGGTCCACTTTCCGCTGACCAAATCTAAAATGCATGGGGACGCCCCTTGCCAGGAATACGTTTGGTACTGAAGCACACAGGCATGGGGACACGCCCTTGGAGAACCATGCATAGAAAATAACAGAAGTGGATGTTTTAGCAAACCTAACTAGAAACTGATGACTCCAGAAATAAGATAGCAATAACTTAACATTTCCCTTCTAAAATATACTCTACACCTTTTTGACACTCTGACATTCTATTGCAGACATCAGCAAGCCCTGGGTGGCAGATGGCAGGTCCCTATTCCAGAATATAATATAGAATAAGGTCCAGTGCAGAAAGGGCCCTTGATTTTATTATAGTATGAGTGTCTCTGTATAAAAAAGTTTAATTTGATAAGTCATACATTTCCTCTTAAATCTTTTAATCCACTTCCTCAAACTAGTTTATTACTATCAGCTTCCTTCCTTCCTTCCTTCCTTCCTTCCTTCCTTCCTTCCTTCCTTCCTTCCTTCCTTCCTTCCTTCCTTCCTTCCTTTCATTTGCTCATTCATTTATATTTATATATCCAAATGTCCCAGGGCGGGTAACAACATTTATTTAAAATAAATACAACCATAATATTTTTCAGTCAAATATTAGTGACTAGGAATTCAGAAAAGGATAAGTATTTCCAATTTCTTTTCTCAAGATAGGGTATGGCTCCTACAATCAAGCACTGAGTGATAAAACACAGTTTCTGTCCTTTTTCCGGATGGCTCCAAACGAAAACCCTCAATACGATGGGATCGTTCAGTTACTGAAGCACTTTGAATGGAATTGGATCAGCCTCTTAATCTCAGAGGATCAGAGCGGAGAAAACTTTCTTCGAAGTTTGCAGCCAAAGCTCTTCCAGAGTGACATCTGCATTGCTCTAACCCAGGTTGTTCCAGCTACAAAAGATTATGATGATTCTGTTATGGTAAAACTGACAAAAATAGCTCACACTTTCTCCTCAGATAGTTCCAGTGTGGTGGTTGTTTATGGGGACCTTCAGTCTATGGATGGCTTACATATTATTCTGGAGAATTTTGAATTTCAACTTCTGCTTCCATTAGATCACCGCATTTGGATCATTACTGCCCAATGGGATGTCACATCTCTTCCATCACAGTCAAAATTTCCCCTGAAATCACTCAATGGGACCTTGGCCTTTGCTCTCCACACGGCTGTAGTGCCAGGATTTCAGGATTTCCTTGACACAGTTAACCCTTTCCAGATGTCATTGCTTAATCTTCATTGGTTCTGGCACATTTCATTCCTCTGTTCCCTGCCCCAGTATCAGCTTTACCTTCCAGGTGCTGAGAACTGTACTGGTGAGGAGAAGTTGGGGAGCCTCCCACTTACAGTGTTTGAAACCAGGATGTCTGGTGAAA
Organism: Aspidoscelis tigris stejnegeri; assembly: GCA_023333525.1. Lineage (NCBI taxonomy): Eukaryota > Metazoa > Chordata > Lepidosauria > Squamata > Teiidae > Aspidoscelis > Aspidoscelis tigris. Next base: position 12,767,478 of record JALMGA010000009.1, read on the forward strand.
GCTACAACATCTACAATGCTTTTTATGCCATTGCACATGCTCTCCATGCCCTGTACATGGCAAGACCGAAGGAACGAGCAAGGGAGAATCAAAGGTCAGAAGTCTGGAAGGATTTTCAACCATGGCAGGTAAAAAATGTGCCACCTCTTAGTCAAAATTTCTGGGAGAACATTGAAGAAATTGTGAATCATAACAAACCTCTCCTGTTAGGCAGCTACCACAACTACTCCTCAGTTCACTGTGCAGTCTTGAATTGTTCAGAATGTATTGCTATATTTTGTATAGAACATAGGTCTCTGCCAATGCTAGACCATCTTGCACCTCTAAGCCATTGTTGTCTTCATGATTTCCAAATGTCTGTCATCCTGGCAGATGCCAGGAGATTTAGAGGCCATTCCCATTACAAGCTTAAAACAGTTTCGAAACAGTTTTGATCCTCACAGTCCCCACGTCAGGTTGGGTTAACAATCTTTTCACGTGTTAAATTGCCCCAAAGCATTGTAAATAAAACACTCATTTCAACAGGTCTTGCTCCGGTTCTTGTATTTGAAATCGTTTACATTTCTTTCTGTGGGAACGGTACTGTCTTAGTGGGATGAGAATGCGTGTTTAAGGTTCCTTCCCTGAATAGCACTCTAGGAACTCCCTGCTCTTATCATGTCAAAAAAATTGTGGTAGGAGGAACCCCAATCAGAGAAAGGGGTTGGGCACCATGACTGGCTGTCCTTGAGTGGGCGCATATGTGAGGGAGGGGGGTCGGTGGCGGGCACGTGCCAGAGCGTCAGAGTCAGTGCCGGGAGAATGAGAGACCGTGTGGCGGTGGTGGCTGACCGTTGCTTGGTCCCCGTCGCTGCCGCTCCTGGAAGGAGGGAGGAAAAACAAGAGGCTGTGTGGTGCCGGCGGTCGCGGCTGACCCTCGCTTGGTCCCTGTCGCTGTCATTGCTGGAAGGAGGGTGGGAGAACGAGATACTGCGTGGTGGAGGTGGTTGACCCTCGCTTGCTCCCTGTAGCCGCTGCTGCCAGAAGGAGGGAAGGAGGGGATTGCGCACCACCCTCTGGCCTTGCCTCAGGATGGTCGCCCGGGGTGGGGGTGGGGGTAGAAATGGATATGTTTTCCCAAATGAAGTTTTCAAGCACTTTCAGAATCAGAACTGAACACGATTAAAGTTGAAAGTAATGGGATCAGGCAAATCTTTGTTTGCATCTGGTTCTTTTATTTTGGTTTCAGAAAACCGTTTTAAATTTGTAATGGGAACAGGGCCTTGGAGGTCCAAAATAAAAATATCAAAGTAGGTTATTTTGCTCTTTTTTAAAACTTTCTGACACAGCATGTAATTTTTTTCTTCTCCACTGCAGCTGTACTCCTTTCTCAGGAATATTCATTTCAACAATAGTGCTGGGGAGGAAATATTTTTTGATGACAATGGGGCTGTGCCCTTTGGCTATGATATCCTCAATGTGGCCACCTTCCCCAATGCATCAGTCCAGAAAGCCCTTATTGGAAGTGTGGATCCCAAAGCCAGAAACAAGTTCACCATTCATCCACGTGCTATTATGTGGAACCAAAGGTTTAACCAGGTAATATTCTCTGGGTATAGAGGAATAATGAATTCGATTCAGTTGGATCACAACACAGTTATATTACCTAGATGTATGAAAATGGAAAGCTCAGACGTACATGATAAAAAAAAGATTATCATGCTTCCTCTCTAATGGAATTATTATATTCAATAATACACAGTTCCAATCATATGATTTTTTCTATACTGTTGCAAAATTGAGCCACTGCAAAATTTCAATGGAGGTTTTTAAATGCCTGCTATTCCTATGTTGTTTCTGCATTGAATTTTTTTAAATTTTAATTTAGTTTATTAACAAACAATAACAAAAACAGTAACAAAACCGTGATTGCATAATTACAGAATTACCCCTCACACACCTTATCTCAGATGTAACAGAAGTTTGCATTCATCCTCTTTCAATTTATTATTTACATCTTTCCTGGCAGAGAAGGTATACAATGCTTTCCACTGTGTTTCAACCGGAATCTTGACATATTCGCCCATCAATCTTAACCTCTTATTTCTTAAAATATCATATGTAAACTGTTCTATTTTATAACTCGACCAGGTTTCTAAAGTACATTTATCCACTACCTTCCACGAAACTGCTATCGTTGCGAGCGTGGCCATCAGCAATTGATCTAACATGTATTTTTTCCCCTCCTCTACATTTTCCCCTCTATTTTTCACTCTCTGGAAACCAGTGCTGGTGGTAACACTATTCCCTGACTTAAACTACTAGAGTGGACCAGAAAATGGAATGCGGGGAGGAGGATGGGAGATGGGAAGGGAAGTGAAATTTCAAAATACATAATGTATATCTTTTATAGAACGTGTTTGGACTTCTCTTAATGGAATGGCTGCAGAAAATGGAATTCAAAGCAGGAGATAAGTGATGCACTATGGTGTAAACAATTTTGGCTGAGGCATGTAACTGCTGATAAGAGCAAACATTGCAGCTGAAAGAGGGGTGGGTGTTGTTTGATTGATGTCAGGTGATTCCAAGGCAGAGACAGTAAGTTTTTAACCAGGTAACATTCTCTGGGTATATAGAGGAATAATGAATTTGATTCAGTTGGAGCACAACACAGTTATATTATCTATATGCATGAAAATGCAAAGCTGTCTCTCCAGACGGAAAGCTCCTTATTCCCTTAGCATTTGCACTGGATCTTTCATTTTGCTTTTCCACAGGTAAGCAGAATGATCAACTGTTTACTAATAATCACTTATATATCTTTCTAGCTTATAGAAATCAATAAATAAAATTTCAAAAGAAGAAGAAAGGGAATCTCTCACTAGAATGTTCTTGTTTTTGCGTTAGCGTCAGACTCCTCCTCATGCAAGGTGCGTTGACAGGTGCTACCCTGGATTCAGTCGTACTGTTCAACAGGGGAAACAGATTTGTTGCTACTCTTGTACCCAGTGTGCTGAAGGCAGGATTTCAACAAAGGATGGTAAATAAACAAAAATGGATGGATGAGTAAGACTGTTCACAGGGAGGGAAAAAGTGGTTTCAAATCGGCCTAGAGATTGCAGGAGATAACATTTTGGGGTCCCATCCCAACTCCATTCCACATTAATTGTATGTTGGAAGTGTACTTCCTGGCCTTTAAAGTATACTAGAAGTAGTATGGGAACAGCTAGCACTTCTAAGCCACTACTGAGGTCTTTTCTGCACAAGAGTGTATCCTGAGGTCATATCTCCAATGAACATTATTTTGGATAGTATCCCAGAATAGGGATGTGCCCTCAACATGCTAGGGCAGACTACTGCAAACTTAGCTCCCTCATCCAGGATATAATCCACACTAAGCCCCAGTGAAGAAAGATCCAGTGAGTTTCTGATGGTTGAAGAAACAGAAGCCTAACCTGAAGAAGTTTGGCTTTTCTACCCCAGAGGGTTAAAGGGGTGGGGACACTCCTGCTCCACCACTACCCCTGAGGCAGCCCCAAGGAGGGGAGAGGCAGCAGAAGTGGAAGCCCCTGACACTGCTGCCTCCCCCCTGAAGTAGCTGTCATCAGGACGTAGGAGGGGTGAGGTGGCAACCACTGCCATGACAGCAGCCATGGCAGCCATTGTCACAGCTGTGGCTCCAGCCTCACCCCTCCCACGTCCTGATAACAGCTGCTTTGGGCAGGAGGCGTGAGGTGGTAGTGGTGGTGGGTCCCTCATGCACCCCAGATCTGCCACCCTCTCATGCAGGCATTGGGGGTCCTGGGCAGCCCCTATGGCAGCTACAGGGGCTGCCTTGCACGGCTATGAAGTCTGTGCAAGCCTCTGTAGCTGTCAGTGGGGTCAGACCTTGCTCCACATGTGCATAGAGTTCCGCTCCTGCTGCCCTGACCCCTTGCTCCATCATTAGATGAGTAGTGCTGGCGGCTGTCCTGTAATGGGATCTGCATGCCTGAAGATCCCATTGTGGACACGTTTAATTAGGTCTGCAGGAAATCTGGATTTATGGGTCTGAAAGGCCCATTAAATCTGGATGTCCCCTGCCCTCGTGGGTACAGGGCTTGCTGGCTGGGCCCTTAAATGGAGTCCAGGTGGGGACATGGCCTTTCAAAGTGACACCAAATCAGGTACCAATCCTACCCAATTGGTACCAATTGGAAAGGCCCTTAGAACTGTTCTAAGCCCCAATCAAAAAAGTCTCATAAATATCCAGAGGTATAGGAGCTCACCTCCACTGAATACAAACAGATATCCCAATTAGAAAAGTTTTCCATAGGCATTAGACAAGCCTATTTTGTTTAATCTGGTGCGTGTCCATTCCTGAGGCTATTAACCCAAAAGGAAAAAAAAGGAAATGATAGTTTACGTTTATGCCCAGTTTTTTCCACAGGAGTTGGTTAATAAGAAACACCCTATTGATATTTAATAATGATGAAGTACTGTTATATATTTAATAAAGATGAGGATAATGTGGCCAATAGGGTGATAGGAAGTTACCTTTAATTATTTTAGATCCTTGGTAAGGAACTAGTAGTAGAGTATCAAAACCAGTTGTGGAGCATTAGTGGAGATTAGTGGAGATTATTGTCTATGTGATAATGACTATATTGTGCCTATATTTACATCATCAGGTGAATTCATAATCTATCTGGGGCATCACACACACATTTCTAGTTCCGTAAGAAACCCAGTAGAAGCCATGCACACAGTGGCAGGTGTCAAGGATACAAAATTGTGTAGAGAACAATGTTATAGGACTTCCACATACAACAAAAATGGAGATTTGGAAGCATTCAGTGGCATTGTGGGGAGGTCACATTTAGAATGCTGCTTGGCTCCAGGTACTTCCCATTGTGATTGTGGAACTACAGACAATAATATTAAGAACATGCGAGAAGCCTTGCTGAATCAGGCCACCACACATTCTTCCATTATCATGCCTCACACTGAGTCTTTTTTCATATCTTCAGATGCAGATCAGTGTAAAAAATGTCCAGAAGATCAATACCCAAATACCCGAAAGGACAACTGCATCCACAAAAAGATCACGTACTTATCCTATGCAGAGCCTTTGGGGTTCATTCTTATGTCGATGGCACTTCTCTTTTTGCTGATTACAATCATAGTCACAGTGACATTTGTTCTGTACAGAAACACTCCCATTGTCAAAGCCAGCAACTGGAACATCACATGCATCTTGCTCTGCTCCCTCCTGCTTTGCTTCCTCAGCTCCTTCCTCTTCATTGGCTACCCAGGGAAGGTGACTTGCCTTCTCCGGCAGACCATGTTTGGCATCATCTTCTCTGTTGCGGTTTCCTCTGTGCTGGGAAAAACCATCACTGTTGTTCTGGCCTTCCAAGCTACAAAGCCAGAGAACAGGATGAGGAAATGGATGGGAAAGAAGCTGGCATTATCAGTCATTGTCTTCTCCTCACTCATTCAAGTTGGGATTTGTGTTGTGTGGCTTGCAACCTCCCCTCCCTTTCCACAATTGGACATGAATTCCCTGGTGGATCAGATTATTGTGCAATGCAATGAGGGCTCGGATGTCATGTTTTATATTGTCTTGGGTTACATGCAGTTTTGGGCCTTCATCTGCTTGTCTGTGGCTTTCTTTGCCCGAAAGTTGCCTGATGCGTTTAATGAAGCCAAGCTGATTACCTTCAGCATGCTGGTCTTTTCCAGTGTTTGGGTGTCCTTTATCCCCACCTACCTGAGTACCAAAGGGAAGTTCATGGTGGCTGTGGAGATCTTCTCTATCTTAGCATCAAGTGCTGGCCTGTTTGGTTGCATCTTTCTCCCCAAATGTTATATCATCTTCTTGCGACCTGGTTTAAATAACCGAGAACACCTAATAAGGAAGAAGGTTACCTTAGTGAAATGAACAGATCAAAATAATCTCCAGTTTCGTAGATTCTGGCTAAATCTGCTTTTTTAAAGTGAGGGATTCTTTTGTATAGTTTCTGAACTATTTGTCTCTTCAGTATCCTTTAGATTTTGGGGAATCACAGTGAATTCATACAAATAAGTACTAATGCAGATATTTGCAGCCAAATCAAATAGGGTCTACATTCATAGCGCCTATTCGTCTGCGAAATGGTTTATCTGATATGGGCAGCCTCCCATAGCCCCCCTCTCTTTGCACTGCAAGCACACACCATCATCCTTCTGGGTTCTGTGCACATAGCTCCCACTGTGCAGCATGATCCCCAAATGGGGACCTGCACGTGCAGAACCAGAAGGCCTGTTTTGGCCTCTGAAAAGCACCAAAATAGGTCCAGTGCTGCCACTGTGGCCTCTGCAAAGGTAAAGGGGGATGCTGGAGGTGAAGGAGATGCTGTGGAAACATCCTTAGCACTATTTTAACACTCTTCAGAGGCTGAAACAGGCCCTCCTGTTCTGCATTGCATCATCCTTGGATTCCACCACATCCTTTCCACCTCGAGCGTGCCTCCTTCCATTTGTGGAGGCCACAGTGGCATCGCAAAGCCTATTTTAGTGCTCTTCAGGGCCTGAATAAGCATCTTATTGCCTATTTTAGTGTTCTTAAAGGGCCACATCTTCAGTTCCAATCCCTGGATAGAGACCTCTCTGTACAGACCTGGAAGTGGCTAGGATGAAGGTGCATGGCAGTGGCAGTGACAACAGGTGAGTGGGGGGGGGTCACTTCATGTCTTGCCCACATTCATGGGTGTGTGATCCAGACGAAGTCTAAATTTTCCACATTTGATTCATAATGAATCAAATGTGGGGAATTGGCTTTATGCACATGTCTACCACTGTGTGCTCAGGTATCAAAGGCAGAAGTACGTTAACTGACTATGGATAAAGCTAACCACATGAGCAGAAAGGAATGGGTTCTGAAAAACCAAAATGATCACCTGTGTCACTTTGGAACCCTTTTTTTCTTGCTGCAGAAGAAGGTGGAAAATCATGCAAACCCAGGTGTGTGATGACTCGATCCCCCTCCTCCCTTGCGTGGCCTAGTATTGACAAACTAGTGCAGGCGAGGAAGCAGCAGTTGAGCCATACAGATCCACTGCCTACCAACGAACTGGTATCTGTATGGATTTAGCATTAAAAGGCAGATATCAGGGCAAGGACCTGCCTTAATTAAATGTCTTTTCCAGCTAGTTGCTTTGGGGATAGGCAGAATTAGGAAAAGAACCCTCCTTTCCCCTTTTACTTGGAGCATGGCTAAGTTTGTTTACATTGTAGTGAGCGTTAGCAACCATCCCTTAACAAGAGACTACTAGAAAGTAATCCAGTTAGTGCCTACTTTGAGAAGATACATTGTATTGATCTCTTGAACTGACATTTGACAATTAGCTGTTCAAATCACATTGCTTTGCTGTTGTGTGTGATTTGTTTTACTCCTGTGTTTTTAATTATATTCAAATAAAAGAACTAATTGTTTCATTTTGAAACTTGACTTGTTGAGTTTGTTTTCCCCTTTCCCTTTCCCCTATAGCTCCATACAAGTTAATTGCATTCCTTTATTATTATTTTTAGTCCATGAAATCTACCTCTTAGCCTTTACATCTTGCAGAGAGTGGAATTGGGAGATCTTCCCCAACACAGTGAAACTTGGTCCATCTCTCTTTAAATCACTTTCCATAAATTCATTGGTTTGAGAGATACAGGATTTAGCAATGTGCATGCAGAAACAAACATTGAGGGAAGGTATAATTTTTCCTGCATTTACACGAATATACTTTAAGTCAATCATGAACAGTCATATGGGGGAATGGATTTAGCATTAAAAGGCAGATATCAGGGCAAGGACCTGCCTTAATTAAATGTCTTTTCCAGCTATTGGCTGGGGTTTAATGTGCTGTATGGTTGGCATTACAAGTTGTGTTCAGTGGTCGAGGTTCTGGGTGACTTTGCACTAGGGATGTGCAAGAATATTGGAAACATTCAAAATATGATTGAATTTTTCCAAATTTGTCTATTCATTTTTTAACATTCAAATGAATTTTGAATCTTTTGAATTATCTGTATGAATTATTCAGTCGTATATGTAGAGATACATACCCCTTACACACGTATCCATACACATCTTATTTGTATCTGTACATATGAATAGATACAAATGTACAGTATTAAAATTGAATCAAATGTGAATACATTGAAATTTTAAACATTCAAATTGATCCAAACTATTGGATATTCGATTCAATTCAAATTCGAATGCATATGGATGCATATGGGCACATATGAACGTTGTCGACATTCGTATCTTCAAATAGGAATCAAATACTCATATGAGTAGATACGAATGTATTCAAATTGAATCAAATGTGAATACATTGAAATTTTAAACATTCAAATTGATCAACACTTTTGGATATCTGATTCAATTCAAATTGAATTCTGAAAATTGCATTCGTGCACACCCCTCCTTTGCACAATAAGACGTGGCAACACATGCCTCCAGACCTTGGAAGGAAGTGCAGAATGAACCCCTACCCTTCATTTCTAATACTTTGTTGATACCTGAGAAGGCATGATTGTCTCTAGTCCCCTTTTTTCCATTTTGTGTTAAAAACTTTCCATGTTGAAATATTTTGTACTTTCCTAAGTAAAGAGAATTGGAGCCTCCAATTCTTTCCCCGCTTCAAAATAATTTTTGGCCCTTTGTGCATTTACCTTTGATGCGAATTAATGAGCCTCATATTCCAGATTCTAATGTGTCCTAACTGACACATTAATGCAGATCAAGCCCCACTTCTCTTGTCCTGTCCTGTCTGCACTAGATTGAGCAGAATCCAGATTAGGAGTCTCATAAACCCAATCTCTGGTAGCACCATTTAATTAGAACTATGAAAGGGACTAACCGTCTTGTTCCAGAACACCCGAGCTTTGCAATCATAAGGAGATATGGGCCAGATCAGCAACATCAGTCCAGGTTCGCCTCCCCATGCTCTGGAGCAGTGGGCCTGGCTATTCCAGATCCACTGATCCTGATTTAAAACAAGTAAGTGCTGAAATGGCCTTTAGCTATTTTACAATCAAAGATTTTTTATTTTAAAAAGTTAGTTATCCAGGGGAGTGGGAATGTCAAGGAAGGTGATTATAAAAGCAGTAATTATATTGATAGTTGAATTCTACCTGTTTAGGAGCTATCAAGAGATTTAAAAACTAAAGAGAGGAGTATCCTAAACAAGAGATAGAATCCATATTGAAACACTGAGCATCCAGATGGTCCCTTGAGACAATCAATGATCTGTCAAATAGAGCTGGGGCTTCACGGAAAGCAAACTCCAGCTGGAAACAGTATATTGGAAAGATTTTCTGCTTAGTGGATGAAGATGTTCCTTAGCAGCCATGAAGATGAAAAGGCTGGATTTCAGCAACGATTCTGGACCAAATTCTTTGGCATTTATGTCAATTTTACTCCACTTTCTCTTGCCTCATACACACTGCAAGAATATCAGCCCTGTGTGCATCAATTTGCCAAAAACTCAGAAGTCATCCTCTTTATCAGAGTATGAGATTTTCATTGGAAACTTTTTTTCCCTCTATGCTGCTAAGCTGCCTCATCTAAATTTTAAGGAACAAATAGGATTTCATAGATCAGGATGGTAAGAAATTTTTACTTGATTCTAGCAAGTATTCCCTCTTCGGAAAATAACACTTCATTCAGTGAAGTGAGCAGTAAGGCTGTTAGATTATGCCCTGGAAGTACTGTTACGGGGGAGGAAAGTGTTATTACAATTTAAAAATTTAAAATACATATTTTGCCTCTGCAAATTTGGGAAGGTCATGATTTATCAAGACGAACGACCATTTACTTTTGAAGAAATCTTTGAGAAAATAAAAAATATAAAAGTGGGCAAAGCCCCCAGGCTAGATGACTATCTGACAGCATTCTAGCACCACAGCTACTACATTTATTTAACTTTTAGACACAGGTAAGATCCCAGAATCTTGGAATCAGGTTCAAATTGTTGTCTTTCCCCAAAAGGCTAAACAGTCAATACCACCTGGAGACTTTAGATCAATTTCTTTATTAGGACAAAACTTTAATTTTTTTACTGGTATTTTGGCAGTTAGATTAAGAGATTTTCTCCCATCAATGAGCAGGTTGCCTTTCTTAAACAACAACAAATGTCCGACCCTGTAAGATTATTATTAAACCTGCTTAATCATCGTTTTCTGAATAAATCTCCTTGGATTAAAAAAAAAATAAGAAAAGAAGAAAGGAAAAAAAAGACAAACTCTAACTGTAATTGTTTCCCATGAATGAATCGGTGTAATCCCCATGATATTGTCATTGCAGGTTGATACCAAAAAATTACCAGCATCTCTTTGCCTTTCATTTCTCCCTTTGGAACATCAGTGAAAATCTAAATTTGTTAAGCAACATTACTCCGATTATGTTACACCGTGACAATGTTTTTGATGTAACATCAGCCTGTAAAAACACTTTAGGGGTTCTCTTCCCTCCAATGGAATTGAATTATGATTGCAATAGAAAGAAGGTCATGGCTATTGTTGGTGGACTCACCTCTGACAATTCCATTGCAATGGCAAACATTTTGAATATTTACAAAGTTCCACAGGTATGTGATTTTAAATATATTTCTAAAATGGAACTCGCATCCTCTATCAATAATCCTTTGTTTTCCTGTTCTCTACTTCTGGGTCATCTGCATGTGCAGATTTCCATCCAGGGACCTTTCTTTGCAAACCTGGAAGTGCTTTTTCAGCCTCCGAAGAGCACCAAAATAGACCCAGAGACACCACCTCAACGTCCCTAAATGTAAGAGAGAGTGCTGGAATGGAATGGGAGTCTGCAGTTGGGTCTCTGGGCCCATTTTGATACTCTTTGGAGCCTGTGCAAGCACTTCTGGATTTGCTTGTACAGCTCCCCTCCCAAAGATAGCCTTACACAGTTGGAACTGCGTGCACAGAACTCGAAGGCCTAGGAGAAAAGCCTATGGTTGATGCAATGGTGGCAACAGCAGTTGGGAGGGGTTTGGGAAGGGAGGAGCGGGGGATTCACTTCATTTCATGCATGGAGATTCATATGAATATTCGTCTATGAATATGAAGCCACCTGCATTCATGGGTGGGAGGGAGTTGGACAAAGCCAAATATTCCCACATAAGATTAATATAAAATTGAATGTGGGAAATTGGCTTCATGCACACCCTTAGTGTGGAATAATTGGGCTCTGAAAAAGGCTACATCTTAACACTGTTGGCAGCTCATCACAGCATATAAGACAGCTAAGATTATGGCAACCCAAATGTGTCACTCATTGAGAACTGTTCTCACCTAGAAACATTCTGATACTTGTACCTACCTTTGGATCCAGATCATGAGGCGGGGGTTCTGGTCCATATTGTAGGCTTTTTAATCCTCACACATTAATGTGGATTAAGGAGATATTGCCCCCTGTTAGTCGGACTCTGCACGGTTAGAGCCAGATGCAGAATAAGATGCATTTAATCCAGATCAATTGTGGACTTGTTTAATTGGGTCTGCAATTGGACTAAGGATTGTGCAGTTCTTAGCTTGCTTGGAAATGCATGCCAGAACCCTAAACCATGCCAAGACTTGTTTTTTGAGGTACCAAATTTGGTCCTGGTCTGGCACGGTTTGGAGCCATTTGGTCCACTTTCCGCAGACCAAATCTAAAACGCATGGGGATGCCCCTTGCCAAGAATGTGTTTGGTACTGAACCAAACATGCATGGGGACACGCCCTTGGAGAACCATGCCTAGAAAATAACAGAAATGGATACGTTTTAGCAAACCTAACCAGAAACTGATGACTCCAGAAATAAGATAGCAATAGGTTAACATTTCTCTTCCAAAATATACTCTACACCTTTTTGACCCTCTGACTGGCCCTTTCATCACTGGGTCTTCCTCCAGATTATATCATGGAACAGGGACCTGCCACCTTCATTCTAATGCAGACATCAGCAGGCCCTGGGTGGCAGATGGCAGGTCCCTCTTCCAGAATATAATCTACAATAAGTTTCAGTCCAGAAAGGGCCTTTGATTTTATTATAGTATGGGTGTCTCTGTATAAAAAAGTTTAATTTGATAAGTCATACATTTCCTCTTAAATCTTTGAATCCACTTCCTCAAACTAGTTTATTACTATCAGCTTTCTTTCTTTCTTTCTTTCTTTCTTTCTTTCTTTCTTTCTTTCTTTCTTTCTTTCTTTCTTTCTTTCTTTCTTTCTTTCTTTCTTTCTTTCTTTCTTTCTTTCTTTCATTTGTTCATTCATTTATATATGTATATCCAAATTTCTCAGGGTGGGAAACAACATTTAAAATAAATACAACATATATTTTGATTACAGAACCATAATATTTTTCAGTCAAATATTAGTGACTAGGAATTCAGAAAAGGATAAGTATTTCCAATTTCTTTTCTCAAGATAGGGTATGGCTCCTACAATCAAGCACTGAGTGATAAAACACAGTTTCCGTCCTTTTTCCGGATGGCTCCAAACGAAAACCCTCAATACGATGGGATCGTTCAGTTACTGAAGCACTTTGAATGGAATTGGATCAGCCTCTTAATCTCAGAGGATCAGAGCGGAGAAAACTTTCTTCGAAGTTTGCAGCCAAAGCTCTTCCAGAGTGACATCTGCATTGCTCTAACCCAGGTTGTTCCAGCTACAAAAGATTATGATGGTTCTGTTTTGGCAAAACTGTCAAGAATAGCTCACACTTTCTCCTCAGATAGTTCCAGTGTGGTGGTTGTTTATGGGGACCTTCAGTCTATGGATGGCTTACATATTATTCTGGATCATTTTGAATTTCAACTTCTGCTTCCGTTGGATCACCGCATTTGGATCATTACTGCCCAATGGGATGTCACATCTCTTCCATCACAGTCACGATTTCCACTGAAATCACTCAATGGGACCTTGGCCTTTGCTCTCCACACAGCTGTTGTGCCAGGGTTCCAAGATTACCTTGACACAGTAAACCCTTTCCAGATGTCATTGTTTAATCTTCATGTGTTCTGGCACATTTCATTCCTCTGTTCCCTGCCCCAGTATCAGCTTTACCTTCCAGGTGCTGAAAACTGTACTGGTGAGGAGAAGTTTGGGAACCTCCCACTTACAGTGTTTGAAACCAGGATGTCTGGTGAAAGCTACAACATCTACAATGCTTTTTATGCCATTGCACATGCTCTCCCTGCCCTGTACATGACAAGACCGAAGGGACGAGCAAGGGAGAATCAAAGGTCCAAATTCTGGAAGGAATTTCAACCATGGCAGGTAAAAAATGTGCCTCCTCTTAGTCAAAATTTCTGGGAGAACATTGAAGAAATTGTGATCATAACAAACCTCTCCTGTTAAGCAACTACCACAATTACTCCTCAGTTCACTGTGTAATCCTGAATTGTTCAGAATGTGTTGCTCTTTCATGTACTGAACATAGGTTTCTGCCAGTGCTAGACCATCTTGCACCTCTAAGCCATTGTTGTCTTCATGATTTCCAGATGTCCGTCATCCTGGCATATGCCAGGAGACTTAGAGATCCAAAATACAAACATCAAAGTAGGTTATTTTGCTCTCTCTTTTTTAAACTTTCTGACACAGCATGTAAATTTTTTCTTCTCCCCTGCAGCTACACTCCTTTCTCAGGAACATTCATTTCAACAATAGTGCTGGAGAGGAAATATTTTTTGATGACAATGGGGCTGTGCCCTTTGGCTATGATATCCTCAATGTGGCTGCCTTCCCCAATGCATCAGTCCAGAAAGTCCTCATTGGAAGAGTGGATCCCAAAGCGAGAAACACGTTCACCATTCATCCAAGTGCTATTATATGGAACCAAAGGTTTAACCAGGTAACATTCTCTGAGTATAGAGCAGTGATGGTGAACCTTTTGAGCTTGGTGTGTCTAAATTTGCAAGAAAACCTAGCTTAACTCGGGTGCTGTGTCACATCTAGAAATATCCATAATTTTGTGATATTTGTAGCTCTAGTAAAAAAGCTATATTTTTGATATATGTATTTTATTAAAAGCAAAAACAAATAATTCTTTACTTTAGTGACTTTTGTTGCTGAATTTCGTTTGCTAATATTCAATTGAAAGTTGGTATTTTGTACACTTCAAGAACAAGGAAGCACTACACGCCCAGGTACCAGGATGACCATGGGTTTTTCCACTGTCACTAAAAGTACCCATTAAGTACCCATTAAAGGGTGTGTAATGGCATTTTTGTACCCATGAATGGATATTTAATGGGTACTTCTAGTGACAGTGGAAAAACACCCCATGTGTGTCACCCAAAAGGGCTTGGCGTGTCATAGGTTGGCCATCACTGGTATAGAGGAATAATGAATTTGATTCAGTTGGAGCACAACACAGTTCATTAACTATATGCATGAAAATGCAAAGCAGTCTCTCCAGACGGAAAGCTCCTTTTTCCCTTAGCATTTGCACCGGACCTTTCATTTTGCTTTTCCACAGGTAAGCAGAATGATTGATTGTATATTAATAATTGCTTATCTATCTTTGCAGCTTATAGAAAGCAATTAATAAAACTTAAAAAAGAAGAAGAAAGGGAATCACTCACTTGAGTGTTCTTCTTTTTGCGTTTGCATCAGACTCCTCCTCGTGCAAGGTGCGTTGACAGCTGCTACCCTGGATTCAGTCGGACTGTTCAACAGGGGAAACAGATTTGTTGCTACTCTTGTACCCAGTGTGCTGAAGGCAGGATTTCAACAAAGGATGGTAAATAAACAAAAATGGATGGATGAGTAAGACCGTTCACAGGGGGGGGGAATGGCTTCAAATTGGCCTCTGCTCCTCATGAATTCTAGGATAAACCCAAAGAAGAAATACTCTAAGGTTGAATCCCCAAAAGACTTATTTGCCTCTCTGAGTTTCCTCTGCTGTCACTCTAATTAAGCGGACTTTAAAAGTGCCATACACTTCCGCAATAAGCGTCCGCACGAGGCTCAGCAAAACGCGTGTTTTTAATGCACCTTCCGTCCCCAAGGAAGCCTGTTTCCTTTCCCCGCATCTTTTTCCCCACCCCCTCTCTTGTTAAAAGGAAAAATAGCCAGATCTCCATCCTTGAAATGGCTTCCCATCCCTGCAAAGGCAGATGATCGCTCACTCATTCCCTTTCAGCACTTACTTTCACTCAGTTCTCTGTTAGAAAAGGCTACCCGTCCCTGCAAAGTCAGCCGCTGCAGGCATCGGCAGCACGATCCTTCGCTCATTCACACTTTTAACACTTTCACAGATCACCCGATAACAATGTTGCAATTCTGAGCAATTCTGGCTCTTTTTACAAAGGAAAGGAAGGGAACCTGCTGCATTTCTGAGATGTGTGAATGCTTTTTTGGCTGTGTGTGCAGGGAGCAATCACCGCCACTTTTGCCATGGAGCGTCCCCAAGGTAAATGTTGCAAGGAAAACCCACGACTTCCAAATAGAGATCTGAAAGTCTTCTTTAAAGGGCAAATATTTTGTCGCTGATTTTCCTCATTTTGTAGCACTGGAAGCTCGTTGGAAAGCCTGACGTGGGGGCGCTCAGAGGCAAAAGAAGAGTTTTAGCAGACTTTAAATTGCATGGGGACAGGGCCTAAATCTTTGTCATTAATACTGCAGATGCCAAACATGATATCAAAGAAAACTCACTAATATCTGACTCCTTTTTCCATGTTCGTTCAAAGTTCCGGATCTTCAACTTTGAGATGGGGTCCTCCTAGAGACCTGGATTGTGAAGATACAGATCTCCAGGAAGACCCCTTGTGTCCCAACAGACTCGCTAGCACCCAATAGGAGGGGTGGGCACCACCTCTCCTTCACTCTCTGCCATGATGTTTCTACCTCGGCCACCATTGGGAATGGCAGGGGGAGGGGAGGGGTCACCCATCTCTCCCCTTCCCCCTGGTCACACAGAGAGGGAGGGTTAAAGGGGTGGGGACACTCCTGCCCCGCCACTATCCCTGAGGAAGCCCCAAGGAGGGGAGAGGCAGCAGAATTGGAAGCCCCTGACACTTCTGCCTCCCAGCTGAAGCAGCTGTCACCAGGACATAGGAGGGGAGAGACGGCAACCACTGCCATGACAGCAAACATGCCAGCTGTTGTCATGGCTGTGGATCCAGCCTTACCCCTCTCACGTCCCGATGACAGCTGCTTTGGGCAGGAGGCGTGAGGTGGTAGTGGTGGTGGGGCCCTCATGCATCCCAAATCTGCTGTCCTCTCTTGCAGCCCCTATGGCAGCTACAGAGGCTGTCTTGCACATCTATGAAGTCCATGCAAGCCTCTGGAGCTGTCATTGGGGTCGGAGCTTGCTCCACATGCGCACGCAGCTCCACTCCTGCTGACCTGGCTCATGGTACCATCATTAGATGCATAGTGGTGACAGCTGTCCTGTAATGGGATCTACATGACTGAAGATCGCATTGTGGACATGTTTAATTAGGTCTGCAGGAAATCTGGATTTATGTGTCTAAAAGACCCATTAAATCTGGATGTCCCCTGCCCTCATGGGCACAGGGCCTGTTTGATGGACCCTTAGATGGAGTCCAGGTGGGGGCAGCGCCTTTCGGATTGGTAGCAATCAGGTACCAATCGGGTTCCTAATGGGCATCTTAGAACCGTTCTAAACCCCAATGGAAAAAGGCCCATAAATAACCAGAGGTATGGGAAGTCACCTCTACTGAATACAGACAGATATCCAATTAGAAAAATTTTCAATAGTCAGTAGACAATTGAAACCTATTTGTTTGATCTGCTGATTCTTCTTCTCAAGCAGATGTTTCTTATTCTTTAATATAAGGATTCATAATATCTTCAAGAACACGTGCTTCAATGCTCAGGCTGTGTCTATTCCTGAGGCTATTAACCCAAAAAGAAAAAAAAAAGAAAAAAAAAGGAAATGATAGTCTACGTCTATGCCCAGTTTTTTTCCACAGGAGTTGGTTAATAAGAAACACCCTACTTACTATTGGTATTTAATAATGATCAAGTACTGTTATATATTCAATAAAGAAGAGTATAATGTGGTCAATAGGGTGATAGGAAGTTACCTTTAATTATTTTAGATCCTTGGTAAGGAACTAGTAGTAGAGTATCAAAACCAATTATGGAGCTTTAGTGGAGATTATTGTCAACAGGATAATGACTATGTAGTGCCTATATTTACATCATCAGGTGAATCCATAATCTATCTGGGGCATCACACACATATTTTTAGTTCCATAAGAAGCCCAGTAGAAGCCATGCACACAGTGGCAGGTGTCAAGGATACAAAATTGTGTAGAGAGGGTTGGCACCCTGGGAACAATGTTATAGGACTTCCACATACATCATAAACAGAGATTTCAAAGCATTCAGTGGCATTGTGGGGAGGTCACATTTAGAATGCTGCTTGGCTCCAGGTACTTCCCATTGTGATTGTGGAACTACAAACAACAAAATTAAGAATATGCCAGAAGCCTTGCTGAATCAGGCCACAACACATTATTACATTATCATGCCTCACACTGAGTCTTTTTTCATAACTTCAGATGCAGATCAGTGTAAAAAATGTCCAGAAGATCAATACCCAAATACCCGAAAGGACAACTGCATCCACAAAAAGATCACCTACTTATCCTATGCAGAGCCTTTGGGGTTCATTCTTATGTCGATGGCACTTCTCTTTTCTCTGATTACAGTCATAGTCACAGTGACATTTGTTATGTACAGAAATACTCCCATTGTCAAAGCCAGCAACTGGAACATCACATGCATCTTGCTCTGCTCCCTCCTGCTTTGCTTCCTCAGCTCCTTCCTCTTCATTGGCTACCCAGGGAAGGTGACTTGCCTTCTCCGGCAGACCATGTTTGGCATCATCTTCTCTGTTGCGGTTTCCTCTGTGCTGGGAAAAACCATCACTGTTGTTCTGGCCTTCCAAGCTACAAAGCCAGAGAACAGGATGAGGAAATGGATGGGAAAGAAGCTGGCAGTATCAGTCATTGCCTTCTCCTCACTCATTCAAGTTGGGATTTGTGTTGTGTGGCTTGCAACCTCCCCTCCCTTTCCACAGTTGGACATTAATTCCCTGGTGGATCAGATTATTGTGGAATGCAATGAGGGCTCGGATGTCATGTTTTATATTGTCTTGGGTTACATGCAGTTTTGGGCCTTCATCTGCTTGTCTGTGGCTTTCTTTGCCCGAAAGTTGCCTGATGCATTTAATGAAGCCAAGCTGATTACCTTCAGCATGCTGGTCTTTTCCAGTGTTTGGGTGTCTTTTATCCCCACCTACCTGAGTACCAAAGGGAAATTCATGGTGGCTGTGGAGATCTTCTCTATCTTAGCGTCAAGTGCTGGCCTGTTTGGTTGCATCTTTCTCCCCAAATGTTATATCATCTTCTTGCGACCTGATTTAAATAATCGAGAACACCTAATAAGGAACAAGGTTACTTTAGTGAAATGATCAGATCAAAATAATCTCCAGTTTTGTAGATTCTGGCTAAATCTGCTTTTTTAAAGTGAGGGATTCTTTTGTATAGTTTCTGAACTATTTGTCTCTTCAGTATCCTTTAGATTTTGGGGAATCACAGTGAATTCATACAAATAAGTACTATTGCCAATATTTGCAGCCAAATTGAATAGAGTCTACATTCAGACGGCCTATTCTTCTTCAAATTGGATTATCTGGTATGCTGTGAAACTTTCTTTAGTTGAAACTTTGCTGAATACTGGATGCCCCCATGGCCTCCCATTCCCTCTGGGTCTCCTATCCGTCCACGCAGCCTCCCATAGCCCCACTTACTTTGCCCTGCCACCATGCACCACCATCCTTCTCTGTTCTGTGCATAGATCTCTTTCCTTTTTTCTTGCTGCACAAGAAGCTGGGAAATCATGCAAACCCAGGTGCTAGTCATGGGAATGAGGAAACAAGATGACAGTTTCATGACACAGTCCATTACTTACATAGGTAGATGCTATACTTACACTAGCCCAGGATAACCCATGCCAAAATTGGGGTTGAATAGGTTAAAACTTCCATGTATATCATGGTCTTCTGCCCCATGACAGCTTTGTCATGCAGTCTATCATCACCCCATCTTCTACAACTGTATCTCTCACCTTATGTTCCATTGCTTCCCCACCTGACAACCTGTTCACAGGACTCCTCACAAGAGACCCCATAATCTGCCAGCAACGTGCTGGGGGAC
Organism: Aspidoscelis tigris stejnegeri; assembly: GCA_023333525.1. Lineage (NCBI taxonomy): Eukaryota > Metazoa > Chordata > Lepidosauria > Squamata > Teiidae > Aspidoscelis > Aspidoscelis tigris. The sequence goes on from JALMGA010000009.1 coordinate 12,786,665, forward strand.
GACGACGATGACAAAAGCCATTACGTTCCTTTAGTTTAATACCTCTTTTCCCTTTAGTTTTGAATTCTGCTTCTCTAGTTGCTTTGGGGATAGGCTGAATTAGAACCCCCCCACACCTTTCCCCTCTTACTTGGAGCATGGCTAGGTTCATTTACAATGTAGTGAGCAGCAGCAACCATAACTACACAAGAGAGTGCTAGAAATAAATCCATTTAGTGCCTACTTCAAGAAGATACATTGTATCGATCTGTTGCACTGACATTTGGCAATTAGCTGTTCAGATCACATTGCCTTGCAGCTGTGTGTGATTTAGTTTACTCCTGTGTTTTTAATTATATTCAAATAAAAGAAAAAATTGTTTCATTTTGAAACTCGACTTGTTGAGTTTGTTTTTTCTGTTGCCCATTTCCCTATAGCTCCATACAAGTTAATTGCATTATTTTATTATTTTTTTACAGTCCATCAAAGCTACATCTTAGCCTTTATATCTTGCAGAGAGTGGAATTGGGAGATTTTCCCCAACACAGTGAAACTACGTTCATCTCTCTTTAACGCACTTTCTATGAATTCATTGATCTGAGAGATATGGGATGTAGCAATGTGCATGCACAAACAAACACTGAGGGAAGGTATCATTTTTCCTGCATTTACACAAAATGTCCCCAGGTCAGATGGAGAACCAATAATATATTTTAAGTCAATCATGAACAGTCATATGGGGGAATGGATTTAGCATTAAAAGGCAGATATCAGGGCAAGGACCTGCCTTAATTAAATGTCTTTTCCAGCTATTGGCTGGGGTTTAATGTGCTGTATGGTTGGCATTACAAGTTGTATTCAGGGGTGGAGGTTCTGGGTGACTTTGCACTAGGGGTGTGCAAGAATATTTGCAACATTCAAAATTCAATTGAATTTGTTCAAATTTGTCTATACATCATTTTTTAAAATTCAAATGATTTTTGAATCTGTTGAATTATTTGCATGAATTATTCAGACAGTCATATGTGTAGAGATACATACATCTTACACACGTATCCATACACATCTTATTCGTATCTATACACATCTGTACGTATACATACAGGACAAAAATGGGATGCATATGAAATAAAAACGGGATGCGTACGAATGCGTATGGATGCATAGGGGCACATATGAACATTGCCGACATTCGTATCTTCAAATAGGAATCAAATACTCATATGAGTTGATACGAATGTATTCAAATTGAATCAAATGTGAATACATTGAAATTTTAAACATTCAAATTGATCCACACTTTTGGATATCCGATTCAATTCAAATTGAATGCTGAAAATTGCATTCGTGAACACCCCTCCTTTGCACCATAAGACGTGGCAACACATGCCTCCAGACCTTGGAAGGAAGTGTAGAATGAACCCCTACCCTTCATTTCTAATACTTTGTTGATACCTGAGAAGGCATGATTGTCTCTAGTCCCCCTTTTTCCCTTTTGTGTTAAAAACTTTCCATATTGAAATATATTGTACATTCCTAAATAAGAGATTTTAAAACTATGATGGCCAAATTTTTGTTACTGTGAATGGGAGCCTCCAATTCTTTCCCTGCTTCAAAATAATTCTTGGCCCTTTGTGTATTTACCTTTGATGTGAGTTAATGAGCCTCATAGTCCAGATTCTAGACCTCCTAACTGACACATTAATGCGGATCAAGCTCCACTTCTGTTGTCCTGTCCTATCAGCACTAGATGGAGCAGAATCCAGATTAGGAGTCTCTTAAACCCAATCTCTGGTAGCACCATTTAATTAGAACTATGAAAGGGACTAAGTGTCTTGTTCCAGAACACGTGAGCTTTACAATCATAAGGAGGTATGGGCCGGATCAGCAACATCAGTCCAGCTTCATCTCCCCATGCTCTTGATCAGTGGGCCTGGCTATGCCAGATCCACTGATCCTGATTTAAACCAAGTAAGTGCTGAAATGGACTTTAGCTATTTTGCAATCAAATATTTTTTTCTTTTAAAAAGTTAGTTACCCAGGGGAGTGGGGATGTCAAGGAAGGTTATTTTAAAAGCAGTAATTATATTGATAGTTGAATTCTACCTGTTTAGGAGCTATCAAGAGATTTAAAAACTAAAGAGAGGAGTATCCTAAACAAGAGAAAGAATCCATTTCGTGTCACTGTGCATCCAGATGGTCCCTTGAGACAATCAATGATCTGTCAAGTAGAGCTGAGGCTTTAAGGAAAGCAAAGTCTAGCTGGAAACAGTATATTGGAAAGACTTTCTGCTTAGTGGATGAAGATGTTCCTTGGCAGCCATGAAGATGAAAAGGCTGGATTTCAGCAACGATTCTGGACCAAATTCTCTGGCATTTATGTCAATTTTAGTCCACTTTCTCTTGCCTCATACACACTGCAAGAATATCAGCCCTGTGTGCATCAATCTGCCAAAAACTCAGAAGTCATCCTCTTTATCAGAGTATGAGATTTTCATTGGAAACTTTTTTTCCCTCTATGCTGCTAAGCTGCCTCATCTAAATTTTAAGGAACAAATAGGATTTTCTAGATCAGGATGGTAAGAATTTTTCAATTGATTCTAGCAAGCATTCCCTCTTCAGAAAATAATACTTCGCTCAGTGAAGTGAGCAGTAAGGCTTTTAGATTATGCCCTGGAAGTAGGGTTATGGGGGAGGAAAGTGTTATTACAATTTAAAAATTTAAAATACATATTTTGCCTCTGCAAATTTGACAAGGTCATGATTTGTCAAGACAAACAACCATTTACTTTTGAAGAAATCTTTGAGAAAATAAAAAATATAAAAGTGGGCAAAGCCCCCAGGCTAGATGACTATCTGACAGCATTCTAGCACCACAGCTACTACATTTATTTAACTGTTAGACACAGGTAAGATCCCAGAATCTTGGAATCAGGTTCAAATTGTTGTCTTTCCCCAAAAGGCTAAACAGTCAATATCACCAGGAGACTTTAGACCAATTTCTTTATTAGGACAAGATTTTAATTTTTTGGCAGATTAAGAGATTTTCTCCCATCAATGAGCAGGTTGCCTTTCTTAAACAACAACAAATGTCCGACCCTGTAAGATTATTATTAAACCTGCTTAATCATCGTTTTCTGAATAAATCTCCTTGGTTTGAAAAAAAAGAAAAGAAAGAAGAAGAAAAAAAGACAAACTCCAACTGTACTTGTTTCCCATGAATGAAACTGTGTAATCCCCATGATATTGTCATTGCAGGTTGATACCGAAACATTACCAGCATCTCCTTGCCTTTCATTTCTCCTTTTGTAACATCCGTGAAAAACTTAATTTGTTAAGAAACATTACTCTGATTATAGGACGCCATGACAATGTTTTTGATGTAACATCAGCCTGTAAAAACACTTTAGGGGTTCTCTTCCCTCCAATGGAATTGAATTATGATTGCAATAGAAAGAAGGTCATGGCTATTGTTGGTGGACTCACCTCTGACAATTCCATTGCGATGGCAAACATTTTGAATATTTACAAAGTTCCACAGGTATGTGTTTTTAAATACATTTCTAAAATGGTACTCGCATCCTCTATCGCTAATCTTTTGTTTTCCCCTTCTCTACTTCTGGGTTTTCTGCATGTGCTGATTTACATCCTGGGATTGCACAACATGGTGGGACCTTTCTTTGCAAACCTGGAAGTGCTTTCAGCTTCGAAGAGCGCCAAAATAGACCAAGAGACACCACCACAGCCTCCATAAATGTAAGAGAGAGTGCTGGAATGGAACGGGAGTCTGCAGTTGCGTCTCTGGGCCCATTTTGATACTCTTTGGAGGCTGAAAAAGCACTTCTGGATTTGCTTGTACAGCTCCCCTCCTGAAGATAGCGTTACACAGTTGGAATTGCGTGCACAGAACCCGAAGGCCTAGGAGAAAAGCCTGCAGTGGGGGCAATGGTGGTAACAGCAGGTGGGAGGGGTTTGGGAAGGGAGGAGCGGGGGGTTCGCTTCACTACATGCAGGGAGACTCATATGAATATTCGTCTATGAATATGAAGCCACCTACATTCATGGGGGGGAGGGGGTTGGACAAAGCCAAATATTCCCACATAAGATTTGTGTCAAATTGAATGTGGGAAATTGGCTTCATGCAGACCTCCATGTGGAATAATTGGGCTCTGAAAAAGGCTACATCTTAACACTGTTTGCAGTGCATTACAGCATATAAGACTGTGAAGATTATGGCAACACAAATGTGTCACTCATTGAGAACTGTTTTGACCTAGAAACATTCTGATACTTGCACTTACCTTTGGATCCAGATCATTGGAGGGGGGGGGGGTCTGGTCAATATTTTAATCCTCACACATTAATGTGGATTAAGGAGATATTGCCCCCTGTTAATCGGACTCTCCATAGTTAGAGCCAGATGCAGAATAAGATGCATTTAATCCAGATCAATTGTGGACTTGTTTAATTGGGTCTGCAATTGGACTAAGGATGGCACAGTTCTTCCATGACCCCAAACGACTTGCTATTCTGTGGTGTGCTATAGGGTGACACCAAAAAGCACCCTCACCCTGATGACCAGGAGTGATTGTGTGTGTGTAGAAGCAGCTGCAAAGCTTGTGCAAGCTTTATAACTTCAAGGAATCACAAACTGGACCAACATTGTTCTAGCCCAACTGGTTATTTCGAATTTGACTGATCCAGATCAAAAAGAGGTAAGTGCAGAAAGGGCCTCTTTCTTTGCAAATAGAAAGAGGTATGAGAAGATATAATGTTACTTGGGCCACATCCCCATGCAAGCCGTTTGGCTCTCTTTGAGTGCTGATTGGGCTCGCATGGGACCTGATGCAGGACTGAGATCTAATCTTAGGCATTCCCATGCCGTTCCCTGTAATGCCGGCTGGGGGCAGGCTGGGGGCGGATTCACCCATCCCCAAGCAAATTGTGCCAGGATCGTTATTTTGCTCCCTTTGCCAGGCATGACACTTGCTTGCATTGGGAGTAAAAGCAAGGGAGTAAGGGGGTGCAGAGGCTTGATTTTCTCTCTTTTCCAGGGAGGCAACCTTAGTGCCCCCCCAGGAAAAGTGAGAAACCTGAAGCCTCTGTACCCTCTCTATCTGATCTGCTGACAGAAAGAGGCTTGGCTTTAAAATTCAAAACTCTTTCCTGTCTGCTGAGATCGTGAAGTCTGGCACTGTCCCCATGCACAGTCTTAGCTCGCTTAGAAATGCATGCCAGGACCCCAAACTGTGTCAAGACTTGTTTTTCAGGTACCAAATTTTGTCCTGGTCTGGCACGGTTTGGAGAGCTTTGGTCCACTTTCCGCAAAGAAAACCTAAAATGCATGGGGATGCCCCTTGCCAAGAACGGGTTTGGTACTGAACCAAACATGCATGGGGACACGCCCTTGGAGAACCATGCCTAGAAAATAACAGAAATGGATACGTTTTAGCAAACCTAACCAGAAACTGATGACTCCAGAAATAAGACAGCAATAGCTTAACATTTCCCTTCCAAAATATACTCTACATGTTTTTGACACTCCGACATTCTAATGCAGACATCAGCAGGCCCTGGGTGGCAGATGGCAGGTCACTATTCCAGAATATAATCTAGAATAAGTTTCAGTCCAGAAAGGGCCTTTGATTTTATTATAGTATGGGTGTCTCTGTATAAAAAAGTTTAATTTGATAAGTCATACATTTCATCTTAAATCTTTTAATCCACTCTCCTCAAACTAGTTTATTACTATCAGCTTTCTTTCTTTCTTTCATTTGTTTGCTCATTCATTTATATTTATATATCCATATGTCTCAGGGTGGATAACAACATTTAAAATAAATACAACTTATATTTTAATTACAGAACCATAATATTTTTCAGTCAAATATTAGTGACTAGGAATTCAGAAAAGGATAAGTATTTCCAATTTCTTTTGTCAAGATAGGGTATGGCTCCTACAATCAAGCACTGATGGATAAAACACAGTTTCCTTCCTTTTTCCGGATGGCTCCAAATGAAAATGCTCAATACGATGGGATCGTTCAGTTACTGAAGCATTTTGAATGGAATTGGATCAGCCTCTTAATCTCAGAGGATCAGAGCGGAGAAAACTTTCTTAGAAGTTTGGAGCCAAAGCTCTTTCAGAGTGATATCTGCATTGCTCTAACCCAGGTTGTTCCAGCTACAAAAGATTATGATGGTTCTGTTTTGGCAAAACTGTCAAGAATAGCTCACACTTTCTCCTCAGATAGTTCCAGTGTGGTGGTTGTTTATGGGGACCTTCAGTCTATGGATGGCTTACATACAATTCTGGTTCATTATGAATTTCACCTCCTGCTTCCGTTGGATCACCGCATTTGGATCATTACTGCCCAATGGGATGTCACATCTCTTCCGTCACAGTCACGATTTCCCCTGAAATCACTCAATGGGACCTTGGCCTTTGCTCTCCACACAGCTGTAGTCCCAGAGTTCCAGGATTTCCTTGACACAGTTAACCCTTTCCAGATGTCATTGCTTAATCTTCATGTGTTCTGGCACATTTCATTCCTCTGTTCCCTGCCCCAGTATCAGCTTTACCTTCCGGGTGCTGAGAACTGTACTGGTGAGGAGAAGTTGGGGAGCCTCCCACTTACAGTGTTTGAAACCAGGATGTCTGGTGAAAGCTACAACATCTACAATGCTTTTTATGCCATTGCACATGCTCTCCATGCCCTGTACATGGCAAGACCGAAGGGACGAGCAAGGGAGAATCCAAGGTCAGAAGTCTGGAAGGACTTTCAACCGTGGCAGGTAAAAAATGTGCCTCCTCTTAGTCAAAATTTCTGGGAGAACATTGAAGAAATTGTGATCATAACAAACCTCTCTTGTTAAGCAGCTACCACAATTACTCCTCAGTTCACTGTGCCATCCTGAATTTTTCAGAATGTGTTGCTCTTTCATGTACTGAACATAGGTTTCTGCCAATGCTAGACCATCTTGCACCTCTAAGCCATTGTTGTCTTCATGATTTCCAGATGTCCATCATCCTGGGAGATGCCAAGAGAATTAGAGGCAATTCCCATTACAAGCTTATAATGGTTGGGAAACAGTTTTGATCCTCACAGTCCCCAGGTCAGGTTGGGTTAACACGCTTTTTGCATGTTAAATTGCCCCAAAGTGTTGTAAACATTTCTTACTGTGGGAATGGTACCATTGTACTGGGATGAGAATGTGTGTTTAGGGTTTCCCTCCCCCAATAGCACTCTAGGAACTCTCCGCCTTTGTCATGTCAAAAAATTTGCAGCAGGAGGAACCCCAATCAGAGAAAGGGGGTGGGCACCATGACTGGCAGCGGGCAGGTGCCTCTCCTTGCGTGGGTGCTGGTGTGTATGTTAGAGAGGGGGGTCGGTGGTGGGCACATGCCAGAGCAGCGGAGCCAGTGGTGGGAGAACGAGAGACCGCGTGGTGGCAGCAGCTAACCCTTGCTTGTTCCCTGCCGCCGCTACTGCTGGAAGGATGAAGGGAGAACGAGAGACCGCGTGGCGGCGTCAGCTGACCTTCGCTTGGTCCCCGTTGCCAGAAGGAGAATGAGAGACTGCATGGAGTTGGTGGTGGCTGACCCTCGCTTGGTCCCCATCGCCGCTGCTGCCGGAAGGAGGGAGGGAGGGAAGAGGGAGGGGATCGCGCACCGCCCTCTCGCCTCAACTCAGAATGGTCGCCCGGGCCGGGGGGTGGGTGGGGAGAAAAGGTATGCTTTCTCAAATGAAGTTTTCAAGTGCTTTCAGAATCAGGATTGAACACGATTAAAATTGAACGTAATGGGATCAGGCAAATTCGTGTTTCCATCCAGACCTTTTATTTCGGTTTCAGAAAACTGTTTTAAGCTTGTAATGGAAACGGGGCCTTAGAGATCCAAAATACAAACATCAAAGTAGGTTATTTTGCTCTTTTTTTTTAAAAAAAAAAACTTTCTGACACAGCATGTAAATTTTTTCTTCTCCCCTGCAGGTACACTCCTTTCTCAGGAACATTCATTTCAACAATAGTGCTGGGGAGGAAATATTTTTTGATGACAATGGGGCTGTGCCCTTTGGCTATGATATCCTCAATGTGGCTGCCTTCCCCAATGCATCAATCCAGAAAGTCCTCATTGGAAGAGTGGATCCCAAAGCCAGAAACGCGTTCACCATTCATCCACGTGCTATTATGTGGAACCAAAGGTTTAACCAGGTAATATTCTCTGGGTATAGAGGAATAATGAATTTGATTCAGTTGGAGCACAACACAATTATCTATATGCATGAAAATGCAAAGCTGTCTCTCCAGACGGAAAGCTCCTTTTTCCCTTAGCATTTGCACCGGACCTTTCATTTTGCTTTTCCACAGGTAAGCAGAATGATCAACTGTATATTAATATTCACTTATCAATCTTTCTATCCTATAGAAATCAATAAATAAATTTGCAAAAAAAGAAAGGGAATCTCTCACTAGAATGTTCTTGTTTTTGCATTTGTGTCAGACTCCTCCTCATGCAAGGTGCGTTGACAGCTGCTACCCTGGATTCAGTCGGACTGTTCAACAGGGGAAACAGATTTGTTGCTACTCTTGTACCCAGTGTCCTGAAGGCAGGATTTCAACAAAGGATGGTAAATAAACAAAAATGGATGGATGAGTAAGACTGTTCACAGGGAGGGAAAAAGTGGCTTCAAATCGGCCTAGAGATGGCAGGAGATGACACTTTGGGTTCCCATCCCAACTCCATTCCACATTAATTGTATGTTGGAAGTGTACTTCCTGGCCTTTAAAGTATATTGGGAGTAGGATGGGAACAACTAGCACTTCTAAGCCACTACTGAGGTCTTTTCTGCACAAGAGTGTATCCTGAGGTCGTTTCTCCACTGAACATTATTTTGGATAATATCCCAGAATAGGGATGTGCCCTCAACATGCAAGTGCTGACTACTGCAAACTTAGCCCCCTCATCCAGGATATAATCCACACTAAGCCCCAGTGAAGAAAGATCTAGTGAGTTTCTGATGGTTGTAGAAGCAGAAGCCAAAGCTGAAGAAGAAGTTTGGCTTTTCTACCCCAGAGGGTTAAAGGGGTGGGGACACTCCTGCTGCACTACTACCCCTGAGGCAGCCACAAGGAGGGGAGAGGCAGCAGAAGTGGGAGCCCCTGACAGTGCTGCCTCCCCCCTGAAGTAGCTGTCATCAGGACGTAGGAGGGGTGAGGCGGCAACCACGGCCTTGAGAGCAGCCATAGCAGCCGTTGTCACAGCTGCGGCTCCAGCCTCACCCCTTCCACGTCCTGATAACAGCTGCTTTGGGCAGGAGGCGTGAGGTGGTAGTGGTGTTGGGCCCCTCATGCACCCCAGATCTGCCACCCTCTCATGCAGGCATTGGGGGTCCTGGGCAACCCTTATGGCAGCTACAGAGACTGCCTTGCACGGCTATGAAGTCTGTGCAAGCCTCTGTAGCTGTCAGTGGGGTCAGAGCTTGTTCCACATGTGCATAGAGTTCCGCTCCTGCTGACCTGACCCCTGGCGGCTGTCCTGTAATGGGATCTGCATGCCTGAAGATCCCATTGTGGACACGTTAAATTAGGTCCGCAAGAAATCTGGATTTATGCGTCTGAAAGACCAAATAAATCTGGATGTCCCCTGCCCTCGTGGGTACAGGGCCACCTGGATGGGGCCTTAGATGGAGTCCAGGTGGGGAAGGGCCTTTCCAATTGGTATTATGATTATGATTATTACTATTACTATTATTATTCTTTCTTGAGCGCTATAAATGTACGTAGCGCTGTACAGACTACAAAATTGGTACTAATTTGAAAGGCCCTTAGAACCGATTTAAGCCCCAATGGAAAACGGCTCATAAATAACCAGAGGTATAGGAGCTCACCTCCACTGAATACAAACAGATATCCCAATTAGAAAAGTTTTCAATAGGCAGTAGATAAGACTATTTTATTTAATCTGCTGTCTGTCTGTTCCTGAGGCTATTAACCCAAGAAGAAAAAAAGGAAATGATAGTCTACGTCTATGCCCAGTTTTTTCCACAGGAGTTGGTTAATAAGAAACACCCTACTTATTATTGATATTTAATAATGATGAAGTACTGTTATATAAATAATGTGGTCAATAGAGTGATAGGAAGTTACCTTTAATTATTTTAGATCCTTGGTAAGGAACTAGTAGTAGAGTATCAAAACCAATTATGGAGCTTTAGTGGAGATTATTGTCAACAGGATAATGACTATGTAGTGCCTATATTTATATCATCAGGTGAATCCATAATCTATCTGGGGCATCACACACAAATTTCTAGTTCCGTCAGAAGCCCAGTAGAAGCCATGCACACAGTGGCAGGTGTCAAGGATACAAAATTGTGTAGAGAGGGTTGGCACCCTGGGAACAATGTTATAGGACTTCCACATACATCATAAATAGAGATTTCAAAGCATTCAGTGGCATTGTGAGGAGGTCACATTTAGAATGCTGCTTGGCTCCAGGTACTTCCCATTGTGATTGTGGAACTACAAACAACAATATTAAGAATATGCAAGAAGCCTTGCTGAATCGGGCCACAACACATTCTTCCATTATCATGCCTCACACTGAGTCTTTGTTCATAACTTCAGATGCAGATCAGTGTAAAAAGTGTCCAGAAGATCAATACCCAAATACCCGAAAGGACAACTGCATCCACAAAACGATCACCTACTTAGCCTATGCAGAGCCTTTGGGGTTCATTCTTATGTCGATGGCACTTCTCTTTTCTCTGATTACAGTCATAGTCACAGTGACATTTGTTATGTACAGAAATACTCCCATTGTCAAAGCCAGCAACTGGAACATCACATGCATCTTGCTCTGCTCCCTCCTGCTTTGCTTCCTCAGCTCCTTCCTCTTCATTGGCTACCCAGGGAAGGTGACTTGCCTTCTCCGGCAGACCATGTTTGGCATCATCTTCTCTGTTGCGGTTTCCTCGGTGCTGGCAAAAACCATCACTGTTGTTCTGGCCTTCCAAGCTACAAAGCCAGAGAACAGGATGAGGAAATGGATGGGAAAGAAGCTGGCAGTATCAGTCATTGTCTTCTCCTCACTCATTCAAGTTGGGATCTGTGTTTTATGGCTTGCAACCTCCCCTCCTTTACCACAGTTGGACATGAATTCCCAAGTAGATCTGATAATAGTGCAATGTAATGAGGGCTCAGATGTCATGTTTTATATTGTCCTGGGTTACATGCAGTTTTTGGCCTTCATCTGCTTGTCTGTGGCTTTCTTTGCCCGAAAGTTGCCTGATGCATTTAATGAAGCCAAGCTGATTACCTTCAGCATGCTGGTCTTTTCCAGTGTTTGGGTGTCCTTTATCCCCACCTACCTGAGCACCAAAGGGAAGTTCATGGTGGCTGTGGAGGTCTTCTCCATTTTAGCTTCAAGTGCTGGCCTATTTGGTTGCATCTTTCTCCCCAAAAGCTACATTATTTTCCTGCGACCTGATCTGAATAATCGTGAACATCTAGTAAGGAAAAGAGTTGTCTAAGTCAAATGATAATATTTTAATAATTAGTTTGTAAATTTGGAGTCATTTATTTTGTTATGGAGAGATATGTCTCCCCTTAGTTTCTGATTTTTTTTATTTTTTTTAGTATCATTTAACTTTTGGGCAACAAATGTTTGTTTAGGTTTCAAAAACATAATTAGCTGTGAATACCTTAAGTAGCTATGAATGGATCTAACAGCATGAACAAAAATGATAGTATTTAAAGAAATAATGATACCTGTGACACTTTGGAATCCTCTTTTTCTTTCCAGAGGAGTAGTTGGCTCTTATTTATTTTGAATAGTATCAATCTTTTAATTCCAAATTTTGAGTTGAGCTTTCCAGGCCTTTGGAGTCCCAAGATTTGAGTAGAACAAAACATCAGTGATTTTTTGGTTTTACTATAATATTTTCAAATGTGCTCATTAGATCAGAAGAAAACAATCTTAGTGTGAGAAGCACAGAAATACTTTGTGCCAGGAGTGCATGAAATATTGAACTGATATGAAATGTTCAGTGCACATGGCTTGACAATGTAGGGAAGCCTGAGCCAAACAATCTAGACCCATAAAGTTCCATTTTAAAATATAAAATTATGCCATTTGCCTGTGACTTCATCCTTGTCCTTGCAAGGAAATAGTGTGGATTAAGAGCTATCAATGCATAACATCAGCCCCTTTTCACACAATAAAAACTTTGCACATGATTTTTTGCAGCCATTGCTAAAGCACATTGCTTCTGTTTGAAAGTTAAGGGGTGTTTTTCCACCGCACTCCTTTAATCCAGATCTAAGAAGATCCAGATCTAAGTAGTGGGTACTTCCCTTAATCTGGATTTAGTAGATCTGGATTAAGAGAGTACCCAATGTGTTTCCATGGGTGATCTAGCACCCACTTGCAATGGGTGCTAGCCTGCCTGCTGTGGAAACACCAGTGTACCCATGTGGCAAATCCGGATTGACCCACAAGGGGTCTGCTTGTCACCCCAGGTGTTTTTGGGGACGGGGTGCAATCTCTGAAGTTGCCTTTGGAGATTAGCAAAGGCTGCAAAGATCCTCCAACAGCAGCACTGAAGTCCCTCCGAAGGCAATTTTGGAGATTAGCGCAGGCTCTGAAGAAAAACGTCTTGCAAAAGCAATACAGCTGTCAAAGGCTCCAAAGCCTCCGAAGTGTCTTTGAAGTTAGCAGCACCAAAAGCACCCAAGATGGAGCTGGGCGAAGAGTCTGTGGCTTTTTTACGATTGCTCCCCAGGTAGTAAAATAGCTTTATTTCTCAGTTGCATCAAGCACCATCATTTTTATCACCTGCCATTCTGGATGATCCATTGTGACTTGGAATACTCCATTTTAATTGCCTTTGTTAACATTTTTTTTAAAAGAAAATGATTTTAATGTGCCCTGAGACATTAATATATAGAGTGGGATATAAATGTAAGCAAATCAACAGCTTACTTTCTGTTGCCTTTTACTTAGAAATTTTTTCCGTGGCTTTTTTATTTTTACCTTATTATCTATTTTTTCCTCTATTTTTTATTGTAACCTTGAGATTGTGGTGTCATCTAGCAATATTAACATTCAATAAATATAATATATGTACTCTGCCAATTGACTGAAAAATATTTCCACAAAGTCTGTATTTATGTGACCCCAGAGGTCCCCTCGTCTATCATGAAAGTATCCCATAGGTAAACTATAATAAACGACTCTATTTGTGATGAAAAACCAAGCTTGTGAGGATCCCATCTATCAGCTCTATTACCAAGTGCTTCACTATTTTATCTGTTAATTATACAGTCATTGCACAGAAATAGGTGCAAAGGCTGTGTTTGAGTCCATACTAGGAGCACTGTCAGTGCTCCTAATATAGCTGTGAAGCAATTTCTGGGTTAGGCCTGATCCAAAACCAGAAGGCCTTTTTCCAGATTCCAGAAAGCCTGTTTTGCACTCTAGAGACCACGGGAGGAGGCCCAGGACACCACCAGAGTGGTCCCACCCACGTTCCATGCACCCATTACCTTTTATGGCACCTTCTGGTGGCATCCTGGGCCTCCTCCTGTGGTCTCTGGAGTGCAAAATAGGCCTTCTGGAGCTGAGAAAGGCACTTCCAGTCTGCACATGCTGACCCAGAAGTGCCTTAGAAGGAGGCATGGAGGCAATGAGAACAGTTAAGGGGGGGGGGAGGAAAAGATGGGTGGGGGAGGTTTATTCATTTTATGCACAAATACAAACATCCCCACATTTGTGGGGGTGGGATCTGGCCGAAGCTAAATTTTTCCACATTCAGTTCATACCCCTAGCTGTGACTAGCCCAAGAATACCCAATTGGCTTCATGGAGGTATGTAGAATCAAACTCACTGAGTATATGAGCCTGGCACTCTAACCACAAGACTAAACTGGCTCAGATGATGAATTTGTGGACATGGACAAACTAACTAATTTGTTTAGAGACAAGTCAGTGATAAACCTTACAAATAAGAACTGGCAAAAGAGACAAGTTGCCTATGTGAGAAGTTAGAGAAGTGGAAAAAGAGAAAAATTCAGGGCGGTGGAATGTCAGAGGTACAACGAAAACTTTAAAAAGGAGACAGGATGCTAACAAAGATTTTAGATTCTTAATATTGTATGTAAGAGATGGAGCCAGGGCGTACTCTATGAAGCTGATGGGCAGGAGAGTTAGGAAGGACAAGGAGAAATATTTTTTCACCTAGAGCAGTGATGGCCAACCTATGACACACGTGTCACAGGTGACACACCAAGCCCTTTTGGGTGACACACATGGTCACCCTGGGACCTGGGTGTGTAGTGCTTGCTAGTTCTTGAGGTGTATGAAATACCAACTCTTAACTGAAGATTTAGCAAATGAAATTCAGCAACAAAAGTCACTAATGTAAAGAATTATTTGTTCTTGCTTTTAATAAAATACACATATCAAAAATATAACTTTTTACTAGAGCTACAAATATCACTAAATTATGGATATTTCTAGATGGGACACAGCACCTGAGTTAAGCTAGGTTTTCTTGCGAATTTTGACACACTGAGCTCAAAAGGTTTGCCATCACTGACCTAGAGGGTCATTGGTCTATGGAATGTACTACCAGAAGTGATAGTGACAGCAATCAGTCTGGATAGTTTTAAGAAAGGATTTGGTAAATTCATGGAGGACAGGTATGTCAGTAGCCACTAGAATGAATGCCTAGGTACTACTTCTGAGTTGGAAGGACAGGCAGGGTGCTTCTAAAGGCCATTTACAGGGAATTGAGAGCAAGTGAAGGTTTTGCCTTTGTCTTTTCCTTGAAAAGGCCCAGAAGCAATTGGTAGGCCACTGTGCAAGACAGGATGCTGGACTTGATGGGCTATGACCTTCTCCAACAAGACTCCTCTGACGTTCTTATGTTCTTAGTTGTTTTGAGAAAATAAGAAATATTTAAGAGATTTCTGCTTGCTTTTCATTGCTACAGAAGAACTTAGAAAGGATAACAATCTACCTCATAGTTATCATAATTACTTTCCTTAATGGTTGTACTGAGATCCCAGTTGCATCAACATATCACAAATATGGTTGAATCACCTCAGGGAATCATATATTATTACTCCAATTATCTTTAACCAAGAACATTAAAAGAATATTTGAAAAAGAACTCTATCGACAGATGTTAAAGCCTCCAGACCAGAATTTCTGCCACACCAGCATTTATTTAAGCCAAAGACTAATGGTTTCCATGCAATCTCTGCGCTGCACTGCTTGTCCCAGCTGGTATGAATATGGGTGCTATTGAATAGAAACCAGACAGATGTCATTGCTACTGCTTCTTTTGCTATTTCTGTCACCTCATATGGCCAGCAAGAATTCAAACAACAAATGTGTTCAACAAAAAGAGCTTCAAAATTACTTTGGCAGTTTGCAGAGCATTGTGGTTGGTGAATTCGTCTCTTTTTTCATTCCAGTTCTGAACAGACATCAGTTTAATTCCATCCCACACGAAGGAGTGCTCGGCTAGTATGTAAACCTCATTTGATGTAACAGGATTATATTGGACTTAAGCAGTATTATGGCACTTGCAAATGATTATCACTCCAATTTCCTGGGCATACTGGCATTGGAATTGGGAGCTCAACTGCTGTTATCTCTTGCCCTGCTTAATAGTGTGTCCCTGTAAATATGTCCAAAATGGTGGTGACTCCAGCCTGGGTAGAGTTAAGGCATGGGGAAGATAATGGATGTATGGGCAATTCCACACCTTTGCTTCTCCAAGATAACCTCTTGAGGAAGGAAAGATGGGGAATAGTTCAGTGTCTGCACTTTGGATGCCAGATCTATCCCTAACCTTAACAGCATTTCTCTAAGCACTCTTAAGGTGTAAATCACAGCCATGGGTTTTTGGGCATTCGATTCTTAATGAATCTAATATTAGAAAATTTGTATTTGTTCGAATAGATCCCCTTCGAATGTGGTAGGATTCTATACAATATGCATGTATTCATACAAATTTGTACAAATATCAGATATGAATGAATATGTATCTAATATGTATGCGACACAAACTCATAAGTATCTGATACATATCCAATACATATCTGATATGTTTCTCCAGTTTCACGAATGTCCAAACTATTTGTACAGATGTTTCAAAATATTCATATACGAATATTAATGTACAAATGTCATAACATTTGATTCATGTACGAATTCATACAAATTTATATGAATAACAAATGTTGCAAATTTTCATGCACATCCCTACTTGAGAGGCATTCTGCCTGTCTTGCCAGCCTGGAGGATGCACCTAGGCATCCATTCTAGTAGCCATTGATACACCTGTTTGGTGTGGAGAGATTTTTACTTCTCCACAGCTATGGAAATTTGGAGAATTCTGGGAGGCTTCTACATGCTCTGGGATAGAGGCAGCAGAATGGCATGAGGATAGAGTGCCCTGGAGTGTCCCTATCCATGCCACAAATGTGCCTGCTATTTTATGATAGCTCTTCTCTTGATTCTGTTCTCTCATCCTTTAATTCTGCCCTCACTTCTACTCTTGACGCTTTCGCTCCCATTATTACCCAGCCTCTACATCGTACGCCTCCTCAACCTTGGCTTACCCCCACCCCCCGTTCATTTTCTTCACTCCTGGTCTCGTGCAGCTGAGCGTCTTTGGAGAAAGACCCGGGCACAGTCTGACTTTCTACACTTTAAATTTGTTCTTCTCTCCTTTTCTTCTGCTCTACCTATCGCTAAACAGGTTTACTTCTCTTCACTAATCCAGCACAATGCTCGCCATCCTCAAGTTCTTGTCTCTACTTTTTCTTCCCTCTTAACTCCTTCCCCTTCTTCTCTTCCATCTCTCTTTCCTGCTTTTCTTCCACAACAAGATCTCTAAACTCTGATCAGAGTTTCCTCCTCTGGCATTGCATCCTTCCCAGTCCTCCCTTCAGCCCACTCCTTCTTCTGCTTTCTCTCATCTCCCCCCAGCTTCATCTTCTGAACTTTCTCATCTTATATCTTCCTCCAATCCCTCAACCTGTCCCCTTGATCCTATCCCTTCTCGTTTCTTACTTCTGCTTCTCCCCTCTATTCTTCCCCATCTTTTGCACATTGTTAATCTTTCTCTTTCCTCTGGCTTCTTTCCTTCTGACTTTAAGCACGCTCTAGCCACCCCGCTTCTTAAAAAAACCCTCTCTTGACCCGCTTTCTCTCTCTATCATCCAATTTCGGTTACCTTTTTTCTCCAAAGTACTTGAGCGTGTGGTTTATTCTCGCTGCCTTGACTTTCTTACCTCTTCCTCTACTTTTGACCCATTTCAATCTGGTTTTCATCCTCATCATTCCACTGAAACTGCTTTGATCAAAATCACCAACGACCTTCTCTTGGCCAAGTCCAAAGGCCTTTTTTCCGTTCTTATTCTCCTTGACCTCTCTGCTGCTTTTGACACTGTTGATCATACCTTACTATTAGATTCTCTTCATGGCTTTGGCTTTCAGGACATTGTACTATCCTGGTTTTCCTCTTATCTTTCCAATCGCTCTTTCAAGGTTTCTGTTGGTGGTCAGTTCTCTTCCTCATTCCCTCTTGCCACTGGTGTTCCCCAGGGTTCTTTTCTTGGTCCTCTGCTTTTTTCTCTTTATACCTCTTCCCTTGTCAGCTCCTTAGCTCACTTGGCTTTCAATACCATCTTTACGTTGATGACATGCAGATCTATCTTTTTGTTCCTGATCTCTCCTCTGGGGTAGCTAATCCTATTTCTTCTTGCCTTGAAGCTGTCTCTAATTGGATGTGTGATCATTGTCTTAAACTGAGCATGTCCAAAACTCAACTTTTAATCTTCATCCTCTGCCTTCTCCTCTATCCCACCCTCTGACTTTTCCATTAAAGTCAACAATCTTCCTATTACTCCCATTCCCCTAGCACACAATCTTGGGTTTCTGTTTGATTCCTCTTTATCCTTTCAACCACAGATAGACTCTCTAGCTAAATCCTGCTGTTTCTTTTTGTTCAACATTTCCAAGATTCATCCTTTTCTCTCCTTCTCTTCTGCTAAAATTCTCATTCATGCCCTAGTTATCTCCAGGCTTGACTACTGTAATCACCTTCTAGTCAGCCTCCCTCTTTCCCATCTTCAACCTTTAATCTCTACTCAATACTCTGCAGCTAGACTTATTTTTCAATCTAGTCGCTTCTCTCACATTACCCCTCTTTTAAAATCCTTCCATTGGTTTCCCCTTTCCTACCATATTCAATTTAAGCTCTTAACCCTAACCTTCAAAGCCCTTCATTCTTTGGCTCCTGCCTACCTTTCCTCCCTAATTTCTATCCATACTTCCTCCCATGCACTAAGATCCTCTTATTCCTGTTGTCTCTCTTTACCCCTGGTCCCCATTGCCTGGTCTCATCTCCATTCTTTCTCTCTTATCGCTCCTTATTTATGGAACCGTCTTCCCATCCATCTTCGCTCCTTAACCTTCTTGCAAGCCTTTAAATCTCAGCTAAAAACATTTTTATTCTCTATGGACTTTGGCCCCGACGATTGAACTTCTTCTTCACCTGGTTTATTCTAATGTGTTTATGATTATATTGCATATTATTTCAATCTTACTGTTCTAGTAATTTTAACTTTTCTTTGTTTCCTGTTACTGTACTGTTCTTCAATTTTGTAGCTATGTACATTTATAGCGCTCAAGAAATAAACTTAAATAGTAATAGTAATAGTAATAGTAATAGTAATAGTAATAGTAGTAGTAGTAGTAATAATAATAATAATAATAATAATAATAATAATAATAATAATAATAATAATAATAATAATAATAATAATAATAATAATAATAATAATAATAATAATAATAATAATAATAATTCAGTTGATTGCTTGCACTCATGTAACAGTACTAAGGAAAAGAAAAATCTCTTCACAGTGTTCTGCCTAATAACTATCACCAAATCCTTGTGTCTATGTTTGCCTTATATGAGATTCTCAGCGATATCAAATTCTTACCCAATGATACACTTCAATCCATCTTTGCTCAGAACTCTTTCAATTCAATGGGAACCTGCTTAGCAACAATGCAATTACTTTTCCTGAACTCTGGGAGTCCCCTTAATTACATCTGTGGCAGGAAATACAAATTAATGGCCATCATTGGTGGGCTTAATCCTCAAAACTCAAACCAGATGCCCCACATCTTAAATTTGTACAAGATGGCACAGGTAAGAGTTTTCAGTGCCTTAAATAAAGGATTTGTATGAAGCAGAAAATGCATAAGTATGCATCTGAATACTTAAAAGTATCATCAGTGTATGCATACATATAGAAATAAAAAAATCTTGCTATCTTTTCATGTCCTATTTTCAAAATCTATAGGATTATGCACTTTGGTTCTTAGTTCTTTACAGATTACACCAACTCAGGCACTGACTACAATTTGTTTGTATAAATACACTATGTTGCAGGTATTATTTCTTTACCAAATTTGAAGGGATCATATCACAACCAGAGCAATTTTTCTGAAATTTGGTCCAAAGGAGATACACACATAAAAGTTTACACTCTTTCTCTTCAAATCTTGAATGGATTTGGTGTGTCCTGAAAGGGGTATAAGCACTTTTGATTTATGGTTTATGGCAGCCTTACATCTATATGCCATTTCCCAGAATCTTTTACTCACACATAGATGTTCCAACTTGTTGAATTGTGTGTTTGTTTTGCCTGTTTGTGCATGGTATGGCCCTAGGATTAATCAAAATTTTACTCATTCATTTAAATATGTAACAGATTCTAAAAATGTACTGCCGTCAATATCTCCTTAGGTAGTGAGGTTTTAAAGTAGCCTCAAGGAATTATTCCAGATCACTTCGGTTCATCAATTATTAGGCAAGCATGACAGCCTCACTGGTGGAATTTTCACATGGATATTTCAGATGTGTGAATATATAGTCACCTCTAGTGAAGCAGTTAAAGTCTTATAAATTTAGTGGGATGAAAGTACAATTACCATTTTATATTTGTCGATACAGAAGCATGGGGAGGTTTCCAATTATTGTGAGTATTTGTTGTAGAAAATATCTGAAATTGTAATGTCTAACAAGCTCACTATAATTCTCTTTAGCTCTCTTACAGCTCTTTTGACCCTGGTTTGGGTGATAAAATACAGTTCCCTTCTGTTTATCGGATGATCCCAAATGAGGCTCCACAGTATACGGCGATTGTGCAGCTACTTAAGCAATTTAAATGGACCTGGGTTGGCCTCATTGTTTCAGATGATAACAGTGGAGAAATGTTACTGAGGAATCTTATGCCATTGCTTCACCAAAGCAATATTTGCATTGCTTTTAAGGAAGTCATTCCAACAATAGAAGACCACTGGAAAATGTTTGGAGAGGAAATGCTGCAGTTTAATAACGAATTGGATAGAATAGGTTTAGTTCTCTTATCAACAGAATCTAATGTATTTCTTGTTCATGGAAACTCAGAGTCTATGGAAGGTCTAAGAATAATTCTGTCAATTTGTGAAAATAATAGAAACAAGCCAATAGAGAAAGTGTGGATCATTACAGCTCAATGGGATTTTTTATCTGTATATTTCAGTGGGGTATTCACCCCCAAATCTTTGAATGGATCATTGTCCTTCTCAGTTCATAAAAAACAAGTGCCAGGATATGAAGAGTTTCTTGAGTCACTAAACCCTCATCAGTCCCAAATTTACTCCATTCATTCATTTTGGTCCAATGCATTTGTGTGCTCTTTCCCAGCCTACAACATATACTTACCAGGTGCAAGAAATTGTACTGGGGAAGAGAAACTGAGGAGCCTTTCTGGAAGTGTGTTCAAAATGGAAATGTCTGGTCAAAGCTACAGTATCTACAATGCTATTCATGCTGTGTCACATGCCCTCCAAAACATGTTTTTAGAAAGATCAAAGCCAAAAGCCAAAAGCAAGAAAAGTGTATGGAACCTTATGAACATCCATCCCTGGCAGGTATTTGTTTCCATTTTATTATAAGTATGTTAGAATCACAAAACAGATTGTTTATTTTTAATAGAGAAGGGTTTCAAAGTTGATCAGGCTCTTCTAGGGATATGCATGAATATTTGTAACATTCAAAACACGGTCGAATTTGACTTCCTCAGTTTTTCTGGCTTCTCCTCTTAATATCGCTTGTTTCTTTGCTTCTTTTCCAATCTTATTGTTTTTCAGCTGCCCTCCTAGTTTTTAGTCAAAAGCTTCTGTTGTTACCTGAAATTCTCATAGATAGTTAATAAGAGGATACCAATCTTCTAAGAATTTATCTGTTCTGTCTTTTAACAAATTCATTAGTTTGTCCATTTCTGCCAAGTCCACCAGTTTACTTAACCATTCATATTCAGTAGGAATCTCCTCTTTCTGTTTTTGTGCATATAATAATCTTGCTGCAGTCACCATATATAACACCAATGCATTTGTACTATCTAGAGTATTGTCTACTATTCCCAGCAAAAACAATTCTGGTTTAAATAAAAAATGTGTCTTTAAAATTAATTTCATACTATTATAAATTTGTACCCAGTATTTTTTTGCTTTTTCACATGTCCACCACATATGATAAAACGTTCCCTCTGCTTTTTTACATTTCCAACATTGAGTCAACATATTATGATAAATTTCCCTAATTTATGAGGTGTTAAATACCATCTATACATAATTTTATAAACATCTTCTTTTAATAACATACAATTAGTAAATTTCATATCTTTTGTCCACAATTTCTCCCATTGCTCCATCTGGATATTATACCCAAAATTTCTTCCCCATGCAATCATACATTCTTTAACTTGTTCATGTTCATTCATTTAGAATTGAATGCACAAAAAATGTGCTCACTCTAGGCTCTTCTACTTTATTAAGGGAGTTTTTGCAAGGTGTTTTTGTTTGAGTTAGGAGGAGAAAACAGATAGATTGGAGAAGTGTACAATGATTACTTTCATTGGGAAAAAAAATTCAGTTCTGTTACGATCACTATCATCAGTCATTTTCCTTCCTTCCCAGTCTAGCTTCACCATTTTCTGAAACAAATCAAGTTCAACAACAGTGCTGGAGAACAAATATTTTTTGATGATAACAAGGAATTGGTAAATGGATATGATATCATCAATACAATCACATTCACCAATCAATCCATTCATAACATCATGGTTGGTAGGATGGACCCTCAGCATCCTATAGGAGAGCAATTCACCCTTAATGGAAGTGCTGTTGTGTGGAATCATAAGTTTGGTCAGGTGGGAATCAATATTTTATCCTTGTGACATTTGATCTCTACTTGCAAAGCATTGGGCTTCTGCGCATATGTTTGAGGGAAGGTGTCATAATCACCACTGCAAAAGATGCTTCTGTGTCTCCATTTTGGAACCTGGAGGCATCATTGGAAGACATTTCTGTGGTAAGGGAGGAAAATTGAACCTGCAGAAGAGACACCTTTGCACCTACAGAACTGGATTAATCCAGTCATATGAAAAGACATGGCAGTGAAGATGTTTTTTGCAGGCAAATCCATTGATAATTGGAGACATGGCCTGAATTACTGTGTACTATCCACAGTCGCTAAGAGATTGTTCATGCCTCGTGACTGTGGATACACTATGACTCAAAAAACTATGTTTTAGAAAAGTTACAGACGCTTACACCAATTTTGAAAGATACAGTAAATTAATTGCTACAGTAAAATGTGAGATGACTTGGATCCCAGAGTAATTAATTTGTTTTTCTTTTGAAATTATTATTAAAAGCTAGCCCTATCAACATGCGTTGGAAGCTGCCTTCCCGGGCAAAGCAAGATTGTGCGTCAGGGTGAACAGGTCTGTTGTTATGACTGTCTTCAGTGCTCGGAAGGAATGATTTCAAACCAGATGGGTAAGTTTGTCCAACAAGATAGAGGAAGACTCCAAGTTAGGGATGTGCATAGATGTTTATTTTGTATTTGATTCAAATTGAATTGAATGCAAGAACATTTGTATTCATTCAAATAGATCCCCTTTGAATGTACTAGGATTCAAATTCAGTATAAATGTTCAATCCCATACAAATCCCATATGAAGCTTCATACATTCAATTTCGAATGTCAGTCTTTGAAATGTGGCCAAATTCATACGAATTTTCAATGGTATGAATATTCATGCACATCTCTACTCCAAGTATTTTTTTTTTAAAAAAGAAAGCTTCAAGTAAACTCAGGTTTACCTGAATCAACAACAGATTG
Source organism: Aspidoscelis tigris stejnegeri (assembly GCA_023333525.1). Taxonomy (NCBI): domain Eukaryota; kingdom Metazoa; phylum Chordata; class Lepidosauria; order Squamata; family Teiidae; genus Aspidoscelis; species Aspidoscelis tigris. The sequence goes on from JALMGA010000009.1 coordinate 12,809,907, forward strand.
TAGATTAGATTAATATCCTAGGCAAGGTGGAAAACATTAACCTTTTCCTGTGTGGTGTGATCACTGTGTTTGGTTAAAGATTATTTAAATGGCCCAATTGTCTTGCTAATCCTATCTCAGGGTTCCAGTCTTTGGGCCTTTATTAATATAAACAGTACATTTTTCTTCCCATGCTCTCTGTTTCAGTGGCTGAATCCAGAGAGGGAGAGGGTGTTCTAAGGAAAGCATCCTCCCCCTTTGTCACCTTAAAGAGAACCCATTTGCTTCCCCTTAAGTTGGATTGCCTGCCTAGTCTGTAAAATGGCCAGTTTGGTCTAGCGTGAGCCAGTTTGGTCTAGTGGCTAGGGAGCCAATCTCTTATCTGAGAATAACAGGTTTGGTTCCGCACTCCTCTACAAAGCCAGTTGTGAGACTTGGGCTAGTCATGGCTCTCTTTCTTAGCTCTCACAGCCCCACCTACTTCACAAGGTGTCTGTTGTGGGGAGAAGAATAGAAAGCTTTGTCAGCCACTTTGAGTCTCCTTAAAGGAGTGAGAAAAGCAGTGTAGAAAAGCCTCTTCTTCCATTTGAAGGGTGAGTGAGGCTACAGCAATGGATGCCATTTTACAGCAAATTCTGTGGGGAAAAGCAATTTGTTGGAATAGATCCCCTTTGAATGTGTTAGGATTCTTTTTGATACAAATGTATTTATACAAATTTGTACAAATATCTGGTATGAATGCATATGGATCCTGGATACGGATTGTATACAAATGCATACATATTGGATATATATCCTATAGCAATGCATACATATTGATAAGTATCGGATACATATCCCCAGTTTAACAAATGTATGAACTATTCATATGAATGTTCCAAAACATTTGTATCCGTATGTTAATGTACAAATGTCATAACATTATATTTGTGTATGAACAGATATTTGGGGACCCCCCTCCCCCAGAGAATCAATCAACTCATCTGAATTCATACAAATAATGAAAGTTATGAATATCTGACTCTAGCTTAGGGGCATCCTGCCTGTCTCCCCAGCCTGGAAGATGTTTGATCAGGGGTAAGACCTGTCCTAATTTGCATCAGTGTGTGGACTGCTGCACCTTACTCCACATTATTTTTTCCAAAATAAGGGGCAGCGCAGAAAGGCCCCAATAGTCCATAAAACAAGAAATTGAGAAAGGCACTTTTTTTTAATTCAGAGGGTAATTGTGCATTGGTGAACCTTTGAACTTCCTTTTAACTTTCAGATGCTAAACATTGCCAGAGGTGCCCAGAAGAACAGTTCCCAAATAAGAAGCAGGTTCAATGCTTACCAAAACATGTAAGCTATCTTTCTTACGAAGACCCCATGGGAATAATTATATCATTATTTTTGGTTTTCTTCTGTCTCATTGCACTTATTGTGATCTTGATATTTATTCAATATCAGAACACACCTATTGTTAAAGCTAACAACTGGAAAATCACCTGTGGCCTTCTCATATCCCTGTTGCTCTGCATTCTTTCCTCCTTCTTATTCCTTGGAAGGCCTGGAAAAGTTACCTGCCTCCTCCGCCAAACAGTCTTTGGTTTAGCTTTCTCCTTTGCTCTTTCTTGCATATTGGCTAAAACCATCACTGTGATTTTGGCTTTTGTAGCTACAAAGCCTGGTAACAATATGAGAAAATGGTTGGGAAAGGGTCTGGCAACATCACTCACCTTTCTCCCTACTTTTATTCAATTTAACATCTGTGCGGTGTGGCTGGTAACTTCTCCTCCTTTCCCAGAGAAGGACATGCACTCCCAGTTGGGACATATCATACTGCAATGCAATGAAGGTTCAGCTCCTATGTTCTATATCGTCCTGGGCTACATGGGGTTTCTTGCCTTCACCAGTTTCTCTGTAGCTTTCTTTGCCAGGAAGCTTCCTGACACTTTTAATGAGGCTAAACTGATCACTTTTAGCATGTTAATCTTCTGCAGTGTATGGGTGTCTTTTGTTCCCACCTATCTGAGTACCAGGGGGAAATACATGGTAGCTGTGGAGATCTTCTCTATCTTGGTCTCTAGTGCTGGACTACTCAGTTGCATCTTTCTCCCAAAATGTTACATTATTCTCCTGAGACCTGAGTTAAATACTAGAGAACAGCTAGTAAGAAAAAAGCAGCACAGTACCTGAGCAGCTTTCCTTTCCATTTACACTGTTCCTGTGAGTTGTAATTTATCCAAGCATAGAGAGAATTTAAATGATATCTTTACCTGGTCTAATTTATATACTACTTGCCCTGATCTTTAGAACATAACCAGCAGTCAGCAATGGAAGGAAAGATCTCTAATTAGCAGAACTGTTATGAATTGACCTGCACTTTGATTTGCTGTGAATCCAAGTGCAGTTCAGAAAGGTCAACCTGAAACTTCCAACCAGAGTTTCATGCTTCTACTGCACCTCTTAAGTACTCATTCATTAGTTAGTTACTAAAAACCAGCAGTTCCAATATCTTGTCTTTTTTCCTTACCTAGAGATCATTTAATATCTACAGTAAATCTAAAGCATCATTTCATGCATATTGACAGTTCTAGCTAAGTTCACTGGAGGTATGGGATAGTTAAATTAAAACATACATAGATGGAGAAGGGTCAATGAGATGCAGAACATGAATATGAGAAATATAGGCCCTTTCTTCACAGACATTAAGGTCCATGTAATACCCATTTACACATCATAAGTCTGCACATTAATCCAAATTTGTGAGACCACATCCCCAACTGGTCCACTCTGCCTGCAATAGAATATTTGGAATACCTGTTTAATTGGGTATGCTAGTGTCCTTGATTCAGAAGGCCTTCCACTATTGAGATTACTGAGAAGCACATTTCAGGAATGTGCCATAGTGCACCACCACCACAAAAATCCCCTAGAGGTTTTGCTCCTAGCCCTCCGAAGTGTAGGGATGCTGCTGCACGAACACTGAGGCCTTGGCGAGGGCTAAACCTACCTATACCTTCCTGTGGGGTTTTAATCAGTGAACCTGGCTATGTTGGACCCTCTGATTCATACTTAAGATAGATCCAGAAAGAGCCAAAATGTCAAACTTGTGTAACATTTGGAGTAGAGACTTTATGACTTCATCTTTATATGTCCATCAATAGTTAACCTTTGGAGAAAATATCAAAGAAAATATTATTATACCCAAGCCTTTTATGTAGTTCATATACCCATAAATGCTTGCAGTGAAGATATTTTTAGGTGCTTTCATCTAGTAGAAAGACCGAAATAAATCAAGAAATTTAAAAAGCCCTAAATATATGAAAAAATTCTAGCAGTTTCTTTTACATTCCCACTTGGCAACTATTTAGAATTTATAGATAAAGACCAGGTCAAATATATCCTGGTTCATTCTCCATTTACTTGAATGTATTCTTTTGTTCTATTTTCATATTTGATCTCTGTAAACATGGATTATCATACTTCCTGTACACAAGTGTAACTCAAATGTACTTTGAAACCCAAATAAAAATGCTAGCTAATCTACCTTTGCCTTCTTCTAGACATTTCTTTTTGTAAATTTATAAGTCTAGCTTAGCAATTACATGCATATATACAGGTCTGATGTCTCCATGTTTATCCCAGCCAGCAACTAGGGCAACTCAGAGGATGGTCTCCACATCTGAAATCTAGATTATAGGATGACAGAAAGTGGGCTAGTTTTCTAGCCAAACCATTTGTGTGTTTAAAAAGGTAACCTTTTTTTGTCCATGTGTATGCAGACTTTGTTTCTTTTCAACTTAATTGAGATTTGAACATGTTTAAAAGATGGATTTATTTTATTTGATGGCTTAAAGCATTTTTTTTTGTCAATTAGAAGAATCGTGGCACCTTAAAACAAGCATTTCTAGTTGGAACACATCATACTGCAATGCAATGGAGGTCCAGACAGTATGTTTTATATTGTTTCTGTCTATCATCATCTTCAAGGTTACCTTCTTTACCAAAAAGTCACCAGATACGTTTACTGAAGCCAAGTTGATCATTTTTATCATGCTAGTGTTTTGCAGTGTTTGGTTATATCATTTGTCCCAATGCACTTGAGCACCAAGGGAAAATACATGGTGGCTATAGAGATCTTCTCTATATTGTCTTCCCATATAGTTCTGGGATACTCATCTTCATCTTCCTCCTTATACGTTACATCATTATAATGATGCCAGAAATTAACATTAGGGGATACTTAATGAAGAAAATTATTTCAGACATCTAACAGTCATTGCAGCAACATTCCAGTGCTTGGTCATCATCAGCGGGGCAGAATGAGCTAGGCCTGCATATTCTGACCAAATGAAGGCATGGCTGGGATGGTTCAGGTCCAGATTAGCTGACACTGTAGCTGCAGAGCTCATGTAAAACTGAAAGATCAGACTCCAAAATCTCTGAGAACAGGAACAAAAGTTCCTCATTTCAAATCCTATGGGAGATGCATTCAAGAAATGCGCTATGATGCATCAGTGAAATGCATCCCTTAGTAGTCCCACACAAAAGGTATACTTTCTGCATGCCTCCCATGTTGAGAATAAGGCCCTCTGGTATCCTGGTAGGTGCAATAGTGTCTATCAGTGATACTGATTATGTCCTTTGTAATCAGGATCAGAGTCGATGGGGGAGTGGCCTCATAGATCTGCATTGATATGCATTTCTAGGCAGCCCAGATGTTTATTATTCAGACCCTCAATGTGGATTAATAGTCCATGTAGACAGGCTCCTACTTTCCCATTCCATTATCAAATTTTGTACAAAAATAATTGGACTAAGTCATAAGTAGAAGTTTATCAAGTTAGTCTAAAAAAGGCACATTTTCTGGGTGCTGGGGTTATCTGACATGCTCTGCAAACATGACTATATATTAGGTGTCCTGAGAAGTTAGCATGCATGCATGATTGTCTTGGTGATGGTGCCAGTGCACATTCAGTTTCATCAGCCTCCAGGAAGAAGGTGGTGGCACGCAGACTAAAGTGAGTGTCCGGGTGTGTGGGGGCTTGTTTGATTTGTACTAATATTAACAAATATGAATGCTAGTGCATGCCAGTGGGAGTGCACTATTTCCATCCCCTCGATGGGACAGGAAGTGCAGAAAGGTCCCAGTTCACGATGGAGTTGGGCCATGTAGGCTTCTTTAATTTGGAAGGTATGGTCCCAGTCTCAACTGGGTAAAATTTAGAGGACCTGAGCCTATTACTGACACATATTACTGATCCATTGATCCATGTTGGCTGAGGAAGAGGCAAATTAACTAACTTTGATAAAAGTTAAGAATGTTGGAAAAGGAAAACATCTACCATATAATTAACACAACCACTGTCATGAGATCCCTAGACAATCAGGCAAAAGTAAACATGTGAAGGGATTTCATTAATACTTGGTCTGTGTGCATATCTGTGTGTGTGTGTGTGTGTTTGATGAAGTCTTGATAATTACAAGGATTCAATCTTCATGCAACTAGACTTAACAGCAACCACAGACATCTATTAAAACTGGTTTCAAAACAACCTGAAGTACTTGGGAAGGAAACTCTTCCACATTTTGCTGTGAGAGTCTGTCATGCTTACTTTCTCACCTTTCTGCAGTGAAGCTGCAAGTGAAGGTTTCTAGCAGACCATCAGATGCAACTTCTGGTGCTTTTGCTAGTTCTACAGCTGCCTCATATAGTCAGCAAGAATTACAAGAACAGCAAACCACAGCCAAGGCTTCCAGATGACTTTGCTGACCCTAAGAATATTGTGCTTGCTGGATTTCATTCTCTTTTTATATTGGTATTGAATAAGATGACATTTACTGAACCTGCTGGGTCAGAAGTACTAGCATAGTAAGCAGCTTAAAAAATATATTATATTATTAAATGGTGCTTGAAAATATGTGTGTAACCATGCTACTTAATTGAAAGCATCTACTTTTTCAATCATAGCAACTCATGCTAGATTCATGTTCCCTTGCAGTGTCCAACCCAACAATTATCACCAGGTCCTGGCGTTCACATTTGCAATAAATGAGATCAACAAGATTGCTCATCTTTTACCAAACTATACACTATCTTCCCACGTTGTTCCAAATATTCTCAATCAACTTGGAGCCTGCACTGCTACGATGCAGGTACTTTTCAAAGATTTAAAGGATCCAATGAACTACATTTGTGGCAACAGGGAGAAGCTGATGGCCATAGTTGGTGGTCTGACTTCTCATAATGCCAAGCAGATGCCACACATACTACATACCTACAAAATTCCACAGGTATGTACATTTACAGGCTGAAAGGCCACTGCTGGGAAATGGTAAATGGAATTCATTGTGTTTGATATATTATTGGTAGGAGGCAAAAATAGTTTGCTGAGCGTTAATTAGCAAAAGGTGATGTTAACGTCATGGGCCAGCTGCAGAACTCTGATATCTTATAGATAGTTGAGATTAATGGAATTTGTTTCTCAATAAAATACAAAATTCTACAAGAAAAGAAACTGTTGATAAAAGTTATTCTGTAAGACACAAAGAGGTTAAAAACCTTCCCTCCATCAGGCATAAGCAATACAGCACACATTTTTGGAACACCTAGAGTGTCCCTGCCAAATGTCTCATCTCAATGAAAAAACTGTGAAGGTCTTTGTGCTCTTACCTGTAATCTGGAATGGTATCCCTTGTGGACAAAATCAAGAAGTTTCTAATAACTAATGCAAATGTATAGATAATCTGAGCTGGGAAGGATGGTGTGAATAGATATGGGATATAATGATATATGAATGAATGCAATGGAAAAAGTAAAAATATTGGCACAAGGAAGCAATGTGGATGTAAAGTAAAGCATAGTTTTCTGAGCATAAATGCTCAAGTTATGGGCCCATTGACACTTGCCTGGAAGTCCTGCTTATTATAACAGATGTGAACAAATTACTCATCAGGTTCCCATTCATTCAAATTGAATATTGGCTACATTCGAAGGCTGACATTTGCATGTGAAGTGAAAGTTTTGTATGTTCATTCAATGCTTCATTATATTCTCAAAGCCATTAAGCAGCTGCCCAGGCACAACCCCTGAAGATCCAGAGTGGATTCAAACCAGAGTCAGAATGGATTTGACATGTTCAAAGTAGATTCAGAAGAGATTTGAAGGGGATCCATAGGTGTGAGTGGTGGCAGGGATACGATTGAGATTCGAAAACATTCAATGAATATTCGCAACAGATTTGAATCCTACCACATCTGAAGTGGTTTTCTTTGCACAAATGTGAATTTCCGTTGCATTCACTTTGATACAAAGCAAACCTGAAAAAACATTGTACACACCCCAATTTACTACCTGTGGTTTATGCAGTTCCTGTACCATAATGGCATTTAGTTTTATTTGGGACATGGTGCAATTGTCAATAAATAAGGCTAGTTCTATCAGGATTTAGCTTCAGAAATAGTTCTTGCAAGTCTCCATAGATGTTCTCTGGTTCCAACTGTGCCAAAACCTGTGAAGACGATCCGTCTCTTATTACTTCTATCAGCTCAGTTACGAATCCTTTGATCCTGCCCTGAGTGACAAGAGGCAATTCCCTTCTGTCTATCGGATGATCCCAAATGAGACACCACAGTTTATGGGGATTGTGAAGCTCCTTAAGCATTTTGGATGGACCTGGATTGGCCTTATTTTTTCAGATGATGACAGTGGAGAATTGTTATTGAGGATCCTCACTCCATTACTGCACCAGAACAACATTTGCTTTGCTTTTAAGGAGGTTATGCCAACAGTGGAGAACCATTGGGAAGGATATGGAGAAGGAAGGCTGCAGTTTGATACAAAATTAGAACGGATGCTTTCTGTCCTCTCCTCAGCAGATGCCAATGTAATTCTTGTCCATGGAGGTTTTGCATCAATGGAGGGTTTACGAAGAGTTCTGTACAAAAGGGAAATTGAGGAAAGGAAGCCAGTGGAGAGGATCTGGATTGTCACAGCTCAGTGGGATTTTGCCTCTGTATCCTATCAGGATATATTCACCCCCAAATCCTTTAATGGCACCTTGTCTTTTACACTTCACACTAATCAGGTACAAGGATATGGGGATTTCCTTGACACAGTAAATCCTAATAAAAGTAAATTGCATTACATTCACGGATTCTGGTCAAGTGCGTTTTCATGTTCATTCTATACCTATTATAGACCCAATGCAACAAATTGCACAGGGGAGGAGAAGCTGAGAGACCTCCCTGCATCTGTGTTTGAGATGAGAATGTCTGGGCAGAGCTACAGTGTCTACAATGCTGTTTATGCTATTGCCCATGCTCTCCACGCCTTGCTATCTTCTAACTCCAAGCAGGAAGCAATGAGAAAAGCAGGCAAATGGAGCATTCTGAATGTTCAGCCATGGCAAGTAAGTAGACTATGTGGTCAGCTTTATTTGTGCTGAATGAATTTAAACAGGGCAGAGAACAGTTCTAAATGCTCTGGGGGCTGTTCTGCCCATGCTGTGATCCACATCCTTCAGGACCTTCCTCCAGCTGCCACGATTTTCTAATCTTCCATTACCGAAGCAACGTACTCAATCTCTTCCAGGAGTAAACACAGCGAGGGACTGGGGCTGTGTGGCTGCACACCCATATGCTTCATTGGATCACGTAGCTGGGCAAATGGCTGATGTTGCCATGTCCCGTGCGGTGGATATCCAGATGGTCCAGGTTGCAGCATCTGTGCTGCAAGCGCTAGTGGGTTGCATCAGTCAACTTGAATGGGGCACCCTGCTGGGCCCTGCATGCATTATCCACCAATATATAATATTATCTTATGAACTTGGGAAGATCCCAATGCATTATGAAATATCAAAGCTGACATATAATCTGATATCATGCTGTAGTGTAAACTTTCTGTCATTAATAATAATAAAAATTCTTCTTTCTGCCTAGTTGCATTCTTTTCTGAAACACGTTCATTTCAACAATACTATTGGAGAAGAAATATACTTCAATGAAAATGGGGAGCTAGCAGGTGGATATGATATCTTCAATACAGTCACGTTCCCCAATCGATCCATGCACAAAGTCTGTGTAGGAAGAATAGACCCTCAAGCTTCTGATAGGAATCAGTTCACCATCAACGGAAATGCCATCGTTTGGAACCACAAGTTTAAACAGGTGGAATGGAGTCTCATTTTGATGAATTTTTGTTTCTAAAAAAACAGGGGACCCTAGAAACAATGGAGGTATCACAAGTCACGTTTCTGATTCTAAATTCTGCTGTTCCTTTTTGAAGTTAGGTCTGTAGCTAATGGTTTTTGTATTCTAGGAATCAGGACTGCAAAGGATACCATCCAGTTTTCTCATGAATAAAAGTATTCCTGTTTAAGCACCAGATGATCTGTTAATCAGTGCAGCAGTCCACTTTATCTACAGTTGAAGTCCAATGTCAACTTAGGGGACCTATGGTTTGGATACCGAGTGGATTTTCAGGGCATTGTTATCTTGATTTCTGTCAGCATCAGACCTTTTCAACAGGGCATTTTCAAAGTCTGCATGGGGAAAATAATCTGTTTTTACTAAGCTACTCTGCTGCCTAGCCTTAGCGCAAATGTCACACTAAGCTACTGCTTTATCTGTGCAAGTATTAATAGCACCCCCTTGACAGGACACCGCCAGGAAAAGGAAAAGCCATATTGTTACAACAATGTGAGTCAAGTGCATGGAAGCATCCACATGAGATGCTGTTTAAGATTTGGAATAAGTATTTCTCTGTGACAGAAATATCTTGGATTAAAGCAATAATAGTCAAACACCAGTGTGTTCTGTCAAAAAGTTACAATTTTGTAAGAAATCAAACCAGATCAAGTTAGAGAACATATGATACAATTTCCCCTTCTTTTTATAGCTATTTTATCTGGAAAGGTTGGGATGTTTTTGAAGAATAAGACCATGGGTGTTTTTCCAGTAGCACTAATTACCCATTAAGTACCCAATGCTTCTACTGCAAGCATTGGGCTCAGAGCAGAAAGACCCATTTCCACTACAGACCCCATTAGAGTCACAATTGTTTCCACCTATTCTAGGGAAATCCGAATCATATGAGTCCTTCAGGACCTATAATCTGGATTCCCTGTAGACCCCATTAAAGGGGTCTACAATGGGGTCTTCAGGTATCAAATCTGGATTATACAGAGCCTGTTTCCACCACTACTTGGCAGTGGGGTCTGTGGGTGGCCCAGGGGGGATACCCATGGTGTGTGTGTGCCCCAAGACCCAAAGCTTTGATGCCTGTACACATTCTCCAAAGCCGGCTCTGAAGTTCCTCTGAAGTTGCCTTCAAAGAATAGCAAATGCTCCGAAGAGGACCGCATGTGAGAGCAATGCCTTTGTCAAACCCTCTGGAGAATCTTTGAAGTTTGTGGCAGATCACTCCAGAGATTCTCTGGAGCATCTACAGAGGTTGCACCCCATATCACCCAGAACACCTGGAGTGACAGGTGGGCCCAATGTGGGTAGATCCGGATTCACCACATTGGTGCTCCAGCATTTCCACTGCAAGCAAGCTATCACCCGTTGCTATTGCATGCTAGACCACCCATGGAAATGCATTGGGTACTTTCCTTAATCTGGATCTACTTGATCCTGTTTAAAGGAAGTACCCATTCCTTAAATCCGAATCATCTTAGATCTGGATTATGGGAGTCAATAGAACTACCCCCCCATGACTTTATGTAACCTCCCCACCAAGGGCCCGAGGGGTGAAATGTTGGTATGAACCAGCCATTAGGGAGGGCATTTACACAGAATCCCCCCCCCCGATTGTGTTGGAGTCTACAGTCACCCGCACGATGAGGCTACATTTCGCCCTCTATGACAGCACGCTGAACTGTGCAGGTGACAGCAGTCCATTCAATTTAGTTTGCAGAATCTAAATGGTTGCTATGGGTTGAATTCATGGGGCAAGTGGGAAATCCTCCTTCAGGGTTGGAGGTGTCCACACATCTTTGTAGAAAGCTTTCCAGCAATGTATCCAATATTGGAGACAGTAGGAATTTGAACATGCTGCAATTTATGAAGTGTGTCATCATAAACTATCACGCTATATCCCCACAATTGCTTTATGAATCTGGTAGACAGAACATGAAACAGAGGGTTCAGTGAGGGTTTGTAGAGACCATGCAATAAAAAAATATTATTTTTATAAGATTTTCAATAAACTCTTCTGTGGGCCATGAAATAAAAATAATGGTAGAAATAAGTACTGGTATTTGGCACTATTTTGGAATGGTTTTCCAAATTCAAAAGCGCAAACTCTGTCCCTTAATCTGTTACTACTATTGCTGTTTTTGATAGAAAATTCCAAGATCCTTGTGTGTTGACAATTGCCTTCCTGGACACAGCAAGATTCTTCGGCAGGGGGAACAGATCTGTTGTTATGATTGTCCCCAGTGCTCTGAAGCAATGATTTCAAAGCAGATGGGTAAGTAGACCCTACATAGCTGTTTGGGAAGAAACCATATGTCCTTATGAAATATGCTCACAAAGTCAATGTGCAGGTTTGCTCATGGCAGTGATCTTGTGGAATTTTAGGCTGCATCTTCATTTGCAACAGAAGGGGGCCTTAATGTTGCTGCTGTGAGCTGAATGAACGAGATCTCTACTAGGTCCTGCTCCACAAATATGGTATAGGTGGAAATCATGCACAGTATGGAAATTGTCTCCCCTCTGTGCCTCCACACTCAGGAAAAGGAACACAAAAAGTAGTTTCTTGGGTCTTACAGTTTGGCCACAATTGCAGAAATCAGGGGTTTATTGGGAGTGGTAGAATTTGGAAGACTCACCTCCACAAATCCTCTAGGATTTGGCTACCACTGGGTGGACAGTGCCTTATTCGCCATTAAGGGTGTGCACTGATATTCACCATATTTGACATTAGTTTGAATTCATTCAAATTCATACATTCAGATTCAATTAAAATGTTGGCTAAATTCAAAGATTAACATTCAAAAGCTTTGTTTTATTTGTGAACATGGGGAGGCAGCAAAGTGGCTGCTCAGTCACATCTGCAGTGCATCCAAAGCAGATTCAAAGCAGATCCAGAGTGGGTTCTAACTGTATTCAAAGAGGATTTGAATTATTCAGAGCAGATACTTAGGGGATTTATAGGCGCAACTGGTGGAAGGGATTCAAACTGGATTTGATTAGCATTTGAAGAAGGGGGGCTGTTTTTACAAATTTGAATTGACTCCCTTTTAACATCAGCAAATGAGATTATATAGAGACTAAGGAAGGTGGAGGAAATATCTTTTCATGACTTAAAAATTGAGTACAGACTGTTTCTCGAGTGGTGGTGGCGGTGAAAAGAATGATGTTATGCATCGTCTACACAGTACTTTTATGGCATTGTGTATATATCATACAGTGTGAATGCCATAATACATGCAGGGCCTTTGGGAAGTCTGTCCACATGGATCTGCAATTACCCAAATGCCTTGCCATCATAAGCATCCCTTACAACACCCTAAGAGCACAATGTTCTTCTCACCTCTGGCCTTGCCACTATGACATCTGCTTCTTGAGGACACCTCTTTGTCTCCTTGTCTTTCTCATTCTTGGCTTCAATGTTAATGGGCAAAGGGATGCCTTTGGCCACCAAGGTTGCAACCAGGGAAACCCTGCCTTCGATCCAGATTGATGCAAGGGCTGTTCCCAGACATCAAGACCACAGTTAGGGAACCCCCTCCATTGATCTTGACAGGCAGGGCAGCATATTAAATATGTTTTAGCAGATACAGATGGGCGAGGAACGTAATTTTTTTTAAATGTTTCTTTTAATATCCAGATGCAGATCATTGCACCAAATGCCCAGATGTGAAGCACCCAAATAAGAACCAGGATGAGTGCATCCCCAAAGTTATAAGTTATCTGTCATATGAGGAGCCGTTGGGAATGATCCTTGCTTTCCTTACACTTTTCATTTCTCTGGTCACACTTGTGGTCATTTGGATCTTCATTCAGCATCAGAATACACCCATTGTCAAAGCCAACAACTGGAACATCACCTGTGCTCTTCTCATTTCCCTGTTGCTCTGTCTTCTCTGCTCCTTCTTATTCATTGGGAGGCCTGGGAGTGTAAACTGCCTCTTCCGTCAAACAGTCTTTGGCATAATTTTCTCCCTTGCTGTTTCTTGCGTGTTGGCTAAAACCATCACTGTGATTGTAGCCTTCATGGCCACAAAGCCTGGAAGCAGCATGAGGAAATGGGTGGGGAAGAGACTGGCAGCATCTGTCATCCTTGTCTCCACTTTTATTCAAATTACCATCTGTGCTGTGTGGCTGTTAACATCTCCCCCATTCCCAGAAATGGATGTGCACTCCCACCTGGAGCAGATCTTAGTGCAGTGCAATGAAGGTTCAGATCTTATGTTCTATATTGTCCTGAGCTACATGGGGCTCCTAGCCATCATCAGCTTCATGGTGGCTTTCTTTGCCAGGAATTTGCCAGATACTTTTAATGAAGCCAAATTGATCACTTTTAGCATGTTAGTGTTTTGCAGTGTTTGGTTATCCTTTGTCCCAACCTACTTGAGCACCAAGGGGAAATACATGGTGGCTGTGGAGATCTTCTCTATCTTGGCATCCAGTGCTGGATTACTTGGTTGTATCTTTCTTCCTAAGTTCTATATCATTATAATTAAGCCAGAGCTTAACACTAGGGAGCAGGTAGTGAGAAAAAATACTTCTGGTAATTAACTGCTTCAGTCCATGCACTGGACTGCTGTATAGCAAGCATGGCTATATTTGTCTAGTCTGCATTTTGCTAGGCTGTATCACGCCTGTGATTTGTGGTCTCTGGGTAAGATCATGTCTATGCATCATTCTATGATAATGTGATAGGTTATGAATAAATATTTCCTTTTATTCTACCCTATGCTTGCAATACTTAACTTCATCTTGTGGCTAATAGAGACATGCAAATTAGTTTGAATTTTGATGGTTCAAACCAGTATGATTTGAATGAAACCAGCCACTGTTTGAAAGGTGTTTGACTCAAACTAATCTTAGTAGAAGGCAATGAAGACCCGAGGTGATTTTACTAGTTTTTAAATTTATGTATAGTGCACAATGCTGTGTGTTACTAAACCACTTTATTTTGATATGGTCAAATGGACTAATCAATAAAAAGTTATGTATGATTACAATTTGAATGCAAGAAAATTTGCATTCAGTTGAATAAATACCCTTTGAATGTGGGATTTATACTGATTATGAATGTTCAATCCCATACAAATCTCATACAAAGCTACCAATAAATGTCTGAATTCAGCTGAACTCATACATATCTTGAATCTTGTGAATATTTGTGCACGTCCATAGTGGATACATTCAGCAGTGCACTATGATGCATCAATGAAATGCATCCCTTAGTAGTCACATACAAAAGGTATACTTTCTGCATGCCTCCCATATTCAGGATAAGGCCCTCTGGTATGCTGGTAGACACAGCAGTGGTACTGATTATGTCCTCTTCAATTGGGATCAAAGTGGACAGGGGAGTGGCCATAGAAATGCCTTAACAAGCATTTCTATGCAGCCTAGATGTTTATAGGCAGACCCTCAATCTGGATTAATGTTCCATGCACAAAGACTCCAGTCCTTTCTCTAAATTCACTGATTCCACTGATCCAGACTTAAGAAAGAGCCAAAATGTCAAACTTTTGTAATATTTGGAGTAGAGATTTTATGACTTCATCTTTATATATCAATCAATAGTTAACCCTTGGAGAAAATATCTAAGGATATCCATCATACCATCTTTCCTGGACAATGTCTGAACAATTGCTATTCTCTCTACACCAGTGGTTCTCAATCTGTGGGTTGGGACCTCTTTGGGGATCGAATTACCCTTTCAGAGGCATCGCGACGAGCCTCCCGCTGCCTTTCCCTCCCACTTCCCAGCTGCTCCGGCCCCGTGGTTGGGGGTCCCCACAACATGAGGAACTCCATTAAGGGGTCGTGGCATTAGGAAGGTTGAGAACTGCTGCTCTATGTTCTATTCAGTTACAGAACTAAGCAACAGCATTTTGCATTTCCACCTCTTTAATGTAATTCATATACCCATAAATGCTTACAGTGAAGGTATTTTGGGGTGCTTTTCCCTAGTAGAAGGACAGAAACAAAAAGATCAATTAATTTAAAAAAACCCTAAATATATGAAAACGTTCTAGCAGTTTCTTTTACTTTTCTACTTGGCAACTATTTAGAATTTATAGATAAAGACCAGGTCAAATATATCCTGGTTCATTCTCCATTTACTTGAATGTTTTCTTTTCTTCTATTTTCATATTTAATGTCTGTGAATATGGATTATCATATTTTCTGAACACAAGTGTAACTCAAATGTACTTTGAAACCCAAATAAAAATCCTAGCTGATCAACCTTTGCCTTCTTCTAGACATTTTTTTTTGTAAATCTATAAGTCTAGCTTAGAAATTACATGCATATATACATGCCTGATGTCTCCATGTTTATCCCAGCCAACAACTAGGGCAAGTCAGAGGATGACCTCCACACCTGAAAACTAGTTTATAGGATGAAAGAGAGTGGGCTAGTTTTCTAGCCAAACCCTTTTGGTGTTTAAAAAGGTAAGCCTTTTTGTCCATGTGTATGCAGACTTTGTTTCTTTTCAACTTAATTGAGATTTGAACATGTTTAAAAAATGGATTTGTTTTATTTGATGGCTTAAAGCAATTTTTTGTCAATTAGAAGAATCGTGGCACCTTAAAACAAGCATTTCTTGCTGGAACACATCATACTGCAATGCAATGGAAGACCAGCCACAATGTTTTACATTGTTTCTGTCTATCATCATCTTCAAGGTTACCTTCTTTACCAAAAAGTCACCAGATACATTTACTGAAGTTGATCATTTTTATCATGCTGGTGTTTTGAAGTCTTTGGTTATAATCATTTATCCCAATGTACTTGAGCACCAAGGGAAAATACATGGTGGCTGTGGAGATCTTCTCTATATTGTCTTCCCATATAGTTCTGGGATACTCATCTTCATCTTCCTCCTTATAAGTTACATCATTATAATGATGCCAGAAATTAACATTAGGGAACACTTAATGAAGAAAATTATTTCAGGCATCTAACAGTCATTGCAGCAACATTCCAGTGCTTGGTCATCATCACCGGGGCAGGATGAGCTAGGCCTGCATATTCTGACCAAAGGAAGGCATGGCTGGGATGGTGTAGGTCCCAATTAGCTGACACTGTAGCCACAGAGCTCATGTGAAACTCAGAGATCAGGCACCAAAATCTCTGAGAATAGTAGTGCTATGATGCATCAATGAACTGCATCCCTCAGTAGTCCTACACAAAAGGTATACTTACTGCATGCCTCCCATGTTGAGAATAAAGCTGTCTGGTATGCTGGTAGATGCAATAGTGTCTACCTGTGATAGTGATTATGTCTTCTGTAATCAGGATCAAAGCGGATGGAGAAGTGGCCTCATAGATCTGCAATGACATGCATTTCTAGGCAGCCCAGATGTTTATTATGCAGACCCTCAATCTGGATTAATGGTCCATAGAGACAGGCTTGTACTTTCCCATTCCTTTCTCAAATTTTGAACAAAAAGAATTGGACTAACCCATAAGTAGAAGTGTGTCAAGTCAGTGAAAAGGCACTGTGAAAGGTAAATGTGAAAAGGCACATTTTCTGGGTGCTGGGGATCATTTGACATGCTCTGCAAGCATGCTGGCACATTACGTGTCTTGGGAAGTTGGCATGCTAGCACGTCACATCAATATAGTCCAGGTGCTGGTGCCAGTGCACACTCAGTAGCACCAGCCTCCAAGAAGAAAATAGTAGCTCCTAGATTCAAGCGAGTGTCCAGGTGTGTGGGGGCATGTTTGATTTGTACTGATATTCACAAATATGAATGTTAGTGCATGCCAGTGGGAGTGCACTATTTCCATTCCCCCAATGGGACATGGAGTGTAGAGAGGCCCCAGTTAACAGCAGAGTTCGGTCATGTAGGCTTCTTCAATTTGGAAGGTATGGTCCCAGTCTCAACTGGGTAAAATTTAGAGGATCTGAGCAGTTGGTAAAGGCACCCAACCCTCTGATATGTAATACTGATCCATTGATCCATGTTGGCTGAGGAAGAGGCAAACAAATCACTTAACTTTGATAAAAATTAAGAATGTTGGAAAAGGAAAACATCTACCATATAATTAACACAACCACTGTCATGAGATCCCTAGACAATTAGGCAAAAGTAAACATGTGAAGGGATTTCATTAATACTTGGATTATGTGTGTGTGTGTGTGTGTGTGTGTGTGAGGAAGTCTTGATAATTACAAGGATTCAATCTCCATGCAACTAGGCTTAACAACAACCACAGACATCTCTTAAAACTGGTTTCAAAACAACCTGAAGCACTTGGGAAGGAAACTCTCCCACACTTCGCTGTGAGAGTCTGTCATGCTTTCTTTCTCACCTTTCTGCAGTGAAGCTGCAAGTGAAGGTTTCTAGCAGATGATCAGATGCAACTTCTGGTGCTTTTGCTAGTTCTGCAGCTGCCTCATATAGTTAGCAAAAATTCCAAGAACTGCAAACTGCAGCCAAGGCTTCCAGATGACTTTGCTGACCCTAAGAATATTGTGCTTGCTGGACTTCATTCTCTTTTTATATTGGTATTGAATAAGATGTCATTTAATGAACCTCCTGGGTCAGGAGTAGAAGCATAGTAAGCATTTTTAAAAAATATTATACTATTAAATGGTGCTTGAAAATACCTATGTAACCATGGTACTTTCCAGTTATTTGCTGTCTTTTAATAGAAATGGGCGTATGACTAATGAGCTGAAATTAGCCATTTTCCTAGTTTTGGGGAAAAGTATGTTCCAATTATGGCCACTTCTGTATGTCTCATTATTAATGAATCAAATTTTAGGTTTCACAGGGTTTTCAGAGAAACTAAGTAACAAATCAAGGGACTATGCTTTTTTTGGCTTAAAAAATATGCAGTATCTGCACCAAATATACAACTGGATTACCAGTGGAATTGATTAAATAGGTTCATCGGTGTACTAGCAAGGGTGATCTGGATCATGGAGGCATGCAGAAAGTGGACGTCTCCATGTACCAGATTACTGGGAGACCCATATCAACAATGCACCAAACCATGGGACCAAAATAAGACTCCCAAGGATTGTAAGGCCAGTGAATTTTAGTTCCTGGCCATCAGAACTATGAGTTCAGCTCTGAAACCCCTGAAAGCTTAGGACTGGTATAGTGCCTACACCAGAATATCCACCACCATACAAAGGGCATTGTGAGTCTAATCACAATCCTTCCCAGTTTAGGATGTTTTGTGAATTCTGGATCAGCTGTCCAGGATCAGTGAAGTTGTTTCCTATTCCTTAACCAGTTTCTTATCTATGAGAGCTCCTATTATTAAGGTTCCTGAGGAGTTGTTGATGAGAGACTCTCTGAAAGGTTTTCGAAAACCTAAGTAAGTAATTTCTACTGTTTATTGTCTCACTAAAAAATGCTAGGTTAGTTTGGACTTCCCTCAACAGAAGGCATGGATCTTTGAGCAAGGGCTGTTATCCCAAATGCTTGGTGATCTTATCTTTAGTAGCCATTTCCACTCTCCTTTCTGTGATGTTATTACCAGCTGTGATTTTGGGCAACCCAGCATAGAGGCAGGCATGTGAATGTCAAGTTGCTGCTTTTTGAAGAGTACTGTGTTCTTAGCAGGTTTGGTAAGAGTGCACCCTGCAGTGTCATGTGGACATTTTCATACTGATTCAATTATAGCCCAGAGAAAGGCTATACAAAATCTACCAAGCTCCACACATCTGAATTAACTCATCACCTGCCTTTGCATTATTGATCACAATTATATGTCAACCTGTACTTGGTATTTCTATAATATCTAGGGGTCTGTATGTTTACTGTATGTTCCCTTGCAGTGTCCAGCCCAACAATTATCACCAGGTCCTGGCGTTCACATTTGCAATAAATGAGATCAACAAGATTGCTCATCTTTTACCAAACTATACACTATCTTCCTACGTTGTTCCAAATATTCTCAATCAACTTGGAGCCTGCACTGCTACTAGGCAAGTACTTTTCAAAAGTTTCACGGATCCAGTGAACTACATTTGTGGCAACAAGGAGAAGCTGATGGCTGTAGTTGGTGGGCTGACTTCTCATAATGCCAAGCAGATGCCACACATACTACATACCTACAAAATTCCACAGGTATGTACATTTACCGGCTGAAAGGCCACTGCTGGGAAGTGGTAAATGGAGTTCATTGTGTTTGATATATTATTGGTAGGAGGCAAATATAGTTTGCTGAGCGTTAATTAGCAAAAGGTGATGTTAATGTCATGGGCCAGCTGCAGAACTCTGATATCTTATAGATAGTTGAGATTAATGGAATTTGTTTCTCAATAAAATACAAAATTCTACAAGACAAAGAAACTGTTGATAAAGGTTGTGCTGTAAGACACAAAGAGGTTATATAAGGGTAGTACTTTAAAGTGCTATATAACAGTCTGGCTGCGCATATAACAGTCTCGCTGCGGTCACCATATATAAGATCAGAGTCTTTATGCGATTTAAACTATCATCAACTATTCTCAACAGAAACAATTCTGGTTTAAATGTAACATTACTCGTGAAAATTTGTCTCATTAGGTTACCTATTATCGCTCAGTACTTTCTTGCTTTTTCACATGTCCACCACATATGGTAAAAGGTACTCTATAATTTTTGCATTTCCAATATCTCATAGACATATTTTGATACATCTTGTATATATTTCTAATAACTAATGGAAATGTATAGATAATCTGAACTGGGAAATAGATTTGGGATATAATGATATATGAATGATCACAATGGAAAAAGCAAAATTATTGGCACTAGAAAGCAATGTGGATGTAAAGTAAAGCATAGTTTTCTGAGCCTAAATGCTCAAGTTATGGGCCCATTGTCACTTGCCTGGAAGTCCTGCTTATTATAAGGGATGTGAACAAATTACTCATCAGGTTCCCATTCATATGAATTTATATGAACATTTTCATTCAAATTGAATATTGGCTACATTCAAAGGCTGACATTTGCATGTGAAGTGAAAGCTTTTGTACGTTCATTTGATGCTTCATTATATTCTCAAAGCCATAAAGCAGCTGTCCAGGCACACACCCTGCAGATCCAGAGTGGATTCAAACCAGAGTCAGAATGGATTTGACATGTCCAAGGTAGATTCAGAAGAAATTCGAAGGGGATCCATAGGTGTGCGTGGTGGCAGGGATACGAATGAGATTCGAAAACATTCAATGAATATTTGCAACAGATTTGAATCCTACCACATTTGAAGTGGTTTTATTTGCACAAATGTGAAATTCCTTTGCATTCACTTTGATGCAAAACAAACATGAAAAAATATTGTACACACCCCTATTTACTAGCTTTGGTTTATGCAGGTCCTGTACCATAATGGCATTTAGTTTTATTTGGGACATGGTGCAATTGTCAGTAAATAAGGCTAGTTCTATCAGGATTTAGCTTCAGAAATAGTTCTTGCAAGTCTCCATAGATGTTCTCTGGTTCCAGCTGTGCCAAAACCTGTGAAGACGATCCGTCTCTTATTACTTCTATCAGCTCAGTTACGAATCCTTTGATCCTGCCCTGAGTGACAAGAGGCAATTCCCTTCTGTCTATCGGATGATCCCAAATGAGACACCACAGTTTATGGGGATTGTGAAGCTCCTTAAGCATTTTGGATGGACCTGGATAGGCCTTATTTTTTCAGATGATGACAGTGGAGAATTGTTATTGAGGCTTCTCTCTCCATTACTGCACCAGAACAACATTTGCTTTGCTTTTAAGGAGGTTATGCCAACAGTGGAGAACCATTGGGAAGGATACAGAGAAGGAACAATGCAATTTAATAAAAAATTAGAACGGATGCTTTCTGTACTCTCCTCAGCAGATGTCAATGTAATTCTTGTCCATGGAGGTTTTGCATCAATGGAGGGTTTACGAAGAGTTCTACACAAAAGGGAAATTGAGGAAAGGAAGCCAGTGGAGAGGATCTGGATTGTCACAGCTCAGTGGGATTTTGCCTCTGTATCCTATCAGGATATATTCACCCCCAAATCCTTTAATGGCACCTTGTCTTTTACACTTCACACTAATCAGGTACAAGGATATGGGGATTTCCTTGACACAGTGCATCCTAGCCAAAGTCAACTGCATTTCATTCACGGATTTTGGTCAAGTGCATTTTCATGCTCATTCTTTACATATTATAGACCCAATGCAACAAATTGCACAGGGGAGGAGAAGCTGAGGGACCTCCCTGCATCTGTGTTTGAGATGAGAATGTCTGGGCAGAGCTACAGTGTCTACAATGCTGTTTATGCTATTGCCCATGCTCTCCACGCCTTGCTATCTTCTAGCTCTAGGCAGAAAGCAATGAGAAAAGCAGGCAAATGGAGCATTCTGAATTTTCAGCCATGGCAAGTAAGTAGACTGTCCGGTCACTTTTATTTGCGGTGAATTAATTTAAACAGGGCAGAGAACTGTCCTGAATTCTCTGGGTGTTGGTCTGCCCATGATCTGTGCCATGTCCTCCAGGACCTTGCACCAGCTGCCACGATCTTCCAATCTTCCATAACCGATCTTCCAGGAGTAAACTCTGTGAGGGGGTCATGCTATGTGGGCATAATTGCGTCACATAGTTGCGCAACTGGCCGATGTTGCCGTGTCCGGTGCTGTGGATATCCAGGTGGTCCAGGTTGCATCATCTGTGCTGCGAGGGCTGGTGGGCAAGTCTGACGCTGTAACATTACTTGCAGTGTGAAAGTATGCCAGGTTTTTGCTCTTCCAAAAAGGTGAAAATACAGCTTGCTTTCCTAAAATTTTCTTCTGTAATGTGATTGACCAAATACTAGAAAATCCTGCCTGATGTTATTGACTGTTTTCCATGGAACTTGAAAGATACAATACTTGCTTTTTAAAGGAAGAGACTCTCAAAATAGTCTGTGGTGTGAGTTTGGCGTTAAAGAAACAGAAGTTGTTCCAACATGATTATATGAGCACAGGGCCTTGTGAGCTCAGTGTCGCACTTGATGTGGACAGATTAAAAAATAGCATGGTAAAGAATTTGCCCATCTTTTCAGGAGGAACAAAATACTTACTATACAAGCTAGATCACAAGATGACTAAATTATAATCCATTTTGGAATGCCCAAATATACACCAATTGGTGATGATGAAGTACTGTTGGGTGCTACATCCTGGCTGCATTCAAACCTAATTTTTAACCCAGATTCAGTCCACTTTCAGAGTGAGAAACCCCATCAACAAAATCCTTTTCTTTCCACATTGTCTAACCCAGGCAACCTTTGGTCTTTTCTTGAGTGTTATTAACATGATTTAATTTGTTGGAATTGACCAATTTTAGTTCAAAATAATAATGATGATGATGATGATGATGATGATGATAAATAATAAACAATAATAATAAATAGAAAGATCAAAGACTGGCACAAGTGAGTAGGAGTGGTCCCAGTGGTGACTGTTACTCTGTCATTCTAAAAGACCATTACTCAATGTTGACAAGATTACCATGTAATCTGTATGACCATTACTCAATGTTGACAAGATTACCATCTGCCAACTTCAATGGGGCACCCTGCTGGGCTCTGCATCCATTATCCGCCAATACATAATATCATCTTAGGAACTTGGGAAGATCCCAATGCATTATGTAATATCAAAGCTAACGTGTTACCTGATGTCAAGTCGTATCATATTGTAACTTTTCTGTCAATGATAATAACAAAATTCTTCTTCCTGCCTAGTTGCATTCTTTTCTGAAATACATTCATTTCAACAATAGTATTGGAGAAGAAATATACTTCAATGAAAATGGGGAGCTGGCAGGTGGATATGATATCTTCAATACAGTCACGTTCCCCAATCGATCCATGCACAAAGTCTGTGTAGGAAGAATAGATCCTCAAGCTTCTGAAAGGAATCAGTTCACCATCAACGGAAGTGCCATCGTTTGGAACCACAAGTTTAAACAGGTGGAATGGCGTCTCATTTTGATGAATTTTTGTTTCTAAAAAAACAGGGGACCCTAGAAACAAGGGAGGCATCACAAGTCACTTTTCTGAATCTAAATTCTGCTGTTCCTTTTTGTAGTTAGGTCTGTAGCTAATGGTTTTTATATTCTAGGAATCAAGACTAAGGATACCATCAAGTTTTCACATAAATAAAAGTATCCATCTTTAATCACCAGATGATCTGTTAATCAGTGTAGCAGTCCATTTTATATACAATTTAGTCATATATCAACTTAGGGGCTCCATGGTTGCCTTGTTAAGTCCCCCCCCCTTTAGTCACTTGCTCCAACATAAGCAGACAGTCCCTATAAGGCCCCTCTATGATAGCACGCTGAACTGTGCAGGTGACAGCAATCTATTCAATTTAGTTTGCAGAATCTAAATGGTTGCTATGGGCTGAATTCATGGGGCAAGTGGGAAATCCTCCTTCAGGGTTGGAGGTGTCTGTGTGTTTCTCAGAATATTTCACACATCTTTGTAGAAAGTTTTCCTGCAATGTATCCAATATTGGAGACAGTAGGCATTTGAACATGATGCAGTTTATGAAGTGTGTCATCATAAACTATCACACTATATCCCCACAATAGCTTTATGAATCTGGTAGACAGAACATGAAAAAAAGGGTTCAGTGAGGCTTTCTGGAGACCATGCAATAAAAATAAAATAAAAGGGTTCAGTGAGGGTTTGTAGAGACCATGCAATAAAAAAATATTATTTTTATAAGATTTTCAATAAACTCTTCTGAGGGCCATGAAATAAAAATAATGGTAGTTGTGAAAAGAAATAATTACTGGTATTTGGCATTATTTTGGAATGGTTTTCCAAATACAAAAGCACAAACAGAACTGTGTCCCTTAATCCGTTACTACTATTGCTGTTTTTGATAGAAAATTCCAAGATCCTTGTGTGTTGACAATTGCCTTCCTGGACACAGCAAGATTCTTCGGCAGGGGGAACAGATCTGTTGTTATGATTGTCCCCAGTGCTCTGAAGCAATGATTTCAAAGCAGATGGGTAAGTAGACCCTACATAGCTGTTTGGGAAGAAACCATATGTCCTTATGAAATATGCTCACAAAGTCAATGTGCAGGTTTGCTCATGGCAGTGATCTTGTCGAATTTTAGGCTGCATCTCCATTTGCAACAGAAGGGGTCCTTAATGTTGCTGCAGTGAGCTGAATTTATGAGATCTCTACTAGGTCCTGCTCCACAAATATGGTATAGGTGGAAATCATGCACGGTATGGAAATTGTTTCCCCTCTGTGCCTCCACACTCAGGAAGAGGAACACAAAAGATAGTTTCTTGGGTCTTACAGTTTGGCAGCTGTTGCAGAAATCAGGGGCTTATTGGGAATGGCTGAATTTGGAAGTCTCACCTCCACAGATCCTCTAGGATTTGGCTTCCCCTGGGTGGACAGTGCCAGTAGCAGCTGGTGGACTTCAGGGCTGGGTATTCACAGGCAAGGTGGGGAAAGGTCATGGGGGGGCAAGGTCATGTGGGTGGGGCTGCTGAGGTCACATGGGCAGGGCCACCGAGGTCACATGGTGAGGGCTGCCGAGGTCTCGTGGGCAGATTTCAGGGCCAGAAAGATACAAAACCAGATAAAGAAAATAATTTATGCATGGAACTGAACTCATGGAATCAACAACAATATAAACCTGCTTTTTCTGCATGCATGTCCACACTCTAAGTGCCATAAAATCCTCAGCAGAAAAATTGCTAGTGAAAGAATCACAAAACAGCAATAAGAACATAAGAGGAACCCTGCTGGATCAGGCCATAGCCCCTCTAGTCCAGCATCCTGTCTCTGGGCATCTCAAGCAGAAGACAAAGATGAAACCTTTACCTGCTCTCGAATCCCAGCAAATGGCCTCAGAGGCATCCTGCTTGTCCCTCCAGCCTGAAAGATGTACCATTCAAGTAGCCATTGATACCACCTGTTATCAATGAATTTATCTAACAACAAGCCGCCCAGTCTGGATGCTGTTACCATCTCTTCTGGCAGCATATTCCATAGACTCTCTGAGTGGGAAAAAAAACCCTCCAAATGATGCATTTGGAGGTGCATGTTATTGCCACAGCTCCAGAAATAGCCTTGACAGCATCTTTTCTCCAGAAGTTCTGGTTTTGCTTCTAGGTTGTGAAACTAGTCTGAGTATATCTGAATTCCATAATACATGCAGGGCCTTTGGGAAGTCTGCCTTGCCATCATAAGCACCCCTTACAACACCCTAAGAGCACAATGTTCTTCTTACCTCTGGCCTTGCCACTATGACTACTGCCACATCTACTCCTTGAGGACACTCTTTCTCTCCTTGTCTTTCTCATTCTTGACTTCAATTTTAATGGGCAAAGGGATGCCCTTGGCCACCAAGTTTGCAACCACGGAAACCCTGCCTTCGATCCAGAATGATGCAAGGACTGTTCCTAGCCATCAAGACTGCAGTTAGGGAACCCCCTTCATTGATCTTGACAGGCAGAGCAGCATATTAAATATGTTTTAGCAGATACAGATGGGAGAGGAATGTAATTTTTTTTTAAAAAAATTTCTTTTAATACCTAGATGCAGATCATTGCACCAAATGCCCAGATGTGAAGCACCCAAATAAGAACCAGGATGAATGCATCCCCAAAGTTATAAGTTATCTGTCATATGAAGAGCCTTTGGGAATGATCCTTGCTTTCCTTACACTTTTCATTTCTCTGGTCACACTTGTGGTCATTTGGATCTTCATTCAGCATCAGAATACACCCATTGTCAAAGCCAACAACTGGAACATCACCTGTGCTCTTCTCAGTTCTCTGCTGCTCTGTTTTCTCTGCTCCTTCTTATTCATTGGGAGGCCTGGGAATGTAAACTGCCTCTTCCGTCAAACAGTCTTTGGCATAATTTTCTCCCTTGCTGTTTCCTGCGTGTTGGCTAAAACCATCACTGTGATTGTAGCCTTCATGGCAACAAAACCTGGAAACAGCATGAGGAAATGGATGGGGAAGAGACTGGCAGCATCTGTCATCCTTGTCTCTACTTTTATTCAAATCGCCATCTGTGCTGTGTGGCTGTTAACATCTCCCCCATTCCCAGAGATGGATGTGCACTCCCACCTGGAGCAGATCTTAGTGCAGTGCAATGAAGGTTCAGATCTTATGTTCTATATTGTCCTGAGCTACATGGGGCTCCTAGCCATCATCAGCTTCATGGTGGCTTTCTTTGCCAGGAATTTGCCAGATACTTTTAATGAAGCCAAATTGATCACTTTTAGCATGTTAGTGTTTTGCAGTGTTTGGTTATCCTTTGTCCCAACCTACTTGAGCACCAAGGGAAAATACATGGTGGCTGTGGAGATCTTCTCTATCTTGGCGTCCAGTTCTGGATTGCTTGGTTGTATCTTTATTCCTAAGTTCTATATCATTATAATTAAGCCAGAGCTTAACACTAGGGAGCAGCTAGTGAGAAAAAAGACTTCTGGTAACTAACTGTTTCACTCTTTGCATTGGACTGCTGTATAATGAGCATGGCTATACTAGTTTACTCTGCATTTTGCTAGACTATATCACACTTTTCTCATGTTCAGCTGAAATTAAGTCTTTTCTACAGAAAGAAAAGTGGCAGGGACAAAAATATTACCCCACATTAAAGTCTATGTCACTTTTATTTTCTTTTTTTTAAAGAATAATCTTACTATGCAAGCAGAGCAATGCAAGGGGCATGCAATTTTCAACATTTATAAAATTTTCTTCTTAAATTTAATTGTACAAGCATCAATAAAAATTCCCTCATTGGCATAATAGTTTCTAGAGAATTGCTACACAGATTGCAAGAGATACAAAAAGCATCTGTTATTCCTTTGCCCTAAGAATAAATGAAATAAATGGCTGAGCATATTTTATAGATTTTATGTAGAAAAACTGAATGTGTAACTCAAAACTTGGTAATAAAACATAAGATTAGTGAGGTTTTTTTTTTTATAAATTCAAGTATATAATGCAGGTCCAGATTAGCTGCCACTGTAACCACAGAGCTCATGTGAACCTCAGAGGTCAGGCTCCAAAGTCTCTGAGAATAGGATTCATATCAAATCGAATGCAAGAAAATTCATATTTGGTTATATAGATCGCCTTTGAATGTAGAAAGATTTATATTCAGTATGAATGTTCAATCCCATACAAATCCCATACGAAGCTTGCAATAAATGTCTGAATTCAGCTGAACTCATGCATATCTTGAATGTTGTGAATATTTGTGCACATCCAGAGTGGATGCATCCAGGAGTGCACTATGATGCATCAATGAAATACACCCCTTAGTAGGCACATACAAAAGGTATACTTTCTGCATGCTTCCCATGTTCAGGATAAGGTCCTCTGGTATGCTGGTAGACACAGCAGTGGTACTAAATGTGTACTCTTCAATTGGGATCAAAGTGGACAGGGGAGTGGCCTCCTAGATCTGCCAACATGCATTTCTATGCAGTCTACATGTTTATATGCAGACCTTCAATCTGGATTAATGTTCCACGCAGAATGGATCCATTCCTTTCTTAAATTTTGTACAGCAATAGTTGGAGTAACCCATAAGTAGAAGTGCATAATGTCAGATTATAAAATGCTTAAATGCTCTGCCAAGTGTGCTGGCACATTAGGTGACCAGGGAAGTTAGCGTGCTTGCATATCACATCACTGTTGTCCCAGTGATAGTAATGGCACACATGTAGAAACCATAGCCTCAAGGAAGAAGATGGCGGCACCTGAACACACGTCTGGACTCAGGTGAGTGTCCAGGGGTGTGTAGGGTTGGCTTGATGTGTACCTGCATTTTGCAACTGTGAATCCTAGCACATGCCAGTGGGAGTGCACTATTCCCATCTGTCAGAAGGGATAGGAAGTGAAGAAAGGCCGCAGTGCACAGCAGAGTTGAGCCATGTAGGTGTTCTTTAATTTGGAAGGTATGGTCCCAGTCTCAACTGGGTAAAATTTAGAGGGCCTGAGCAGTTAGTATGGGCACTGAACCCTATGATACATATCACTCATCTTTTGATCCATGCTGGCAAAGGAGGAGGCAAAGATATTAATTAACTTCAATAAAAGTTAAGAAATGTTGGAAAAGGAAAACATCTATCCTATAATTATCACAACCACTGTCACGAGATCCCTAGACAATCACACAAAAGTAAACATGTGAGGGGATCTCATTTATACTTGGACTGTTTGCTTGTGTGTATGAGAGAGAAAGTGAGGCAAAGTCTGGATTATTACAAGGATTCAATCTCGATGCAACTAAACATAATAGCAACTACAGACATCTATTAAAACTGGTTTCAAAACAACCTGAAGCACTTGGGAAGGAAACTCTCCCACACTTCGCTGTGAGAGTCTGTCATGCTTACTTTTTTGCCTTTCTGCAGTGAAGCTGCAAGTGAAGATTTCTAGAAGACCATCAGATGCAACTTCTGGTGCTTTTGCTAGTTCTGCAGCTGCATCATATATTCAGCAAGAATTCCAAGAACTGCAAAAAGCAACCAAGGGTTCCAGATGACTTTGCAGACCCTAAGAATATTGTGCTCGCTGAATTTCATTCTCTTTTTATATTGGTATTGAATGAGATGACATTCAACATATCTCCTGGGTCAAGTGCACGAGCGTAGTAAGCAGCTTAAAAAAAATAGATTATACTATTAAAGGTTGATTGAAAAACCTTATGTAACCACAGTGGTTTCCAGCTACTTGTTTTTTCAAAAGAGCCTGGGGGTATGACTAATGTATAAATAAGCTTAGATCTGAATTAGCTATTTTCCTTGTTTTGGAGAAAAGTATTTTCCAATTATGGCACTTCTGAGTATCTCATTATTCATGAATCCAATTTTTGGGTTCAGAATGTTTTTTCAGAAACTAACTGACACAGAAGTCAAGGGACAATGGTAGAGCATACCTCTTAATTAGACTGCATTTTTTGACCGATGTAAATATCCATTATCTGTACCAAATATGCATCTGGATTACCAGTAGACTTGATTAAATAGGTTCACTAGTGTCCTAGCAAGGGTGATCTGGATCATGGAGGCATGCAGATGGTGGATGTCTCCATGTACCAGATTACTGGGAGATCCATTTCAGCAATGTACCAAGGCACAGGACCATTTGGTTGCCCACTTACCTAATACTAAGAGATCCCTCTGGAGCTCTTGGCAATCTCGTTCAGTTTTTACTACCCTAAATCATTTAGTATCATCAGCAAACTTTGCTATTTTACTATGAACCCCTTCTTCTAAATCACTGATGAATAAATTAAAAAGCATTGGTCCCAACACTGAAATTTGGGGGACCCCACTTTTCACCCCCTTTCACCCTGAGAATTGGCCATTTACTACTTACTCTCTGCTTCCTTTTCTTAAGCCAGTCACAAATCCAGGACAGAACCTTTCACAAACCTATCTGTTTTTCTATCTTATATAAAAATTATTTTATCTGTTTCTACTTATTTATTCCAATTAATTAGCCATTCATCCAATAGGGGTATTTCACCATCTCTTCATTTTTATACCTAAAATAATCTTACTACAATTCCAATATATAAAGCCAAAAAGATTCATATTTTCTAATCTATCCCCTACAATCCCTAACAAAAACAGCTCTGGTCTAGAAATAAATCTTTAGCTTTAAAATCTGTCTCATCAGGCTATCTTTTTGCTCACCATATATTTTTCTTTTTTGTTTACTTATTTGTTTTCCATTTGAATCTACAGTAACAATTTATACCTAATCTTACTTATTCCCCTTTCAGCCATCTTTAATTATGATTCCCAATTTTGTCTTCCCCATTCTAAGTTTAATCTGTCTTTTTACCCTCTTAATTTATCTCCTGTTTTTCTATCAAATTCATTAATCACGTTTTTTTCTACATAATATGTCAGCTCAGCTCAGGGTGTTCAGCCTGCCATGTTCCACCCACAAGTCCCTGTATTTGGTATTTCTATAACATCTAATGGTCTATAAGTTTACTGTGTGTACATCAAATCAAAACATCTACATTTTAAATTTTATTTTTAAAGTCATAGCAGCTCATGCTAGATTCATATTCCATTGCAGTGTCCAGCCAAACAATTATCACCAGGTCCTAGCATTCACTTTTGCAATAAATGAGATCAACAAGATTGTCCATCTTTTACCAAATTATACACTATCTTCTCATGTTGTTCCAAATATTTTCAATCAACGTGGAGCCTGCACTGCTACTAGGCAAGTACTTTTCAAAAGTTTCACGGATCCAGTGAACTACATTTGTGGCAACAAGGAGAAGCTGATGGCTGTAGTTGGTGGGCTGACTTCTCATAATGCCAAGCAGATGCCACACATACTACATACCTACAAGGTTCCACAGGTACGTACATTTACAAGTTGAAAGGCCACTGCTGGGTAGTGGTAAATGGAGCTCATTGTGTTTGATATACTGTTGGTCAAGAGGCAGAAATAGTCTGCAGAGCCTTAATTAGTAAATGATGGAGTTAATTAAACCAATTGGAATTTGTTAATCAATAAAATACAAAATTTTACAAAACAGAAACTGTTGATAAAGGTTATGCTGTAAGGCTGCGTCCCCATGCTGGCTGGTTGGCACCCTTTGGGTGCGGTATTGGCACACAGGGGCCAGGTGCAGTGCTGGGCATGCATTTTGGGCAGTCATATGGGATGACGGGCAATGCGTGCCAGGTTCAGGGCTCGGTGTGGATGGAGGCGTCCCCAAGCAAGCTGTGCTGAGTGCCAGCATGGGGAGCAGCTCCACCCCCTCTCTGCCCCTCTCTCTTCAGCCCCTCTCTCTCTCCCTCCTCCAGCCCAGCCCTCCTTATGTCTCTCTCTCTCACACACACACACACACAGAGAGAGAGAGAAAGATGGTGGAATCCCTGTCAGACCCGTTAAAATGAGTCAGAGCAGCGAAAGCGCTGCTCTCAATTTAGCAAGGCTCTGAACATGTGCACATTAGCCCCAACCCCCACCTGAAACCTGCTCAGCTGTCAAGGCAACTGTCAGGCACTCATTTGGGGTTGCCTTGCACTCAGTTGAGCAGCTTTCAGGTGGGGGTTGGGGCTAATGTGCACACATTCAGAGCCTTGATAAAATGAGAGCAGTGCTTTCGCTGCTCTGACTCATTTTAACTGGTCTGACAGGGATTCCACCATCTGTGTGTGTGTGTGTGTGAGAGAGAGAGAGAGAGAGAGAGAAATGAGAGAGGAGGGCTTGAGCTGGAGGGGGGAGAGAGGAGGGAAGGAAGGATGAAGCAGAGAGGAGGGCAAGGAAAGAGACTTAGGGAGATGTGTGACTGCAGAGGAGAATCAGAGACTCCGATGAATCAGTCAGCCTCCCGCCAGCCTGGCCGGCATGGAGCTAATTAATATGCACCTCTCCATCCAGGCTCCAGGCAACAGGCAGCTTGAATCCTCTGTTCTGCAGCCCCGTGATTGCTCCTGTCTCTGCTGCGTGTGTGTGGCTAGAAGGCAAATGCCAGCGATTTGACCCCTCATCACTTCCCTTCAGCATGATTACTTAGGCAGGGTTGGGGTGTGCTTTTTGCTTATTTTGCACCTCTGATCTGCTAGGTGATATGAGCTAGGCTTCATTTTAAGTTTATGGCATTCCTGTGGTTTTCTGCTGGATCACAGGTGCACAAAAGTCAAGCGGCTGCTTTTAATTGTCAAGCGCCTACTGCTGATAAATCACGGCTTTCACAGTTAAAAAAATTTTTTTAAAGCTAAAATTATTTTTTAGGGTCATTTTTTATAACTTTAGCTTTTTTTTTTTTTTAAACAATAATGGCAGAAGCCAGTATTTTGCAGCAGTAGGCACTTGACAATTGACAGCTGCCGGTTCTGACAGCTGACAGCAGCCACTTGACTTTTGCACACCTGTGATCCAGCAAAAAAAACAGGGTAATGTTGTAAACTTAAAATCAAGCCTGCCTCATATCACCTAGTAGATCAGGGGTGCAAAAGAAGCCAAAAAACACCCCCCGACCCATGACGTGTGCTGGAAACTCCCCGTTAGCCCGCAAGCATCTGCATGTGGGTTCCCGGCTCACTAAGAAGTGAGCCAGGCCCTCGATACGGTGCTGAGACTCATTTTCCAGGGTGCCAAATTTGGCCCCCTGTTGGTGCTGTATGGGGGGGATTTAGCACTCTTTTCGCATGCCAAATCAAAAGCCCATGCGGACAGCCAGCACCGATCCCACTCTCGGCATCATACCAAATTGGCATGTGGACACCCCCTAAGACACAAAAAAGTTTAGAAACACAGCCTACTTTAGTAAAAAACAGTACAATGCATATATTTGGAACACCTAAAACAATGGTTCTCAACCTTCCTAATGCTGCGACCCATTAATGGAGTTCCTTATGTTGTGGAGACCCCCAACCATGGGGGTAGAGCAGCTGGGAAGTGGGAGGGAAGGGCAGCAAGAGACTTGTCACGACCCCTCTGAAAGCGTAGTTTGACCCCCAAAGGGGTCCCGACCCCCAGGTTGAGAACCACTGACCTAGAATGTCCCTGCTTAATATCTCATCTCAGTGGAATGGGATCCCTTATGGTCCACTTCAGGGATTCATATTTCTGCATTTTATGGGAAATCAGAGAGGGCCTTCCCACTGCAGGTTCACTCTGTCCATATAGGATGGAACATAATCCAAATTCCGAAGCCCCTGATCTCGATGACCAGTAGATCTCAGTATCAAGTATTAGCAGGGCCTAATCTGGAACACAGAGGTTTTCAGTAAGGTGCACATATCCATGTTTTGGTTACCGGAGGACCCATTTCAGCAGTGCACCTTATTGGATGACTGAAATTGGGCCTCCACTTGAAGCCATCAGAGTCCTTCCCCTTCCATTCCACCACTGCCTTCAGATTCTGGCCCTGAAGCTCATGCAAGCTTTGAAACTAGTGTTGGGGCTGGTCTGCAACAGTGTCACCATGCAGAGGATGCTGTTCCAGACCATGCCTGGTAGGGTTCTGGACGAGAGGGCCTTGTCATTATATAAGGCTAATTCTATTAGGTTTTAGTTAATAAGAGTTCTCACAAGTCTACAAATGATGTTCTCTGGTTCCTACTGTGCCAAACCCTGTGAAGAAAACCGTTCTATTATTATTTCTGTCAGCTCAGTTATGAATCCTTTGATCCTGCCCTGAGTGACAAGAGGCAATTCCCTTCTGTCTATCGGATGATCCCAAATGAGACACCACAGTTTATGGGGATTGTGAAGCTACTTAAGCATTTCGGATGGACCTGGATCGGCCTTATTTTTTCGGATGATGACAGTGGAGAATTGTTATTGAGGATCCTCCCTCCATTACTATACCAGAACAGCATTTGCTTTGCTTTTAAGGAGGTTATGCCAACAGTGGAGAACCATTGGGAAGGATACAGAGAAGGAACAATGCAATTTAATAAAAAATTAGAACGGATGCTTTCTGTCCTGTCCTCAGCAGATGCCAATGTAATTCTTGTCCATGGAGGTTTTGCATCAATGGAGGGTTTACGAAGAGTTCTACACAAAAGGGAAATTGAGGAAAGGGAGCCAGTCGAGAGGATCTGGATTGTCACAGCTCAGTGGGATTTTGCCGCTGTATCCTATCAGGATATATTCACCCCCAAATCCTTTAATGGCACCTTGTCTTTTACACTTCACACTAATCAGGTACAAGGATATGGAGATTTCCTTGACACAGTGCATCCTAGCCAAAGTCAACTGCATTTCATTCACGGATTTTGGTCAAGTGCATTTTCATGCTCATTCTATACCTATTATAGACCTAATGCAACAAATTGCACAGGAGAGGAGAAGCTGAGGGACCTCCCTGCATCTGTGTTTGAGATGAGAATGTCTGGGCAGAGCTACAGTGTGTACAATGCTGTCTATGCTATTGCCCATGCTCTCCACACCTTGCTATCTTCTAGCTCTAAGCAGGAAGCAATGAGAAAAGCAGGCAAATGGAATGATCTGAATATTCAGCCATGGCAAGTAAGTAGACTGTCTAGTTAGTTTTATCTCTGGTGGATGGATTTAAAGAGGACATAGCACAGTTCGGAATGCTCCAGGGGCAGGTATCTCTGTGCTATGTGTCACTGTCACTGTCCTGGTACATCTGGAAGCTTCTTTCAGCTGCCCTGATCTTCTAATCATCCATAACCTAGATGCTGTACTTACACTTTATTCCAGATGCAGACCCTATGGTTGTGTCCAGAGCAGGCAGTAACAGCAAAGCACTCTCACACGCATGTCCCTAGCTAGTGACAGCAAAGTGCCAAGTCAGTTACCGGAGCTCATGGGGATATAGAGTAGGTGAAGTCAAACAGGCCAAGTGTCGTGGTACCAGAGAGTTGTAAGTTCAGGGAATCGATTGAGTTTGTTGGGGTTCACCAGTAGCAGTCCAATGACAACAACAATTTCTTCTTTCTGTCTAGTTGCATTATTTTCTGAAACACATTCATTTCAACAATAGTATTGGAGAAGAAATATACTTCAATGAAAATGGGGAGCTGGCAGGTGGATATGATATCTTCAATACAGTCATGTTCCCCAATCGATCCATGCACAAAGTCTGTGTAGGAAGAATAGATCCTCAAGCTTCTGAAAAGAATCAGTTGATCATCAATGGAAGTGCCATTGTTTGGAACCACAAGTTTAAACAGGTGGAATGATGTCTTATTTTGATGATTTTTTCTTGAAAAAAACAAACAAGGGAAACTCAGGTTTGACACTAGGGAGATATGACAAGTCTTTCTTTTGACAGCACCCACATTTTTGAATCTAAATTTTGAGGTTTGTTTTTGAAGTTAGGTCTGTAGCCAATAGTTTTGTAATGTATGAATCAAGTATATGGATACCATTGAGTACAACGTGTGTTTTCAGGAACTATTACGTTTTATCCTGACAACTGCTTTCTGAATTTGGTAGATATTTATTTATTTATATATATATATATTTCTATCCCGCCCTATACCCGAAGGTCTCAGGGCGGGTTACAATATTATATTAATCTTAGACAGGTCCCTGCCCTCAGGCTTACAATCTAAAGAGACAAGATACAAAAGGAAAATGGTGTGGGTGGGAGGGAACAGGGGTGCTCTGGCGGCAGCAGAGTCCTTGCAGAGGTAAAAACTTTTATTTTATTTTCCTCCTCCATTCCCCACAGGTGAGATGGTTCCTTCATGGTCCTCCAGGTGGCAGTTGGGAGGGAGGGGCCAATGCTGGGAGCTTGATGGAAGGTGCTCACCCAGCTTCCTTCTCTCTTCCTCTCCCAAGGCAAGGTGATTCCTTCATGGCCCGTCTGGAGGCAGTTGGGAGGGAGGGGCCAATGCTGGGAGCTTGATGGAAGGTGCTCACCCAGCTTCCTTCTCTCTTCCTCTCCCAAGGCAAGGTGGTTCCTTCATGGCCCATCTGGTGGCAGTTGGGAGGGAGGGGCCAATGCTGGGAGCTTGATGAAAGGTGCTCACCCAGATAGAATGTGATACAAATTTAAACAGTTCAGTGAGGTCATGAAATAAAAAACATTAACATGTTCAACAAAGTCTTTTGCAGACCATGCTAGGGATTTGGACAAATATTCGTAACATTCGATATTCATACAAATTTGTCCAATTTCAGACATTCATACATGAATTGAATGTTACGATATTTGTACATTATTGTTCATACAAATACAAATGTTTTGAAAATTTGTACAATTGTTTCAGATACTCGTGGGAATACTTTAGGCGTTTGTAAAACTGGGGAGGTGGGAAAGCAGCTGCACCACACATCTGCAACGGATCCAGATTGCATTGGACATGGATTGATAGCAGATTAAAAGTGGATTTAGGTTGGATTTGACACTTTCAGGGAGCGTATTTGTTACAGGATACGTATAAGATACATATTCATTTGTATTTGATATGTATTCATTTGTATCAGATACACATTCATATTGAATAGAATCCTACTAGATTCGAAGGAGATCTATTTGAATGAATATGGATTTTCTAACATTCAATTCATTACGAATCAAATGTCAACAAAAACCATTTGTACACATCTCTAGACCATGCAATAAAAATAATGGTATTTGTGAATAACAAATATTTCCTAGAATCTGACATAAGATTAAATTAGTTAGGACTGCTCTTTCAAAGTGAAAAGTAAAAACAAAAGATACCTGTGCTCCTTAATCCATTGTTGTTATTAGAAAATTCCAAGATCCTCATGTGTTGAGAGTTGTTATCCTGGACACAGCAAGATCCTTCAGCAAGGGAAAGAGATGTGTTGTTATGATTGTCTCCGGTGCTCAGAAACAATGATTTCAAAGCAGATGGGTATGTAGACACTGCATAGCAGTTTGGGAATAAACTCTATATATTTATGAAATATGCTCACACAGCTAATTTACAGGGTTGCTCATGACAGTGATAATGCAGAATCCTAGGCTATATCTCCATCTGCAGCAGAAGGGGTGCTTAATGTAGCTACTGTGAGCTGAATTGATGAAATCTCTACTGGGTCCTGCTGCATTTTTGGTTCTCCATAAATAAGATGTAGGTAGAAGTTAGGCACAGTATGGGAATTGTTTACCCTGTGTGCCTCCATAGAGAGAAGGAGGAACACACAAAAAAAAATACTTTCTGGTGTCCTAGAGTTAGGGCACTCTTGGGGCTAGCTGCAGAAATTGAGGGTTTATTGGAAATGGGGCAATTTGGATGTCTCATGTCCATAAATATCCTAGGAAGCACCTTCCACAGGGTGGTCTCTGTCTTTCTCTCCATGTTTATTCTCAGATAGTTAAGAAGAAAAGAAAATCTGTTCTGAAATGAAACATAAGAGGGGAGGATGCTAGCAAACCTTTCAAGGATATCATCATCTACATGGTACGTGTACCATACAGTTTGAATGTCATGATGCATCCAGTGCTTTTGATAAGTGGGTCAGCATGGACCTGCACTTACCCAACTGTCATACCACCATAAGCATCCCTTACAGAACTCCAAGAGCAGTCACATTTGCTATTGCTTGAGGAGACCTACTTGTCTCTTGGACTTCTTCATTCTAAGCTTCAGTCTTGATGGGCAGAGGACTGCTCTTGGCCATCAAGATTGCAGCCATGGAAGCCCACCTTTGATCTTGATGAGAGAGGAATATAAATAAAAACCTGCTATTTTTTGAAAACTTTCAGATGCAGATCACTGCCATAAATGTCCACACACCCAACATCCAAGTAAGGACCAGGATGAGTGCATCCCCAAGGTTATAATTTATTTGTCGTATGAAGAGCCATTGGGAATGATCCTTGCTTTCCTTACACTTTTCATTTCTCTGGTCACACTTGTGGTCATTTGGATCTTCATTCAGCATCAGAATACACCCATTGTCAAAGCCAACAACTGGAACATCACCTGTGCTCTTCTCAGTTCTCTGCTGCTCTGTCTTCTCTGCTCCTTTTTATTCATTGGGAGGCCTGGGAATGTAAACTGCCTCCTCCGTCAAACAGTCTTTGGCATAATTTTCTCCCTTGCTGTTTCTTGCGTGTTGGCTAAAACCATCACTGTGATTGTAGCCTTCATGGCCACAAAGCCTGGAAGCAGCATGAGGAAATGGGTGGGGAGGGGACTGGCAGCATCTGTCATCCTTGTCTCTACTTTTATTCAAATTACCATCTGTGCTGTGTGGCTGTTAACATCTCCCCCATTCCCAGAGATGGATGTGCACTCCCATCTAGAGCAGATCTTAGTGCAGTGCAATGAAGGTTCAGATCTCATGTTCTACCTTGTCCTGAGCTACATGGGACTCCTGGCTGTCATCAGCTTCATGGTGGCGTTCTTTGCCAGGAATTTGCCAAATACTTTTAATGAAGCCAAATTGATCACTTTTAGCATGTTAGTGTTTTGCAGTGTTTGGTTATCCTTTGTCCCAACCTACTTGAGCATCAAGGGGAAATACATGGCTGCTGTGGAGATCTTCTCTATCTTGGCATCCAGTTCTGGATTGCTTGGTTGTATCTTTCTTCCTAAGTTCTATATCATTATAATCAAGCCAGAACTTAACACTCGGGAGCAGCTAGCGAGAAAAAAGAATTCTGGTAGCTAAGTGCTTCATTCTGCATTCGACTGATGTATAGCAGGCATGGCTATACTTGTCTAGTCTGGATATTGCTAGACTATAACACTTGTGATGTGCTCATAGGATATGATAGTTAACAGCATCAATTGCATGAATTTCCTTCAAGCTATTTATGTACCTGTCCAAGCATCATACTGTGATAATGTATTATGAGTAAATATTTCCTTTTATTATGTCTTGATGCTTGCAATACTTACGTTCATCTAGTTGTTTCTAGAAGTGTGTGAATTAGTTTGAATTCTTATGTTTCAAACCAGTTTGATTTGAACAAAACTGGCTCCTCTTTGAAAGGGGCTGATTTGGTTCAAACTAATCATTTGAATCATTTGAATTTGGCATCATCTTATTCTTTAAATGTTTTTTCAATATATTTCCAATGAGATTTTAAAATTTTATCAAATTGCTTGCAAGTAGTTCAAAGTTTGATCTAAGGCCCAGTTCCAAATTGGACCCTTGTTCTATACTGAACCTGACTCAGGGAAGTTCAGTTTGATTCAAGCTGAATCTTAGAAGCTAGTTCTATTTCACATGTTTATTCCAGTATTTCACAGTATGTTCACAATGTGCCTAATTTGATATCTCTTCATTGAGAAATCCTCCTGTCTAAAATTAAAAGATTACCAAAGATTGCACTATTTCTTTTTTCTCCCACTATTTCTGAGGAGGGGGATAAGCTAAGGGTAATCCAGAGTGGACAAAAACATATAGGGATTTCACACAGGAAAGGAGGTTAAGATCCTTATGTAGACCATAAAAGAAACGAATTGATGGCCCAGAGACCCTTTGACAGAATGACCCATGAATGATTGATAGGATCTGTATTGATAATGAGGGTGGAAAAAAAGGGAAGAATTTAAGAGTAACACCTAATGGAATGGAACAAAATATGGTCTTCAAAGGGAAAAAAGCTTAACTCATAGAAATATCAGTTAAAAATTCCCCATTGGCACAGTGGTTTCTATAGAATTACTACATAGAATGCAAGAGGTACCAAAAGCATCTCTTATTCTTTTGTGCTAAGAATAAATAAATTTTCTGAGCATATGATAGAGAATTTATGTAGAAAAACTGAATGCAGTGAAATACACTCCTCTCTAGAAAGCATAGAATAAACATATATTCATATTGAATATATTAAAGAAATGATAATTTAATGATATGAAATAGAATAGAAATAATTTTTAAACACACTTTCTTGTATATAGGTGTTCTTAAATATTTATTTGTATTTAAACCTCAAGAACTTGATAATAAAACATAAGATTAGTTCTTATAAGATCGAATGTAAAAATCTATACATCCAAGTAGATTTATTCATCTGTTTTTGTATCTAATGTAGAAATTTTGAACAATTATGCAGTTCAACAAATTACTGATGTGAGTTGTTGTTTTGTAGTAATAAATATATATGTAATATGTAATATAGTATAAAGTAACATATTCAGTAATGAGTCTAATGTGGCCATTTGTATTTTAATTTCATTAATATTTATAATATTTGTTAATAACTGTAGTTGGATATATGGTAAGTAGACTTCATTTGCTTGATTCCATTTTTATTTTGATAGTGAAGGGTTATTTTTTGTTTGTTTATTTATTTTCTACTTAAGGACATTCCTTTTTTTCAAGTGGGTGTTATACAACCTGGGTGCTTCTGTCTGTACCAGAACCACTTTTGCCTTTAGCTTCTACATCTTCTTAAGTTCTCTCAGTTCCTGATATTTCTCCAGTTTCTCATATTCCTTCCTCCTGATATAATAATAACTTGGGTGGGACATTTCGCTGTACACATATCACACCTGTGCTTCAACACTTGGCATTGGTTGCTGGTTAGCCATCTTTGTCATATAAGGCCCTTAAACAACTTGGAACCAGCACATTCTTTTTATAGACCTGTGAGGTCATTAAGATCTGGGCAGAAGAGATCCAGTTGTAGGTACCATGGAATGCAGAATTGTAGTGGGGGGGGACCTCCATGGGCAATTTCCTGTGTCTAATTACATGAAATACCACCAGGAAGATCAGTGGATCCTCTCAAAAAGTAATGGCAGCAGCAGGGCTACAGGGGCAAGGCGAAGCAACAGACCTCAGAGCTCTTCAACCTGCTCTACTGTTGAAACACTATAGTCTCATTTATGATAACTTGTTGGGGCAGATGGAATGAGCAACATGGGAGCAGTGTCATGTAAACATTGTGCCCTCATAGAACATTGTACGCATTCTAACAGAGATCATGCAAGTGGTGCCTCTCTTCTCCAAGTAACCTGGGAACAGAATTTATGGATGTATTATTATTAATATCAGTTACACACAGCAAACAAGATCACTATGCTGGATTTTGTATTATATCACTAGTTGAGCACTTCCTAAGCACCTAGGACTGCCTGATGTATTGGCGAATT
This sequence comes from Aspidoscelis tigris stejnegeri, assembly GCA_023333525.1. NCBI lineage: Eukaryota > Metazoa > Chordata > Lepidosauria > Squamata > Teiidae > Aspidoscelis > Aspidoscelis tigris. Next base: position 12,850,567 of record JALMGA010000009.1, read on the forward strand.
ATGCGAGCAGACCCCAGTAAAGTGGCTTTTTGTAGTTGGCAGATGGATATTTTGTCAATGCCAATGGTTTTTAGGGGCCCACTGAGATCTTTGGGCACCGTGCCCAGTGTGCCAAGGATGATTGGGACCACTTTCACTGGTTTTCGCCAGAGTTGCTGAAGTTCAATTCTCAGGTCTTCATATCTGGTGAGCTTCTCCAACTGTTTCTCCTCAATTCTGCTGTCACCTGGAATAGGAACGTCGATGATCCACACCTTTCCATGTCCACTTTGCCTTCAATTTTCTCCAAGAACTGTCCAAGCAGTGCTTTATTGTGCCAGCTGTTGGTTCGGCACTGAATTGCAGTTTTCCAGTACTGGTTCTTGGATAATGATGATGATGATGTTGATGCTGCTGCTGCTGCTGATGATGATGATGATCAGTATCAATACTAGTATTGCAGTTAAATCACAAAGTAAAATAATGCAAAAATTTGAAAGTTTCTGAAACAATCAAATACTATCCTTCTTTTTCCCTCTTACTAGTTGCTTCCTAGTGTTCAGATCGGGCCGCAAGACAATAATGTACACTTTAGGGAGAAAAATGCAACACAGGAATCCGGCACTAAAGGTTAAGATGGTGATGACAGCTGCAGCAGCTGTTTTCTTTCCCATGGGGTTTAGAAAGTTAGGAAGAAAAGACAACCAAACAGTCCAAGATACCAATATGCTGCTGATGATCTGCTTGGATTCCTTAAATCCATCTGGCAGCTTCCTGGCAAAAAAAGCTGCAATACAGCTGATGAGGGTCAGAAACACACTATAGGCCATTCCACAGTATTCAATTGAACCTCTCCTAAATTGGCACTGTAGTACGATCTGTTCTCTGTTTGAATGCATATCATAATCTACAAATGGAGGAGAGATGATTAATGACACAGCAGAAATGACTGTTTGAATTAAGAAGCAGGGAATGATCATTACTACTGGCAGTCTCTTCCCAATGCACTTCATCAACCTGTGACCTGGCGTGCGTAATGTGAAGACCATGATGGACATGACTGTTTTAGTCAATAAGCAGGAAATGATGGTAGTATAGATCATGGCAAATAGTAACTTCTGTAGAAGGCACTTCACCTCCTGGGGCTTTCCAATGTTTAAAAAGGTGGAAAAGACACATAATTGGAGGGAAAAAAGCATTATACAAGAAAGCCGCCTGTTGTTGGCTAGGACTATGGGTGTGTTGTGGTGGACAATGAAGGTCGCTGCCACCAGAAGTGTTAATAGAGAAATGAAAACAGCAGAGGAAATGAGAATGATTCCCAAAGGCTCCTGGTAGGAAAGGTAGGTTAAAACCTTTGGGATACAGTGATCCTGGTCTTGATTTGGATATTGGTCTGCTGGACACTCTTGGCAATGATCAGCATCTGAAAAGAAAATACAGTTTCTCAGTATTTGAATTGCATCTGCAATGTACGGTAAAGAACAGGTGTACAGAGGATTATGACATTGTCCTATGATGTTACTTAACTTGTGATAAAGAATGAAGGTGGAAACCTTAAGAGTCCTCCAGCACATGGCTAAATAGGATGCAGTAGGATTCTGGCCTTGGAGCGATTTCTGTATTGTGTATGGTGGCACCATTCTGAGCTCCCACAGGTTGCTTCCATCCATTGATGAGCATTGGCTGACACTCAGGCTGAGTAAGGGCACTATGGCATTTCCAATGGGGCTTCCACTGGGAGTAATGGAAACTGGCCTCATTTAAAGTCCCTTTACTGTGTTAAGAAGACCCAACCTCATCTTGACAATGACAGCCCTCTGCCCATTGTCACATTTCAGGTTTTTCTGCACTGGAAGGCTGTGATCTGAACTAGTGGGACTGATCCAGTAAGGCTTGCAGTGCAGAAACGCACTTCCTTTTATTACTCTGCAGGCAAAGTGAATTCAGAGCACATACCAGGATGGCTATGTGACATGATACTGAAACTACACAGCATTAAGCACACATAGAGATGCAGCGTATGAGTGGAGCATGGTCAGCCAAGGCTGTGGGCAACCTTATTTTCTTCTCTTCACTTGGTTTCTCATCTATTCCTTGGTCTCCTTTTTACTTACTTATATGGATGGATATTGCCCATTTAGGGCATAAGGTACAGTCAGAACAGCAGGCCTGTTTCCCATGCAGAAAAATCTTGAGGTATCCAGGATGACAGGTTGCAGCACAAGTGGAATGTGGAAATTCCTTCTGCCAGATATAAAATACATGAACAACCTTTGTGATTACAGAGCTTATTCTTGATCATTTGGGCTGCTGCTGGTTTAAATTGCTTCTAAGCACAAGTTTAATTGATTTCAACATTTTATGTGACCTTCCTTGAAACCTGAGGGTAATGAAGAAGAAGAGTTGGCTTTTCTACCCTGTTTTTCTCACCCACTTTAAGGGGACTATTCTTCTTACCACAACAGACACCCAGGGCGAGTTCCCACTCAAGGAATAAAGCACTATATACAATGCTATTTACAATTGGATTTGCATCGATATGTAAAGCATGTTAAAAGGAAGCAAACAGCACCTGGCAATTGGATTCCACCCCGATTTTCTGTTCCCACTCTAAACACTTAAAATGCTTCAAAAAATGGACTGGGGAAAGCAATTCTTTCCCCTCCTCTCCCCATTTCCCAGGACACACGGCGGCAGCAGCAACTCAAGCCCCATTTACCCACTGCACCTCCACAGCAGGGGTTCCCTCTGAAAAAAGCACCCTGGCTGGCTGGCTCACTCTGCTGTTTTATTTATTTATTTATTTATTTATTTCCATTTCTATTCCGCCCCATACCCGAAGGTCTCTAGGCGAGTAACAATGAATCAAACAACATATTTAAAAACATATTAAGAACAGAATACAGATTAAAACATATTAAAGACACAATTAAAAACAAAATTCAAATTAAAACAAGGTACTTGGTTAAAAATTCTGATATAAGCTGCTCGCTCCATAGTATATTCATAAGAACTATAACTGGGGAGAGAATGTATCTCCTCAGCCAAAGGCCAAGGCAAAAAGGTATGTTTTTACAGCCTTCCTAAATGATAACAAGGAAGGAGCATGGTGCACCTCATGGGGGAGACCATTCCACAGTTTGGGGGCCACCACTGAAAATGCTCTCTCCCGGGTGCCCACCAACCTCACTACCGAAGGTGGTGGGACAACTAGGAGGGCCTCATCTTCGGATCTCAAGGCACGGGCAGGTTGGTATGAGAGAAGGCGTTCCTTTAGATATTTGGGGCCCAAGTCATTTAGGGCCTTATAAGTCAGAGTTAATACCTTGAATTGGGCCCGGTAGCGAATTGGCAGCCAATGCAGTTCATTAAGAACCGGCGTGATATGTGTCCGGCTAGCTGTTCCGGTCAGCACTCTGGTGGCTGTGTTTTGCACTAGCTGCAACTTCCAGACCGTCTTCAAGGGCAGCCCCATGTAGAGTGCGTTGCAGTAGTCCAGTCTAGAGGTTACCAGAGCATGGATAACTGTGGCCAGGTCATCTCTATCCAGAAAAGGCTTAAGTTGACGTACCAGCCGTAGATGAGAGTAGGTACTCCTGGCCAAGGCCTCCACCTGAGCTTCAAGTGTCAGTGCAGAGTCCAGGAGTACCCCCAAATTACGCACCTGTCCCTTCCAGGGCATAACCACCCCATTGAGGACAGGGTATCTCCCAACTACCCGGACCCGAGACCCTGTGACACACAGCACCTCTGTCTTGTCTGGATTCAGCCTGCACACACACACACATTTAAACATACACACATATCCCAGATCCTGCAGCAGTTTCCTCCCTTTTTAAAGGTCAGAATTTTTTAAACAGCCAGAATTGTGCAAAATTGCAACATTGTTATCAGATGTGAAGTGCATGGATTGCTACAATGAAACCGGCTGCTGTACAGGGTGGATTGTTACAATGAAATGGCTGCTGTACATTTTAACTGAAAGGGGCTGACCTGCAGGGTGAAACCCCATCCATTTCATGATGTATTTGCCCAAATACTGCTCTAGTGTTCCCACAGTAATAAGGAAGAAGCATTTTAAAAGCCAAAACTGGAAAAAACACCTGAAAAATAAGTTGCTTATTTATTCCATTTTAAAGCCAAATAATAATCAGAATAGCCCTAAAACTGATTGCGAACAGGGATAATGAGGATCCAAACCATTTTTGAACAGTTTTAATTGACTGGGGGCAGGAACGACGAGGATCCAAACTATTTTTAAACAGTTTTAATTGACTGGGTGTGGGAATGATGAGAATCCAAACTGTTTTTAAACAGTTTTAAGTGGTAATGGAAACACACCTCCAGTGACGTAGGCTGGGCTGTAAGAGCTCAGAAGAGAGCTGTGAATAGCCCAAGGCCACCCAACTGGCTTTATGTAGGAGTATGGAATCAAACTTGGTATTCCCAGATAAGAGTCCATCTTTCTAACCACAAAACCATACTGGGTGGGAAATAAAATAAGGGGGGGGGAGTAAGAATCTGTTCTTCCTCGAATGTGAGAAAAAGAATATTCTTACATAAAAGAAAAATTAAGAAAACAAATCCAGTAAAACATTTCAATAATGTAAAATTAATCAAGCCAAAATTCTCCCCATCACAAACATAAGTGACTTAATACATTGAGAATCCATTATGGTATTATTATTATCATTATTTAGAAAACTTATATCCCACCCTTCACTGAATGGTTCCAGGGCAGGTTACAATGAGATTACAAGATATCAAATGGTAAAATCTAAACACTTTGTCCAACAGAAGAGACCATTTCTCCAAGAACCAAGATTGTTCTTCCTTAGCTGTTATCCTAGCCGTACATATAGCTACCAAATCATTTAAAGCAATTGTCCACACTTGAGTTAACATTTTATCTTTTACTAATAAGTAATCTCTGCTTTAATGACTCTCACCAGCATCTTATGATTGAGTGTGGCATTTATGTCTTGAAATAAGAGTAGAGATACCATTATTGGAGTAAGCGTAACATCCTGTTGCATAATAACCATTATTGTTTCAAGTAGCATGTCCCAGGTATATTTATTTCTACCTCTAAATATATCCCATTTCATTGGATGTGTCTGTATTTTTACATGTTCCTTATCGGAAATCACTGTATTTCTTGTATCCTTTATTTTTATTTGAAGTACAGTACTGTAATGGTTTGTATCAAGTTGTCCACATAATAAACTTGCATTATATGACAGGTGCCATCTGCATTTGCCCCTACTGCTCCTACAAAAATGGGGTGCCTAACTGTCTTAAGATGTATAATGACAATTCCAGATACACTCAGAGGAGAGGCCCTTTCATTTAAGAATCTTGGGTTCCAGAAAGGAAAAATCACTCCTACCTGGCTAAAGGATGGATTCCAAACTATAGTACTATCATTAACCATGGATTCTTCAGAAACTTGAAGGCTGATTTCTCCAATACAGATTTGATGGGAAGAGTGATTTGGATATGTTATCCCATGAATGATATCATAATGACCTGCTAGTTCCACTGAATTATGGAAAAATATTTCCTCCCCTGCACTGTTGTTAAAGTGGATATTGTTCAGAAAGGAGTTCAACTAGAAAAAAAAACATGATTCACACATCAAGCCTATATAGTGATCATTTAGGAATATAACTTATGCTGGCTTTTATTGAGAACTCTGGTGATATGCCATCCCTTGTATTTTATCAATATTAACTGAAAACCTTGATCATAATGGTTTGGAAAACTGGTCTTTGGTAAGTTCCCTCATAATATATAATGCTGATATTTCTTTCCCCAATTTATTTATTTATCATCATTATGCAATGTTTGCCAGTATAGGTCGAATGATACACTTTATAATTTAAAACTGACACGTGATTGATGCTAATACTAGCAGACCTGGGAAATGCTCAAACAACTCAAGTGTCTACTTATCACAATAGGTGTTGAGGACTACCATGTGCAAAACATAAGAAGAAAAAGGCTCTTATCTGCTACCTCCAGATATCCAGGTTGCATCTTCAGAGTACATAAGAATATAGGAGAAGCACTGCTGGATCAGGCCACAGCCCATCTAGTCCAGCATCCTGTCTCACACAGTGACCCATCAGTTGATTCTGGGTGTTGCCATTCAGAAGACCAAAATATTCACCTGCTCTTGATTTCCTGAAAGTGGCCTTTAGAGGCATCTATGTCTCTTTCCACCACAGATGCACCAAGGCATGCATTCTAGTAGACATTACAGCTTTGCATAACTTAGTATAACTTAAGGCTGTTTCTGGGAACAGGGTCAACTATCACATCCTGATGACAAAAAAGCATGTATAAAGGAGGTGCCTCCACCAGCCATCACACTGGCAAGAGGTCTATGAAACACCCCAAAATGGAGGTGGGGTAGTAGTGGATCCCTTCTTGGGAGGATGATGAGGGCTAAGTAAGGACACAGCCCTTATTTCTCATGTTACCCTCAAGCTATATACTTCTTACCTGCCATGGTTGAATATCATTATGGCTCCAAGGGCCTCCAGAACTTAATGCTTTCCTCTTGGTATTTGCCGAAGACAGTGTATGGAGCGCATGTGCCAGAGCATGAACAGCATTATAGATATTATAGCTTGGGCCAGACATTCTTATTTCAAGCACCGGTCTGGGAAGTTCGTCCAACTTTCCCTTTCCAGTGCAATTTCTAATATCTCTGGTTGAACTATAAACATTACCAAATGAACAGTGGAGTGCATTTTGCCAGAATTCATGGAGAAAATAAAAATATGGCCTGAAAGGATTTATGGTTGAAATAAATTCTTGAAATCCTGGCACTACTTTAGTGTGAAATGTGAAATAGAAGACATTACATGAAGTCTTTGAGGGATCTGTTTCATCTATGTCCATAACACTCCTATCCCACTGAGGTGGTCTCACCCAAACCATTTCTGTTTGGTAATGCCTATGAAATTCATTGTTTCGTCCAAGGTTCTGGAAGGCCTTCAACATGTGGACATTACCATAGATGAGAGTCACATTAACTTGAGAGAGATGAGCAGAGGAAGATAAGCGGGCCAATTTTCTAAGGAACTCTTCTGTAAAATTTAGTAGAAAGGATGATGGTATGACTTCTAAAAATGCAACACAGATATTATTGTGGTAGAGCATAGGCAAGAGGTCCAAAATAGCATTTTCCCCATCATCGTCATCTGGCACAAGAAAGCCAATCCAGGTCCATCCGAAGTCCTGAAGCAAGCGAATGATTGCTGAATACTGGGAACGATCATTTGGCACCATCTGATAGAAAGAAGGGAACCTTGCTTTGTCACTGAGATGTCGTTCAAAGGATCCATATCCAATCTATTCAGAGATAGGGAGGTCAGTTAGAGAGTTGGAACCAGACCCTTTCTAGGAGATGCACATGCGTCTAATCATATCCGGTGAGTGTGCTCCCCCATCCAAACAAAATAAATTAAATAGCTTTGTTTAAATTGCAATATATAAAACAAAATGCTATTTGTGGAGAGTCAGAAGGTGTGTACTTCAGCTGAGGCTGTTAAGAAAACTTCAAAGGAACTTTAAAAAAATGGTTTTTCCTTCTAGGGCCAAGCCCAGCTGACAGCTAATTGGGAGAAAGATATGGCATCTGGAAATTCTTCACAAGGATCTCTGGGTAAGGAGGTAAAGCAATTAAGAGGCTTTTTCATCATTAGAAAAGAAAATGGACAAAATTTTAGGTGGAATACGGTTTATGGAGGAACAATTAACAGAACTTTCTAATGTTTTGAAGGACACAAAGCAAGTAGCTGAGAATGCCTGGGAAAGAGATAAAGATAATGCAGCAGAAGATACAAGAGATCTCATTTAAACAAAGACTGAAAAGACTCGATGACTCTATTAAAAATAAAGACATTATAACAATTTGTATTGAATGATGGAAGCAGTATGGACTAAACTGATTTTAAGAGAGCTTATTGAATCATAAGGCAGCCATGGGGAGCAAATAAACCAAAGGATGTGATTATAAGGTTTGAGAGAGAACATAGAAGAGATAATGTTTTTAAGACTTGAGAACTATTTCAGACTTACAGTTCAAAGGACAAGCAGTTCAGATATTTCTGGACTTAACAGTGGAAATAACAAAATTAAGGGAAAAGATGAGACCCATTTATACTCAAATTATTAAGGCAAACATGAAATTTACTTAGGCCTATCTTGCAACAACTATAGTTTTAAAATTTTAAATTCCTTTTAGGGACAAATGATAAGAACATTTATCTTCTCACAACTATGGCAGAATAAGGACCACCAGCCCATGCAGTATGAATGGTCCGGCCCAGGCAGGCCAGATTGCCGTAACAGTGGTTGTGGTAGTATCTGGCACAGGCCACCACACCCACTTGCAGCACTGCACCTAGAAGAGGGTGCGAACACTGCTGACTAGGGTCCCATCAGAACTCCTCCCAGTCAAGCTGTGGAGAAGATTTTACTTGTCTAGAGCTAGTGGAGACCAGGGCAGCCTGAGTGAGTTCTGGGAAGGCGGCAGAATGCGGACAGGTCTCCCCAGGAGTGGCTGGAACTGCTCCATGAAGGCAAGCCCTCAGTAAGCAACATCTGGATGCAGTCTCAAAATACAGCAAGGCACCTGATCGGACACAATCTTCAAAACAAATATAGCACACTATACACTAAGCATGTAACTCACATGTTAAACACTGCAAATACTAGCTAGTGTTATATTAGATGGGACATTTGCTGTAAGTATTTTGTAAGGCACAATGACGTGTTGATGAAGGAGGTATCTGGGCCTGCAGTAGACTTCACAGGCATGTGGATGACAGGCCCCTGTTCCAGAATATAGTCTAGAATAAAGGCCAATGCAGAAAAGGCCAAGGGCACTTAAAGATCACTGTGTGAGGGATGCTACCCATGCTGTTACTACTATGTGGTGAAACAAACAAGTAAAAACCAGCTCAAGGGGTTGCTGCATATACATAAGGAGGCCACATGCAGGAAGCTGTCAGTGACCAGACGGCTGCATAGAGGTTGCTATGGCAGAGATCCCTACCCTAGTTGCTTTCTGCTGCATATGTGGAGTTCACAGGTAGATAAGCTAACGTGTGCTCAATGGGTACAACATACCAAGATGAATATTTATGAATGTTGACTATAGAATAAAAGACTTGTGATGTTCTCTGTGTAAATTTTGGGCATATTTATTTTTGGCTTTTTATTGTTTTCCTTCATCTCCCCATATCTATGGAAAATTAAGAACAAGGAGCAAGACGACATACTTTTGTTCTTCCCCAAATTCTTCCATGTTGATCTGGCTTTGATACACACATACCTGTGGAACCTTGAATACCTTTAGCACATTGGCCACTCCAGTGGGATCCTGGGAAGTGAGGAGAATGGACAATCCCTTCTCCCTTCTGCCACAGCTATAATTGGGAAGACTTTGTAGTCCAGGAGAAAGAACATCCAGACCATTCCAATATGTTTGTCTTGCACTGAAACCATTGTCATAGATCCTGTATCCCAGGGTGGTATTGGGTAAGAGTTCAGTGTTCTCATTGATCTCTTGGATGGCAAATATAAGTGCTAAGATATGCTGGAAATTTTTATGGAGTGACCTACAGTGAGATTTTACATCAGAAGAGCAGGAAGAATACCAGAGTACCATAATTAAAATAAATTTTAATCCTCAGTTCTTATATAAGATTTGAAAGGCAGTAGGATAAATAGATGAGAGATAGAGAAATAGAAAGATTAAAGAGATAAGTACAAGAGCTGTTCATGTATACTGTAGCAAAAGAAACAGCTCAGCAGTGCCTTAGCGACAGTAGGATCCCACATCTAATCCACATTTTCTAGTCTAGATTGAACATGAGAGGGGTGGGAGTAGGCTGCCATGTGCATGATATGACCTGTAAAATCAGCTCTAAATTATCTCTCAGCTGCTTCATAAAAAAAACCTGTGTATGAATGTAGACTTATCTGGACTGATTTCAGATTGATTTCGCTCTTCATTTAGTCAGAACATGTCCGAATGGTCCTTCTCAATAAATAGATGTGGTCACCTGAATAAAATAACCCCACCAAATAATTTTTCAAGTACTTACACATTATTTCTAGAGCAAAATAGACTTTCCCTAAAGTCTAATATAGGATACTGAATGACCCTCAAAGATAAAAATTGACTCAGGACAAAAACATCGTCAGGGTTAGCTGAATACTTTTGCCAGTAGCATGGAAATGAGCTCAAAGATTCAGCAAAGGTAGGTAGTACCAAAAGCAGGAGAAGTATGAGCATTATTTGCAAACTTCCACCCCACCGCCACTTGCAAACCTGCATTGAGATCAACAGGCCTATTAGCATAGTTGCTGGCTGCATTAATCTGAAGAAAACCCATAAAGAACTAGACTCTGGCCTCATCAGAACAGCTTTGAGTTTATTAGAGTATTAAGTATGATCTATATCAATATCTATTCATATGTAGATACATGCTTAAGACATTATAGACTTGGTTCCTTGGTATACATTTTAAAAGTCTCTCGAGTGGAATAACTGTCATTTAGGTAATTATAGTGAAAAGTAATAAACTCTCCTCAGGATCTAAGCCTTACAGCCTGTCTAATCTTTGTGTTAAACACACTATTGTTTGGCAGTCTGTACGTGCTGTTTATGGACCATCATTTGCAGAGGCCGTTGGAGGCTGAGTCTTGATGTAGAGACTATAGACGTTTTCGCATATCCATACATTTGGAACGGGAGTAGGACGGGAAGCTTAAGACAGCTCCCGGCGCTTTCCCCTTTCACACACAGACGCGCCAGAACGCGTGTAAACGCGTTCCGGAGCGTCTGTGTGCGAATGCTCAAAGCACCGGGAGCTGTCTTAGCCGGCAAAGGCCGGCCAGGGGCGCGGAGACAGCCGCGGAGGCAGATCGACAATCAGCTGATTGTCAAACAGCTGATTGTCGAAGCCGCGCCGGCGTCGGAGGCGAGCCCGCAGCTGTTCGGGAGACAGAAGCAGGCACGAATGCTTCTCCTCCCGAACGCCTGCGGGCGGCTCGTCCGCGTTCGAACGCATGTAGAGCACTTTAAAGTGCTCTACATTTCGAACGCGAGAAAGACAGCTGCGGACACGTCGGAGCGCAAGCCGCGCTCGGGCAATGCGGATGCCGTGTCCGCAGCTGTCTCCCACGCGTCCCGTTCAGCCCCGTGCGAAAACGTCTTATGTTTTGATGAATGTGGTGGCAGGTGCTTGAAGGCAGGAAGCTCTACCAAAGTGCTTTCCTGGGTTCCTCCTTGACTATCTGCAGTGGCCCAGTTTCCCACAGCAAAAGGGAACTAGTCCAAGATACTCTATCTCTGGGTCATTCCCTGCATGCTTACCTCTAATGTCTAATGTCACTGAAAATGGAGAGACACCATCCCAGATCACCACAGAGATGTCTATACAGATAAAAGGAGGCAAGGCCCAGGTTTGCATATATGGCCAATAAAGTCAGTTGGGTGCAGGTAGCACATACTCAGTTCAGGGATCCATACATACTTCTGCAGGAACACACCAATTTATCTGTGGACTTTCCACACAGATAGAAATGGAAAGTTATGAACATTGTGATCAGAAGATAGACTGAAGGTTTAAAGTGAAGGTGTGACCATGGCCTTTAAGCCGTTCACATATTCAGCACTTTTTGTCGTTGTTGCTAATTTGGACGCTTTATACCAATGTAAAGTTAAAAGATGAGCGAGTTTGATCTTGTGCTTAGAGTGCCGGTTTCTTATCTGGGAGTCACCGGGTTTGATTCCGCACTCCTCCATGAAGCCATCTGGGTGATCTTGGGCTAGTCACAGCTCTCTGGGCTCTCAGAGCCCCATCTACCTCACAGGGTGTTCTGTTGTGGGGAGGAGAACAGAAGGTTTGTCAGCCACTTTGAGCCTCCTTAAATGGGTAAGAAAAGTGGGGTATAATAGACAGCCCTTCTTATTCCTTTTCAGTTTTTTAAAACAACAGCAATAAAGGTTTTCTGGCTTAATCCACGTTCATTCAAATCTTCACAAACAGAAGCAGACATTTTTAATATCACCGATTTTATTTATTAAACAAGGATATGTATACAATCATTGAAGCTACATGTAAGAACAAGCAATGGGAATATAATAAACAATAACATATCAACCTGCCCGTTTCTTAAGATCTGGAGGGAAGACCCTCCTAGTTGTCCCACCAGCCTCAGGAGAGGGCTTTCTCAGTGATGGCCCCTAGGTTATGGAATAGTTTCCCCTCTAAGGTCCATCAGGCTCCTTCACTGTGTATGTTTAGGAAGGTAGTGAGAACACGCCACTTTGTCCTGGCTTTTGGTTAAATGGGAATATACTGTCTCTTCCCAATTTACAGACACAGTTACACTTTTAATATATACTGTTGCTTTTCTAATATTTGTCTGGTTTTAAATGTTGCAACCCACCCTGAGACCTTTGGGTATAGGGTGGGATAACAACAACAACAAAAGAAATGAATCATACCCCAGCAGAAAGCAGGATAAGAGAGAGTACAGTGAGGCTGCATACGGACCCTGCATATTGATCCTATGCAAACACATTATTATTGGATATGTATCCTATGCCAACACATATGCATTGGATATGTATCTGATATGTATCCCCAGTTTAACGAATGTATGAACTATTTCGTACGAATATTCTGAAGTATTCATATTCATATGAATGTTAATGTATGAATGTCATAACATTTGATTATTGTATGAATGTACAAATTCGTACAAATAATGAATTTTACGGATATTCGTACACATGCCTACCGCAACCCCTACAGACTCCAGAAACCACTACCTGAGGGCAGAAATTATCTTTTTTTCAAAGTCCTCTTTTTGATGCACCTGAAACACACTTGGTTTTGAATAAACCTGGAAACTAAACTATATTAATGGTTTAAATTCATTTCTGCACTTCCTCAACATAATGCGGGACAGATTAGGAGGCTCCATCTCAGGGTCCACAACTCCTCCCAGGCTGTGATGGGTTGCCAATGGCAGGGCTCATCCGTGTTAGCCTCCTTGTTGGCTCCAAAGGCCTGGAGGCTTAATCTCTGGACTTTGGAGTGCTTAGGGCCCCGATTTACTTTGGGTACCCCATGTAACTATCAAAATGGCCCCCGTATCCCAGGAAAGGGGACTATATAGCTTTTGCAGATGGCCTACTGTTGTGTGACGCATCCTGTTTATTGTAGTAAGATGTTTCTCTCCCATGGTGCAACAACCAAATGTTTGTAGGCCAAATACAACCAGGGCTGATAATATTATTTCATCTGTCACTACAGCTAGTTGATTAAAAGCACTGCTGGGACCTAGAAGAGTGGGTGGAAGTCTGGTGCATTTTTTTTTTGTTTGGTTTCTGGCAGAATTTTCTGTTGTTGAGGTGATTCCTGGAGGCTAGAAGAACCCAAAATGGCTTTGGAGTATTTCAGTCAGGCTTAAAGTGAGATCATATTTAGCTGGAGGATGCTGTCTAGGAATCCTAATGGGGGTTTAAACATGAGATCTCCTAGTCCCTGAGATACCCAGAGCCCCCTAAAAAGAGGCAGCACAGATAGAGCCTGGTTCTCTGAATGTAAAGACTTTGGCCATGGCCACATCTTCACCTTGGACCTTCTTCAGTCCATCTTCTGATCACAGCACTCACACTTTTTCATTTCTATCCAATACATTTGTGGACTTTCAACACAGAAATGAAAAGGTGTAAGTGCTGTGATCAGAAGAAGGACTGAAGAAGCTTTAAACTAAGTGAAGGTGTAATCTACCACAGCACTGTTTTTTTTGCAATTGTGGATGCTGTCTTAACCTTTAAATAACAATGTAAAGTTGAAGATGGGCTCTTCAGCTTGTTAAAAGAAAATAATGACGATGAAGTTTCTTGTCTTCAGCCACATTCATTCAGATCTCCACGTCTAGCAGCACACATTTTTATGTTGCTGATTTTATTTGTTGAGCAAAGATAGGTATGCAATCATTGAAGATACATGTGAGAACAAACAGCTGGGATATAATAAACACTAACAAAAGAAAACAAAAAACTAAGTGGATCATACCTCATTACAAATCAGGATAGAAGAGAGCACAATGCCAGGATCATGGATAAAGTAATAATTCAGATGTGAAAGGAATTATGCCCCATCCTATTACCAGAGAAGGTCAGGCAATTTTGGATATTGTTTACATCCTGCAGTTGTCTTTCACTGTGGCTGCCAGATTGCAGGGCAAAACTGTGGGGGTGAGCATGGACCTCTCACCTCTATGGATGCTTGCTCCTGTAACGGTGTGACATGTACATCCAGGTATTACAATGATGCAAAATACCTGGAAGTGTATGATCATTTTCAGCCCTGTTTAGTCTCACACAGGTATGGAGCCTGGCCTCCAATCTCACATGATTTTTGTGGCTGAGGGGGGACTGGTCTGGACCAGTGCACAATTCCAGACCTTGACTTTCCATGGTCTGAACAAGCAGGCATGGTTGATCAAGCTGCACTGATATGGCCTACGGACAGGCAAGTGCTGAAAGGGCCTTTGGGCCTTTTCCCACTTTGGTGACGGGAAAATCAGGAATGCTCCAGTTCAGAAACATCCAAATAGTGCAGAGCCACTTCTGTTCTGGAGCAGTTCCGAGTGTGCTGGGCTGTCTTCCAGTTGCTGATAGCTTTGGAACACCAAAAAGGGTTCCACAGCTATACTAAGAGTGGCTACCACATGTCTAGGTAGCTCCACCATATACTGTACTCTTTGCACTGCTTCCATGGAAAGGGTGTGCAGGAGCAGGGCGGTGCAGCCATAGTCATGTGCCACATCACTCAGCCTGTGCACATGGAAATTGCTAAAGCAAGGCACTTAGTGTCCCTGGAAAGTGAAGTGTGAATTTCCACTTTTTTAGGCCTCATAGGACATCAGCACCCCTTCCACAGGGATGTACACTGATGTGAGGGCTTCATTTTATGATGATCATTGAAAAAGACCAGCATTCCAATGCTATAACAGGTGGCATGGGTCAGGGCTGTTCTTATTGGTAAATTTGGAGACTCTGAAGACTTGGAGCTTTCATTCCTGGCCTTCAATGTCTCTTATAAGAGAGGTATACTGGGTATAATTTTTTTTGGGGGGGGGAATAGCTTTTCCCACCACAATTTCAGAGCAGCATGTTTTGGCCAATAGCTTTTCAAAAGACAAATCAATGGGAGCAAACCATACTTCAGAATGAAAAAAAAATCTAAAAAGAAATACGAACACATTATTAAAAACACAGTAGAAAGACTTAGAAACAGGGAAAAATGAAAGCACTTTCAACTGTTTGTCAGAATTGTAAAAGTACAGAAGGAAAAACAAAGGGTGAATACAGGAAGGGTGATTTGCAAGCTCTGCTACAACTGTGCCAGCATTTGACAGCCTTGAGATACTATGGTGAGAGCTGCTTCTCTGAATGAACAAAAGATCAAATTAGTTTCTGTATGACAATGTTGAAAAGACTCTGGTGGACCACTCTGTGGGTCAGGATGCTGGATTAGATGGTCTGTGGCCTGATCCAGCATGGCCTCTCTTGTGTTCTTTTGTGATTATGAGGGGATTTTGGCAGTGCAGTTTGAAAGTCTTTTGTGGGGAGACTGAAGGAACTAAAACACCAAGTTACTACTAATAGAGGACCCTAAACTAACAGGGAATCACTCCCCAGTTCACTTCGGCTTTGTGTATGAGGTCTTTGCTTGACATGAAAATACAGTTCCAGGAAAGTTTCCACAATGGAGAAGCAGAGGAAGTAGTTTGCAGGAATCAGCAATAGGGTAGACATTTTCCAAAGTTCCAGAGTCCAGATTTAGTTGGGTTGCTTCTGGGTGATCCTTCTTAGTAAAAGTGATGGATTACACAGCCGGGGGGGCGGGGGCTAAAATGTGGTAGCCAGCCGCTGAAATCAATGACCATGAACAATGTGGAGGGGGGATTTTGGTGATGGAAAGTTGTAACTGGATCCCAATTCTGAGGCATTTAATCACTAATCTAACCATGGCTGCTCTCATGAAAATAGGAAATAGCGTAGGTGCAGAACAAAATGTGAGAAAAAGGTTGAGAATTTAAAATAGACCATTGCGACTGTGGGGTCATGTGCACAGTCAATGCGCTGCACTGAAGATGCAGTGGCCGGCTATCACATCTCTTGGGCTGTGATGGTGACTTCTAGATGTCATGAAATGGTAGGGGAAATGGAGTAGAAAAGAGGACACAAAAGCCAGTCAAATGGGCAACATCACCTCAATTCAAATTAAATCAGAGTTAATCAACACATCTGATGGTCACATTTTTGTTTTCACACCTGGATGTTTGTTGGACATTGCAGTTTCCCAAGATTTTGAAATGACAGGGATGACACCTTTTAGATCTCTTTTACCATTTGGCTGAAAGTGTAGTAGTTTCTACCAGTTCTGTTAGGCTGGCACTGCAAGCCAGACCCTTTTAGCTTTGATTGCTCTCCTGACTGCTTTATTCAGAAGTGATTCCTTGTAGGCAGAAAGGAGAGGTGAGTCACATGGAAAATTTCCAAATTGTGTATTAAAATGAGGTTACTGTCCCCAAAATGGTGTCTGTCTCACATAGCATACCAAGTCTCTGCTTGTCTTTTCCAAATGCTTTCAACATTTCATTGTTTTATGGGCACTTTTGCAATTGGCAGCTCCTTGCCATATCCAGCAAAATATCATAAAAATTCACATTAATCAAGAATAATGCATGCCATCCAGGGGGCTCCATTTTGATGGCACAACTTCTAGCACCACAGAAATGGTTCCTCTGTCAACTCCAAAGGTGGGAAATTTAAAACCCTTCCTGAGGTTTTATAGAAGCTAAGCATTCTTCCTTCCAAAATGATTATACATTGAGATGAGATTTTCTCTGTCTTCCAAAAGAAGTGGGACTTCAACCTGATATGGTCACGGAAAAAAGATCAGCATTTCAATGCCATAATAAGAAAGAGGGGGAAAATAATATCTATTGAAAACTTAAATACCAAACTTTGGCCTCCTTACTAGATGTTCTCTGGTGTTCAAATCTGGCCGCACAAAAATGATATACAATTTAGGGAAAAAAATGAAGCCCAATAATGCACTGCTAGTGGCATAAATGTTTACCATTGTAGAGGCCAGCTTATATTTCTTTGTAAAGGTCATATTAAAATAAATAAATATCAGCCAAAAAAAGCAGTAGATTAGCATGAAGTAGCTCAACTGCCTGGATTCATTGAAGGTATCAGGCAGCTTCTTGGCCAGCAAAGCCACTGCCAGGGTAGAGATGCAGAGAAATATTTTATAGGACATACCAATTGGGTTCATAACAGGAAAAGTCCTAAAACATTTTGGAGTTTGCTGTTTCCCATCTGAATAGCCATAAATCATTGGGGCACCTATTGTCCATCTTGTAATAATGATAATAACATGGAGAAGAAAAGAACAAATCATAAGCGTTGTAGGCAAGATATTCCTTAACCATTTTGCTAACTGGCTTCCTTGGCTGGTGACTTTAAAGGCCAAAATCACAGTGAGTGCTTTACCAAAGACAGAAGAAAGAGTGATTGTGAAGATCATTTCAATCAGTCCACGCCCTGCAATGCACATGTGGGTTCTTGGCGGTCCAATGTAAAGAAGGGAAGAGATAATATAGAGAAATAGAGAAACGAGCATGAAATAGGAAAGGTTCCTGTTGTTGGCTTTGACAATGGGAGTGTTGTGATGCCAAACAAAGCTGCAAAGCACCACAAGGGTAAGGAGGGAAAGAAAAACAGCAGTGGAAATGAACAGAATCCCCAACGGTTCTTGACAGGATATGTAAGTAATTTTTTTCACAAAACATTCATCACGGCCATTGCTGGGATATTCATCTTCTGGGCACTTCTGACAATGATCAGCATCTGAAAAGGAAATGGGATTTATCATCTTTTCAGTTCCATTTAATGCTCACTATAAAGCCCTGAGAAGCAAGCACTGTCAAAACTTTTGCTTAAGGGATGCAAGAGATGCAAAATAGGAATGTGGACAAATGTTTTGATTTGCATCAAATTGAATGCAAGCTAATCTGTATTCTTTCAAACAGATGCCCTTCGAAGGTGGCAAAATTCAAATTCGATTTGAATGTTCAATACAAACAATAGGGATATGAATCCCCTATGAATCCCCTACATATCTGATATGCATCCCCTATGTATCCACCCTGAACCCATCAAATCTGCCCTGAATCTACTTTGAATCCACTCTCAATCCTCTTCAAATCCACTATGGAACCATTGTGGATGTGACTGGTGCAACTGCTTTCCCACCTCCCCAGGTACACAAATGTAACAAAGCTTCCTTTGAATGTTCTGAAGCATTCTATTCAAATTCAAATGTCAATCTTCTAATATGCCAACATTCAATTCAAATTCGAATGCCCAAACTTGGATGAATTCTGACAAATTTTGAATGTAGGAAGATTCATTCACACAAAATACTACTTTACTGTGGTCTTCCTTGTAGACTAAGGTACCTTCTGTATTGGCCCTTCCTAGACCCTTGCTAGTGAGTCTGGACCAATTTGGTCAACAAGTTTGGATCATGACAAACCATGGTCTGGAAGAATGCCATCTGCATAAAGACACAGCCCCAGATGGACCCCCGCACTGACCTTGAAGCTAGTATGAGCTTCAGAGCTGGCCTCCAAGGACCCTGATGGATAAGAAGAACAATCCCTAGCCTTGGGGTCCCTGGGGAACCCATTTCACTGGTGATCTCTGATGATGTGCCTTTTGTAATCGTCCATGATCCAGACCTGTTGGAGCTGGTAGTCCTTGATGTTGAGGACCTACTTCCAACTTAGATCAGGGACCCAATGATCTGAATCACACCATGTCCTCCTGTGTGGTTGGAGACTACCATGGGTTGAGGGGGCTTTTCTGTTCTAAACTATTCTGTGCATTTTGTGGTCTCCTGTTCCAGATCTAAGGTAAGTGCAGAAAGGCTGTAAGGCAGGATTCTATTTATGCAATCATCTTGTGGACACCTATTGATGACAGGAATAGCCAACTCTCTACACTTTGGGGCTCAAAAAGCAAGTGAGAACTGTTTGTTTTACATACAGACAGCCCTGGGTAGTGGATGGTGTGGAAGGTGCTATTGCTTCCCAGAACTCTTGTGTACTCACCTATATGGGTAGATATCATCTTTTCTGGGCATGGAGCACAACTGTAGCAGCAAACCTGTTTCCCAGGTAGAAAAATCTTGTGGTATCCAGGATAGCAGATCTCCACACATGTGGAAGGAGGGGGTCTCTATTAATATCCCAAAAAGATGAAATTCTAAATGTTAAATCATGTAGATGTACATATCCATATAAATATCCATTGAAGAATAATAAGTATAGGAGGTTAGAAAATCTATAGGGAAATGCAGGGAAACTGTGGACTTCCACTGGAAAAGATGACTGGTTGAGCATGCTTGGACAAGGTTTGTAAAATTAACTCTTTTTATGCCATGATAAAATGCCAAGGAATGTACTGTTATTTTTTATGAGGAATTATACTAAAGATGTTGTTCTACAAAGACATTATTGAATACTAATATCTCCAGACCAAGGATAGATTTGTGTGCTTAAAGAAATTCTAAGGAAAATTCTGTCAAGAAGAAAATAATATATGAGGTTAACAAATTTTCTCAAGAAAATATTGAACTTGGAAATGGAAAAACAGAAGTTGGAAATAGAACCATAAAAGGTGGAAGAGAAACTATTGGCATGATATATAAACTTATTTTGCAGTTGGATGTTGAACCAAGTTAAATAATACATGATAACGAAGGCTAGGAATTTTAATTGCAAAATTCAGAAGGATCAAAGGAAAAAAAGCTTTTTATTAAATATATGAAGTTTGCTGTATTTAATGCTTTCCAGGGAAATGCATACAAGATGATCTATAGGATGTATTTAACAATGTACAGTCTCAAAAATGTATCACACACAATATCTGAGTTAGATGCTAGACATGTAGAAAAAAAGAAAGTACATTTTAGCACATGTGGTGGAGTTATCTAAAGAAGATTTTTAAAATGAATATTCCTTTTAAACTAGAATTGTATTTATTAGGCATAATGGGGACAACTTAGACTATGTTAACCTTTTAATCCCCTAGTTGATGATCTCAGCTAGAATATTTTATCCTCAAAAATGGGAATATAAAAAAAATACTTATGATGGATGATTGGTTGATTAAAATGATTGACAAATTTATTGAAAAACAGGACATTAGATAAGGCGAGATGGTATAGGATTCTGTCCCCGTTATACTGAGAAAAAGATAATATCAGGGTGTTAGCATGGGTTTGAAGGAAAAGCTATTTACATCCAAATGTGGACATGTGTCAAAACCCAACACTCTAACAGGCAGTGGGAAATGAACCATATTAGATAAAAGGTTCCCCTGTCCCAAAGAGTTTTGTATAGCTCAGCTGTTTCCAGATACAGCCAGTGAGAACAAAGACTCTCAGAACTGCAGAATACTGCTAACTATGTGTTGGAAAATAAAGATAAGTGTGTGTGGAATTTTTCTAGTTGCAGAGCTCTATTTCTATGCCAGAGTACAATAGCAATCTGGTTACCAAAGAATAGAGTCCACAAGTTTGGTTAGCTTCAAAACTTATAGTTTACTAAGTCTAACAAGGTAGGTTTACTTGGATAGAAAACAATAACATCTCAGTTTGCCTATTCTGTCCTGTTACACTACATAGCTTTTTCTTTCTCTTTCTGAACAACAACCAACTACAAAAGCAAAACTAGAACTGATTTCAGTCCTTGCAGAAAAGGCCTGGAACAAACAAGGTTACATTTACCCAGTTAACTCTTTTCTGCTGTTCTGTGACACAACACTATGACATGTATCTAGCTTGACCACACTGACAAAGTATGGACATAACGTGTATCAGGTGAGGAGAGAGTGAGAGGAGAGAAAAGTGCAAAATATCACACCTATCAATGGTTGTCATGCTATTAAAAATATTTCTATATATTTATTTTAAAGGCATCAAAATAAGGAATAAAAAAATTCTTACCCTGTTGAAGTAATGATTCCACACAATGGCATCCTCATTCACATTAAACTCTACAATGGCAGAATATTTGATTTTGATCTTCCCAACCTGGACTTTATGGAAGGAGGCATTTGAATAGACGACCCAATTTGTGATATCATAGTGTGCACAGGTGCCCATTTCTCTATGGAAAGAAACTTCCTCATCTGCACTGTTATTAAATCTGATTTTCTTCAAGAATGAGTGAAGCTAAAATGAAAAGGCACAAAAGAAATCCAGTTAATTCAATTTTTGGATCAGGATGCCAAATGCTTAGGAGGAGTCCTGTCTTGCTTCAACTTCCCCTTCTGAAGCTAGAAGGAAGCAGATAGAGCAGGGTTTTCTAATTCTCCTCACTGCTTATCTTCCCTTTCATCTGGGGCAATGAAAGATAAACAGGTGTGTTCACAAATAAATGAAAAATGTGAATATATAAATATCTCAAAGTAAACTTGAAGGCTATAGCTAGAAAGAAGCCACCCATGTCAACTGAGATTCCTAGTTCGTAATTTCAATGTATTGTGAGAGACTGGCTTTTCACATTTAACTTCTGTGGGATAGTGTTCCTCAGAAGAAAAGCTCAGGCATGGTCTCCAGGGTTCACATTGCGAGTGCAGCCTGTTCCAGACCTAACTGGAATCTGGGAGTATTAGTCTTGCCACAGCAATGCATGCAGGTTCTTACTATGGTGATCTGGTGACATGCTGTGTGACTGAGCAGCCACACAACCTTGCCCCCACACCTCCTTTGCATGTAAGTAATGCAAAGACTGCTTTGAGCACTGTTGACTACTTTTGCTGAATGTGCTCCTGGTATAATTGTGGAGTAGTTTTTATTGCTCCACAACTACATTAAGTGCCCACTGGGATGGAAGTGGCTTCTCTGTGCATGAACGTGCCATGTTGGAGTGCGCACGGATGTCTCAGTCTTCAAAGTGTGAAAATGCCCAGTGATCAGAGGGCTTGGTGAAGTCCATCAGCATTGAGAGATCCAGTAGTGCTGGGGTAAAGTGGAACATCTAATGGATGACTCAGCACTTTCCCCTTATGATGTTAACCTGTGAACAATAGGAGCCTTAGTTCACTTTCAATGAACCATGTGACCCACTGCTATAAAATAGAGTTGGAGTTGTTTTGAGTGGTGGATTGAGTTACCTCCTCCAAACATCCACAAATGAAATGATACTGGCCTTTAGCTGATGGTAAATGAAATATGTGACATGCTGCTCAGCTACTCCTCTGTGCTGCCACCTCTGGTTTCCACTGGGTAGGCCTATTTTCTCTTGATTTCTTCCAATCATTTTTGAGAATCTATCCCAAAGAGGCACCTTAAAGTGTTGGTCAGAATCTTCAATATGGTTGCCTCCAAATACAATAAAGAAACAGTGTCTCAAAAAAGCAAAATGGTGGTAGCATCCATGGGCCTTTCTGCATTTGGCCTTATTCTGGAATATACCCCAGACTAGGGACCTGCTATCTGCTCACTAGTGCAGACTATGGAAGGCCACAGGTAAGCCCTGCTATGGTATGCACTTGCTTGTGGCCAGTAGACCACTATCTCAAGATATATTCCAGAATAAGGCCAAGTGCATAAAGGGTCCAACTGTTATTGGCTTAATCCACATTGAAATCCAAGAGATGTACTTCCAATACATTCTCTGGCCATTAATGTGGATTAGAAATGGAACAGGAGCACTAAAGCTGTATTTGCCTTTAATATGTATGTTCTGGTACAGGGTGATGCAGAATCACTATGGATGGATCAATCCCTGACCTGGAAGAAGGCTAGCAGGAATAGACATGAGCAGAAGGCCATTTTGAGTTTCCTGGTCCAGTCTATGCTCTATCCTGAATGGAAGTAACTTATTAGCGGGGGAAAGGGAGGCAGGGCATCCTTTTGACCAAACCAGCCTGTGGAAGGGAGATTCCTAACATAACTTCTGGTTTGGTATACCAAGCAACATTTCTGTATTAGTGTAGATGTATGACCCAGAAAACCTAATTCCCTCGTGCTCATTGACTGAGCTTCTGCCACTCAGTGTTTTTCAAATTAAACTCCATCACAAGCATTTCACAAAGAAGAAATGAAGGTGTGTGTGCATGCACAGGCACATAAATTTTTTGAAGGAAAAGTGCCACAGAGTCAGACTCATTTCTGTTTCATGAACAAATTAATCCTAACGGTTCCCTAACCATGATTACAGAAATTGCATAACTGACACATTTTGCTTAGCTTAATTGCCAAACGTGAAAAATTTGAGGAGACATGATACATGGTAGAACTGGACGTCATGAACTTGGGTGATCAAAAACCTTTGTTTTTTTTCTTTTTGTCCCTAAACCATTGATAAAGTTTGGAATTTTGTTGCCACAAGATGTAGTGTTGACTACAAGGCTGGTTTGACTAACTGCACTGATGACTGTGAGATTGCTTCTAATAAAAGGAATTGACAAGGAATACTGGTGGGAACTTCTTGATCCCAGGCAATTCTCCTTAGAAGAATCAGTTCTCTGTTTCAGAGGCAGAAAAAGTCCCTGAAATTTAACGTACCTCTTAAATTTAGACTCTAGGTTTTAAAGGAAAATAACAATTCAGTGTAAATTCACCATGATGCATGGAATTACTGCTGCTTTTAAGTGCACAGTATTTAGAAAACATTTCCTTTATTTGTGAAGTTCCCACCTGCCACGACTGAAGGTTCTTAAATTTCCAGCCACCCTCAACAACTAACTCTTTTTCTTTGCTTCTGAATGTGTAAAGGGAATGCAGAGCAAATGCCACAGCATGGACAGCATTGTAGATGTTGTAACTCTGCCCAGACATCTCCATGTCAAGTGCTGACCCAGGGAGGCTTTCCAGCTTCTCCATCCCAGTACAGTTTTTTCCAGATGTTCCACAATTCCCAACAGCAGGGAGGCAACAGTTGAATGCAAGTTGCCAGAAATCATGGAGAGAATCAGATAACTTCCTGAAAGGATTTATAGTCTGGACAAATTTTTCAAATCCTGGTACCACAGTGGCATGGAATGAGAGGGACAAAGTGCCATTCAATATTTGTAATATGGGGACAGTTTTTTCAATGTCCATGGGATTAAATTCATGGTGACCAATTATAATCCATACCATTTGTCTGATGTAGCTCAGTTCCAGTTCACCATATCCTAAAACCTTCAGAACTAGACTGAAAACCTGGATGTTGTCATAGACAATGGTTACATTGACTGTTGAGAAGAGACTGAAATATATTTGGTATAACTTTTTAGGAAAATCAATTGTAGTTTTGGATGAAGCCTGAAGCATAGGCACCGTTTCCACAAATGATGTGCAAATGTTATAGTGGTTCAGCAGAGATAGAAGGTGGGACAGATTAGGTTCTGTATCAATATCTTCTGCCACAAGGACTCCAATCCAGGTCCATCTGAAATGCTGAAGAAGACGAGCTACTCCAAGAAAGAGAGAGGCATCGCTTGGCACCATCTGGTAAAAATATGGGAATTGGATTTGGTCACTGAGCAATTGGTTGAAGAATCCATAACCAATCTAAGAGGGGAGAAAATATATAGTTTAATATGCTAAATGAAAATAATATCCTCTAATATTTAATAATGCTTTTCACTATATATGCCTACCTATTCCCCCCAAAAAATAAAGTTTGATACTATGATATGGTGAAAACTCTCTTTAAGGTTCTGGATAGCCTGGAACCTTTTTATTTCATTTTTTGTTGTTGTTGTTTGTTTCTCTCTGTGTGACCTTATTTTATCCTTATCATTCATTGCTCCATTTTTCTCATAGAATTTTCAGTAATGGATGGTTTAAACTCTTCATTGGAAAGCTTATTGTTGTTTTTATTTTATTGTAATGCAGCAACAATATCGTGAATGTAATGGAGATAAACTGCTAGGATATACATGTTTATCGATATCTACTGCCTTTGTATCCTGAATACGCACTCGGTTCTTACTGCTAAGAGCTGGTCATGGAGGACTGAGATAACAGGAAGACCCTGGGCGCATTCCCATTTGACTTTTTTAGTCCTGGTTGGACTATTTTAATCCAGATGCAGGGCTGAGTGTGCATTCTGGGCTGTTCCCATATGCCTGACAACAAACCAGTCTGAACCCGAATATTGCCATTCCCACTCATGGAGAACAGGACCTTTTAAACCCTGTAAATAAGCCTGTCCTGGTCAATCAGCTGAGCAGAAAAACACAGGGCGATCATAAATTAATCACACTTTCCCTTTCACTCCCTCCCTTTCAGACTGGAGGTTCCCGGTAATGTTACCTCCATCCATGTTACCAGGAACAAGTTTGCACTGAAGCAGATAAGCAAAGGAGCAGAGCGCAAGTAATTTCTCTTCCCCTTATGAAATTTGAGGATGACAGCTCACATGGAGAGGGAGGACAGAGGCTAGGTTTGGAGCTTTGTTTTTAAAATGTTTTCACTGCTTTCCAAACCTTGATATAAATGCATCCCTCTGATTGTTAGCAGCTACTAGAAATTTATCTCTCATAGTTACATTTCTAGTAACTGCTACCAATCAGAGGGATACATTGGTATCAGATTTTGGAGAGCAGCAAAAAAGTTTAAAAGCAAAGCTCCTAGCCTGGCCTATTGTCCCCCCACCCCATTCTGTCGAAATCAGTTTTTCTCAGGACTTTTTTTTCTGCGGATTTTCACAGAATAGTCCACATAAAATCCAGGAATAAAAAATTAAATGGGAACATTGGATACCCAATTAGGATTCTATTTGAATTTATAGAAAATTAAATAGGAACTCTGGATACAAAATTTGGATTCGATTCAGATATAAATGTTTATGGGAATGTGGCATTTCTGTGTCACTTCGTTTGGAGACAGCTTTCTACTGCATAAAAGAAGCCCAATCAAAATGGATGGAGATATAAGATATAGAATGAGTGAATAGAAACAGGACCGTATGTTAAAAGATCTTCAAAGACCACCCAAAATAAATAAAAGCAAACAATTCTGTGAAAATGAACCAAAAGCCTCCTTATGGGTATAAAGTGCACAAAAGACATGTTTTTATTATTTATTATTAATTTGCCAGAAGTCAACTTTCCTCAGTTCATCCAGTTCAGCTGTTTTGTTCATAGTATTACCTGGGGAGTCTTGAACAGATTCAGGACATTAACCACATGGGTGGAATCTTGGGAAGGTAGCCCATCCAGATTTGCCAATGCTATTTTGTCCCTACCATGTTTATAATTTGGGAGACACCTTGATTCTGAGAACAAATTGTCCAAAACATTCCAGGAAGTTTCCCTTGCAGTGGAGAAATTTCCGTAGACCTTGAATCCCAGGGTGACATTGGGCAAAAGCTCTGCATTTTTGTTGATTTCTTGAACAG
Organism: Aspidoscelis tigris stejnegeri; assembly: GCA_023333525.1. Taxonomy (NCBI): domain Eukaryota; kingdom Metazoa; phylum Chordata; class Lepidosauria; order Squamata; family Teiidae; genus Aspidoscelis; species Aspidoscelis tigris. The sequence continues at coordinate 12,877,075 of JALMGA010000009.1, forward strand.
CAAAAGCAAAGGCCAAGACATGCTGGATGCTTTTGTGAAGGGACCTAAAAGGAGATTGTAAAAGAAAAATGCATAAAGATTTTGTAATTTAAATTGTGTGGAATGCAAGAATATTTATTAATCTATGTATATACATAAAATAAAACTGTTTAAGAGTAACTTAAGAAGTTCCAGTTGAGCAAAGAAGGCATTAAATAAATACTAAACAAACAAACATAACTTATATGTAGTTTAAACATCCTACAAACTAATGCTCAGTGTTTTGGGGCAGCGTGTTCTTGATATTACATGCCTAACTTACTGTGAGCACATTTCATAGCATACCTTCCTTTTTCACTCTTGTATGACTTGGTAGCTCTGACACTGCATTTGAGGAAAGGGAGAAGAGAGAAGGAGAAGCAAACCTTGGGGAGATCTGTCCATAGAAACAGTTTTTGGGGAAGCAAAGGCTTTTGTTTATTGCTCCTCCAGTTGGGTCAGCAAACTGGCTTCCAGCAAGCAAATAAACTTCTTTTTGTCCCTGCTTCCTCCTTTCAGCTTCTTCCTGTGCTTGGATATCCACCTCATGCATGTGAGAAGCATTTCCTACAAGCTGAATTGCTCTTAGTTAACATATAAATGTTTCCTGGCATCACAAAACATCCAGATCAGTTGATAATATCTATGCTTACTCTCCACACCCTATAAAGTAGTGTGAAAACTATTCAACATACCTCAGGGATAAAAAGTGTCCCAGTATAACTTCATCGTCAACATGATTATAGGAATTGTTCAGCTCCATGCCTTTTGGACTACAGAAAGTGCCACTTGGTGTCTTGCTGAAGGTTTGAGGCATCATCAGAAACAGCAGTAGAAAGAAAAGCGGCTGCAAACGGCTATTCCACCTCCATTGACATACCTGCACTGCCATCGAGATACCCAACAGCATCACTAGAAGATGCACAAATCTGAGCAGAAGCCATACAGAACCAGCTTCCAACCCCATAATGGTGCATCAGTTCAATAAATGCCACATTTTTGGAATTGTCACCTAAGGCATGAAGTACAGCAGTACCACCGGCAGAATATATTTGATTAGAATGGTGTAAACCTTTAAAGACTTAGAAGGATATCATTTGCTCAAGGTCTTCTCCCTTAAGACCTGTGAGATCCCTGTTATTAAAACTTCTCGGCCCTAGCATTTTGTTTCTCTGAGGAGTAAGTAAACATGAGTACTCGAAAACCAATTTCCTCCTTGGTATAATTGGGGAGTCAAAAGTTGTCAGAGGAAGGAAAACTCCCCCATAGGGAAATCATGGATTTCATTGTAATGGGGATAGCTGGCCCCTAAGGCCCATGTTTGTGGTGTACCCTACTGAACACAGTGCTTCAGAGTTCTCTTTCTCCTTCATGCTTCATGTTTAGTTTCATGCTTGAATAGAACTGCAGGCCCAAGATCATCTAACTATTCCCTCTACCCTCTCCAGTTCCCATTATCATGACCAACATTGCCCTCATCTCCAACAACTCAAGTAGACTCCAAAGCCCTGTCCCCAAAAGACTTATTAGCCCCTCTCGGCTTCCTCTGCTGTCACTCTGTTATAGCTGACTTTAAAAGTCCCCTCCACTTCCGGAATAAGCGTTCCCTTGGTAGCCGCGATCTAAACGGACTTTCCGTCCCCAAGGAAGCCTGTTCCCTTTCCCCACATCTTCCCCCCCCGCCCCCTCTCTTGTTAAAAGGAGAAATAGCCAGATCTCCGTCTCCTGAAAGGGCTTCCTGCCCCTAGCAAAGGCAGATGAGCGCTCATTCATTCATTTTCAGCACTTACTTTCACTCAGTTCTCTGTTAGAAAAGGCTTTCTGCCTCAGCAAAGTCAGCGGCTGCAGCCATTGGCAGCGCGATCCTTCGTTCATTCTCTTTTAAGGCTTTCACAGATCACTGATAACAATGTTGCAATTCTGAGCAATTCTGGCTCTTTTTACAAAGGAAAGGAAGGGAACCTGCTGCATTTCTCAGATGTGTGAATGCTTTTTGGCTGTGTGTGCAGGCAAGCAATCCCCGCCCCTTTTGCCACGGAGAGTCCTCAAGGCAGATATAGCGAGCAAAACCCGCGAATCGCCGAAAGAGCGCTGGAACTCTTCTTTAAAGTGCCCGTATTTTATCGCGGGTGTCTCACTTTCCTAAGCTCCCTAAGCGCCTCGTAAAGCCTGGAATGGGGCTGCTCAGAGGCAAAAGAAGAGTTCCAGCAGACTTTCAATTGCATGGGGACAGGGCCCAAGAACCACAACATGGAGGCAGAAATTATCTTTGTCTCAAAGTCTACTTTTCCAATTGATGCACATAAAACTGACCTCATTAAGGCAAAACTGGGAAACTAAACAATACAAGGTGTTTAAAGCCATTTCTGCAATTTTATTTAGTGGGACACTTCATTCCAGGATATGCAACCTGTCTCAGGCTTTGAGATACTGCTCATGACATAGCACAGGGCAGCCTATATTTGTATATCTTCTTCAGTATCAGCCCTCTCCCATTGTTTGTGAAAGCGGCACCAGTTCTGGCACCAGAGTTGTGGAGAGTCCAAAAACATTGAGCTTTCATTCCTGGCCTTCAGAGTCCCTTATGAGAGGGGTCTACTGGCTGTTGTACCTCATGTTTATTTAAAGTTTTTATTGTATTTATTGAAAAGTATGAATGCATTGTATAGTATGTGTTTAATTGCAGTTAAGGTTGGAGAAACAGGTAAGCAGTGGGTGGAGTTTATGCAGATTGCCCTAAAGGGGGGGGGAAGTAACCCACAGGAGCAGCCAATTAGAAGCAGCATGTGCTGAGCAGAGAGTATAAAAGGTGATGCCACACTGAAAGAATCATTCTGTGCTTTGTTTCTTGGTCCAGGGTTCATGAGGGGGCTAGTAGCACTTGTGGGGGAAAGGAAACAGAGATAGATCCGTGTCTTCTGGTCTTGGGAAGGCAGGTATAGGGGGTTCTTAACACTAGCTCAAGGCTAGGCAAGCTGACTTGATTAAGTGAACCGTTCATTCCTTGTTTTATTTATATCTGAGGTGTAAACAATAAAAACAGTTTCCTTATTTTGAAAGAACTTGTTCTACAGTATTTATTTCTTAAAGCTATATACAAAAACATTAACAAAATGGGGGATTCTGTAGCTTTAAGGAACAGAGGGTGAAGAGAGAGAGCAGCGCCACGGTCGGCTGCTACAGGAACCACTTCACAGCTTATTAATAGGGAAGGAGTGAAAGTGGCGTTCTTTGCAGTGCAGGCTGGGAAGATCCCGGCTGAAACAGCTTCTTTAACGCTACCTAAAGCAAGTAAAATAAAACAGAAGGACTGGAGGATCCAGAAAGTTAAATACCCACTCTGACGGGGGAGCAGGCGCCACACTGGCTATGCTGGTTGCTTGATTCCGTTGCTTGATCTCTTTCTTCCATCCTTGACAATGCATCTGTGATCTTGTTTTCTTTCCCTTTAATTACTTGCACTTTGAGTGACTCCAGCATAATAATTTACTGTTTTTGTTCTTAACCCTTTGAAGCCATTGCAAAGGTCCATGGTCAGTTCTGATCATAAATTCTCTTCCCTGTAGGTACAGTTTAAGTTTGCCTATAGCACAAATAATGGCTAAACACTCTTGTTCCACCACTGATAATTTTGCTTCTCCATCTATCAATTTTTTACTTATCTAGATCACTTGGTGCAACTGGTGATCTGCTTCTTCTTGACTGAGTACTGCCCCAAATCCTGTCTTGGAGACATCAGTCATTAAAACAAAGGTCTTGCTAAAATCTGGAAATTGTTCTCACATTTCATCTGCGTCTGGGCCATACCCTTAGGTTTTGATGCCGTCCGGAGGGGGTGGAGCCTGAAATGCATGGAGTGAGCTGTGCTTTTTAGAGTTCTCTACATTTTATCTGTATTTTGGCTTTATTATCTATTTTAATTTTCTTTTACCTGATGCCAGCCCCCATGCTTAGATTAATGATAAGATGCCTCAGTGTTAGTAGGATACAGTTACAGTTTTCCATCACCAAAATCCAGCTACTGGCAACCAGATTTTAATCTCCCACATCTGTGCTGTGTGATCTACCACATTTATTAAGAAGGATCATTACAAACTTGAGTTCATGCAGATCTGAAAATAGACTTAATGTGACTGTTGGATGTACACTGTGGATGTGTTGGCTGGCTATCACATCTCCTGCACCGTGATGATGACTTCTAGATGTCATGAAATGATACAGAGAATGGAGCAGAGAGAGTGTACACAAGCCTGCCAAATGGGCAACTTTGCCTCAAATTGGAATTAAATCAGACTTGATTAACATATCTGAAGCCACATTCCTGTTTTCACTCTTGGATGTTTGCTGGATTTTGAAATGACAGGAGTAACACCTTTTAGATCTCTTTTACCATCTGTATGAAAGTGTAGTAGTTTGCATCAGTTCTGCTGGATTGGCGTTGTTTATTGATAGCCAGATCCTTTTAGCCCTGATAGCTTTATGCAATTCTGTTTTCTTCTAAATTATACCTTAAAATGAGGTTATTACGCCCAAAATGGTGTTTGTCTGGTATAGTGTCCCAAATCTCTGCTGGTCTTTTCCAAATGCTTTCAGCATTTCTTAATTTTATGGGCACTTTGGCAATAGGCAGCAAAATATCATAAAAATTCACATTAATCAAGAATAATGCATGCCATCCCCAGGGCTCCATTTTGATGGCACAACTTCTTGCTCCATAGAAATGTTCCCTTGTCTCTCCCCAAAGTGGGAAATTTGAGACCATTCCTAAGATTTGATGGAAGCTAGGCAGCCATCCTTTCAAAATGATTATACATTGAGATGAGATTTACTCTGTCTTCCTAAAGAACTGTGACTTCTAGGGATCCAATTTGGAATTTTAAAATCAAATGTTGGCACATTTGAAAATTGACATTCAAATTCAAATTGAATGATTCAATATATTCGTATGAAGCTTAGTATGGGATATGTATGGTATTTATATAAATTCAAATGGGATTTGTATGGGATTGAACATCTGTATTGAATTTGAATCCTGTTACATTCAAAGGGGATCTATTTGAATAAATGTAAATTTTCTTGCATTCTGTTCAACACAAATTGATATTTTTCAAAAAAAAATGACTTCAGCTTGACATGGTAATGAAAAAAAGATCAGCATTTCAACACCATAATAGAAAATGGGGAAAAAATAATACCTACTGAAAATTTAAATGCCAAACTTTGGCCTCCTTACTAGATGTTCTCTGGTGTTCAAATCTGGACGCACAAAAATAATATACAATTTAGGGAAAAAAATGACACCCAGTAATGAACTGCTAGAAGTGAAAATGCTTAAGATGATAGTGCCCAGCATGTATTTCATCCCAGCAGTTATATGCAAATAAGCACATATCAACCAAAAGCAACTGTAGAATAACATGGAGTAGCTCAAATTCCTGGATTCATTGAAAGTATCAGGCAACTTCCTGACCAGCAAAGCCACTGTCAGGGTAGGGATGCAGAGAAACGCTTTATAGGACAAACCAATTTTGTACATCAAAGGAGAAGCCCTAAAACATTTTGGATTGTGCTGATTCCCACGTGAATGCCCACTAATCCATGGGGGACTTATTATCCATCCTATAATAATGAGTATAACATGAAAAAGAGAAGAAAAAATTATGATCATAGTAGGTAAGGCATTTTTTAGCCATTTTGCTAACAGGCGTCCATTGCTGGTGACTTTAAAGGCTAAAATCACAGTGACTGCTTTAGCAAACACTGAAGAAAGAGCAAATGTGAAAAAGATTTCAATCAATCCACGTGCTGCAACACACATGTGAGTTCCAGGTGGTCCAATGAAAAGGAAGGAAGAGATAATATAGAGAAATAGAGAAGCAAGCATGAAATAGGAAAGGTTCCTGTTATTGGCTTTGACAATAGGAGTGTTGTGATGTCGAATAAGGCTCCATAGTACCAAAAGCGTAAGGAGGGAAAGAAAAACAGCAGTGGAAGTTAACAGAATCCCCAATGGCTCATGATAGAATATGTAAGTCAATTTTTTCACAAAACATTCATCATGACTATTGTTAGGATATTCATCTTCTGGGCACTTCTGGCAATGATCAGCATCTGAAAAGGAAATGGGATTTCTCATCTTTTTCAATTTGATTTAATATTTATTAGAAAGCTTTGCCAAAACCAGGATCAAAATTTTGATTAAATAATGCAAGGATGCAGAATATCGCTTTGCTTAATTTCTTCTTGGTAGTTTTTTCACGATCCCATTGGATCATCATAGTTGATGCCTGGGTAAATGCTTTCCTCTCAACTGCCTGTACCTATGGAGGATAAAGCCACACCTGCCTGCTTCTAACTGTGAAATATACCTGGGAACATGTGAGAAAAGGAGCATTGGTCTCCATTGCGGACTAAGTCTCTTTCTGCCTTGGGCCTTCCTGAATCTGTGGCAGTGAGCCTGGACCAATGTGACTGACTGGTCTGCATCACGGCATGGCATGGTCTGGAAAAATGCATTCTGCATATAGCCACTGTGCCAGGCCAACCACCACACTGGTGTTGAAGTTTATATGAGCTTCAGAGCTGGCATTCAAGGACTCTGTTGGCTAAAAAGAAAAATCCCTAGACTTAGAGTCCCTGGGGACCCCATTTCATTGATGTGCTTTGGTGCATTACCAGAATGGGTACAGTGGTAGTCCAGAAAAGAGTGCTGCACATTTTGGGATTCCCCATGGTCCAGACAAGTTGGAGTTGGTATATAAGTAGTCCTCGCTGAGAAGGACTACTAGTTATTCAGATCATTATCCCTCTGATCTGAATTACACTCTGTTCTGTGCAGACCAAACATTCCATCAATACACTGATCCAAACTAATTTGTGTGCTGACAAGGCCCTGAGGTGGACTTCATGGACCCTTGTCAAAGGTCTAAGGGAAGTGCAGAAAGTCTAAGGCTATAAAGCTATAGGTTCTGTGCCTTTTTTAATCTTCCATGATCCAAACCTGCTGTAGTTGACTTGCTAGTAATCCTCAATGTTGAGGACTACTTCTAATATACTCTGTCCTGTGTGGAGGGAGCATACCAGTGGTGAAGCAAGCCTCTCTTATCTGGACTGTTGTATGCTCTTCATGGCTTCTTGTTCCAGATATAAGGTTAGTGCATAAAAACCATAAAGTAGGATTATATTCTACCATCATCTTGCTGAGACCTATTGGAATAAAATACTCTGTGCCCTTCTGGGCTCAGAAAAGAGGTGATATGTCTTTGTCTGTCATTCATGCAGCCCTAGCACACTGTGTGGTACCTTACCACATTCCTGGACAGGACTGAGCAATCTCTGCATTACCAACTGTAGTGGATGGTGCAGAAGTTGCTATTCTTTTCCAGAACTCTTCTGTACTTACTTATTTGGGTAGATATCATATTTTCTGGGCATGGAGCACAACTGTGGCAGCAAATCTGTTTCTTAGCTAGAAAAATCATATGGTATCCAGGATAGCAGATCTCCGCACAGGTGGAATTAGGGTGTCTCTATCAATAAAATGACATTTTAAATGTTCAGTCATTTACACAGACACACATGGACAAGTACATACACACATATTGAAATATAATATGAATATAGGAGGTTAGAAAATGTATATAAAAAATATATAGGGGAACCAGAGACCTTCACTGGAAATGATGACATTCCGTGGCTGATGAGTTTACTCAGTAGCCTTTGATGTGGGACTTTGTCAAAAGCCTTCTGAAAGTCCAGACAGACAATGTCTACTCTCAAAGGCTGTTTCCGCACAGGGGCTAATAAAACCGGATCTCTGGCACCCGGATTTAGTAAAAACTTTTTCCAGGAGAACCGGTTTTAATAACTCCGGATCACAGAGAGATCCGGTTTAACGGGGTAGATCTGGATCTAAGAGATCAGGATCTACCCTGCACCCCTGCCGCCACACACGTGGCGTAGATCCAGATTGGAGGTGGGTGCTGTGCGGAGGCACAGCACCCGGTTCCGATCCGGGACGGAGCCAAGCATAGCGAGCCGGGGGACCTCGCTGCCGCGGCTTGCCCTGGCCCCAAAAGCGGCGGCTCGCCACTTCTGGGGCCAGGGCAAGGCGATAGGTAGGAGCCCCCGGCTCGCCATGCTTGGCTCCAGTGAGCCAATCATGGCAGGCAGGGTGAGGGCCCCCGTTAGTTACACTTGCGCCATGCGGACACATCCTAAATGGATGCGTTTTCACGGCGCAAAACCACTTGAGATGTGGTGTGTAACTAACACCCTTTAGTTACACATTAAGCACGGATAGGTGCGGACGCACCTACCGGAAGTGTGCTAAATAGCCCCCTCTAATGCAGACGCGGCAGCGCCAAACCGGTTTTGCCGCCGAAATCCGCATTAAAGAGGGACGTGCAATGTGGACACACGTGGCCGGAAGTGTGCTAAAAAGGCACATAAAAGCGGACACGCATTTCCCAATCCGTGCTTAATGTGTGTTAAAGGGCCTGTGCGGAAACACCCAAAGAATTCCAACAAGTCTGTAAGGCATGATTTACCTTTGCAGAAGCCATGCTGGCTTTTGTTCAGCAATGCTTGTTCCTCCATGTGAACCCTAATTTTGTCTTTAATGATAGTTTCCATCATTAAACAAGTTAAATGAAGAACAAGCTAAAGAATGTATGATAACAAGGACTAGGAATTTTAGTTAAGTATTCAGAAGGGTCAGTTGGAAAAACACTTTATATTAATGTTATGAATAATGTTTAATGTTTTTCAGAAAAATATATAGCAGAGGATCAACGGTAGGGATGTGTATGAATTTTTTCATGTTCAATTTGTATTTGTTTGACTAGATCCCCTTTGAATATGTAAGGATTCAATTTGATATGAATCAAATCCCTGCTACAAGTCATCTACAAGACACCTACACGTACCATACATATCCCTATGTGTACCCTATGTACCTGATCTGAAAGTGTCAAATTTGCTCTTAAACAACTTTGAATCCATTCTGAATCTTCTTTGGATCCATTTTGGATCCACTGAAGCCTCCTTTGTACCTCCCCAGGTTCACCCATGTAACGAAGCTTCATGCAAATGTATAGAAGCATTCAATTTATATTCAAATGCCAATCTTTGAATGGACCAACATTTGATAAAAATTTGGACAAATTTTGAATGTGATGAATATTTGTGCCCATCCCTAATCTATAGTACATACTTAAAGCATACCAAATATTAAAAATGTATCAGGAAATTGAAATGGAAAATTTAGAGCACAAGAGAGTACTTTTATCATATGTGGTGGACATGCATTAAAGCACAAACTTCTGGTTGAAAATATACAGATATGTAAAAGAAATAAAAAAATGAATGTTCCTTATGGACCAGAATTGTCTTTATTAGACATAATTAGTGACAACTTACATAATGTTAATGTCCCTGGAGAGTGAAGTGTGAATTTCCACTTTTTTAGGCCTCCTAGGACATCAGCACCCCTTCCACAGGGATGTACACTGATGTGAGGGCTTCATTTTATGATGATCATTGAAAAAGAACAGCATTCCAATGCTACAACAGGTGGCATGGGTCAGGGCTGTTCTTATTGGTAAATTTGGAGACTCTGAAGACTTGGAGCTTTCATTCCTGGCCTTCAATGTCTCTTATAAGAGAGGTATACTGGGTATAATTTTTTTTTTTGGGGGGGGGAATAGCTTTTCCCACCACTATTTCAGAGCAGCATGTTTTGGCAAATAGCTTTTCAAAAGACAAATCAATGGGAGCAAACCATACTTCAGAATGAAAAAAAATCTAAAAAGAAATACGAACACATTATTAAAAACACATTAGAAAGACTTAGAAACAGGGAAAAATGAAAGCACTTTCAACTGTTTGTCAGAATTGTAAAAGTACAGAAGGAAAAACAAAGGGTGAATACAGGAAGGGTGATTGCAAGCTCTGCTACAACTGTGCCAGCATTTGACAGCCTTGAGATACTGTGGTGAGAGCTGCTTCTCTGAATGAACAAAAGATCAAATTAGTTTCTGTATGACAATGTTGAAAAGACTCTGGTGGACCACTCTGTGGGTCAGGATGCTGGATTAGATGGTCTGTGGCCTGATCCAGCATGGCCTCTCTTGTGTTCTTTTGTGATTATGAGGGGATTTTGGCAGTGCAGTTTGAAAATCTTTTGTGGGGAGACTGAAGGAACTAAAACACCAAGTTACTACTAATAGAGGACCCTAAACTAACAGGGAATCACTCCCCAGTTCACTTCGGTTTTGTGTATGAGGTCTTTGCCTGAGATGAAAATACAGTTCCAGGAAAGTTTCCACAATGGAGAAGCAGAGGAAGTAGTTTTCAGGAATCAGCAATAGGGTAGACATTTTCCAAAGTTCCAGAGTCCAGATTTAGTTGGGTTGCTTCTGGGTGATCCTTCTTAGTAAAAGTGATGGATTACACAGCCGGGGGGGGGGGGGGCTAAAATGTGGTAGCCAGCCGCTGGAATCAATGACCATGAACAATGTGGAGGGGGGGATTTTGGTGATGGAAAGTTGTAACTGGATCCCAATTCTGAGGCATTTAATCACTAATCTAACCATGGCTGCTCTCATGAAAACCTAAGGAAATAGCGTAGGTGCAGAACAAAATGTGAGAAAAAGGTTGAGAATTTAAAATAGACCATTGCGACTGTGGGGTCATGTGCACAGTCAATGCGCTGCACTGTAGATGCAGTGGCCGGCTATCACATCTCTTGGGCTGTGATGATGACTTCTAGATGTCATGAAATGGTAGGGGAAATGGAGTAGAAAAGAGGACACAAAAGCCAGTCAAATGGGCAACATCACCTCAATTCAAATTAAATCAGAGTTAATCAACACATCTGATGGTCACATTTCTGTTTTCACACCTGGATGTTTGTTGGACATTGCAGTTTCCCAAGATTTTGAAATGACAGGGATGACACCTTTTAGATCTCTTTTACCATTTGGCTGAAAGTGTAGTAGTTTCTACCAGTTCTGTTAGGCTGGCACTGTTTACTGCAAGCCAGACCCTTTTAGCTTTGATTGCTCTCCTGACTGCTTTATTCAGAAGTGATTCCTCATAGGCAGGAGGAGGGGTGAGTCACATGAAAAAAATCCAAATTGTGTATTAAAATGAGGTGATTGTCCCCAAAATGGTATCTGTCTGACATAGTGTCCCAATTCTCTGCTTGTCTTTTCCTTTTTTTCTTTTCTTTTCCAAATGCTTTCAACATCTCATTGTTTTATGGGCACTTTGGAAATAGGCAGCTCCTTGCCATATGGAAGGTAGGCATTCATCCTTCCAAAATGACTATACATTGAGATGAGATTTACTTTGTCTTCCAAAACAACTGTGACTTCAACTTGACATGGTCACGGGAAAAAGAAAAATCAGCATTTCAACACCGTAATAGAAAAGTAGGGGGGAAATAACACTTACTGAAAATCTACATACCAAACTTTGGCCTCCTTAATAGATGTTCTCTAGTATTCAAATCTGGGCGCACAAAAATAATGTACACTTTAGGTAAAAAAATGAAACCCAGTAAGGCACTGCTACCAGCAAGAATGCATAAGACGGCAAAGGCCAACATGTATTTCAATGTAGAAGTTGTATGTAAATAAATGAATATCACCCAAAAGCAGCTGTAGACTAACATGAAGTAACTCAAACATCTGGATTCATTGAAGGTATCAGGCAGCTTCCTGGCCAATAAAGCCATAATCAGTGTAGTAATGGAGATAAATAATTTATAGGACAGGAGAATTCTGTCCAGTTTAGAATTCCTAAAACATTTTGAAGTCACCAGTTTCCCATGGGAATGCTCATTAATCCATGGGGGACGTATTGCCCATCTTACAATAATGATAATAACATGAGAAAGAGTAGAAAAAAACATGACTGTTGTAGGCAAGGCATTTTTTAACCATTTTGCTATCTGGCTTCCTTGGCTGGTTATTTTAAAGGCCAAAATCACAGTGAGTGCTTTACTAAAGACAGAAGAAAGAGTGAAACTGAAGATAACACCACTCACTCCACACCATGCAAGGCATGTATGGATTCCAAGTGGTCCAATGAAAAGGAGAGATGAGATGATATAAAGAAATAGAGAAACAAGCATGAAATAGGAAAGGTTCCTGTTGTTGGCTTTGACAATGGGGGTGTTGTGATGCCAAATAAAGCTCCCTAGCACTGCAAGGGTAAGGAGGGAAAGGAAAGCAGCAATGGAAATGAACAGACTCCCCAATGGCTCTTGATAAGCAATATAAGTCAATTTTTCACCAAAACATTCATCATGACTTTTGTTGGGATATTCATCTTCTGGGCACTTCTGGCAGTGGTCAACATCTGAAAAGGAAACGGAGGCACTCATCGTTTCTCTTCCATTTAATGCTTACTATAAATCCTTGAGAAAGAAGGTTTGTCAAAACCAGGATCAGAACTTTTGGTTAAGTGATGCAAGGATGACGAGCACGTCTTTGCCGACTTCCTTTTTGTTAGCTTCTTCATGGTCCCATGGGATCATGATAATCGACATCTGGGTACATGTGGTCCTTTCAGCTTCATGGAGGATAGAGCTACACCTGCCAGCTTATAAGTGTGAAATCTACTTTGTAACATGCCAGCAAAAGACTAGCAGCTCTGTGCCAGTGAACCTGGACCAGTGTGGCCCACCTGTCTGTATCATGACAAGGCATGTTCTGGAAGAATGCCATCTGCATACGTGGTCCTAAAACTAGCCCTTGCACTGGCCTTGAAACTTGTATGAACTTCAGAGCTGGCCTCCAAGGACTCTGATGGATAGGAAGGAAAATCCCTGGGTGTGCTTTGGTTCATCACCAGAATGGGTCCACTGGTAGTCCAGAAAACACTGCTTTGCATTTTGGAATCCTCCATGATCCAGACAAGGTGGAGTTGGTTTATAAGTAGTCCTCAATGAGAAGGACCACTAGTAATTTAGATCATGAGCCCACTGATCTGAACTACACTCTATCTTGTGCAGACCAAACATTCCATCAATAGACTGATCCAAATTAATTTGTGTACTGACAAGGCCCTGAGGAGGTCTTCATGGACCCTTTCCCCACTTCTAGGATAAGTGCAGAAAGGCTAAGCCTATAAGCCTATAAGTTCTGTGTCTTTTTTAATCCTCCATGATCCAGACCTGCTGGAGCTGGTCTGCTTGTAGACCTCAATGTCAAGGATTACTTCACATTTAAATCAGGGACCCACTGATCTGAGTTACATTCTGTCCTGTGTGGATAGAGTATACCAGTGGGGGAGCGGGCCCCTCTCTATTGTGTGCACTTTATGGCCTCTTGTTCCATATCTAAGGTAAGTGCATAAAGGGCATAAGGTAGGATTCTATTTCTGCCATCATCTTGCAGAGACCTGTTGATGGAAGGAATAAAATACTCTGTGTGCTTCTGGGGTCAGAAAATAGGTGAGGCCTCTTTCTTTCTCTTGCAGACAGCACAGGCAGTACAGGCAGCTGTAGTGGATGGTGTGGAGCTGCTATTCTTTTTCAGCACTCTTGTGTACTTACTTATTTGGGTAGAGATCATCTTTTCTGGGCATGGAGCACAACTGTAGCAGCAAATCTGTTTCCCAGCTAGAAGAATCTTGTGGTATCCAGGGTAGCAGATCTCTGCACATGTGGAAGGAGGGCGTCTCTATCAATAAAATGACATTTTAAATGTTCAGTCATTTACGCAGCGACACACACACACACACATATATTCAGAAATAATGAGTATAGGAGGTTAGAAAATCTATATAAAAATATAGGGGAACCAGTGACTTCCACTGGAAGGATGGTGGTAGGTGACATCCTTCTACATGGTTTTGGGGGAAATGGTTCACTCAGGACTACTGCATTGGGATCTTTTACATAGAGGTTTAAATAAAACACCAGAGCAGTTTGACCCAAAGTTAACCAGCTCTCACACTTGTCAATGCTAGTTAATTACGGCCCATGCCCAGCATGATCGGTCACTCACCTGTGACTTGTCCCAGGGCTGGTCCTCTTTAGGGTGCCACCATTTTGATTGTGGCACTCATCGCAACTGTGCATGCATCAGTCCCATCACTATGATGACACTGATGCTCTGCACTCAGGCAGCTATGTCTATGGTCATCCGAGGTTCCAGTGTGCTTGTGTGGCACCCCAGATGACCCTAGAGCACTGGAAAAGGTGTGAATGATCACCACTGGATGTGCCAGGTAAGTAATTAGTTAAGGTTAGTAAAGGTATGGAGCACTATCTTGTGTCCAACACCTAGTGCAGGGTTAGGGAATGTATCATATGTAGTTAAAGCATACAAAGTATCAAAAATGTATCAGCATATCTCAAATAGAAATTGCAAATTTAGAACAAAAGAAGGTACTTTTATAATATGTGGTGGACCAGCATTAAAGCACAAACTCTGGGTTGCAAATATACAAAAGAAATTAAAAATGAATATTCCTTATAAACCAGAATTGTATTTATAAGGCATAATTGGTGACAATCTATATAATGCTAATGTTTTAATCAAGTAATTGATTGTTGCAACTAGAATTGTTTATGGCCCAAAATGGAAAGATGAAAGAATACCTATGCTGTTGCTTAAAATGGTTGATTTCACTGAGATGTACAAACTGAGAAATTTATTAGAAAACAGGACAGTGGATAAGTTTGTTTTTTAAAAAATTGGAATATTGACTAAAAAAGATAATGTCAGGATGAGCGAATCCCCACAGCAAGCTTATTTCACTTTCCCTAAACCGAAATAATAGAACCGGATGCAAACGCGAGTTTGCCTGTTCCCATTACTTTTAACTTAATTGCGTTCAGTCCAGATTCTGAGGATCGTACGTGGCGTACGTGACTCAAGGAGGGACTCAAGTGGCTACTTTTTAAAAGCCGCTTTTCAGGGCTGCCCTGCCCTCTTCCTCCTGGCATGGACGCGCCACCCATAAGGGACCCCTTCACCGAGCCTAACTGGGTGGCTGGGTGGCTGCTGCTTCCATGGATGGAGAAAAAATGGCAGCGGGCAGCCAGCAAGCGATTCTTTCCCCTCCTCTCCCCATTGCTCAGGGCACTTAGCAGCAGCGGCGACTAAAGCCCCTTTGCTTTAAACATTCAGATTTAGCTGCTTTCCTCCCTTTCCCTTTCTAAAGTCAGAACTCCAAAGAGCTAGAATTGTGCAAAATTGCAACATTGTTATTCCAACCATCAAGGTGTGAAGTGGTTCCAGCGCTACAGTGTAGCGATCCCTGTTAAGTGGATTTTTACACTGAAATCACTGTCTTTGGAAGCAAGCTATTGGGAGAGGGAAACCCTAAATATGGATTATCATCTCTTAAAATGGTACTGTCCACACAGTAAAAAATGTAAAACGTTTCAAGCGCACGATCCAGAGTGAGACCTGTTGAAATCAGGATTGAGATTCACCACGCTTTGGGGTGGTTTAACACAGGAAAAGCGTGTTAAGCCAAACTGCTGTGTGGACTCCAAGGACTGAAAACATTTTGAATCCGAGATAAGGTTGCCGTGAAGACAGGGCCGATGTGGCCTGGGTGTAGGGAAAAAGCTATTTCCATCCACATGTGGTGGACCATTGTCAGAGTCCCATATTTTTGCATGAAGTGGGGATGAAATGCACCATATATTGGGTGAAAGGATTAGTATAGCTCAGGTGTTTCCAGGCACAGTCAGGGAAAACAAAGACTTTCACAATAGCAGAATGCTGCTAATTATGACATGTTTCTACTTTGGCCACACAGAGAAAATTTGTGAACTTAAAGTGTCATCTATCACAATTATGCACGGTGGTTATGCTATTTTAAAAGAAGTCTATATATTTATTTTAAAGGGATCAAAATATGAATCAAAACTTCTTACCCCATTGAACTGTGGATTCCACATAATGGCATCCTCATTAATGTTGAACTCTGTAATGTCAGGATATCTGATTTTGATCTTTCCAACCTGGATTTTATGGAAGGAGGCATTTGAATAGATTACCCAATTCATGATATCATAGTGTGCATGCGTTCCCATTTCTCTATGGAAAAATACCTCCTCACCTGCACTGTTATTGAATCTGATGTTCTTCAAGAATGAATGAAGCTAAATTGAAAAAGAACAAAAGAAATCCACTTAATTTAATTTTTTGGATCAGGATGCTGGGTACTTAGGAGGAGTCTTGTCTTGCTTCAACTTCCTTTCTGAAGCTAGAAGGAAGTAGAAAGACCAGAAAGGTTCCTAGTTGCTCCTCACTGCTTATCTTTCCTTTCATCTGGGGTGATAATAGATAAACATGTGTGTTCACAAATAGATGGAAGGGAAGCTACCAGTGTCAATTGAGCTGCCTAGTTCATAAATTCCATGTATAATAAGTATAGTAAATAGGTGAGATATGGTCTTTGGGCATTGGATGTTTGTGGGGTAGTGTCCCTCAGGCATGGTCTCCAGCATTTGCATTGCAAGTGCCAGCCTCTCTCAGAACTAACTGGAATCTACCTTGCCTGGTCACATCTTCAGTGGATCCAGAGCTGATTCAAAGTGGATTTAGAAAGGATTCAAAGTGGGTTTGATGCATTCGGAGACGTACGAATAACTCTGACATTTGTTAAGGTGGGGAAACGTATCAGATATGTATCAAATTTTCATCAATAGATTTGTATAAAATAGAATTTTACCACAATCGAATGTGATCTATTTTTACAAATAAGGATTTTTGAACATTTGTTTTGTTTTGAATTGAATGCCAAAAAACAAAACAAAAAACACCACATTTGTGCACATCACTAGTCATAAACCTGGGCATGCAAAATGATTTTTTATTTTTTTGCACACAAACCATCAAATGGAGCATTTCTTAGGTCAGTGATGACGAACCTTTTGAGCTCAGTGTGTCAAAATTTGCAAGAAAACCTAGCTTAACTCAGGTGCTGTGTCACATCTAGAAATATCCATAATTTTGTGATATTTATAGCTCTAGTAAAAAAGTTATATTTTTGATATATGTATTTTATTAAAAGCAAAAACAAATAATTCTTTACATTAGTGACTTTTGTTGCTAAATCTTCAATTGAAAGTCGGTATTTCATACACTTCAAGAACAAGCAAGCACTACACGTCCAGGTGCCAGGGTGACCATGCGTGTCACCCAAAAGGGCTTGGCGTGTCACCCGTGACACGCGTGTCATAGGTTGGCCATCACCGTCTTAGGTCATTATGTAAGTGTTTAGACATGATTAGCCATGGCCATGATTTCAAAGATAGGAAAGGTCTGCAAGAAACAGCTTGGTTTTAAATGTAAAGTGCTATTAAATGCAAATTTACCATAAGGCATATAACTTATTCTGCAAGTGCACAATATCTGGAAACATTTCGTTTATTTGTGAAGTTCCTACCTGCCATGGTTGGAGATTCTGAAATTTCCAGCCACCCTCAACAACTAACTCTTTTTCTTTGCCTCTTGTTGTGTAAAGGGACTGCAGAGCAAATGTCACAGCATGGACAGCATTGTAGATGTTGTAACTCTGCCCAGACATCTCCATGTCAAGTGCTGACCCAGGGAGGCTTTCCAGCTTCTCCATCCCAGTACAGTTTTTTCCAGATGTTCCACAATTCCCAACAGCAGGGAGGCAACAGTTGAATGCAACTTGCCAGAAGTCAAGGAGGAAATCAGATGACTTCCTGAAAGGATTTATAGTCTGGACAAATTTTTCAAATCCTGGTACCACACTGGCATGGAATGAGAGGGACAAAGTGCCATTCAATATTTGTAATATGGGGGCAGTTTTTTCAATGTCCATGGGATTAAATTCATGGTGACCAATTATAATCCATACCATTTGTCTGATGTAGCTCACTTTCAGTTCATCATATCCTAAAACTTTCAGAACTAGACTGAATACCTGAACGTTGTTATAGACAATGGTTACATTAACTGTTGAGAAGAGACTGAAATATATATGCTGTACCTTAGGGAAATCAGTTGCAGCTTTCAAAAGCAGCTGGAGTGTAGGCACCCTTTCCACAAATGATGTGCAAATGTTATGTTGGTTCAGCAAAGATAGAAGGTGGGACAGATTAGGTTCTGTATCAATATCTTCTGCCACAAGGACTCCAGTCCAGGACCATCTGAAATGCTGAAAGAGTTGAGCTACTCCAAGAAAAAAAGAAGTATCTCTTGGTACCATCTGGTAGAAATACGGGAATTGGATTTGGTCACTCTGTCGCTGGTTGAAGAATTCATAACCAACCTAGGAGGAGAGAAAATATATGATGTATTCAAGGAAAATAATTTCCTGTAACGTTTATTAAAACCTTTCACTAATTTTGCCTCACTATCCCCCCAAAATAAAGTTCAGTACTATGAGATGTTGAAAATGTATGTTTCGTAATAGTTTGACACCATGGGATTTTTGTTTGTTTGTTTGTTTGTTTTTCCCTGTGTGTCCTTATATTACCCTTTTCATACATTCCACTATTACTCTCATAGAACTTTCAATAACTGATGAATACTTAAACTATTCCTTGGGTGGTTTATTTTGTTTATATTAATGAAATGCAGAACAAAGAGCATGAAAGATGTGGAGATAACCTGTTAGGATATGCAACATGTTTATAGACATCTGTTTCCTTTGAATCCTGAAAAAGCATTGTGTTCTTACTACCAAGAGATGGTCATGGAGGACTGAATAGTCCTGGTTGGACTAATTTTAATCCCGATACAGGGCCAAGTGTGCATTCTGGTCTGTTCCCATTTGCCTGACAACAAACCAATCTGAATCCAAATACTGCCATTCCCACTCATGGAGAACAGGACATTTTGGCCTCAGACCCCCTTATGCAAACCCTGTAAATAAGCCTGCGCTGGTCAATCAGCTGAGTGGAAAAACACAGGGAGATCATAAATCAATGACCCTTTCCCTTTCACTCACTCCCTTTCAGACTGGAGGTTCCCAGTAATGATACCTCCATCCACGTTACTGGGAACATGTTTGAAAAATGCCCTTTCACAATGGATTGTGAGGAGAGGGATATAGGAGGTGTGAACAGAAACAGGACTGTGTGTCAAAAGATATTCAGAGTGCCCTGAACAAACCGAAGCAGTTTCTGCTATTCAAAGATAGTCATGCAAATAATTTATCAAGTCCATGAGAATGAACCAAAAGCTGCCTTCTTGATGTAAGTGCACAAAAGTGGTTTTTGCTATTTATTATTGATTTGCCCCAAGTCACCCTTCCTTAGTTCATCCCATTCAGCTGTTTTGTTCACAGTTTTACCTGCGGAACCTTGAACACATTGAGGACATTGGCCATGTGGGTGGAATCTCGAGAAAGGAGCCCATCCAGGATTCCCAAAGGCATCTTATCTCTCCTATGCATGTAATTGGGAAGGCACTTTGATCCTGAGAACAAATTGTCCAAAACATTCCAGGGAGTTTTACTTTCAATGACGAACTTGCCATATACCTTAAATCCTAGGGTGACGTTGGGCAAAAGTCCAACATTTTCATTGATTTGTTGAATGGCAAAAGCAAGGGCCAGGACTCGCTGGAAGCTTTTCAGAAGGGGCCTAAAAGGACATTTTAAAAGAAAGAGAGATATGCTACTTTGCAAAAAACTATTGTAATTTAAATTGTGTGGAATGCAAGAATATATATTGATCTATGCATACAGAACCACATAAGATGAAACTGTTAAATAATAACTTAAGAAGTTCCATTTGAGCAAAGAAAGCATTAAACAAATATTTAAACATATAAATATAACTTATATGCAGGTTAAATATCCTACAAAAGTAATGCTCAGTGCAAGCTTCTCTAAACTGGTTTTGGCCAGTGTGGTCTTGATATTACATGCCTGTCTTTATGTGATCATTTTCATAGTGGACCTTCATTTTTCATTCTTGTAAGGCTTGGCAGCTCTGAGGTTGCCTTATGGGAGGTTCTGAAGGGGAAACTGACACTGGGTGGTGGTCTGTCCATAGAAATAGTGCTCGGGGAAGCAGAGGCATCAATTTATTGCTCCTCCAATTGGGCCAGCAGCTTACAAACTGGCGTCCAGCAAGTAAATTGCCTTCTTCATGCCTCTGATTCCTCCTTCTTCCTATGCTTAGATGTCCACTTCATGCACTTGAGAGGCATTCTCTACAAGCTGAATTGCTCCTTGTTGTAGCACATAAATGAGCTTCCTGGCCTCACAATCTAGTCAGATTAGTTTATAACATTTACATTTAGTTCCCCAAGATTGTAAATTGGTGTGAAGATTATTCAACATACCTTACGGAGAAAGAGTGTCCCAGTTTAACTTCATCACCAACACGATTATAGGAGTTGTTCAGATCCATGCTTTTTGGGCTACTTAAAGTGCCATTTGGAGTTTTGCTAAAGGTTGGTGGCATCATGAGAAACAGAAGCAGAAAGAAAAACAGCTGCAGACCACTACTCCACTTCCACTGACATACTTGCACTGCCATCAAGATACCCAACAGCAACACTAGAAGATGCACAAATCTGAGCAGAAGCCAGACAGAACCAGCTTCCAAGCCCATAATGGTGCATTGGTTCAATGAATGCCACCTTTATATGTTTGTCACCTAAAGCATGAAGTACAGAATCTCCACTGGTAGAGATATTAGATCATAATGATGCAAACCTTTAAATACAGCAAAGGTAATCATTTGATCAAGGTCTTCTCCCTTAAGCCCAGGGAGATTCCTGTTATTATCAGCTCAGCCCTAGCATTTTGTGTGTCTGCAGAGTAAGTAAACACGAGGACCTGATAATTGGACCAATTGCAGAGTGAAAAGCTATAGGTGGAAGGAAAACTCTCCCAGGTGAACAATCATGGATGTCGTGATGGGAATGCCTGGATTCAAAGGACAATTTGGTCCATGCCCTACTGAAGACAGTGCTTTGGTGTTCTTTTTCTCCTTCATGACTGATTAGCTTCATGTTTCAATAGAACTTCAGGCTTAAGATTGCACAACTATGATATAGTTTTGTTAAATCCAGAAGGTAAAAACAGAGGGTGGGTGTAATGAGAGGGGGTTTGCCAACAGAGGACACAGAAAGACCTCTGCTGTACCTGTGTCACACTTTGAAAGGCTTGCAGTACTGCAATGAGGGCTGTTTCTTTGAATCAAACAGAGGTCAAATCAGTCTCATGCAATTGTTGGCCCACTGTGCCAGAATGGTGGAAAAGATGGGGTGAAAGTTGACAGGCTTGTGTGAGAAGACTGAAGTAGCTAAATTCCAACTGAGAGGAACCTGTACTAATAGGAAATTACCCTCTGGTGCAATGTTGCTTTGTATACAAGGTTTGGAATGTGAGGGACAAAGTGCTATTCAACATCTGCATGGGAACAGTTTTTCAGTGTCTGTGGGATTAAATTCATGGTGACCAATTATAATCCATACCATTAGTTGGATGTACCTCTGTTTCAGGTCATCATATCCTAAAACCCAGTTGTAATGCCCACGGGTTTGGTGGGACTTAGCGGGAGTGAGATGTTTAGAATTAATGAATGTGTAGTGAACACAAAACTGTCTACACCAGTTAATGTGGGGTCAAAGTGTTATAAACTGAGCGGTATAGAGGTACGTGGAGAGAGATTTCTCCCCAGCAACAGCCACTTGAAATGGCCACTTGAAATGTTCAAAGTTAAAAGAGATACTGATACAGTGACCCACAATGTAGGCAGTGATTTTGAGGCTGAAGCCGTAGGTGCCCACAATGCAGTGCCAAAGGAAGTTGAAAGGAATACTCAGGTGGAAACAGATGATGAACTGGACAATAATGGTGATGCAAATAAACAAAGCGCTCAAAATGTTATACTTCCAGAAAAGGAACAAACTTTGTGTCATGAGGTAGCTTATGACTCAGAGGGAGCCTGGGAACTTGGAGATGAAGTAGAATCCATATTCAAAGATAGTATTGAGAAAGACGTTGCAACTGAGAAAATACTTTTGTCTCAGGGCACGGCTGTTTGTGAGGATAGCAGCATTGAACTACTAGAGAGAGCAGTAACCAAAGTTATCCCAGAAGTAATTGGCAAGATACAGAATAAACCACTGTCTGGTCATGAGAAAGTTGACTTAGTAACTTCTAGGGGTCTTCCACTTGATGACAAAGTCGCAAAATCAGAAGTGAAGCTGTCTGAAAGTGAACTTGCCAGAGGCAGCATTTCACAAGATACTAATACTAAGGGGTGTGCACATGTAAAAAAGAGAGAGACCCAAGGTGTTTTAAAGCAGTTACCCATTAAAAAAGAACGGGAGCAAGAAAAAGAAGTGTCCGAACAAGCTGATACAGAGCAACCTGCTCTCAAGGAATATATGGGAAAAGAAAAACCCATACCACAAGGAACAAGGATAGAATATGTCTTACCAGAAACTTATCTGGAGGAAGCAGTTACTTATCCTGAACAGTGGTCACTGCAATGGCCTACTGAAAGTATAAGCAAAGAGTCTGAAGTAGACTTGAAAAGGAAAAGTGGCCAGAACTCTGCAGAAAGTTTTGCGCACAGTCAAGAATGTCTAAGGGAGATTGAATTTGAAGCAAAGACTTCACTGGAAGCAGAAAGTGTTGATCAGAGATTCCTAAAACCAACCATTGATGACATCATCATTGAAAAGAAGAAAGAGGAGAGACAAACTGGGGAAGCAGAACTTGTTCGTGAACAAACAGATGCCAAACCTAGTAAATACTGGCTAAAAGACACAGAACTGAGCCATGAATTAAAGCTGACTGAACCTAGCAGCAGAGATTCAGCAGCAGCGGAACCTCAGGAAGGCATTACTGAAGAAGTTAAACTACTGATGTCTCGAGACACAGCCAAGATACAAGGAGCGAACTTTAGCCAAAGAGGCAATGATCAACTCTTGCATCGAGCACTAATCGCCCAGAAGAAGCTCAGCGAACCCAGAGCGGCTGGGAGACGCGCATCACAAAGAAGACAATGGAAGAACGCAGCAGGAGCAATGGACGAGGAGGAAGTGTCCAGAAAAACCGAAGAAGAATAAAGACTTTTAACAACTGAGTCACCTTTGACTGTATAAAGTGCTCTAGAGTTAATTGTTGAAAAGTTCTTAGTTCGAATTTAGCTTAGCGCAAGGTTTAAAGAAAAAAAATGATAAATCTTTTTTTTCAAACCCAGGGTAAAGGAGTTGTAATGCCCACGGGTTTGGTGGGACTTAGCGGGAGTGAGATGATTAGAATTAATGAATGTGTAGTGAACACAAAACTGTCTACACCAGTTAATGTGGGGTCAAAGTGTTATAAACTGAGCGGTATAGAGGTACGTGGAGAGAGATTTCTCCCCAGCAACAGCGGGAGGGGGGAATGGAACTCTTGGGAGGAGCCGACCAATCAGGTGGAGGCTAGCGGAGACAGAGCATATATAAACAAGAGCAGAAAAACCGTTGGTTGTTCTGTATCTGGGGCTTGACTTAGAAAGGAGTTAGACAGTGCAGATCCGGGTCCTGAGGGGAATCTAGAATAGAGATTGATCAGGGTCCTGAGTTAGGAAAATAAGTAATATGTACGGCTGGTGTTGAACTTGATGCAGCATAAGAGTTGTAAACCAATAAAGTTACTTTTGTTTCCAAGACATTCTGCTTGAGGCCTGATTCCTGGCACAGATGCTCAAGGGAGGGGGAAGTGTTGTCATGGAGATATAATGGCAACAGTGTAACCTAAGTGTTGGAGCTCAGCTCAGAAGAAGAAAAAGGCCTAGAAACCTACTATTTAAAAGAGGATTTGAAGTCTGTGGCCTTAGTGGCCCGACTGAAGTGAGCTAGACGCCCGGCTGGGGCTTAATATTTGGTGGCCCCCGTCTGTGGGCATCACACCTATGAACTAGAGTGAAGAACTGGGCATTTTCATAGACAATGGTTACATTGACTGTTGAGAAGAGGCTGAAATATATCTGGTGTAACTTAGGGAAATCAATTGTAGCTTTTGAAGGCAGCTGGAGTGGACACCCTTTCGACAAATGATGTGCAAATGTTATGGTGGTTCAGCAAAGACAGAAGGTGGGATAGATTAGAGTCCATATCAACACTTTCTGCCATGAAGATGCCTATCCAGGTCCAACTGAAATGTTGAAAAAGTCAAATTACTCCAAGAAAGAGAGAAATATCACTTGACACCATCTGGTAGAAATACGGGAAGTGGATTTGGTCACTCAGTTGCTGACTGAAATGTCCATAACCAATCTAGGATGAATAAAGAAAAGTTTAATGTATTGAAATTAAAATAATTTTCTCTTTTAATGAAAGTTTCCACTAATTTGGCTCTCCTATCCTTCAAGAATAAAGTTTGCTACTATGAGATGGTCAAAAACTATTTTTAAGGTTCTCAGTAGTTTGAAACATTTTTATTTGGGTTTTTCTCCTCATTTGACTTTAGTTTACCTTCATCACTCATTGCTCCAATTTTCTTGTGCATTGCACACAAGGAAAGATAATGAGAGATGGGGAGGTAAACTGTTATGAGATGCAACATGTTTATAGGAAAGTAGTGCCTTTCTGTCCTGAATAAGCTCTGAGTTCTTATTGCCAAGGATTGATTATGGAAGACTGGAATAATAGTAACACAAAAAATAGAAGCACTGTCCAAATTTCAGAGGTTTTCTGGCCCATTTTTAATCAATTCCATGTAAATGAACCAAATGATATAAAGCATGCAATAGGTATCTTTTAGATCAGGGTTTCCCAAACTATGGGTTGCGACCCACTGGTGGGTCGCAAGCAAATATTGAGTGGGCCCTGCCTGTTATTTGAAAAGTCCTTTATTCATATTGGTAATGGTTAAATTTCCTAGAGGTGGTTCCTGAGTTGGTAAACTTATATTAGATGGGTCGTAGGCCAGACAACTTTGGGAACCACTGTTTTAGATATTTATTATGAGATTGGCATAAGCCAGCCTTCATCAGTTCTTTGTAGTATTACCTGGGGAACCTTGAACACATTGAGCACATTGGCCATATGGGTGGAATCCTGGGAAGGTAGCCCATCCAGGGTTCCTAATGACATCTTATCCCTCCTATGCCCATAATTGGGAAGGCACTTTCATCCTAAGAACAAATTGTCCAAGACTTTCCAGGGAGTTTTCCTTTCAATGAAGAACTTGCCATAGACCTTGAATCCCAGGGTGATATTGGGCAAAAGTCCACTATTTTCATTAATTTGTTGCATGGTAAAAGCAAGGGACATGAAGCTTTTGTGAAGGGGCCTAAAAGGACATTTTAAAAGAAAGAGAGATATGCTGCTGTGGTAACCACAAAGGCTGCACAGGTTTTCCCCTGGCTTCAAGCTTCCATTTCTCAAGCCTCAGAGAAAAATAGGTGTGGCTGCTTTCCTGTCCCATGGGCTTGTGGTGTACACTCAGCAACACCAGGGGCGGGACTCTTTCCGCTCCAGGTGGTAGCCTCTGGGTATAGTGGCGTTAGCAACTACACGGCACCTGTCTTCTCTTCCTGCCTGCCACAGGATGTGATATCAGAAGGACTTCTGACCTGCTCGGCTGATGTGGCTCGACCTATCCCATCCCTGGATTGTGGCTTTACATCATTTCCTCCCCACCTCCACTCACTGCTGTATTTAAGCCCGGGAAAATTAAACTCTTGGTCTTTCTGCCTGCACCCTGCCTGACGACTCGTCATTTAACATCTCCCAGCTGATCATCCACCATTACACATGTGGTGGACTGAAAAGTGCAGGGGTTACAGACTGACCATCAGAGTGGCTCTTTAGAGCTGCTACACCAGCATCGCCAGCATAACGCTTGCCCCCATTGGGCAGCAGTGTGCTTTGCTGCTCCCCATTGTTCCCCAGCCTGATCCTGGCTGATGCAGGTGGCAGGACCCCAGGGAAGCAGCCCAACTGGACTCCCCACCTTTGGGTGCAAGGCAGCCAATCGAGAGAGGCCAGAGGAGGGTCTTCAGCCTGAACGAGTTGAGTACACTTCTCCATTCATGCGTAGCCAGGGAAAGGATGTGTTTGGAATGCATCCTTTACCTGCCAGTGCAGATGGGGAAGTGTACTCAGCCCATTTGGGCTGAAGCGTCCTGGGGCGTTTTCACCATAGTGCGAAAACGCCTCATGAGGTTTCATTCCTGGCCTTCAGTTTTGGGGAAATAGCTACCTTGGGCACATTCTCAAAGTAGGACTCTTGGGCTAATGACTTTCAAAAGAAGAAAGGAATGAGAGTGGACCACAAAAATAACATGCAGGCAGCACAGAATACTTTAGAATGAAAAATTCTTCAAATAGAATAGCAACACTTTATTAAAACACAATAGAAAAGCTTAGAAACATGAAAAACATGACAAAAATTTTCAAAAATATCAATTTGGACTAGATAGGTTGTGGCCAGATCCAGTAGAGCTCCCTGTATCTTCTTATGGAGGGAAGTTTGCCAGGGAAGATTAAAAGGCATGGATGTGGAGAATGAAATAGCTAAACCCCCAACTAACTACTAAGAGAGGAGTCTAAATGAGAAATATGCACAACACCCATTTCCCCTGTTTGATTCAATACAAATCGAACAGGGGAATATTTGGCTTCATGTGAAGCCCCATCCGTGACTGTGGAGGGCTTTAATCCCTGCCTCATGCAGCAAAATACCCGACTCATCACGAATGATGCCTAATGTCCCTGGAGCCCCTTTTGATGGCACATCAAAATGTGTGCTAAAGAGTGATGCAATGCAAGGAGCCTAAGCTGTGTTCTGCATCAGTTGAAGCAAACCACACAAGCTGCATTGCAATTGGCCCACAACCAGCACATGATGCAATTGGCCCACAGGATCTCCATGCCCCTGTTGGTTGAATGTCAGATCAGGGTAGCAAGGATGTGTGATGCCTTGGAAGGCAATGTGAAGGCACTTTCATTGTGGATACAAGTTGCTTTCACAGGTGCTGTTGTGAAGGAGCTGTGAAGGTGCATTTGCAGTTGTATTGGAACTGCACATGTCACTCAGCACCACACACAAATTCTTCCCAGGACCATTCGACATGCAGATGCTCCTTCTGTGATCAGGACCAAAGAACGCTAGCAGAGACATTGACCACATTTACCTGGTCAAGCACTAATCCAAATTAGTTGAGCACTTAGACCAGTTCTGATTCAGATATATGCTAATCCTGTACAAACTATGGCCGCATCCCCATTACAAGCTTTCTTCAGTTTTGATACGGTTTCAATCCTTGCAGACCCCACGTCAGTTTGGCTTAACATGCTTTCCGCGTGTTAAATGGCCCCAAAGCATTGTAAATGTTAACCCTCATTTCAACAGGTCTCACTCCGGATTGTGTGCTTGATACATATTACATTTTTTGCTGTGGGGACCGTACTGTTTTAAGGGATGAGAATCCATGTTTAGGGTTTCCCTCCCCCAATCCATTTCAATCTGGCTTCAGGCCCGGTCATGGCACGGAAACTGCCTTGGTCGCCCTGGTTGATGACCTTCTCCGGGAGAGAGACAGGGGGAACGCTACCCTGTTGGTTCTCCTGGACCTCTCAGCGGCTTTTGATACCATTGACCATGGTATCCTTTTGGAGAGACTATGGAGTTTAGGAGTGAGAGGCAATGCTTGGCACTGGTTCTGCTCCTATCTCCAATATAGATCCCAGATAGTGGTTGTGGGAGATACTGTTTTGACTCCCTGGGAACTCACCTGTGGGGTCCCTCAGGGATCGATCTTATCTCCCATGCTATTTAACATCTATATGAAGCCGTTGGGAGAGGTCATCAGGAGATTTGGAGTTGGGTGTCATCAGTATGCAGATGATACCCAGCTCTATCTCTCTGTACCATCTGAATCAGGAGAGGCAGTTGAAGTCCTTGACAGGTGTGAGGCCATAATGGGCTGGATGAAAGTGAATAAATTGAAACTGAATCCCGACAAGACAGAGGTGCTGTGTGTCACAGGGTCTCGGGTCCGTGTAGTTGGGAGATACCCTGTCCTTGATGGGGTTGCAATGCCCTGGAAGGGACAGCTGCGTAACTTGGGGGTTCTCCTGGATTCCACACTAACACTTGAAGCGCAGGTGGACGCTGTGGCCAGGGGTGCCTACTCCCAACTACGGCTAGTTCGTCAACTGAAGCCCCTTCTGGATAGAGATGTCTTGGCCACAGTTACCCACGCTCTGGTAACCTCTAGATTGGACTACTGTAATGCGCTCTACATGGGGCTGCCCTTGAAGATGGTTCGGAAGTTGCAGCTAGTGCAAAATGCAGCGGCTAGAATGCTGACCGGAAGATCTAGCCGGATGCACATCACACCGGTGTTAAAAGAATTGCACTGGCTGCCAATTCGCTACCGAGCCCAATTCAAGGTTTTGACTCTAACATACAAGGCCCTAAATGACTTGGGCCCCAAATATCTAAAGCAACGCCTTCTCCCATATCGACCTGCCCGTGCCTGAAGATCAAGCGGTGAGGCCCTCCTGGTTGTCCCACCACCTTCAACAGTGAGGTTGGTGGGCACCCGGGAGAGAGCCTTTTCTGTGATGGCCCCCAGACTATGGAATAGCCTCCCCCTCAAGGTGCGTCATGCCCCCTCCTAATATACATTTAGGAGGGCAGTGAAGACGCACCTCTTTACCCTGGCCTTTGGCTAAGCTGTTTATGTTCCCTCTCAGTACAGACACTATTATTTTAATCATATTGTATACTGTTTTATATTTGTGGAACTTTTAATGTCTTTTAATGTATATTCTATTTTAATTTGTTGTAACCCGCCCAGAGACCTTCGGGAATGGGGCGGGATATAAATGTAAATAAATAAATAATAATAATAATAATAGCTTGCTTCCAAAGACAGTGATTTCAGTGTGAAAATCCATCCTTTACAGCAGCTGCTACACTGTAGCAATCCAACCACTTCACACCTGATAATAATGTTGCAATTTTGTGCAATTCTAGCTCTTTGGAGTTCTGAGCTTTAGAAAGGGAAAGGAAAGCAGCTGCAGGTTCTGGGAGATGTGTGAATGTTTAAAGCAAGGGGGCTTGAGTTGCTGCCGCTGCTGTGTGCCCTGGGCAATGGGGAGAGGAGGGGAAAGAATTGCTGGCTGCCCGCTGCCGTTTTTCCTCCATCCAGGCAGGCGGCAGCCACCCAGCCACCCAGCTAGGCTCCGTGAAGGAGTCCCTTATGGGTGACGCATTCACACCAGGAAGAAGAGGGCAGGACAGCCCCAAAAAGTGGCTTTTAAAAAGTAGCCACGTATACCACCTACGATCCTCAGAATCCATATCCAACGCATCCAGTTCTATTATTTTGGTTTAGGGAAACTGGATTAAGCTTATAATGGGGATGTGGCCTATGTGTACCAGGCAGTTCCCTGATCCATAGTGCCCTGCAGACAACATGTTCTTAGCTGCTCCTTGATTCAGATTAACATAGAAGTGCAGAATGGGACTTAAATTTCCTTCGTAAGGTCTCAAAGAACCTAAACATTCATCCTTTCAAATTGATATACTCTGTAGTGATATTTTCTCTGTCTGAATGAATGTGACAATTCTGAATGGTCTAATATGAGGACTTTATCTTGAGATGCTCATGGAAAAGAGATAAATATTACAATGCTATAATATACATAAGGAAATAGGGGGGATATAGTATCTACTGAAAATTTAAATGCAAAACTTTGGTCTCCTTACCAGATGTTCCCTGGTATTCAGATCTGGACGCATAAAAATAACATACAATTTAGGGGGAAAAATGAAGCCCAGTAATGCACTGCTAGAAAAGAAGAGGCTTAAGATTATAGAAACCCGCACAAACCTGTCTGGAGCAGTCAGAAATATATAAACAAATATGAACCAAAACCAGCAATAGATTAACATGAAGTAGCTCATCTGTCTGGATTCACTGAAGGTATCAGGCAGCTTCCTGGCCAATAAAGCGACTATAAGGGTAGTGATGACGAGAAATCCTTTATAGAACAAACCAATTGTGTCCAACACAGAATAAGGGATTAAACATTTTGGAGTGAGCTGTTTCCCATGTGAATGCCTATTAATAAATGGTTGACTTAATGCCCATCTTATAATGTTGATAATAGCATGGACAAGAGAATAAAAAATCATGAGTATTGTAGGCAAGACGTTCCTTAGCCATTTTACTAAATGATTTCCTGTACTGGTGACTTTAAAGGCCAAAATCACAGTGGCTGCTTTAGCTAAGACAGAAGAAAGAGTAACTGTGAAGATAATCTCACTCATTCCACACCGTATGAGGCAGGTCTGGATTCCAGGTGGTCCAAGGTAAAGGAGGGAAGAGATGATATAGAGGAACAGAGAAACAAGCATGAAATAGGAAAGGTTCCTGTTGTTGGCCTTGACAATGGGAGTGTTGTGATGTCGAATAAAGCTAAATAGCACTAGAAGGGTAAGGAGGGATAGAAAAGCAGCAGTGGAAATGAACAGAATCCCCAGTGGCTCTTCATAAGCTATATAAGGAATTTTTTTTACAAAACATTCATCATGACTGTTGTTGGGATATTCCTCTTCTGGGCACTTGTGGCAGTGATCAGCATCTGAAAAGGAAATAATGTTCCTTATCTTCTCTCATCCATTTAATCCCCAAGAAACAAACTTTGTCAAAACAATGAAACAACATTTGATCGGTTTGCATCATTTAAATATACAGAACACTTCCTTGCCTACTTTCTCTTTGCTAGCTCCTTCACTTTCCATGGGACCATGAGAGTTAGGCCCTTTACACACTGGCCTGATGAAAAATGGATCTATTAGATCTGTTTTTCGGCAATCCGTCCTTTCCGGTAGATCCATCACTATTTGTGACGGATCTACCAGACCCCTTGCGTCCACACGCATGGGGAGGATGGATTTGGAAATGGATTTGGGGTAGGTGCAGTGCAGATGCAGAGCACCGGTCCCAATCCATCCTCCCAAGGCCCTTCCTCCAGCCTCCTCGATTGACCCCTCTGGAACCAGGGATGGGGAACCAGGGGCCTCCTTTCTCTGGGCTCTTCCTTGCCCCAGAAGCCCCAATTGCGGCTCCTCGGGCCAGGGGGGGGGGCTTCACCCTACACCCCCTACCCACCCTGGGTTGCTCACACATGCATGCACATTCCCCTCCTTACCTGCAGGCAGCCTGGCCGATTCAGGCTGCCAGGGCCCAGCGTGCTTTGCACATGCGCACAATGTGACTCCACATAGGCCAGCCACACGCCTGGCTTCAGTGCGGATGAGGATTTATTACACAAAGACGGATTAATATCTGATTAAGACTACTTTCTTTCAGGTCTTCTGGGAAACCAGTTTTAGCGCCTTGGAGACCACATTAGAGACAGATCTTGCGCTAGCCAATGCGGAAGCGGACTTCGCGAAGTGTCTCTAATGTGTGCCTCAATGCGGAGGGCAACTTGCCAAGTGTTTAATATCTGTCCTTAATGTGTTGTTAAGGTGTTTTAGTGGCCAGTGTGGAAACACCCTTAGTCCATGAACCAGACAAGCTGGAGCTAGTGCATTGGTAGTCCTTGATGTTAAGGAGTAGTAATAATTCAGATCAGGGCCCACTATCTGAATTATACTCTTGTCCTGTGTGGATGGAGCCTGTGTGGAAACACCCTTAGTCCATGAACCAGACAAGCTGGAGCTAGTGCATTGGTAGTCCTTGATGTTAAGGAGCAGTAATAATTCAGATCAGGGCCCACTATCTGAATTATACTCTGTCCTGTGTGGATGGAGCCTGCCAGTGATACACAGAACTGAGGTGAACTAATGCCTGGACCACTTGTTCCAGATCTAAGGTGAGTGCAGAATCCTGTAAAGTGGGATTCTATTTCTACCATCATGAAGATACCCATTGGTGGGCTTCCCCTGTAAGCCTCTGGGGTCAGAGAGCAGGTGGAAACTTTGTGCTTCTCAAGCATACAGCCTTGGCACATTGAGTTGTGCCTTGATATATTCCTGGCATGATATGAAAGGAGAAATCCCTACATCACCAGCTGTAGAGGATGATGTGGAAGTTGCTTTTTTCTCCGAGAGTTCTCGTTTACTTACTTATGTGGGTAGATATCATTTTTCCTGGGCATGGAGCACAACTGTAGCAGCAAACCTGTTTCCCAGGTAGAAAAATCTTGTGGTATCCAGGATAGCAGATCTCCGCACATGTGGAAGGAGGGCGTCTCTATCAATAAGATGATACTTTAAATGCTAAGTCATGTAGATGTGCATACTTTGCAATGTAAAGGCTGTGGGAGGTTAGAAAAATCTATATCAAAATATATGGGACCTGGGGACTTCCACTGGGAATGTAGCCTTCAGGGTTTTGTTCCCTGAGAGACAGGGAGTCAGTGGAAATCCTGCAATAGGTCTCTGAATGCCCCCCCCCTCACTCCAGCAAGGGAAACTCCCCAAACTCTCCTTATTCTTAGATGATTAAAAATTATAATTAAAGAGAAAGCAATCAAAACCTTTTTTAAAAAGCTTCAATAATTTAAAGTTCTGGGAGCTTTTGGCAACAGTTAGAAGTGCTTAAATACAGTATAGTTTTCAGTAGAGGCAATACTTTTGAGAAAACCTCTAAAGTTATAACAAGTGTGGGGATTCAGAAAAACAAATATTTTTAAATCAGTAGTTACCATTTGCCTGGTCGGAGATAAGACAGAGAGGAGTGAAGGATGCTATCAGCCACAGAGGTAATCAAACAGAAAATAAGATTGTTTGTACTTGTTGAGTTATGAGAACCTTCTGAATGTGCTAATGGTACTTACTAGATGACTGCAAATGGGGAGTCTAGTAAACTACCTCCTTTTTGCACACAAAGTCAAAGATCTGGATCTTCAAGATCCAGGTCTTTGACATGGGGTCCTGCTGGAGATTCAGATCTTGAAGATGCCTGAAGACCCCATTGTGAACACCTTTAATCAGGTCCGCATGAAATCCAGATTTAAGGGCCTGGAGGACCCATTAAATCTGGATGTCCCCTGCCCTTGTGGTGACAGGGCCTTGCAGATGGATCCAGGTGAGGACAGGGCTTTCCCGATTGGTTCCAATCAGGTACTGATTGGGTTCCTAATGGGTTCTAAGCCTAGTGGGAAAAGGACATTCTATACAGACAAAGACTGTGATTTATGACCAACAAATAGAGGCAAGCCAGTTATGGCATACAGGGCTAGTGAAAGTTACTTGAGATTTAGAATCATGCCAGAAGAAACAGAAGAGGATATAAGTGCATGGACAATTAAATACTTGCAGATGTGTTACGGGTGTTACAGACATGGACAGGGTTTATAGTGTTCGTATTATGCCAGGATAGATACAATACCAAAGGGTGTACTGATAGTTTTTCATGAGGAAAAGTTCTGGACACACTGTTCTGCAAAGACATTAGGAAACACCAATATGTACAATTTTGCAAAGGAGAAAAGAATAAATGAGTTTTAAAAATTTGCTCATGAAATAATTCAGCTTTGAAATGGAAAAAAAAGTGGGAAATGGTTTAAAAAGATACAGGGGTAAAGAATTGGAAGATTTGAGTGAATCCTTGGAGTGAAAAGAAATAAAATGAACCACAAAAGATTTGCAACCATAGTAGAGGATAATATAGGAAAAATAAAGGATGGAAAAAAAGATATTGGTATAAAAAATTCAATATCAACAAAATATGTTGAATGGTTTGGCAGGTTTGTAGAAACAGGAATTAAATATAAAAATAAGTCAAAGGGGTACAGTAGCTGAAGGAATTGAAAATGTGCAAGTTAGGGAATCACAATTCTTTAAATGTCTGTTTTTAAATGTTGTGAGCCGCCCAGGGACCCTCAGGTATGGGGCAGCATATAAATGTAAATATAAATAAACAAATAAATTGGTTACTGGCATAGATTGGCTGATGGCACAGAATTCTATGTCAATTAATTTATATTGACAAGAGTATCATGCCAATTAGGGTATTGGCATAGGTGTGTGGGGAAACCTGGACATGTGTGAAAGTCTAGCATTTATTACAGGAACTATTTCAGGGGGAAATGAAGCATAGATTAGATAAAAGGATAAAATAGCCTAAAGTAGTTTGTATAGCTCAGTTATTTGCAAACACAGACAGTGAGAACAAAGATTCTCAGAATGGCAAATAGTTGCTAACAATGGCTATTTCCACATTCAGATTCTGGTCCTCAGGGAATCCGTTCCTTGTAGTTCTGGATCTGCACCCTATACATCTGCACAGGGTATATGTCGCAACACCCATCCTAAGGCCACTAATAGGCCCGTGCAGGAAGCGTGGCACGACTGACCTGTGCAACTGTCAATCAAGATTCACTTCCATTGACAGTGTCAGGAGAGGAGGGAGGGAAGGAAGGAAGAAAGGAGAGGAAAGTTTCACTTATGAATGGTTCTCATGCTACTTTTAAAAAATTCAGTATAGATATTTTAAAGGCATTTAAATATAAATGAAAATTAGGAATATAAAACTACTTACCCCATTAGAGTGAGGATTCCACACAATGGCATCCTCATTGATATTGGACTCTGTAATGTCAGGATATCTGATTTTGATTTTTCCAACCTGGGTGGGATGGAAGGATTGATTTGAATAGACGACCCAATTCTTGATATCATAGTGTCCATGAGTGTCCATTTCTCTATGGAAAGAAACTTCCTCGCCTGCGTTGTTATTAAATCTGATGTTATTCAAGAATGAGTGAAGCTACATAGAGAAAAGAAAAGAGTGATCCATTTAATTTATTGGATCAGGATGCCAATTGCTCAGGAGGAACTATGGTCTTGTTTCTACTTCCCTTTCTGAAGCTAGAAAGAAGAAGGAAGAGCACAGGTGTTCTTAGTTGCTCCTCGCTGCTTATTTCCCAATTCATCGGAGGTGATAAGAAATAGACAGGTGTGTTCACAAATAGATGGATATCGAAAACTCCCAAAGTAAACTTAACAGTTCTTCCTGGAAAAAAAGCAACTCATATGGATTGAGCTGCCCAGTTCATAAATCCAATGTATCAAAGAGGAGGGAGGTGGCGTCCTTCAGTTGTGAGAATTCCAGTAGCAGCTACTGCTGGGGTTCTATGGGACATCTGATGGAGGACTCTTCCATAAAAAAGACTCCCCATCAGGAGACAATTTTGGGATTCCTGTCCAGTTTAAGCTCTATCCTGAGTAGATGGAGCTTATTAGCAGCAGGCGGACACTACCTTCCACTGCACCAACATGTGCAAGGGAGGCTCCTAACCTGAGGCCTTTTTGCACTACACCCAGAATGGCTGTAATGCAATTAGGCTAGGACACTCAGGGACATCTTCATACCCACGTTCCTACCTGCCTACATGTGGATGGGGAAAGCGTTCTCGAGTGTCCTAGCCTGAAAAGAACGGGATGGGGGCGGGACACCCCTACCAGGCTTGCCTGCCATTGGCAGACCTGGCCGGGCCCTTCCCTGGGTTCCTGCACATTTCTGGGGACCAGAATGGGTCTCCCACAGCTGGCAGGAATGCCCCTGGGCACCCCCCACCCCCCTGGCCCTGGGATGTGCACGCATTGCAGCACCTACCTCATCGCTGGGTGAGCTGGCTGGCCAATCAGAGGCCATACGGCATGCACACTCACCACAGTGCCGGCAGAGCAGGGCCACTTTGTACCCTGGCAGTGACGAGGTAGGGGCACACGTCCCAGAGCCAGGGGTCCCAGGGCCAGGAGATGGGTGTCTGGGGTTGGGGGTGGTCCCAGGGGGTGTCTGCAGGGTTCAGCTGCCTAGATCTAAGCAGCTGAGCCCACAGAGGCTGATGATTGGTTCCGATGGGCCAGGGGATGTGGGATCTGTCAGTATACGGCACCCAGCTGAAGCGTTGACAGGCTGGGCCCAGTATACCAATGGACCCTGCATCCCCTGGCCCATAGACAGCCACAGTTTGACCTCTCCCCACCCTGGAAAGAGGTGAGGTGAGGCCAAACTGGGTGTTCCCCTGACTGCTGCAGTTCCAATGGGACTGCAGCAGCCAGGAATGAGCCACCCTCCCCCCCCCCGGTGTGGAAATCACTCACCTTGCCGGGCCTTGGGTTTGATCTGCCGCAGTCTGCGTGCCTCAACAGACAGCAGCAGATCGCACCCTGGGCTTGTCAAGGTGAGTGATTTGCGTGAGCCTGCCAGCTATTGGGCTGATTTTGGCCCTATAGTGGCAGGGGGAGTGTCCCGCAGCTGTTATGGAGGGAGGTGTGCAAACACTCCCCTCCCTGGATCGCTGGGACGGGCCAGGATGCGCAGTGCTGGGTGTAGGGCACAATTAAGTGCTCTACGTGCAGAATGTGTGGAGGGTGCTCCGGGACAGGCTGGGGTGGTTCTGGACAGAACCATCCACCCAGAGGAGCAAATGCTCCATCCCGGCATGTCCTCAATGCATTTCAAAAGGCCCAGTGTGAAAAGGCCTCTGATTGCTGGTTTGTTATCCTGGAAAATCTCTCTGTGATGCTGCAGAAATGTAAACCCCCCAAAACCTAATTAAACCTAATTCCCTCTTGTTCATTATCTGAGTTTCTGCCACTCAATATTTTTCACTAAGGTAGTGCAAGGAGGAAATGGATAAAAGGTAAATGTTCAGTGAGCTCACAGGCATAAATAATAGGAAGCAAGAATGCCAAAGAATCAGGCTTATTTCTCCTCACAAACTGATTGGTAGGCATTTGATTTATTTTATTCATTCATTCATTCATTTTTTCTGCCCTATACCTGGAGGCCTCTGTGTGGGTAACAACATTAAAAATCAAACATTATTAAAACAATAGCAGTTTGTATTAAAACAATAGTATCCACAAGTGGGAAGGGAAAAGTATATCCCCATTTAACGAAAGGCCTGGGCAGACTTATTGACATGATGGGCCGTGGGTCCCATCTAGAGGAGCATTTCTATGTTATTATGTTTTAGGTGTATATAAATGCAAAGGCCATCTTACAAAGTACTGTTATCATCCAAGAGTACTCTACAGGGACCTATTGCTTCCAGGCAGTTCTTCTTGTAGGAATCAGCCGTCTGTTATAGTCAGGGACAGGAAAATTTTTAAAGATCCAGCTGAAATTTTGACT
This sequence comes from Aspidoscelis tigris stejnegeri, assembly GCA_023333525.1. NCBI lineage: Eukaryota > Metazoa > Chordata > Lepidosauria > Squamata > Teiidae > Aspidoscelis > Aspidoscelis tigris. Next base: position 12,914,174 of record JALMGA010000009.1, read on the forward strand.
CAAGGTTTTAAATGCAAAGGGAAATTCAAGGCAAATTCACCATAAGTTTTATGTGGACAATATCTAGAAATGTCTTTGTTATATTTTGAACAAAAAAATAACATGGTTCACCCTGCCATAGGTGAACATTCTGAAATCTCCTGTCGCCCTCAACAACTAACTCTTTGTCTTTGCCTCTTGATGTGTAAAGGGAATGTAGAGAAATGCCACAGCATGGACAGCATTGTACAGTAGATGCTGTAACTCTGCCCAGACATCTGCATTTCAACTACTGACCCAAAAAGCTACCCAGTTTATCTTCCTCAGTGCAATTCTTTCTAAACATTCCATAATCATTGACACAAGACAGGCAACAGTTGAATGCAAGTTACCAGAAGTCATGGAGGAAATTAAAGGACTGTCCGAAGGGATTTAGAATATGAAGAAAGTTTTCAACTTCTGGCACCAGGTGGGCGTCGAATGAGAGAGATAAAGTTCCATTCAACATCTGTGACGGTTTCTGGGTACAGGCTGCAAACTGTTTTGCTTTCTGGCTTTGCAGGCTTCTTGCAAGCTGCAATAGCCAGCCTTGGTGCAAACAGCCTTTAGCAAACCCAGGGTTTTGGCTGCAAAAAGGGCGGGAAATCCTGTGCGGGCCCTGTTGCAGTGATTGGCTGGAGTAAGGTTTTGGAGGGAAAAGCTCTCCGGGGATCTGAGTACTGGAGGGGCTAGAGTAGGAGTTCCCACCAATCAGGCTGGAGGGACAGCAACCTCTGTTAGGAGTCTCCGGCAGCATTTTATTGTGGCTAGAGCCAATCAGGGTCAGGGGGATGAGTATAAAGGAACACAGAAGACAGCAGACTAGTTCTTCATGCTGGGACAAGAGCTGAAAGGAGAAGAAGAGCTGAATCCTGAGGGAGCTGGAACCAGTAGCTGACCATTGGGCTGTTGGCTGAGTGATTTCTGAAGGGGACAATCGAGGAAGATTGGGGCTCCGAGGGAGACTTCACTAGCAACTATCCAAGGCTGGATGATCAGACAAGCAAGGACGGACTGGACCTTGTGATCATCTAGGGCCACGTTCTGGTACACTGGCTTGGTTTCAGCTGTGGCTGAGCAAGTCAGAGGGGGAGGAACGTGGAGAGGTTTGTCTTACAAAAGGGAAACTATTTTCCTTTAGAGAAAGGGGTAGCTCCTAGCCTTAAGAGACTTGCAAATTTAAACTAACAACTACCTGAACCTTATTATCTTTTTAGTATTGCTTGTGTATAATAATAAACTTGTTTTAGTTTACTATTGAAACGCTTGCTACCAGTGTTTTGTGTCCACACTGTAGTATTCACTTGGCCGTTGCACGAACTCAGCATCCTAATGGGGCCAAGCTTCTTCTAGAGAGGGCAGGCACTAACTGAATCGCTGGGCATTGTGACAACATCCTTATGGGAGCAGTTTCTCCAAAGTAGGTCTGGGAGCAGCCCGTGATGCACAGAACCTTACCTGCCATGGTTGAGCATGCTGAAATTGCCAGCTGCCCTCAACAACTAACACTTTTTCTTTGACTCTTGATGTGTAAAGGGAATGCAGAGCATAGGCCACAGCATGGACAGCATTGTAGATGTTGTAACTCTGCCCAGACATCTCCATGCCAAATGCTGACCCAGGGAGGCTTTCCAGCTTCTCCTCCCCACTGCAGTTCTTTCCAAATGTTCCACAGTTTCCAATACCAGGGAGGCAACAGTTGAAGGCAAGTTGCCAGAAGTCATGAAGAAAGTCAAAGGACTGTCCAAAGGGATTTAGAGTGTGAAGAAAGTTTTCAAATTCTGGCACCAGGTGGGCTTGGAATGAGAGAGACAAAGTTCCATTCAACATCTGTGTGGGAACAGTTTTTTCAGTGTTCATGGGATTAAAGTCCCAGTCACCAATTACAAACCAGAGCATTTGTTGGATGTAGTTCTCATTCAGGTCATCATATCCTAAAACCTTGTGAACTAGAGTCACAATCTGGGCATTTTTATACACAAGGGTTACATTAACTGTTGAGAGGAGGCTGAAACATATCTGGTGTAACTTCTTATGTAAATCCATTGTAACTTTGGACGAAAACTGCAGTGTAGGCACCTTTTCCACAAATGATGTGCAAATGTTATGGTGGTTCAGCAAAGATAGAAGGTGGGACAACTGAGATTCTCCATCAACCTCTTCTGCCCAAAGGACACCAATCCAGGTCCAACTGAAATGCTGAAGAAGACGAGCTGCTCCAAGAAAGAGAGAAGTATCACTTGACACCATCTGATAGAAATATGGGAATTGGATTTGGTCACTCAGTTGCTGGTTGAAGACTCTATAACTAATCTAGGAAGAAAGAAGAAAATAATTTAATCTACTACAATTAAAATATCATCTCAAATTTAATAAAGCTTTGTGCTTGCTGATTTGTCTTCCCTATCTCCCCAAAATATTCTTCAGAAATGGTCTTCAAGGTTCTGGGTAGATTGAAGCCTTTTCATTTCATTTTTTGGGTGGTTGTCCATGGTTGACTTCATTCTATCCTTATCATTCATTGCTCCATTTTTTTCATAGAATTTGCAATAATTTGTGTGGGTTCAACTGTTCTTAAGTAAGTTTTTTTTCTTTAATGTTATACACAAACAAAGATTTTGAGAGATAAAATGCTAGGATGTGCAACATGACAATAGACATCCATTGCCTTTCTATGCTGAATAAGCCCTGGGTTCATCTCACCAAGAAGTGGCCATGGAAGTCTGAGATAATAGGCTCTCTTTCTCACTTCATTTGGAAGCTGCAAGAAGCCCATTCAGAATAGAATGGGGGGAGTGAGAAATATATGAATGAACATAAATAGGAATCAGAGCCAAAAGATTTTCAAAGACTGCTTTAATCAATAGAAGCAGTTTGTGATATCCAGCGTTGAGTCAGTTCTGTGTAAATGAACCTAATGCGTCATTCTTCATTTAAAGTAGACAATAGAGTTGTTTTTATTGTCTATTTATTATTCATTTGCCACATTTCAACCTTCTTCACTACCTCTGATTCAGCTCTCTTGTTCACAGTATTACCTGAGGAACCTTGAAGACATTTAGGACATTGGCCATATAGGTGGAATCTTGCAGAGGTAGCCCATCCAGGTTTCCTAATGACATCTTATCCCTCCTTTGTCTGTAATTGGGAAGGCACTTTGACTCTGGGAACAAATGGTCCAAAGCATTCCAGGGAGCTTTCCTTGCAGAAAGGAACTTGCCATAGACTTTGAATCCCAGGGTGGTGTTTGGTAAAAGTCCAGGATTTTCATTGATCTGTCGAATGGCAAAAGCAAGGGCCAGGACCTGCTCAAAGCTTTTGAGAAGGGGCCTAGAAGGAGATTGAAAGAAAAAGAGATTTGCTGCCATGCAAAAGACTACTGTTTAAATTACCTGTAATGTCAGCACATACAAATATCGGTTGATCTATACATATAATGGATTATAAAGTAAAACTGCTTAAGAGTATGTAGCAATGAATGACGACTCACACACAGGATGGTTTCCAGGTGAAAGAGGTAACTTTACTGAAGATTTTAGGGGCTTTTTATGCCCTGTTACAGAATACATTTCTCAATGAAATTTCCCCCCCGGGGTGCCCATATTTGGCATAACCGGATAAGATGTTGCCATCCTTGAGTGTTGTTCATTATTTACACATACACAGTGGATGTTTAACAAATGATAGGAGGATGTTATGCCTAATGCTATCATTTCCTAAAACCTTGCATGAGAGATTAACAAAGTCACAGTGCCCTTAGGAATTCTTCCTTTTGGCCTAGTAACTTCAGCATAGCAACAGTTGTCTTTTACTTCTTAGCCAAAATGGGCAAATGTATCCCCACATGTCCCCCCTTTTGTTTTGTTTTGTGAAGGGGTGTTAAAGGGGGTGTTCTCCTAAGGAAATCCATCTAGCCAGAAATGAAGGAAAGCCGAGATGCCACTTAGTCCAGAGCAAAGAGTTTCCATAAATCAATTCACAAGCAGCCAAATAAATGTCTCTACTCCTTAACTGTGATGCATGTTTGAATTTTAAGGAAGGCCAGGGGTCAAAGGGCATGCACAAAAACTTCTCCGCTCGGGGTGTTCCTTCGCCAAGGGTCAGAAGAAAATTTGCATGCCCGATTTCCCCCATTTTCCTTTAATAAGGTGTGAACCTAAAACTATGTGAACCCCAATTTGTTACTAACCCCATCTAATAAATTTTGAGGCCTAATTATAATGTGTGAATTTCTTTTTCTTAATTCCAATACCCCTACATATTTTCATGGAGAACTCCAAACTCCAGTTCCATGACATTCAGCCCCCGTCTTCCTGGCCGACCAGGAATGCCTTTCAGGAGTGTTATAAGTGAAGGTATGCATTGCAGAAAACAACAAAATGTAATACAACCAGCAAAGACTATTAAACTATACGCAATTAGCTGTTTAAGCCAGGACAAATCAGGAAGCCAGGAAGTAAACCAATTCCACAGTCCATCAAGCCCTTGATTTTGTAAAACTTGCTGTGGAAGTTTCTCTAGTTCTTCCAAACGGCTCTCAATTGCTCGGCCATTATCTGTCAGGTTAAAACAACACATGTTCTTGACAGTCTTACACCCACGACCATGATAAAGCAGTAAAAGGTCAAGGCTAGCCCGGTTGTCCAGTATCGCATGGCGGAGCTCTTGTTGCTCAGAATTTAAAAGAGCAATAGCAGCAGAAGTTCTATTAATAGCTTTGATTGCAAGACAAGCCAATTTACTTATTGTACGTGCATTGCCCACTGCAAGTCCTGGCACTCCCACAAGGGATCCTGCAAGGGCAAGGTATTCAGCTTTACTCATAAGATGCACGTCAGATTGGCAATTAGCATCTAAAACAGCTCTTTCTTTGCGCTTGGTGTGTGATAAATCATGTTCAGTTGGCAAAACTATAGACAGTCTACTCAAACAGCATTTTGTACCCTCTGTCAAGTTAGCTGGAACATAATTATAAGTCCAAGATCCACATGTAAAAAACCATCCCGTTGGTAAGGGAATATGAGCATAGTTAAAAGACACATTAAAACTCTTTGAACAATTGAATTCCAAAGGCCCCGAAGATATGCATCCTTTGGGAACCTTGGCAATGGAACAGTTAACAAAATTAGCACAAGTAAGATTATTTCCTGCTGCAACATGTGGAGTATACAATGTTATAGCAGTGTTGGTTAATTTCTTGGCAGGTTTTCCCCAGCTAGGCATGTGTTGATATTGCACAGTGATGTTAAAAAACTTTCCCAAAACAATATCCTTGGTGATATCACTGGGTTGTTTACACACTGGAATAAGACAGGTGCTTAGCAATTGACTTGCACTTTCCCTATTAGAAAGGCAAAAGTGTGAAGTGTTTGTTATGTGTGCTAGCTGTTTCCAAATGTTTACACTCATACGATCTTCAAAGGAAGAAGGAGAAACATAAGTAATCGGGCACAAAAGCAAGATAAGAAAGCACAAAGTTCCAACAGAATTTGCAGTAATAATAGAAAAAACTGCAGCTATTAAATTCTCAGGTGTTAAAGGAAGTCTCTGTTCAGTTAGCTGCTGCTGCGCCAGATTGACAGTCATCTTTATCTGCCCCCAAGTGAGCTGGGACTGAGAGGAGCGACGATTGTGCAGGTGGCGACGAGTCCGTCTGTAGGGAAGGCGAGTCTCGTCTTGCAAGGTTGGGTTGAAGTTGGGGACCGGATTGTTGAGTCCCTGATGCCACGACATGATAAGGGCGGATGCAGCGAGCTGGTATCCAAACAGGCTCCTGTGTCACTGGGTCTTCCACCGAACCGTAGCCACGGCCCCACGTCAGCAACTTTGCTGGACCTTTCCAAGCCGGGTCAGGTAGCTGCCGATATAGCACCAAAGGACGCCTGGGGGAGGAATCTTCTGCACCGAAATGCAGGGTTACAGGGGGAAGGGAAGAACCTGAAACACAACTTTGAGGAGTTAAATAGTTCCAGCAAAACAATACTCTAGCTAAAAAGGCTTGAATCTTGCGGTAATGAAAAGGACCAGACTCCCCTCTTATCACTTTTTCCAAAAGCACTTTAAGGGAACGGTTACAGCGTTCTGCTATTGCTTGACCTGTTGAATTGTAAGCAATCCCTTTTGTACTTTTTATTTCCCATTGAGTGCAAAAAGCTTTAAACTCTGCACTTGAATAAGCTGGGGCGTTATCTGTTTTTATTTGCTGAGGACGCCCCATCACAGCAATAGCTGAAAGACAATGAGCAATTACATCTGTGGCACGCTCGTGCCGTGCTGCTGTAACCCACAAGTAATGAGAAAAGGTGTCAATGATTACATGCAGATGCAAATAAGGTTTGAAAGGCAAAAACTGAGTAACATCCATTTGCCAAATCTCATTAGATTTCAATCCTCTTGGGTTTACGCCCGTAGGGAAAGAAACAGCAAACCTTTGGCAATGAGGGCATTCCCGGACAATAGCCTGAGCTTGGCTCTGAGGAATGCGAAACATTTTTGAAAGGGATTTTGCAGATTGGTGAAAAAAGGCATGGCTTTGCACAGGATCAGTAAATAAGGTATACACATCCTTCAAGGCTTGGTCTGCCTTAGAATTCCCTTCTGTAAGGGCGTTTGAGAAAGGAGTGTGACTGCGGATATGTGCTACAAAAATCAGACTCCTTCTTTGTCTAAGCAAGTTTTGCAGCGTCAGAAACAGTGTAAGCAAATTCTCATCAAGGCTTGTGCTACAATAAGCTTCTTGAAGAGACTGCAATACTACATAGACGTAATGACTATCAACAATTAGATTGATAGGCCGTGATGAAAACAATTGAAGGGCTAAAATGACAGCAGCTAATTCAGCCCTTTGAGCTGAAATTTGTCGGGAGGTATACCTAGATTCCCATTTGTCAGATTCTTTCCAAACCACCACCCCCCTCGTTTGGTTGCCGTCTGTAAAAAGTGTGAGAGCGTCAGGCAACGGTTGAGCTGCAAAAACTGACACAAAAGTATGTGGTATCTGTGAAGCTGTTATCAATCTTGGGTCTTTAGGAAGAGTATATGAAATGCTTCCCACATAATTTGACAATGCAATTTGGTAAGAATCATCTACCATAAGCAAATGCTCATGTTCTGCTTTAGTGTAAGTCACAGCAATTTCAGTTAGGTCTTGTCCCACAAGTTGAAGGGATTGTTTACGACCCTTGCAAATCAAATCCTCCAGGGCTTTATGATATGGGTAAATATTGCGTGGAGGGCTTGCAGACAAATGAATCCACTCTATTATTGCTACTGACTTGTTATCTCTTAGAGAGAACAAACAAGCAGTTGGCAAAGGACGTGTGGGAAGAATCGCCAATCTCAGTTGTTGTTGTAAAGGAGGGTCAGGTATTCGGTCTACAAATTGCTGTGTTAAAAGATCAAAAACATGTGCTAAGCAAGCCTTCTGTTCTTGAGACAGAAATACTGCGTCATGAGGCTGTGAAGCACCCTTAAGGGGAGCAAAAAGCGGCAGCATTTCGTTTGTAGTGATTTTAAAATATGGTCTGACCCAATTAAGAAGTCCTAATAACTGTTGCCACTGTACCAAAGTGTAGGATTCCTGTATTTGTAACTTGGGCAATATTGGAGCTGAGAAGGACTTAAGCATCCGATGGCCCAAATACGAATAAGGAGTAGAACGCTGTATTTTTTCAGGGGCTATGATTAACCCTTTATCTTTAAGCATTCTCTGTAACTCAGGCAGTATGATTGATTCATTTAATTCCAATCCAGCCAATAAAATATCATCCATATAATGAAAAATGAGCAATTCTGGGAATTTTTTACGAAATGGAAGCAATGCTTGGTCAACAAAAATTTGGCACAGGGTCGGAGAATTTAACATTCCTTGACACAACGTCCGCCATTGATATCTTTGGACAGGTGAAGCATTATTTAGAACAGGAACAGAAAAGGCAAATTTCTCTCTGTCTGCAGGACATAGTAAAATGGTAAAAAAGCAGTCCTGAAGATCAATAATAAGAATCTGATAATTAAAGGGAACCAAATTGGGATTGGCCAGGCCAGGCTGTACAGGCCCCATGGGGTGAATGCATTTATTTATTTCCCTCAAATCCTGCAGCAATCTCCATTTTCCACTTTTCTTTTTAACTACAAAAACAGGACTGTTCCATGGGCTAGTGGATGGTTCAATATGACCAGCAGCTAATTGTTCCTGGACTAAGCCATGAAGGGCTTTTAACTTCTCACAAGACAATGGCCACTGGTCTACCCATACAGGGGTTTCTGTTAACCATTTAAGTGGCAGTGCCGTCATCTAGGATGAGATGTGTTCCCAACAATGACATCAAATCCCTGCCCCAGATGTTTGTGTGAATGTCTAAAATGTAAGGGTGAAGGGTGACTGTTTTACCTGATGCAGTTGAAACAGGAATAGGAAGAACACTTTGCCACGCAGCGCAGAGTCCTCCGATGCCCAGGAGCGAATGCACAGGTGCCTTAGGCCAACGATTTGGCCACTGAGATAAAGAGATAACACTGCAATCTGATCCCGTGTCCAAGAGGCCTAGAAACGGTTTCTTATGAAAATAAAGCGTAAGAACAGGACGTGTAGCAGATATTCTTTCTAATAAATCAACTTCCAGTGGTACTGGACCTTGGCTTTCTCCTACAGCCATTGGAATAGGTCCTGGGCTGTATTGGGGCAAAAAAATCAATTGAGCAACAGGTGTGCCTGCTGGCAATGTTTGAGGCATATTAACCCACAGTTGTAACTGTAAAGTTCCAGTGTAATCAGGGTTAATAACTTCTGGAACAACAAAACAGCCACGTTGATGGGCATAAGTACGGGGCAAAATCAATCCCATCATTCCAGAAGGAAGGGGACCAGAAAATTGAGTATCCACAAGACAAACTTCCAAAGGGAATTGAAAGGTGACATCATTTTTAGTAATTAAATCGATCCCAGTGTTAGCTGCTGTGGCTGTGGTGGGGGCAGCCCCTGCTGCTGCCACTGGCTGGAATCTGGCAGCACTGCTTGAACTGGGTAGGCACGCATTGGGTTTCGGGTGGGTGCCACACCCTGCTGCCCGTTTCCCTGCTGTGTGTTTCTTTGACGGTACCAGCATTCATTAGCCCAATGAAAACCTTTGCTGCAGATAGGGCATTTAGTGCTAGGTCTGTTCATGCCTCCTTTAGCCAATTTGAATTTACATTCCTTTTGAAAATGTCCAATTTTGCCACATCGAAAACATGCCCCACTGGGTTTTTGACCTTTTTTGATGGCAGTAGCCAAAAGATTCATCTTGTGAGTTTGAGATCCTACATCTTGACAAACTCTCAACATATCAGCCATAGTATATTTTCCTGTAGCCTTTAAGGGCTGAAGGGCTCTTTTACAATCAATATTAGCATTGTCTATTGCCAATTTCATCAGCAATTCTTCTGCAGCTTCCTCATGGTCAATTTGTTGCTTTATGGCTTTTGTAAGCCAATTGATAAAGTCAGAATATGGCTCATTAGCTTCTTGCCTAATGCTAGCGAAGCTAACCTTCTGCCCTTCTTCAGAAGGTACTTTTAACAGAGCACGATAAGCACAGTCAGAGGCAACTGCCAAAATGTGGTGGGGTATGACAATTTGATTTACAATGCCTGCAAACGGACCTGATCCATACAATTCTTCTGGTGTATAAGCGCCCCCACTTGCTGCTGCAGCAGTTTGGACATTTCGCTGGTACTCACTTTCCCAAACTACAAATTGTGATGCTGTAAGGAGCATATGACAAATTTGCCTCCAATCCTCAGGAATCAATGTATAGCCTGTTTTCAGTGCTTCTAGCAAGCCACGAGCAAAATTGCTGGAGAGACCGTATTCTGTGATAGCTTTCTTTAAATCTCTTATCACAGTGTATGGTAGACCTTGCCATTCAGCAATTATCCGTCCTGTATATCTCCCTTGTCCTGGCGTGTACTGCACTGGACAAACGGCCAATAAATCAGCTAACTCAGCCCCCGAAACAGAAGGATCATTTTTACAATTCTCTACCATTTTTTGAAAGGCAGATTGTGGGGGTGGATCATGATTAACTGCCGTATCTGGTGGTTCTTCAAGAGGTTTAGATACAGCTTTAGCAGAGACAGGAGTCTCTGCTTTTTCAGGGGGAGGAGGAGCGGAGCGGAGAGGCAACGGTGGACAAATACGTAAAGCATTAGTATCTCCGCTCTCAGAAGGAGGAGGAGAGCACAACAAATTCCCAGCTTCTGGTTTCTTTTTAACTGAGCTGAGTTTCTCTATGACATTGCAAACTTGAAACCAAATATTTAGCACATCAGGTGGTTGCTGTGGATGCGAGGAATGCAATGCAAGGCCAATTTTTTGCCAATCCCCTAATCTTAAAGACCCTCTTTCTGGATACCAAGGGCAGGTTACATAAATGGATCGGGCCAGCCTTTCCATTTGTTTTTTAGGTATATAATAACCATTTTTCCTCATAAGGTATCCCAACTCTGTGATATGATCACTCTGCTTTCGGGAGAATTTCGAGCCCATACCTTTGATTTAGTAGTGCACTTTGATCCTTGCTGGACGAGGTATGACCCTGTAGATTGACCCTCGTAGGTCTCTCTCCCTCCGCGATCTGGCTCTGCCGTAGCTCTGCCTTGCGCTGGTTCCTGGAGCGTCACGTTGGGCGCCACTTGTAGCAATGAATGACGACTCACACACAGGATGGTTTCCAGGTGAAAGAGGTAACTTTACTGAAGATTTTAGGGGCTTTTTATGCCCTGTTACAGAATACATTTCTCAATGAAATTTCCCCCCCGGGGTGCCCATATTTGGCATAACCGGATAAGATGTTGCCATCCTTGAGTGTTGTTCATTATTTACACATACACAGTGGATGTTTAACAAATGATAGGAGGATGTTATGCCTAATGCTATCATTTCCTAAAACCTTGCATGAGAGATTAACAAAGTCACAGTGCCCTTAGGAATTCTTCCTTTTGGCCTAGTAACTTCAGCATAGCAACAGTTGTCTTTTACTTCTTAGCCAAAATGGGCAAATGTATCCCCACAAGAGTAATTTACTGTAATATAAAAGCAAGAAAATAATAACATCCATTTGAGCCGACAAAGAAGGTAATAAATAAACATAGAAACAAAAATGAACTATATGTAGTTTAAATGACCCTATAAATGTGATGCCCAGTATTCATGTTATTCCCTGTTTGACTTACTGTGTCACATATTCCTAGCTCTTAACATGCTTATTGGGTCACTGCCAGCCACAATTTACAATTTCCTAAGAGGAGAAATATGTTCTTTGTCTGCCTCCTCTCCTTCATCTATACCAAAAAGCAAAGGACAGCTTTGGAATAATTTAAGTTGGTTTATTGAAAAGGAAAGAAACAAAAAAATAAAAATAAAAACAAAATTTAAGTAGACTTTCAACCTAACATTACTTACTTCATGTGAATGCCTAAGAATATGCGAATGCCTAAGAATATTCATAGAAAGAATCAATTTGAGGAGCATTACAGCAAAGTAAAAAAAAAGGACATTGCACAGCGTAGAGAGTTTCCATGCCAGAAGGACTAACACTGCAAGTTCTCCATCATGATGGACAGAGTAACACGATATGTTCTAATCTAATTCAGTAGAGCATAGTGATCACACAATCTTGGCAGAAAGAGGGATCCATAACCTCCAAATAGCAGGATTCTTATACAGAATTGCCATAATCAGATGTTATAGTTCAGTCAATAAGGTTGAAAGTTTTCAGGTTCTTTACATCTTGTTTGAAGTACAATTCAGAAGTGCTTTGGTATGCAGTCTGTCAGAGCTGGTCAACCACAATTTACCACCCTCTGCAGCCTGTAGGATCTTAGATGTTAATTAAGTACTTAACTGCAAGATAGTCTTCAGATGATACACAAGGTGTTACATTTCTCACAGCAGAAAGGAAGGATCCTGAAGATCTACACTTTATCATGGGAAAACATCCTTCTCTCTTTGTCCTAAGAGCAGCATACACAAAATGGAGTCAGATTGGTTCACTACAGGATTTCTGTTTTACGCTTTAGGTTTTCCTTGCTTATCTGTTACATACAAGCTGGCCCTGGGGGGATCACCCCATAGAAAGACTACAAGGAGAAGCAGAGGCCTGAGTGTATTGTTTCTCCAACCAAGTCAGTAGCTGACAAATAGGCTTCCAGTGAGAAAACTGCCTTATCTTTGCCTCTACCTTCTCCTTTTGATGTTCACCTCATGCACTTGAGTCTCCTTCCTCTTCTGCTTTTTCTGCAAGCGGAATTCCTCCTAGGTCCTGCCCATACTACCTTCCTGACCTAACAGCGCATTCAGATCAGTTTATAATATCTGTGCTTAGGTTCCTACATCCCCATCAGTTGGTGTGTGGAGATAATTCAACATACCTCATGGATAAAGAGTGTCCCAGGATAACTTCATTGTTGACATGGCTACAGGTGTTGTTCTTCTCCATGATCTTTGGACTGCAGGAAGTGTCCTCTGGTGTCTTGCTGAAGGTCGGTGGCATCATCAGAAACAGCAGGAGAAAGAAAAACAGCTGCAAACCACTGTTCCGCTTCCACCGGCAAATCTGCACTGCCTTCAATAAACCCAGCAGCATCACTACCAGCTGCAGAAATCTGAAGAGAGGCCAGAGGAAAGGAGCCTCCAACCCCATAATGGTGCATCAGTTCAGTAAATGCCACCTTTACGTCTTTGCCATTGTCACCTAACGCATGAAGTCCAGCACCTCTACTGGCACATATATTTTAACAGAATGATGTGAACCTTTAAAGATGGAGAAGGTAATAACTTGCTCAAGTCTTCTCCCCTGAGCATAGCAAGATTCCTGTTATTAAGATAACGATTTGACAAACTACTGTCTTGACCATAGCACTTTGTGGGTCTGGAGGATAAAGTAAATATGAGTACCTGACAAATGTTTTTCTTCTTGGCATAATCGGAAAGTGAAAAGCTCTAGGAGGAAGAAAAACTCTCGCGGGTAGAAACAATGGATGTCATTGGGATGGAGATGGCTGGTCCTTAGGGGCAATGTGGCCCATTCCCTGGTGAACACAATGCTTCAGAGATCTCTTTCTCCTTCATGCCCGATTAGATACATGGTTGAATTGAATTGCAGACTTAAATTGTAAGAACATAAGAACATAAGAGAAGCCCTGCTGGATCAGGCCACAGCCCATCTAGTCCAGCATCCTGTCGCACACAGTGGCCTACCAAATGCTCACGGGCATCTCAAGCAGAGACAAGGACAAACCTTCTCCTGCTCTCGAGTCCCAGCAGATGGCCTTAGAAGTGCCCCAGTTCCTCCTCCCCTCAGCCTGAAGGATTCACCTAGGCATTCGTTCTAGTAGCCTAATTGCCTAAATATTCTGCATACTTCTTCAATTTTTATCAACTCTTCCAACTGATAGTCCCACAACTTGTCCCTATTCCCACAACTCTCATGGATGCCAGCAGCCACTATATGGGAACATAGGGTGCATCCCCATGGACACTTTGGTCCAAATTCAATTAGAATTTTGGAAGGAATGTCCCCATGATTTCTGTAATTAATCCGAATTCAGCATACAGGAGTCCCCATGCAATTCCTTATTCCCGGATTTTATGAGGACCAAAGAGAACCACAGGAACCTCAGAACTTTGGTCAAGCAAAAAGGAAAAACATGTACATCTTTACTTCTCTCTTCCTTCTTCTCCCCCTTCCGTTTTGCCTTCCGGGAGAGAGCAGTTAAACTTTCAGATCCAGTCAAGAGTAAAAGCTTGAAGTGGAAGGGAATTCTACTTTTGGATATCATTTTTCCGTTCTGCTAATCTGCTGGGCAGGAAGACTCCTCCTCAGTTCCAACCCATAGGAAGGAAGAAGGAACCAATGGGGCTTTGTGGTGTCCACCTTGAAGGTTTCATTCAGGTGAATGGAGAAAGGAAGGGTTTGGGAATGGTGGGAATGGGACAAAGAGAGTAGGTGGAACCTTAAAGTTCCAGTTCCAGGACCTAAGATGATTCTGTCTGTAGCACCAGAGTCAAAGATTTGGCTTTGCCTATAGACAAATATCTAATCAAAACTGGAGCAGTCGCTCCTGGGCACAATGCCTTAGTCCTTTCAGCATTCCTGGTAAAAATTTCTCCAGATAGTGACTGTAAATAAAGTTTGATCTCTGTGGCAATTCCCTTCCTTGTTTTCCATAAAATTCTCCAGTCAATAGCCAAACTATGATATTAGGGGATGCCCCCTGGTTCTAGTGTTGTGTGATAAAGGAAATTTTATCATCCACCATTTCTATACTGTGCATAATTTTATATACTTCAATAAGGTCCCTTCTCAAACACTGTCTCTCCAGACTGAAGTGGCTTAGAGGTTGCAGCCTGGGTTCATAAGGGATTTTGTTCCAGCCCCTTAATCATTCTGGTTGCCATTTTCTGCACCTTTCCCAGTTCCACACAATATACTTTTTGGGGTATTGTGACCAGAATTGTACACAATATTCCAAATGTGGCCTCATCATAGATTTATAAAGAGACAAAATGACACTTGCTGACTTATTTTCTATTCCCTTCCTAATTATTCCCAGCATTGAATTAGCTTTTTTAGCTGCTGCTATGAACTATCCACCAGAACCCCAAGATCCCATTCCTGGTGTGTTGCAGAAAGCTCAGACCCCATCAGTTTCTAGACATAATTTGGGTTTTTGGCTTCAATGTGCATTATGTGCATTTGACCACTCTCGAGCTCTTGGCAATCTCTTTTGGGTTTTATTACCCTAAATAATTTAGTATCATCAGCAAACTTTGCTATTTTACTATCTTCCCCTTCTTCTAGATCATTGATGAATAAATAATAAAGCATTGGTGCCAACACTTAACATTGGTGAACCCCATTTTTTACCTCTTTCCCCCCTGCGAATTGGCTGTTTATGACTACTCTCTGCTTCCTACCCTTAAGCCCATCAGAAATCCAGGACAGAACCTGTCCTTTTATTCCATGGCTGATGAGTTTACTCAGTAGCCTTTGATGTGAGACTTGGTCCAAAGCCTTCTGGAAATCCAGATAGACAGTGTCTACTGGTTTGCCTTTATCCATGTGTTTGTTGACACTCTCTAAGAATTCCAACAAGTTTGTAAGGTATGATTTATCTTTGCAGAAGCCATACTGGCTTTTGTTCTGGAATGCTTGCTCCTCTATGTGCACACGAATTTTCTCTTTAATGATGGTTTCCATCACCTTACAAAGAACTGCAGTTAAGCTAGCTGGTCTGTAATTGTTTGGATCACCCCTGGATCCTTTCTTGAAGATTGGTGTTACATTTGCTACCCTCCAATCCTCAGGTAGAAAGCCTGATGTTAGGAAAAGATACATTTGCTAGAAGGTGGGCAATTTCGCATTTGAGTTCCGTAAGGACTCTTGGATGAATACCATCTGATCCCGGTGACTTGTTAACATTTAGTTTATTAAGACATGGAAGGACCTCTTCCTTGGTTGTCTCTGTCCAGTTTAATTCTTCACATAATAGAGGCTCAGCTACTGGTATGTATCCTCTGTCTTCCTCCGTGAATACAGAACGAATTCATTTAGTGTCTCTGCAATCTCCATGTCTTCTTTAATTATCCCTTACTGTCCTTTACCATCTAATGGTTATCTAAGAATAGGGACTGACACCTGTGATGACCTAAGCCATCCTTACCCACCTGGCCCTTCACAGAGCAACACAGATGGGGCCCAGCATCTAGGCACCCAAAGCCTCTGTCAGTTCATTATGGTTCCCTGCATTACTTTGCACCCTCTCTGGTGCACCCTCTCTGGTGTCCTGCTTTACCTACCCTAGATATGGGTTTCATTTAAAGCAGCAGCCTGACACTTGAATATCAAACAGAACTTTAAACATTTGTTGTTGGAACAAGACAGTAGATGAAATAAAATAAAATAAGATAGGAAGCTTTAAGTTCAGCTTTAAAGACTCTTCATTGTTTGACAAAGAAATATAGTCCTTTTGGTTATCTAAACAGTCCTCATAACCTCAGTGGTCCTTGGTTTCACAATGGTAAGAAATACTCTTGAGTTCTTCCCTTTTCTAACCCTGCCTAAATGCAGGCATTCAGTTCCTTTGTAATCTCCCCTCACTCAGCAGTACTCTGTATGCTGTGCTCTCAAGCACGGAAAGAGCTCGCTATCCCACCACGAGGGCTCTTTCCTTCCCTTCTCCTCTCCTGACCAAGAGGAGAGTCATACACACACGTTTGAAGCTGCACTCACCGATCTCCCTCTATATCCCAGACAAGAGACCAAGAGGCTACTCTGGCAGCTACTTAAAAAGTCTGTGATTCTGCAGCGTTGATTGGTTCCTTTTTGCCTGCTGGTGTGGCTTCAGCTGATCAAGACAATCCCTCCTGTCACCCAAACTGCTGCAAAAGCCTGCCAAACCTCTGCCTATGTGACAGCACCCAAACTATTGGGAGTAGCCCAGGTGCAGAGCAAAATGTGAGAGGAATATCACATTTATGGAGAATTCAAGATGGAACCAGGGTCACTAGGGGGTCAGATGGAGCTCCACTGTGGACATGCTGGATGGTTGTCACACCTCTGGGGCAGGGACAATGACTTCTGAGAGTGTTGAAATTATAAAGACAATGGAGTAGAATAGAGGAGACTAAAGCCAGTGATATGGGCACAGTTACATCAATTGAAATGAAATCAGAGTTGAGCAATTTATCTGATGGCCACATTCCTGTTTCCACACCGGGATGTTTACTGGACTCTGTAGTCATCCAAGGTTTTGAAATTACTGCATTTACACCTTTTGATATATTTTTCTGAGAGTGCAGCAGTTTGTAGCAGTTCAGCTGGATTGGCATTACTTACTGAACGCCAGACCCTTCTAGCCTCGATTCCTCTCCTAATTGCTTTATGCAGATGTTTTTCCTTGTAGGCAAATGGGAAGGGAATGAGTCAGATTTTTAAAATTCCAAATTGTTCTTTAGAATGAGGCTTGTGTCTAAAAAAATGGACTCCATCTGGGATAGTGTCTCTCCTCGTCCTTTCTGAAATGGGCACATTGGCAATAGGCAAATCCCTGCCTCATGCAACAAGATATCCTATTCATCACGAACGGTGCCTAATGTCCGTGGGGCCCCTTTTGATGGCACAACAAAATATGTGCTAAGGAGTGATGCAATGCAGGTACCAAAGCTCTGTTCAGCATCAGTTGATGTGAAGCACACAGACTGCATTGCAATTGGTCCACAGCACCTCCAGCACATGATGCAATTGGCCCACGGGATCTCCACACCCTGTCAGTCGAATGTCAGATCAGGGTAGCAAGGAGGTGTGATGCCTTGGAAGGCAACGTGAAGGTACTTTTACTGTGGATACAAGTTGCTTGCAGAGGTGATGTTGTGAAGGAGCAGTGAAGATGCATTTCCAGTTGCATTGAAACTGCACATGTCTCCCAGGACCACACAAAAATTCTTCCCAGATCCATTCTACATGCAGATACCCCTTCCTTGATCAGGACCAAAGAACGCTAGCACAGACGTAGATGACATTTACCTGATCAAGCACTAATCCAGGTTCGTTGAGCCCTTAGACCAGTTCTGATTCAGATCTATGCTAATCCTGTACAGACGGTATGTTCAAGGCAGTTCCCTGATCCAGAGTGCCCTTCAGACAACATGTTTTTAGCTGCTCCTTGATCCTTATTAACATAGAAATGCAGAAAGGGGCTTCAGTTTCCTTCGTAAGGTCTCCAAGAACCTAAACATCCTTTCATATTGATATACTCTGTAGTGATATTTTCTCTGTCTGAATGAATGTGACACTCCCGAATGGTCCAATCTGAGGAGTTCATCTTGAGATGCTCATGGAAAAGAGACAAACATTCCAATGCCTTAATATACATAAGGAAAGAGGAATGAAATAGTATCTACTGAAAATTTAAGTGCGAATCTTTGGTCTCCTTACTAGATGTTCCCTGGTATTCAAATCTGGACGCATAAAAATAACATACAATTTAGGGGAAAAAATGAAGCCCAGTAATGCACTGCTAGAAAAGAAGAGGCTTAAGATTACAGAAACCCGCACAAACTTGTCTGGAGCAGTCAGAAACATATAAATAAATATGAACCAAAAACAGCAATAGATTAACATGAAGTAGCTCATCTGTCTGGATTCATTGAAGGTATCAGGCAGTTTCCTGGACAATAAAGCGACTATAAGGGTAGTGATGACGAGAAATCCTTTATAGAACAAACCAATTGTGTCCAACACAGAATAAGGGATTAAACATTTTGGAGTGAGCTGTTTCCCATGTGAATGCCTATTAATAAATGGTTGACTTAATGCCCATCTTATAATGTTGATAATAGCATGGACAAGAGAATAAAAAATCATGAGTATTGTAGGCAAGACATTCCTTACACATTTTACTAAATGATTTCCTGTTCTGGTGACTTTGAAGGCCAAAATCACAGTGGCTGCTTTAGCTAAGAGAGAAGAAAGAGTAAATGTGAAGATAATCTCACTCATTCCGCACCGTATGAGGAAGTTCTGGATTCCATGTGGTCCAAGGTAAAGGAGGGAAGAGATGATATAGAGGAACAGAGAAACAAGCATGAAATAGGAAAGGTTCCTGTTGTTGGCCTTGACAATGGGAGTGTTGTGATGTCGAATAAAGCTAAATAGCACTAGAAGGGTAAGGAGGGAAAGAAAAACAGCAGTGGAAATGAACAGAATTCCAAGTGGCTCTTCATAAGCTATATAAGGAATGTTTATTACAAAACATTCATCATGACTGTTGTTGGGATATTCCTCTTCTGGCCACTTCTGGCAGTGATCAGCATCTGAAAAGAAAATAATGTTCCTTATTTTCTTTCATCCATTTAATCCCCAAGAAACGTACTTGGGCAAAACAATGAAACGACATTTGATTGAATTGCATCACTTAAAGATACAGAGCACTTCCTTGCCTATTTTCTCCTTGCTAGGTCCTTTACTTTCCCACGGGACCATGAGAGTTAGTGTCTGGATGCATGGCATCCTCTCAGCTCCATGCAGCAGTGGAAGATAACGACACTATTGCCTGCTTCTGGACTTGAAATCATTGCCTGGATACATGCCAGTGAGTCCAGATCAGGGTGACTCACTGGTCTGGATCATGACAAAGTACAGTCTGTAATAATGCTACCTTTGAAGAAGAACTATCCCAGATAAGCCCCTGCACTGGCCCTGAAACTGATATGAATTTCACAGTTGGCCTGCAAGGCCAAAGACTCTGACAGCTAGGAAAAACTGCCAAGCTTTGGAGTCCCTGCAGGAACTATTTTGCTAGTGTACTTTTGGGCATCATGAAAATGGGACTGGTGTTCCAGAAAATTTTGCTGTGACTTTTGGACTAGTTGATGATCCAGAGAAGCTGGAGTTAGTACATTGGTAGTCCTCAATGTTAAGGAGAACAAATAATTCAGATCAGGGCCCACTTTCTGAATTATACTCTGTGCTGTGTGGATGGAGCCTGTTAATGATGCACAGAACTGAGGTGAACTAATGCCTGGACCACTTGTTCCAGATCTAAGGTGAGTTCAGAATTCTGTAAGGCTGGATTCTATTTCGGCCATCATGAAGATACCCATTGGTGGCCAAACTAGCCTTCCCCTGTAAACCTGTGGGGTCAGAAAGCAGGTGAAAACTCCATGCTTCCTTGGCACACTGAGTGGTGCCTTGATGTGTTCCTGGTATGATATCAAAGGAGAAATCCCTACATCACCAGCTGTAGAGGATGATGTGGAAGTTGCTATTCTTTCCGAGAGCTCTCATATACTTACTTATGTGGGTAGATATCATTTTTCCTGGGCATGGAGCACAACTGTAGCAGCAAACCTGTTTCCCAGGTAGAAAAATCTTGTGGTATCCAGGATAGCAGATCTCCGCACACGTGGAAGGAGGGCGTCTCTATCAATAAGATGATACTTTAAATACTAAGTCATGTACATAAGCATACTTTGAAACATAGAGGGTGTAGGAGGTTAGAAGCATCTGTATCAAAATATATGGGACCTGGGGACTTCCACTGGAAAAGGAGACTGGGTGAGCATGCTTGGGCAGTAGAAGGAAGGAAGGAAGGAGAGGAAGGAGAGGAAAGGAAAGTGTGAAATATTTCACTTATAATGGTTCTCATGCTAGTTTTTTAAAAATTCAGTATATATATTTTAAAGCCATTGAAATATAAATGAAAATTAGGAATATAAAGTTTCTTACCCCATTAAAATGAGGATTCCAGACAATGGCATCCTCATTGATACTGAACTCTGTAATGTCAGGATATCTGATTTTGATTTTTCCAACCTGGATTTGATGGAAGGAGTCATTTGAATAGAAGACCCAATTCATGGTATCATAATGTGCATAAGTGCCCATTTCTCTATGGAAAGAAATCTCCTCGCCTGCGTTGTTATTAAATCTGATGTTATTCAAGAATGAGTGAAGCTCCATAGAGAAAAGAAAAGAGCAAAGAATTTAACTTATTGAATCAAGATGCCAGTTGCTCAGGAAGAGCTATGGTCTTACTTCTACCTCGCTTTCTGAAGTTAGAAAGAAGAAGGAAGAGCACAGATGTTCTTAATTGCTCCTCACTCCTTATTTCCTGATTCATCTGGGGTGATGAGAGATAGAAAGGTGTGTTCACAAATAGGTGAATATAGAAAACCCCCAAAGTAAACAGTTCTTGCTGGAAAAAGGCAACTCATGTGGATTGAGCTGCCCAGTTCATAAGTCTAATGTATCAAAGCGAAGGGAGATGGTGTCCATCAGTTGTGGTATTTCCAGTAGCAACTACTTCTGAGGTTCAGTGGGACGTCTGATGTAAGACTCTTCTTTAACGTGGTCTGCCTGTAAATCTCATCAGGTGATGATTTTGGGATTTCTGCACTCCAGGTCATACTCTCTCCTGGGTAGATGGAGCTTATTAGCAACAGGCGGACCCTACCTTCAGCTGCACCAACATGTGCAAAGGAAGCTCCTAACCTGATTGCTAGTTTGGTGTCCTGGAAAATTTCTGTTGCTGCAGAAATATACCCACCCACCCCAAACCTAATTTGCTCTTGTTCATTGCCTGAGTTAATGCCACTCAATATTTTTCAACTTAACTTCCATCACTAAGGTACTGCAAGGAGGAAATGGATAAAAGGTAAATGATGTTCAGTGAGTTCACATGCATAAATAATAGGAGCAAGAATGCCACAGGGTCAGGCTTATTTCTCCCCACAGACTGATTGGTAGGCATTTCATTCATTCATTCATTCGTTCGTTCGTTCGTTCGTTTGTTCGTTCATTCATTCCGCCCTATACCCGAAGGTCTCTGGTCTTTAAAGCCTCTCTATCCACCTGTGAGTTGCCCAGCTGGGTGCCCTATGCCCACCTGTCAGCTGGGCAACTGGGACAACCAGCTGAGCAACTGACAGGTGCCCCCTGTCAGAGGAGGAAGATGATCAATGCAGGTTCAGGGGGGAATTGGATTGTCTTCCTCCTTCCCCCCCCTCTGTGTGCGTGGATCCTCTTTCTCCCTCTCTCTGACCCTCCTTCTCACACACACTCATGCACACACACAGAGACAGAGTCGAATCCCTGTCAGAGGAGGAGGATGAGGAAGAGGGGGAAAGGTTTATAAATACAGACGCGAGGCATTTCATGGCTCCACGGCTCAGTTTAAAAACTGTCCCCAGGAGTGTCTGCATGGCCTGTGGGCAATACGTGTTAACCCCTATTTTGCATGGAAAACACTTGCTAGGTGGAGTGATTTTAATACGGATTGACTCCCATGTGCCACGTATTAGGGCTTTGTATGTGGACACTCCAAAGGCAGCCTTTCAGATTATTTTAAGCATGCGGACACACCCTTAAACCCAGAAAACCTAATTCCCCCCTGCTCATTGACTGAGCTTCTGCCAATCAAAACTTTGGGGGTGGTCGTGAAACAATGCAATTTTCAACTTTCAATTCAAACAGAATGTTCAAATGTTCGTATTCATATAAATGGAGAAAAAATGAATGTATTAAAATTTGAATCGCTTTAAAACATTTGTATCTATTTGTACAAATATTAGACAAGAACATGACCATATGATTTCGACAGTATTTTTTTGTATCCATACGCATCCGTATGAATCCATATGCATCTAGTTTTTATCCCAGAGGCATCCTGTACATATCCGTACAATTGTGTATGGATAGGAATAGGAAATATGATTCATGGAAATCTCTGTGTTGTAAGTGACGAATAATCTAGAAAATATTTTGTTCTTTTGCTGATGACCTTACCTGCCATGGTTGAACATGCTGAATATGCCAGCCGGCCTCAACAACTAACTCCTTTTCTTTGCCCCTTGATGTGTAAAGGGAATGCAGAGCATAGGCCACAGCATGGACAGCATTGTAGATGTTGTAGCTCTGCCCAGACATCTCCATGTCAAACAAAGACCCAGGGAGGCTTTCCAGCTTCTCCTCCCCACTGCAGTTCTTTCCAAATGTTCCACAGTTTCCAACACCAGAGAGGCAACAGTTGAATGCGAGTTGCCAGAAGTCATGAAGAAAGTCAAAGGACTGTCTAAAGGGATTAAGAGTCTGAAGAATGTTTTCAAATTCTGGCACCAGGTGGGCTTGGAATGAGAGAGACAAAGTTCCATTCAACATCTGTATGGGAACAGTTTCTCCAGTATCCATGGGATTAAAGTCCCAGTCACCAATGACAATCCACAGCATTTGTTGGATGTAGTTCTCATTCAGGTCATCATATCCTAAATCCCGGTAAACTAGAGTGACAATCTGGGCACTTTTATACACAAGGGTTACATTAACTGTTGAGAGGAGGCTGAAAAATATCTGGTGTAACTTCTTATGTAAATCCATTGTAACTTTAGATGACAATTGGAGTGTAGGCACCTTTTCCACAAACGATGTGCAAATGTTATGGTGGTTCAGCAAAGATAGAAGGTGAGACAAATTAGATTCTCCATCAACCTCTTCTGCCCAAAGGACACCAATCCAGGTCCAACTGAAATGTTGAAGAAGACGAGCTGCTCCGAGAAAGACAGAAGTATCACTTGGCATCATCTGGTAGAAATATGGGAATTGGATTTGGTCACTCAATCTCTGGTTCAAGAATCTATAACTAATCTAGGAGGAAAGAAGAGAATAGTTTAATCAAATTAAAATATCATCTCAAATTTAATAAAGCTTTGTGCTCACTGATTTTTCCTCACTATCCCCCCAAAATGTTAAGAAATGATCTTCAAAGTTCTGGATAGTTTGATACCTTTTCATTTCATTTTTTGAGTGTTTGTCCACAGTTGACTTTATTTTATCCTTATCATTCATTGCTCCATTTTTCTCATAGAATTTTCAGTAACTGATGTGGGTTCAACTGTTCTTAAGTAACATTTTTTCTTTAATGTTATACAAACAAAGATTTTGAGAGATAAAATGCCAGGATACGCAACAGGACAATAGACATCCATTGCCTTTCTATCCTGAATAAGCCCTGGGTTCATCTCGCCAAGAAGTGGCCATGGAAGTCTGAGATATTAGGCTCTCACTTCATTTGGAAGCTGCAAGAAGCCCATTCACAAGAGAATGGGAGGAATAGGAAATATATGAATGGACATAAACAGGAATTGGAGCCAAAAGATTTTCAAAGACTACTTCAATCAATAGAAGCAGTTTGTGATATCCAGAGTTGAATCAATTCTGTGTAAGTGAACCTAATGCCTCATTCTTCGTTTAAAGTAGACAATAGAGATGTTTTTATTATCTAATATTCTTTTGCCACATTTCAACCTTCTTCACGTCTTCTGATTCAGCTCTCTTGTTCACAGTATTACCTGAGGAACCTTGAAGACATTTAGGACATTGGCCATATGGGTGGAATCTTGGGGAGGAAGCCCATCCAGGTTTCCTAATGACATCTTATCCCTCCTTTGTCTGTAATTGGGAAGGCACTTTGACTCTGGGAACAAATGGTCCAAAACATTCCAGGGAGCTTTCCTTGCAGTGGGGAACTTGCCATAGAGTTTGAATCCCAGGGTGGTGTTGGGCAAAAGTCCAGGATTTTCATTGATCTGTTGAATGGCAAAAGCAAGAGCCAGGACATTCTCAAAGCTTTTGAGAAGGGGCCTAAAAGGAGATTGAAAGAAAAAGAGGTTTGCTGCCATGCAAAAGACTACTGTTAAAATGCCCAGTGCTCATGTTATTCCATGTTTGACCTACTGTGTCACATATTCCTGGCTCTTAACATGCTTACTGGGTCTCTGCCAGCCACAATTTAGAATTTCCTAAGAGGAGAAATATGTTCTTTGTCTGCCTCCTGTCCTTCATCTATACCAAGTGGCAAAGGATAGCTTTGAAATATTTTAAGTTGGTTTATTGAAAAGAAAACAAAAAAAAGATAAAAACAAAATTTAAGTAGACTTTCAACATAACATTACTTACTGCATGCGAATGCCTAAGATTACGCATGGTAAGAATGAATTGGAGGAGCATTGCAGCAAAGTAAAAAAAAGGACATTGCAGAGCGTAGAGAGTTTCCATGTCAGAAGGACTAACACGACAAGTTCTCCATCGTGACGGACAGAGTAACATGATACGTTCTAATCTAATTCAGTAGAGCATAGTGATCACTCTATCTTGGTGGAAAGAGGGATCCATAACTTTGGAATAGCAGGATTCTTATACAGAATTGCCATAGTCAGGTGTTATAATTCAGCCAATAAGGTTGAAAATTTTCAGGTTCATTAGATCTTGTTTGAAGTGTCATTCAGAAGTGCTTTGATAGCCAATCAGTCAGAGCTGGTCATCCACGATTTACCACCCCCTGCAAGCTGTAGGATCATAGATGTTAACTAAGTATTTAGCTGCAAGATAGTCTTCAGATGTTACACAAGGTGTTAGATTTCCTATAGCAGAATGAAAAGATCCTTCCTGAACCTTTTGAAATGCATGTAGATCTACGCTTTATCATGGAAAAGCATCCTTCTCTCTCTGTCCTAAGAGCAGCGTACACAAAATGGAGTCAGATTGGTTCACTACAGGATTTCTGTTATACGCTTTAGGTTTTCCTTGCTTATCTGTTACATACAAGCTGGCCCTGGGGGGATCTCCCCATAGAAAGACTACAAGGAGAAGCAGAGGCCTGAGTGTATTGTTTCTCCAACCAAGTCAGTAGCTCACAAATAGGCTTCCAGTGAGAAAATTGCCTTATCTTTGCCTCTGCCTTCTCCTTTTGATGTTCACCTCATGCACTTGAGTCTCCTTCCTCCTGTGCTTTTTCTGCAAGCGGAATTCCTCCTAGGTCCTGCCCATACTACCTTCCTGACCTAACAGCGCATTCAGATCAGTTTATAATGTCTGTGCTTAGTTTCCCCCCTCCCCATCAATTGGTGTGTGGAGATAATTCAACATACCTCATGGATAAAGAGTGTCCCAGGATAACTTCATGGTCGACATGGCTACAGGTGTTGTTCTTCTCCGTGTTCTTTGGAGTGCAGGAAGTGTCATCTGGCCTCTTGCTGAAGGTCGGTGGCATCATCAGAAACAGCAGGAGAAAGAAAAACAGCTGCAAACCACTGTTCCGCTTCCACCGGCAAATCTGCACTGCCTTCAATAAACTCAGCAGCATCACTACCAGCTGCAGAAATCTGAAGAGAGGCCAGAGGAAAGGAGCCTCCAAACCCATAATGGTGCATCAGTTCAGTCGATGCCACCTTTACGTCTTTGCCATTGTCACCTAACGCATGAAGTCCATCACCTCTACTGGCAGATATATTTTAACATAATGATGCGAGCCTTTAAAGATAGAGAAGGGAATAACTTGCTCATGTCTTCTCCCCTGAGCATAGCAAGATTCCTGTTATTAAGACAACAACTTGACAAACTGTCATGACCGTAGCACTTTGTGGGTCTGGAGGATAAAGTAAATATGAGTACCTGACAAATGTTTTTCTCCTTGTCATAATTAGAAAGTGAAAAGCTCTAGGCGGAAGAAAAACACTTCCAGGTAGAAATAATGGATGTCATTGGGATGGAGATGGCTGGTCCTTAGGGGCAGTGTGGCCCATTCTCTGGTGAACACAATGCTTCAGAGATCACTTTCTCCTTCATGCCCGATTAGATACATGGTTGAATCAAATTGCAGACTTAAATTGTCTAACTATTCTGCATACTTCTTCAATTCCTATCAACTCTTCCAACTGATAGTCCCACAACTTGTCCCTATTCCCACAACTCTCATGGATGCCAGCAGCCACTATATGGGAACATAGGGTGCATCCCCATGGACACTTTAGTCCAAATTCAATTAGAATTTTGGAAGGAATGTCCCCATGATTTCTGTAATTAATATGAATTCAGCATACAGGAGTCCCCATGCAATTCCTTATTCCTGGATTTTATGAGGACCAAAGAGAACCACAGGAACCTTAGAACTTTGGTCAAGCAAAAAGGAAAAACATGTACATCTTTACTTCTCTCTTCCTTCTTCTCCCCCTTCCGTTATGCCTTCCAGGAGAGAGCAGTTAAACTTTCAGATCCAGTCAAGAGTAAAAGCTTGAAGTGGAAGGGAATTCTACTTTTGGATATCATTTTTCTGTTCTGCTAATCTACTGGGCAGGAAGACTCCTCCTCAGTTCGAACCCATGGGAAGGAAGAAGGAACCAATGGAGCTTTGGGGTGTCCACCTTGAAGGTTTCATTCAGGTAATTGGAGAAAGGAAGGGTTTGGGAATGGTGGGAATGGGACAAAGAAAGTAGGTGGAACGGTAGAGCTCCAGTTCCAGGACCTAAGATGATTCTGTCTATAGCACCAGAGTCAAAGATTTGGCTTTGCCTATAGACAAATATCTAATCAAAACTGGAGCAGTCGCTCCTGGTCACAATGCATTAATCCTTTCAGCATTCCTGGTAAAAATTTCTCCGGATAGTGACTGTAAATAAAGTTTGATCTCTGTGGCAATTCCCTTCCTTGTTTTCCATAAAATTCTCCAGTCAATAGCCAAACTATGATATTAGGGGATGCCCCCTGGTTCTAGTGTTGTGTGATAGAGAAAAGAAATTTTATCATCCACCATTTCTATACTGTGCATAATTTTATATACTTCAATAAGGTCCCTTCTCAAACACCGTCTCTCCAGACTGAAGTGGCTTAGACGTTGCAGCCTGGGTTCATAAGGGATTTTGTTCCAGCCCATTAATCATTCTGGTTGCCCTTTTCTGCACCTTTCCCAGTTCCACAATATACTTTATGGGGTATTGTGACCAGAATTGTTCACAATATTCCAAATGTGGCCTCACCATAGATTTATAAAGAGACAAAATGACACTTGCTGACTTATTTTCTATTCCCTTCCTAATTATTCCCAGCATTGAATTAGCTTTTTTAGCTGCTGCTATGAACTATCCACCAGAACCCCAAGATCCCATTCCTGGTGTGTTGCAGAAAGCTCAGACGCCATCAGTTTATAAACATAATTTGGGTTTTTGGCTTCAATGTGCATGATGTGCATTTGACCACTCTCGAGCTCTTGGCAATCTCTTTTGGGTTTTATTACCCTAAATAATTTAGTATCATCAGCAAACTTTGCTATTTTACTATCTTCCCCTTCTTCTAGATCATTGATGAATAAATAATAAAGCATTGGTCCCAACACTTAACATTGGTGAATCCCACTTTTTACCTCTTTCC
The DNA here is from genome assembly GCA_023333525.1 of Aspidoscelis tigris stejnegeri. Lineage (NCBI taxonomy): Eukaryota > Metazoa > Chordata > Lepidosauria > Squamata > Teiidae > Aspidoscelis > Aspidoscelis tigris. The sequence continues at coordinate 12,941,932 of JALMGA010000009.1, forward strand.
ACCCTGCGAATTGGCTGTTTATGACTCCTCTCTGCTTCCTACCCTTAAGCCGGTCAGAAATCCAGGACAGAACCTGTCCTTTTATTCCATGGCTGATGAGTTTACTCAGTAGCCTTTGATGTGAGACTTGGTCCAAAGCCTTCTGGAAATCCAGATAGACAGTGTCTACTGGTTCGCCTTCATCCACGTGTTTGTTGACACTCTCTAAGAATTCCAACAAGTTCGTAAGGTATGATTTATCTTTGAAGAAGCCATGCTGGCTTTTGTTCTGGAATGCTTGCTCCTCTATGTGCCCACTAATTTTCTCTTTAATGATGGTTTGCATCACCTTACAAGGAACTGAAGTTAAGCTAGCTGGTCTGTAATTGTTTGGATCACCCCAGGATCCTTTCTTGAAGATTGGTGTTACATTTGCTACCCTCCAATCCTCAGGTAGAAAGCCTGATGTTAGGAAAAGATACATTTGCTAGAAGGTGGGCAATTTCGCATTTGAGTTCCGTAAGGACTCTTGGATGAATACCATCTGATCCCGGTGATTTGTTAACATTTAGTTTATTAAGACATGGAAGGACCTCTTCCTTGGTTGTCTCTGTCCAGTTTAATTCTTCAGATAATAGAGGCTCAGCTACTGGTATGTATCCTCTGTCTTCCTCCGTGAATACAGAAAGAATTCATTTAGTCTCTCTGCAATCTCCATGTCTTCTTTAATTATCCCTTACTGTCCTTTACCATCTAATGGTTATCTAAGAATAGGGACTGACACCTGTGATGACCTAAGCCATCCTTACCCACCTGGCCCTTCGCAGAGCAACACAGATGAGGCCCAGCATCTAGGCACCCAAAACCTCTGCCAGTTCATTAGGGTTCCCTGCATTACTTTGCACCCTCTCTGGTGTCCTGCTTTACCTACCCTAGATATGGGTTTCATTTAAAGCAGCAGCCTGACACTTGAATATCAAACAGAACTTTAAACATTTATTGTTACAACAAGACTGTAGATGAAATTAAATAAAATAAGATAGGAAGCTTTAAGTTCAGCTTTAAAGTCTCTTCGTTGTTTGACAAAGAAATATAGTCCTTTTGGTTATCTAAACAGTCCTCATAACCTCAGTGGTCCTTGGTTTCACAACGGTAAGAAATACTCTTGAGTTCTTCCCTTTTCTAACCCTGCCTAAATGCAGGCATTCACTTCCTTTGTAATCTCCCCTCACTCAGCAGTACTCTGTATGCTGACAGTCGCTGCCTACTGTGCTCTCAAGCACGCAAAGAGCTCGCTCTCCCACCACGAGGGCTCTTTCCTCCCCTTCTCCTCTCCCGTCCAAGAGGAGAGGCATACACACACACACGTTTGGAGCTGAACTCACCGATCTCCCTCTATATCCCAGACAAGAGACCAAGAGGCTGCTCTGGCAGCTGCTTAAAAAGTCCATGATTCTGCAGCATTGATTGGTTCATTTTGGCCTGCTGGTGTGGCTTCAGCTGATCAAGACAATCCCTCCTGTCACCCAAACTGCTGCAAAAGCCTACCAAACGTCTGCCTATGTGACAGCACCCAAACTATTGAGAATAGCCCAGGTGCAGAGCAAAATGTGAGAGGAATATCACGTTTATGGAGAATTCAAGATGGAACCAGGGTCACTAGGGGGTCAGATGGAGCTCCACTGTGGACATGCGGGATGGTTGTCACACCTCTGGGGCAGGGACAATGACTTCTGAGAGTGTTGAATTTATAAAGACAATGGAGTAGAACAGAGGAGACTAAAGCCAGTGATATGGGCACGGTTACATCAATTGAAATGAAATCAGAGTTGAGCAATTTATCTGATGGCCACATTCCTGTTTCCACACCGGGATGTTTACTGGACGCTGTAGTCATCCAAGGTTTTGAAATTACTGCATTTACACCTTTTGATATATTTTTCTGAGAGTGCAGCAGTTTGTAGCAGTTCAGCTGGATTGGCATTACTTACTGAACGCCAGACCCTTCTAGCCTTGATTCCTCTCCTAATTGCTTTATGCAGATGTTTTTCCTTGTAGGCAAATGGGAAGGGAATGAGTCAGATTTTTAAAATTCCAAATTGTTCTTTAGAATCAGGCTTGTGTCTAAAAAAATGGACTCCATCTGGGATAGTGTCTCTCCTCGTCCTTTCTGAAATGGGCACATTGGCAATAGGCAAATCCCTGCCTCATGCAACAAGATATCCTATTCATCACGAACGGTGCCTAACGTCCGTGGGGCCCCTTTTGATGGCACAACAAAATATGTGCTAAGGAGTGATGCAATGCAGGTACCAAAGCTCTGTTCAGCATCAGTTGATGTGAAGCACACAGACTGCATTGCAATTGGTCCACAGCACCTCCAGCACATGATGCAATTGGCCCACGGGATCTCCACACCCTGTCAGTCGAATGTCAGATCAGGGTAGCAAGGAGGTGTGATGCCTTGCAAGGCAACGTGAAGGTACTTTTACTGTGGATACAAGTTGCTTGCACAGGTGATGTTGTGAAGGAGCAGTGAAGATGCATTTCCAGTTGCATTGAAACTGCACATGTCTCCCAGTACCACACAAAAATTCTTCCCAGATCCTTTCTACATGCAGATACCCCTTCCTTGATCAGGACCAAAGAACGCTAGCACAGACGTAGATGACATTTACCTGGTCAAGCACTAATCCAGATTAGTTGAGCCCTTAGACCAGTTCTAATTCAGATCTATGCTAATCCTGTACAGACAGTGTATAGTAGGCAATTCTCTGATCCAGAGTGCCCTTCAGAAAACATGTTTTTAGCTGCTCCTTGATCCTTATTAACATAGAAGTGCAGAAAGGGGCTTCAGTTTCCTTCGTAAGGTCTCCAAGAACCTAAACATCCTTTCATATTGATATACTCTGTAGTGATATTTTCTCTGTCTGAATGAATGTGACACTCCTGAATGGTCCAATCTGAGGAGTTCATCTTGAGATGCTCATGGAAAAGAGACAAACATTCCAATGCCTTAATATACATAAGGAAAGAGGAATGAAATAGTATCTACTGAAAATTTAAGTGCGAATCTTTGGTCTCCTTACTAGATGTTCCCTGGTATTCAAATCTGGACGCATAAAAATAACATACAATTTAGGGGAAAAAATGAAGCCCAGTAATGCACTGCTAGAAAAGAAGAGGCTTAAGATTACAGAAACCCGCACAAACTTGTCTGGAGCAGTCAGAAACATATAAATAAATATGAACCAAAAACAGCAATAGATTAACATGAAGTAGCTCATCTGTCTGGATTCATTGAAGGTATCAGGCAGCTTCCTGGCCAATAAAGCGACTATAAGGGTAGTGATGACGAGAAATCCTTTATAGAACAAACCAATTGTGTCCAACACAGAATAAGGGATTAAACATTTTGGAGTGAGCTGTTTCCCATGTGAATGCCTATTAATAAATGGTTGACTTAATGGACTTAATGCCCATCTTATAATGTTGATAATAGCATGGACAAGAGAATAAAAAATCATGAGTATTGTAGGCAAGACATTCCTTACACATTTTACTAAATGATTTCCTGTTCTGGTGACTTTAAAGGCCAAAATCACAGTGGCTGCTTTAGCTAAGAGAGAAGAAAGAGTAAATGTGAAGATAATCTCACTCATTCCCCACCGTATGAGGCAGGTCTGGATTCCAGGTGGTCCAAGGTAAAGGAGGGAAGAGATGATATAGAGGAACAGAGAAACAAGCATGAAATAGGAAAGGTTCCTGTTGTTGGCCTTGACAATGGGAGTGTTGTGATGTCGAATAAAACTAAATAGCACTAGAAGGGTAAGGAGGGAAAGAAAAGCAGCAGTGGAAATGAACAGAATTCCAAGTGGCTCTTCATAAGCTATATAAGGAATTTTTATTACAAAACATTCATCATGACTGTTGTTGGGATATTCCTCTTCTGGCCACTTCTGGCAGTGATCAGCATCTGAAAAGAAAAGAATGTTCCTTATTTTCTTTCATCCATTTAATCCCCAAGAAACGTACTCGGGCAAAACAATGAAACGACATTTGATTGAATTGCATCACTTAAAGATACAGAGCACTTCCTTGCCTATTTTCTCCTTGCTAGGTCCTTTACTTTCCCACGGGACCATGAGAGTTAGTGTCTGGATGCATGGCATCCTCTCAGCTCCATGCAGCATTGGAAGATAAAGACACTATTGCCTGCTTCTGGACTTGAAATCATTGCCTGGATATGTGCTAGTGAGTCCAGATCAGGGTGACTCACTGGTCTGGATCATGACAAAGTATGGTCTGTAATAATGCTACCTTTGAAGAAGAACTATCCCAGATAAGCCCCTGCACTGCCCCTGAAACTGATATGAATTTCACAGTTGGCCTCCAAGGCCAAAGACTCTGACAGCTAGGAAAAACTGCCAAGCTTTGGAGTCCCTGCAGGAACTATTTTGCTAGTGTACTTTTGGGCATCATGAAAATGGGACTGGTGTTCCAGAAAATTTTGCTGTGACTTTTGGACTAGTTGATGATCCAGAGAAGCTGGAGTTAGTACATTGGTAGTCCTCAATGTTAAGGAGAACCAATAATTCAGATCAGGGCTCGCTATCTGAATTATACTCTCTGCTGTGTGGATGGAGCCTGTTAGTGATGCACAGAACTGAGGTGAACTAATGCCTGGACCTCTTGTTCCAGATCCAATTGAGTGCAGAATCCTGTAAGGCGGGATTCTATTTCAGCCATCATGAAGATACCCATTGGTGGCCAAACTAGCCTTCCCCTGTAAACCTCTGGGGTCAGAAAGCAGGTGAAAACTCCGTGTTTCTCATTCACAGAGCCTTGGCACACTGAGTGGTGCCTTGACGTATTCATGGCATGATATGAAAGGAGAAATCCCTACATCACCAGCTGTAGAGGATGATGTGGAAGTTGCTATTCTTTCCGAGAGCTCTCATATACTTACTTATGTGGGTAGATATCATTTCTCCTGGGCATGGAGCACAACTGTAGCAGCAAACCTGTTTCCCAGGTAGAAAAATCTTGTGGTATCCAGGATAGCAGACCTCCGCACATGTGGAAGGAGGGCGTCTCTATCAATAAGATGATACTTTAAATACTAAGCCATGTACATATGCATACTTTGAAACATAGAGGGTGTAGGAGGTTAGAAGCATCTGTATCAAAATATATGGGACCTGGGGACTTCCACTGGAAAAGGAGACTGGGTGAGCATGCTTGGGCAGTAGAAGGAAGGAAGGAAGGAGAGGAAAGGAAAGTGTGAAATATTTCACTTATAATGGTTCTCATGCTAGTTTTTAAAAATTTCAGTATATATATTTTAAAGCCATTGAAATATAAATGAAAATTAGGAATATAAAGTTTCTTACCCCATTAAAATGAGGATTCCACACAATGGCATCCTCATTGATCCTGAATTCTGTAATGTCAGGATATCTGATATTGATTTTTCCAACCTGGATTTGATGGAAGGAGTCATTTGAATAGAAGACCCAATTCATGGTATCATAATATGCATAAGTGCCCATTTCTCTATGGAAAGAAATCTCCTTGCCTGCGTTGTTATTAAATCTGATGTTATTCAAGAATGAGTGAAGCTCCATAGAGAAAAGAAGAGAGCAAACTATTTAACTTATTGGATCAAGATGCCAGTTGCTCAGGAAGAACTATGGTCTTACTTCTACCTCGCTTTCTGAAGTTAGAAAGAAGAAGGAAGAGTACAGATGTTCTTAATTGCTCCTCACTCCTTATTTCCTGATTCATCTGGGGTGATGAGAGATAGAAAGGTGTGTTCACAAATAGGTGAATATAGAAAACCCCCAAAGTAAACAGTTCTTGCTGGAAAAAGGCAACTCATGTGGATTGAGCTGCCCAGTTCATAAGTCTAATGTATCAAAGCGAAGGGAGATGGTGTCCATCAGTTGTGGTATTTCCAGTAGCAACTACTTCTGTGGTTCAGTGGGACATCTGATGGAAGACTCTTCTTTAACGTGGTCTGCCTGTAAATCTCATCAGGAGATGATTTTGGGATTTCTGCACTCCAGGTCATACTCTCTCCTGGGTAGATGGAGCTTATTAGCAACAGGTGGACCCTACCTTCAGCTGCACCAACATGTGCAAAGGAAGCTCCTAACCTGATTGCTAGTTTGGTGTCCTGGAAAATTTCTGTTGCTGCAGAAATATACCCACCCACCCCAAACCTAATTTCCTCTTGTTCATTGCCTGATTTAATACCACTCAATATTTTTCAACTTAACTTCCATCACTAAGGTACTGCAAGGAGGAAATGGATAAATGGTAAATGATGTTCAGTGAGTTCACCTGCATAAATAATAGGAGCAAGAATGCCACAGGGTCAGGCTTATTTCTCCCCACAGATTGATTGGCAGGCATTTCATTCATTCGTTCATTCATTTGTTCGGTCCTTCGGTCCTTCGGTCGTTCGTTCATTCTGCCCTATACCCAAAGGTCTCTGGTCTTTAAAGCCCCTCTATCCACCTGTGAGTTGCCCAGCTGGGTGCCCTATGCCCACCTGTCAGCTGGGCAACTGGGACAACCAGGTGAGCAACTGACAGGTGCCCCCTGTCAGAGGAGGAAGATGATCAATGCAGAGTCAGGGGGGAATTGGATTGTCTTCCTCCTTCCCCCCCTCTGTGTGCGTGGATCCTCTTCCTCCTTCCTCCCTCTCTCTGACCCTCCTTCTCACACACACTCATGCACACACAGAGAGACAGAGTCGAATCCCTGTCAGAGGAGGAGGATGAGGAAGAGGGGGAAAGGTTTATAAATACAGACGCGAGGCATTTCATGGCTCCACGGCTCAGTTTAAAAACTGTCCCCAGGAGTGTCTGCATGGCCTGTGGGCAATACGTGTTAACCCCTATTTTGCATGGAAAACACTTGCTAGGTGGAGTGATTTTAATACGGATTGACTCCCATGTGCCACGTATTAGGGCTTTGTATGTGGACACTCCAAAGGCAGCCTTTCAGATTATTTTAAGCATGCGGACACACCCTAAAGCCCAGAAAACCTAGTTTTTATCCCAGAGGCATCCTGTACATATCCGTACAAATGTGTATGGATAGGAATAGGAAACATGATTCATGGAAATCTCTGTGTTGTAAGTGACGAATAATCTAGAAAATATTTTGTTCTTTTGCTGATGACCTTACCTGCCATGGTTGAACATGCTGAATATGCCAGCCGGCCTCAACAACTAACTCCTTTTCTTTGCCCCTTGATGTGTAAAGGGAATGCAGAGCATAGGCCACAGCATGGGCAGCATTGTAGATGTTGTAGCTCTGCCCAGACATCTCCATGTCAAACAAAGACCCAGGGAGGCTTTCCAGCTTATCCTCCCCATTGCAGTTCTTTCCAAATGTTCCACAGTTTCCAACACCAGAGAGGCAACAGTTGAATGCGAGTTGCCAGAAGTCATGAAGAAAGTCAAAGGACTGCCCAAAGGGATTAAGAGTCTGAAGAATGTTTTCAAATTCTGGCACCAGGTGGGCTTGGAATGAGAGAGACAAAGTTCCATTCAACATCTGTATGGGAACAGTTTCTCCAGTATCCATGGGATTAAAGTCCCAGTCACCAATTACAAACCAGAGCATTTGTTGGATGTAGTTCTCATTCAGGTCATCATATCCTAAAACCCGGTAAACTAGAGTGACAATCTGGGCACTTTTATACACAAGGGTTACATTAACTGTTGAGAGGAGGCTGAAACATATCTGGTGTAACTTCTTATGTAAATCCATTGTAACTTTGGATGACAATTGGAGTGTAGGCACCTTTTCCACAAATGATGTGCAAATGTTATGGTGGTTCAGCAAAGATAGAAGGTGGGACAACTGAGATTCTCCATCAACCTCTTCTGCCCAAAGGACACCAATCCAGGTCCAACTGAAATGTTGAAGAAGACGAGCTGCTCCAAGAAAGAGAGAACTATCACTTGGCATCATCTGGTAGAAATATGGGAATTGGATTTGGTCACTCAATCGCTGGTTGGAGAATCTATAACTAATCTAGGAGGAAAGAAGAGAATAGTTTAATCAAATTAAAATATCATCTCAAATTTAATAAAGCTTTGTGCTCACTGATTTTTCCTCCCTATCCCCCCAAAATGTTCAGAAATGATCTTCAAACTTCTGGATAGTTTGATACCTTTTCATTTCATTTTTTGAGTGTTTGTCCACGGTTGACTTTATTTTATCCTTATCATTCATTGCTCCATTTTTCTCATAGAATTTTCAGTAACTGATGTGGGTTCAACTGTTCTTAAGTAACATTTTTTCTTTAATGTTATACAAACAAAGATTTTGAGAGATAAAATGCCAGGATACGCAACAGGACAATAGACATCCATTGCCTTTCTATCCTGAATAAGCCCTGGGTTTGTCTCGCCAAGAAGTGGCCATGGAAGGCAGAGATATTAGGCTCTCACTTCATTTGGAAGCTGCAAGAAGCCCATTCACAAGAGAATGGGAGGAGTAGGAAATATATGAATGGACATAAATAGGAATTGGAGCCAAAAGATTTTCAAAGACTACTTCAATCAATAGAAGCAGTTTGTGATATCCAGAGTTGAATCAATTCTGTGTAAGTGAACCTAACACCTCATTCTTCATTTAAAGTAGACAATAGAGATGTTTTTATTATCTATTATTCTTTTGCCACATTTCAACCTTCTTCACTTCTTCTGATTCAGCTCTCTTGTTCACAGTATTACCTGAGGAACCTTGAAGACATTTAGAACATTGGCCATATGGGTGGAATCTTGGGGAGGAAGCCCATCCAGGTTTCCTAATGACATCTTATCCCTCCTTTGTCTGTAATTGGGAAGGCACTTTGACTCTGGGAACAAACGGTTTAAAGCATTCCAGGGAGCTTTCCTTGCAGTGGGGAACTTGCCATAGAGTTTGAATCCCAGGGTGGTGTTGGGCAAAAGTCCAGGATATTCATTGATCTGTTGAATGGCAAAAGCAAGGGCCAGGACCTGCTCAAAGCTTTTGAGAAGGGGCCTAAAAGGAGATTGAAAGAAAAAGAGGTTTGCTGCCATGCAAAAGACTACTGTTAAAATGCCCAGTGCTCATGTTATTCCATGTTTGACCTACTGTGTCACATATTCCTGGCTCTTAACATGCTTACTGTGTCTCTGCCAGCCACAATTTACAATTTCCTAAGAGGAGAAATATGTTCTTTGTCTGCCTCCTGTCCTTCATCTGTACCAAAAGGCAAATGATAGCTTTGAAATATTTTAAGTTGGTTTATTGAAAAGAAAACAAAAAGATAAAAACAAAATTTCAGTAGACTTTCAACATAACATTACTTACTAGATGCGAATGCCTAAGATTACGCATGGAAAGAATGAATTGGAGGAGCATTACAGCAAAGTAAAAAAAAGGACATTGCAGAGCGTAGAGAGTTTCCATGCCAGAAGGACTAACACGACAAGTTCTCCATCATGACGGACAGAGTAACATGATACGTTCTATTCTAATTCAGGAGAGCATAGTGATCACTCTATCTTGGTGGAAAGAGGGATCCATAACTTTGGAATAGCAGGATTCTTATACAGAATTGCCATAGTCAGGTGTTATAATTCAGCCAATAAGGTTGAAAATTTTCAGGTTCATTAGATCTTGTTTGAAGTGTCATTCAGAAGTGCTTTGATAGCCAATCAGTCAGAGCTGGTCATCCACGATTTACCACCCTCTGCAAGCTGTAGGATCATAGATGTTAATTAAGTATTTAGCTGCAAGATAGTCTTCAGATGTTACACAAGGTGTTAGATTTCCTATAGCAGAATGAAAAGATCCTTCCTGAACCTTTTGAAATGCATGTAGATCTACGCTTCATCATGGAAAAGCATCCTTCTCTCTCTATCCTAAGAGCAGCGTAAACAAAATGGAGTCAGATTGGTTCACTACAGGATTTCTGTTATACGCTTTAGGTTTTCCTTGCTTATCTGTTACATACAAGCTGGCCCTGGGGGGATCTCCCCATAGAAAGACTACAAGGAGAAGCAGAGGCCTGAGTGTATTGTTTCTCCAACCAAGTCAGTAGCTGACAAATAGGCTTCCAGTGAGAAAACTGCCTTATCTTTGCCTCTACCTTCTCCTTTTGATGTTCACCTCATGCACTTGAGTCTCCTTCCTCTTCTGCTTTTTCTGCAAGCGGAATTCCTCCTAGGTCCTGCCCATACTACCTTCCTGACCTAACAGCACATTCAGATCAGTTTATAATGTCTGTGCTTAGTTTCCCCCATCCCCATCAATTGGTGTGTGGAGATAATTCAACATACCTCATGGATAAAGAGTGTCCCAGGATAACTTCATGGTCGACATGGCTACAGGTGTTGTTCTTCTCCGTGTTCTTTGGAGTGCAGGAAGTGTCATCTGGCCTCTTGCTGAAGGTCGGTGGCATCGTCAGAAACAGCAGGAGAAAGAAAAACAGCTGCAAACCACTGTTCCGCTTCCGCCGGCAAATCTGCACTGCCTTCAATAAACCCAGCAGCATCACTACCAGCTGCAGAAATCTGAAGAGAGGCCAGAGGAAAGGAGCCTCCAACCCCATAATGGTGCATCAGTTCAGTCAATGCCACCTTTACGTCTTTGCCATTGTCACCTAACGCATGAAGTCCAGCACCTTTACTGGCAGATATATTTTAACATAATGATGCGAACCTTTAAAGATAGAGAAGGTAATAACTTGCTCAAGTCTTCTCCCCTGAGCATAGCAAGATTCCTGTTATTAAGACAACAACTTGACAAACTGTCTTGACTTTGTGGGTCTGGAGGATAAAGTAAATATGAGTACCTGACAAATGTTTTTCTCCTTGTCATAATTAGAAAGTGAAAAGCTCTAGGCGAAAGAAAAACTCTTCCAGGTAGAAATAATGGATGTCATTGGTATGGAGTTGCCTGATCCTTAGGGGCAATGTGGCCCATTCCCTGGTGAACACAATGCTTCAGAGATCCCTTTCTCCTTCATGCCCGATTAGATACATGGTTGAATCGAATTGCAGACTTAAATTGTCTAACTATTCTGCATACTTCTTCAATTCCTATCAACTCTTCCAACTGACAGTCCCACAACTTGTCCCTATTCCCACAACTCTCATGGACACCAGCAGCCACTATATGGGAACATAGGGTGCATCCCCATGGACACTTTAGTCCACATTCAATTAGAATTTTGGAAGGAATGTCCCCATGATTTCTGTAATTAATATGAATTCAGCATACAGGAGTCCCCATGCAATTCCTTATTCCTGGATTTTATGACGACCAAAGAGAACCACAGGAACCTTAGAACTTTGGTCAAGCAAAAAGGAAAAACATGTACATCTTTACTTCTCTCTTCCTTCTTCTCCCCCTTCCGTTATGCCTTCCAGGAGAGAGCAGTTAAACTTTCAGATCCAGTCAAGAATAAAAGCTTGAAGTGGAAGGGAATTCTACTTTTGGATATCATTTTTCTGTTCTGCTAATCTACTGGGCAGGAAGACTCCTCCTCAGTTCGAACCCATGGGAAGGAGGAAGGAACCAATGGGGCTTTGGGGTGTCCACCTTGAAGGTTTCATTCAGGTAATTGGAGAAAGGAAGGGTTTGGGAATGGTGGGAATGGGACAAAGAAAGTAGGTGGAACGTTAGAGCTCCAGTTCCAGGACCTAAGATGATTTTGTCTATAGCACCAGAGTCAAAGATTTGGCTTTGCCTATAGACAAATATCTAATCAAAACTGGAGCAGTCACTCCTGGTCACAATGCATTAATCCTTTCAGCATTCCTGGTAAAAATTTGTCCAGATAGTGACTGTAAATAAAGTTTGATCTCTGCGGCTATTCCCTTCCTTATTTTCCATAAAATTCTCCAGTCAATAGCCAAACTATGATATTAGGGGATGCCCCCTGGTTCTAGTGTTGTGTGATAGAGAAAAGAAATTTTATCATCCACCATTTCTATATACTTCAGTAAGGTCCCTTCTCAAACACCGTCTCTCCAGACTGAAGTGGCTTAGAGGTTGAAGCCTGGGATTTTGTTCCAGCCCCTTAATCATTCTGGTTGCCCTTTTCTGCACCTTTCCCAGTTCCACACTATACTTTGTGAGGTATGGTGACCAGAATTGTACACAATATTCCAAATGTGCCCTCACCATAAATTTATAAAAAGTCAAATGACCCTTGCTGACTTATTTTCTATTCCCTTCCTAATTATCTCCAGCATTGAATTAGCTTTTTTAGCTGCTGCTATGAACTATCCACCAGAACTCCAAGATCCCATTCCTGGTGTGTTGCAGAAAGCTCAGACCCCATCAGTTTCTAGACATAATTTGGGTTTTTGGCTTCAATGTGCATTATGTGCATTTGGCCCCTCTGGAGCTCTTTGCAATCTCTTTTGGCTTTTATTACCCTAAATAATTTAGTATCATCAGCAAACTTTGCTATTTTACTATCTTCCCCTTCTTCTAGATCATTGATGAATAAATTATAATGCCTTGGTCCCAACACTGAACATTGGGGAACCCCACTTTTTACCTCTTTCCACCCTGTGAATTGGCTGTTTATTACTACGCTCTGCTTCCTACCCTTAAGCTGGTCACAAATCCAGGATAGAACCTGTCCTTTTATTCCCGGGCTGATGAATTTACTCAGTAGCCTTTGATGTGGGACTTGGTCCAAAGCCTTTTGGAAGTCTAGATAGACAGTGGTTCACCTTTATCCACGTGTTTGTTGACACTCTCTAAGAATTCCAACAAGTTCGTAAGGTATGAGTTACCTTTGTAGCAGCGATGCTGGCTTTTGCTCAGCAATGCTTGCTCCTCCATGTGCACACTAATTTTGTCTTTAATGATGGTTTCCATCACCTTACATGGAACTGAAGTTAAGCTAACTGGTCTGTAATTGTCTGGATCACCCTGGGCTCCTTTTTTGAAGATTGGTGTTACATTTGCTACCCTCCACGCCTCAGGTACAGAGCCTGATGTTAGGGAAAGATACATTTGCTAGAAGGTGGGCAATTTCACATTTGAGTTCCTTAAGGACTCTTGGATGAATACCATCTGATCCCGGTGACTTGTTAACAGTTAGTTTATTAATTCATGGAAGGACCTCTTCCTTGGTTATCTCTGTCCAGTTTAATTCTTCAGATAATAGAGGCTCAGCTACTGGTATGTATCCTCTGTCTTCCTCCGTGAATACAGAGACAAAGAATTTGTATAGTCTCTCTGCAATCTCCGTGTCCTCTTTAATTATCCCTTACTGTCCTTTACCATCTAATGGTTCAACTGCTTTCTTGGTTGTATTCCTACTCCTGATATACTTATAGAAGTTCTTGTTATTTCTTTTGATGTTTTTAGCAGTGTGCTCCTCAAAATCTTTCTTAGCTTTCCTAATGATCATCTTGCATTCGTGTTGCCAGTGCCTGTGTTTCCTCCTATTCTCCTCATTAGGACAAGCCTTCCATTTTCTAAATGAACTCTTCTTGTTTTAATCACTTCATCTACAGCACTTGTGAGCCACATTGGTTTCTTCTTGGACCTAGAAGTCCCCTTTCTTCTTTTAGGTATGCATTCTAGTTGCACTTTCATTACTGTGTTTCTAAAGCTGTGTCCCCAAAAGACTTATTTGCCTCTCTAGTTTCCCTCTACCATCACTCTATTCAAGCACACTTTAAAAGTGCCGTTCAATTCCGGAATAAGCGTCCGCATGAGCCTCAGCAAAATGTGCATTTAAAACGCACCTTCCGTCCCCACAGAAGCGTGTTTTGCTTATCTGCATCTTTTTCTCCCCACTCCCTCTTTTGTTGATAGGGTGCCGGCAGGAACGGGGAGGGACTGCACACTGATGTGATGATCCTTCCCAGCAAATGAACCAGATGACGGAGCAGAAAAGCAGGAGACTCAAATGCATTTTCCGGTGGCTTGAATGGATGATCACGAGGAGTATGGAGTGTGGATTTTGGTGATGGAGAACTGTAACTGGATCCTAAATCTGTGGCATTTTATCACTTATCTACGAATAGGGACTGGCACCTGTGATGACATAAGCCATCCTTACCCACCTGGCAATCTGCAGAGCAACACAGATGGGGCCAACAGCTAGGCACCCAAACACTCTGCCAGTTCATTAGGGTTCTCTGCATCACTTTGCACCCTCTCTGGTGTCCTGCTTTACCTGCCCTAGATATGGGTTTCATTTCAAGCAGCAGCCTGACACTTGAATATCAAACAGAACTTTAAACATTTATTGTTGGAACAAGACTGTAGATGAAATAAAATAAAATAAGATAGGAAGCTTTAAGTTCAGCTTTAAAGACTCTTCGTTGTTTGACAAAGAAATATAGTCCTTTTGGTTATCTAAACAGTCCTTGTAACCTCAGTGGTCCTTGGTTTCACAATGGTAAGAAATACTCTTGAGTTCTTCCCTTTTCTAACCCTGCCTAAATGCAGGCATTCAGTTCCTTTGTAATCTCCCCTCACTCAGCAGTACTCTGTATGCTGACAGTCGCCGCCTGCTTTGCTCTCAAGCACGCAAAGAGCTCGCTCTCCCACCACGAGGGCTCTTTCCTCCCCTTCTCCTCTCCCGACCAAGAGGAGAGGCATACACACACGTTTGGAGCTGCACTCACCGATCTCCCTCTATATCCCAGACAAGAGACCAAGAGACTGCTCTGGCAGCTACTTAAAAAGTCTGTGATTCTGCAGCGTTGATTGGTTCCTTTTCGCCTGCTGGTGTGGCTTCAGCTGATCAAGACAATCCCTCCTGTCAGCCAAATTGCTGCAAAAGCCTGCCAAACCTCTGCCTATGTGACAGCACCCAAGCTATTGAGAATAGCCCAGGTGCAGAGCAAAATGTGAGAGGAATATCACATTTATGGAGAATTCAAGATGGAACCAGGGTCACTAGGGGGTCAGATGGAGCTCCACTGTGGACATGCGGGATGGTTGTCACACCTCCGGGGCAGGGACAATGACTTCTGAGAGTGTTGAAATTATAAAAACAATGGAGTAGAACAGAGGAGACTAAAGCCAGTGATATGGGCACGGTTACATCAATTGAAATGAAATCAGAGTTGAGCAATTTATCTGATGGCCACATTCCTGTTTCCACACCGGGATGTTTACTGGACGCTGTAGTCATCCAAGGTTTTGAAATTACTGCAATGACATCTTTTGATATATTTTTCTGAAAATGGATCAGGTTGTACCAGTTCTGCTGGACTGGCATTGCCTAATGAAAGCCAGACCCTTCTAGCCGTGATTCCTCTCCTAATTGCTTTATGCAGATGTTTTTCCTTGTAGGCAAATGGGAAGGGAATGAGTCAGATGTTTAAAATTCCAAATTGTTCTTTAAAATGACGCTTCTTTCAAAAAAAAAAGGGGGAAAAAAGGACCCCATCTTGTATAGTGCCGCTGCTGGTCCTTCGCAAATGGACACTTTGGCAATAGGCAAATCCCTGTCTCGTGCACCAAAATATCCTGCTCATCACAAGTGATGCCTAACGTCCCTGGGGCCGCTTTGGATGGAACATCAAAATATGTTCTAAGGAGTGGTGCATTGCAGGTACCTAAGCTCTGTTCTGCGTCAGTTGATGTAAACCACAATGTGAAGGTGCATTTGCAGTTGCCTAGGGAGTGAAAATGTCTCTCAGCACCACACACAAATTCTTCCCAGATCAATTCTACATGAAAATGCCCCTTCCGTGATCAAGAACAAAGAACCCTAGCACACACATAGATCACATTTACCTGGTCAAGCACCAATCCAGGCCCTTAGACCAGTTCTGATTCAGATCTATGCTAATCCTGTACAGACGGTGTGTTCAAGGCAGTTCCCTAATCCAGAGTGCCCTTCAGACAACATGTTCTTAGCTGCTCCTTGATCCAGATTAACATAAAAGTGCAGAAAGGGATTTCAACTTCCCTTGTAAGGTCTCCAAGAACCTCAACATTCATCCTTTCAAATTAATATACTCTGTAGTGATATTTTCTCTGTCTGAATGAATGTGACACTCCCGAATGGTCCAATCTGAGGACTTCATCTTGAGATGCTCATGGAAAAGAGACAAACATTCCAATGCCATAATATAGATAAGGAAATAGGGGGGAAATAGTATCTACTGAAAATTTAAGCGCCCCACTTTGGTTTCCTTACCAGATGTTCCCTGGTATTCAAATCTGGTCGCATAAAAATAACATACAATTTAGGGGAAAAAATAAAGCCCAGTAATGCACTGCTAGAAAAGAAGAGGCTTAAGATTATAGAAACCCGCACAAACCTGTCCGAAGCAGTTGTAAAAATATAAACAAATATCAACCAGAAACAGCAATAGATGAACATGAAGTAGCTCATCTGCCTGGATTCATTGAAGGTATCAGGCAGCTTCCTGGCCAATAAAGCAACTATAAGGGTAGTGATGACGAGAAATCCTCTATAGAAACAACCAATTGTGTCCAACACAGAATAAGGGATTAAAACTTTTGGAGTGAGCTGTTTCCTGTGGGAATGCCCATTAATAAATGGTTGACTTAATGCCCATCTTATAATATTGATAATAACATGGAGAAGAGAATAAAAAATCATGATCATCCTAGGCAAGGCATCCCTTAACCACTTTCCTAACTGGTTTCCTTGTCTGGTGACTTTAAAGGCCAAAATCACAGTGGCTGCTTTAGCTAAGACAGAAGAAAGAGTAAATGTGAAGATAATCTCACTCATTCCGCACCGTATGAGGCAGGTCTGGATTCCAGGTGGTCCAAGGTAAAGGAGGGAAGAGATGATATAGAGGAACAGAGAAACAAGCATGAAATAGGAAAGGTTCCTGTTGTTGGCCTTGACAATGGGAGTGTTGTGATGTCGAATAAAGCTAAATAGAACTAGAAGGGTAAGGAGGGAAAGAAAAGCAGCAGTGGAAATGAACAGAATTCCAAGTGGCTCTTCATAAGCTATATAAGGAATTTTTATCACAAAACATTCATCATGACTGTTGTTGGGATATTCATCTTCTGGGCACTTCTGGCAGTGATCAGCATCTGAAAAGGAAATAATGTTCCTTATTTTCTTTCATCCATTTAATCCCCAAGAAACGTACTTGGTCAAAACAATGAAACGACATTTGATTGAATTGCATCACTTAAAGATACAGAGCACTTCCTTGCCTATTTTCTCCTTGCTAGGTCCTTTACTTTCCCACGGGACCATCAGAGTTAGCGTCTGGATGCATGGCATCCTCTCAGCTCCATGCAGCAGTGGAAGATAAAGACACTCCTGCCTGCTTCTGGACTTGAAATCATTGCCTGGATACATGCCAGTGAGTCCAGATCAGGGTGACTCACTGGTCTGGATCATGACAAAGTACGGTCTGTAATAATGCTACATTTGAAGAAGAACTATCCCAGATAAGCCCCTGCACTGGCCCTGAAACTGATATGAATTTCACAGTTGGCCTCCAAGGCCAAAGACTGACAGCTAGGAAAAACTGCCAAGCTTTGGAGTCCCTGCAGGAACTATTTTGCTAGTGTACTTTTGGGCATCATGAAAATGGGACTGGTGTTCCAGAAAATTTTGCTGTGACTATTAGAATAGTCCATGATCCAGAGAAGCTGGAGTTAGTACATTGGTAGTCCTCAATGTTAAGGAGAACCAATAATTCAGATCAGGGCTCGCTATCTGAATTATACTCTGTGCTGTGTGGATGGAGCCCGTTAGTGATGCACAGAACTGAGGTGAACTAATGCCTGGAACACTTGTTCCAGATCTAATTGAGTGCAGAATCCTGTAAGGCGGGATTCTATTTCGGCCATCATGAAGATACCCATTGGTGGCCAAACTAGCCTTCCCCTGTAAACCTCTGGGGTCAGAAAGCAGGTGAAAACTCCGTGTTTCTCATTCACAGAGCGTTGGAACACTGAGTGGTGCCTTGACGTATTCATGGCATGATATGAAAGGAGAAATCCCTACATCACCAGCTGTAGAGGATGATGTGGATGTTGCTATTCTTTCCGAGAGCTCTCATATACTTACTTATGTGGGTAGATATCATTTTTCCTGGGCATGGAGCACAACTGTAGCAGCAAACCTGTTTCCCAGGTAGAAAAATCTTGTGGTATCCAGGATAGCAGATCTCCACACATGTGGAAGGAGGGCGTCTCTATCAATAAGATGATACTTTAAATACTAAGCCATGTACATATGCATACTTTGAAACATAGAGGGTGTAGGAGGTTAGAAGCATCTATATCAAAATATAAGGGACCTGGGGACTTCCACTGGAAAAGGAGACTGGGTGAGCATGCTTGGGCAGTAGAAGGAAGGAAGGAAGGAAGGAAGGAAGGAAGGAAGGAAGGAAGGAAGGAAGGAAGGAAGGAAGGAAGGAAGGAAGGAAGGAAGGAAGGAAGGAAGGAGAGGAACATGTAAAATATTTCACTTATAATGGTTCTCATACTAGTTTTTTAAAAATTCAGTATTTATATTTTAAAGGCATTGAAATATAAATGAAAATCAGGAATACAGAGCTTCTTACCCCATTAAAGTGAGGATTCCAGACAATGGCATCCTCATTGATACTGAACTCTGTAATGTCAGGATATCTGATTTTGATTTTTCCAACCTTGATCTGATGGAAGGAGTCATTTGAATAGAAGACCCAATTCACGGTATCATAGTGTGCATGAGTGCCCATTTCTCTATGGAAAGAAATCTCCTCGCCTGCGTTGTTATTAAATCTGATGTTATTCAAGAATGAGTGAAGCTCCATAGAGAAAAGAAAAGAGGAAACAATTTAACTTATTGGATCAGGATGCCAGTTGCTCAGGAAGAACTATGGTCTTGCTTCTACCTCATTTTCCAAAGTTAGAAAGAAGAAGGAAGAGCACAGATGTTCTTAATTGCTCCTCACTGTTTATTTTCCAATTCATCTGGGGTGATGAGAGATAGAAAGGTGTGTTCACAAATAGGTGAATATAGAAAACCCCCAAAGTAAACAGTTTTTGCTGGAAAAAGGCAACTCATGTGGATTGAGCTGCCCAGTTCATAAGTCTAATGTATCAAAGAGGAGGGAGGTGTTGTCCATCAATTGTGGTATTTCCAGTAGCAACTACTTCTGTGGTTCAGTGGAACATATGATGGAAGACTCTTCTTTAACGTGGTCTGCCTGTAAATCTCATCAGGAGATGATTTTGGGATTTCTGCACTCCAGGTCATACTCTCTCCTGGGTAGATGGAGCTTATTAGGAACAGGCGGACCCTACCTTCAACTGCACCAACATGTGTAAAGGAAACTCCTAACCTGATTGCTAGTTTGGTGTCCTGGAAAATTTATGTGTTGCTGCAGAAATATACCCACCCACCCCAAACCTAATTCGCTCTTGTTCATTGCCTGAGTTAATGCCACTCAATATTTTTCAACTTAAACTTCATCACTAGGGTACTGCAAGGAGGAAAAGGATAAAAGGTAAATGATGTTCAGTGAGCTCACATGCATAAATAATAGGAGCAAGAATGCCACAGGGTCAGGCTTATTTCTCCCCACAGACTGATTGCCAGGTATTTCATTCATTCATTCATTCATTCATTCATTCATTCATTCATTCATTCATTCATTCATTCATTCATTCATTCCGCCCTATACCCGAAAGTCTCTGGTCTTTAAAGCCCCTGTATCCACCTGTGAGTTGCCCAGCTGGGTGCCCTATGCCCACCTGTCAGCTGGGAAACTGGGACAACCAGCTGAGCAACTGACAGGTGCCCCCTGTCAGAGGAGGAAGATGATCGATGCAGAGTCAGGGGGGAATTGGATTGTCTTCCTCCTTCTCCCCCTCTGTGTGCGTAGATCCTCTTCCTCCTTCCCCCCTCTCTCTGACCCTCCTCATACACACATGTGCACACACACAGAGACAGAGTCGAATCTCTGTCAGAGGAAGAAGATGAGGAAGAGGGGGAAAGGTTTATAAATACAGACGCGAGACCCTTCACGCTCCACGGCTCCACGGGAGTGTCTGCATGGCCCGTGGGCAATACGTATTAACCCCTATTTTGCATGGAAAACACTTGCAAGGTGGAGTGATTTTATTACGGATTGACTCCCATGTGCCACGTATTCGGTCTTTGAATATGGACACTCCAAAGGCAGGCACGGAAGCCTTTCGGATTATTTTAAGCATGCTGACACCTAATTCCCTCCTGCTCATTGACTGAGCTTGTTCCAATCAAAACTTTGCCACTTAACCTCCAGCACAAAGGTGTTACAAGGAAGAAACAGATGAAAGGTAAATCATGTTCAAGTGCTTGAGGTGTGTGCTTGGGTTTGTGCGCCTCTCTGGGAGGCTGACTTCTCAACTGACTTAATAGAGATTCCCAAAGGCTGGATCTAATAACCAACCAAGGGGTGGTGGTGAACGAATGCAATTTTCAACATTCAATTCAAACAGAATGTTCAAATATTCGAATTCATAAAAATGGAGAAAAAATGAATGTATTAAAATTTGAACCGATTTAAAACATTTGTATCTATTTGTACAAATATTAGACAAGAACTTGATCATATGGATGTCGACAGTATTTCTTTGTATCCATACGCATCAGTATGAATCCATATGCATCTAGTTTTTATCCGATAGGCATCCTGTACATATCCGTACAAATGCGTATGGATAGGAATAAGAAACAGGATTCATGAAAATCTCTGTGTTAAAAGTGACACAATATCTAGAAAATATTTTGTTCTTTTGCTGATGACCTTACCTGCCATGGTTGAACATGCTGAAAATGCCAGCCGGCCTCAACAACTAACTCCTTTTCTTTGCCCCTTGATGTGTAAAGGGAATGCAGAGCATAGGCCACAGCATGGACAGCATTGTAGATGTTGTAGCTCTGCCCAGACATCTCCATGTCAAACAAAGACCCAGGGAGGCTTTCCAGCTTCTCCTCCCCACTGCAGTTCTTTCCAAATGTTCCACAGTTTCCAACACCAGAGAGGCAACAGTTGAATGCGAGTTGCCAGAAGTCATGAAGAAAGTCAAAGGACTGTCGAAAGGGATTAAGAGCGTGAAGAAAGTTTTTAAATTCTGGCACCAGGTGGGCTTGGAATGAGAGAGACAAAGTTCCATTCAACATCTGTATGGGAACAGTTTCTCCAGTATCCATGGGATTAAAGTCCCAGTCACCAATGACAATCCACAGCATTTGTTGGATGTAGTTCTCATTCACGTCATCATATCCTAAAACCATCTGGGCATTTTTATACACAAGAGTTACATTAACTGTTGAGAGGAGGCTGAAAAATATCTGGTGAAACTTTTTAGGTAAATCCATTGTAACTTTATATGACAGTTGGAGTGTAGGCACCTTTTCCACAAACGATGTGCAAATGTTATGGTGGTTCAGCAAAGATAGAAGGTGGGACAAGTGAGATTCTCCATCAACCTCTTCTGCCCAAAGGACACCAATCCAGGTCCAACTGAAATGTTGAAGAAGACGAGCTGCTCCAAGAAAGAGAGAACTATCACTTGGCATCATCTGGTAGAAATATGGGAATTGGATTTGGTCACTCAATCGCTGGTTGGAGAATCTATAACTAATCTAGGAGGAAAGAAGAGAATAGTTTAATCTACTAAAATTAAAATATCTCAAATTTAATAAAGCTTTGTGCTTGCTGATTTGTCCTCCCTATCCCCCCAAAATGTTCTTCAGAAATGGTCTTCAAGGTTCTGGGTAGTTTGATACCTTTACATATCTTTTTATTATTATTATTTTGGGGGGGGGGGTTGTCCATGGTTGACTTTATTGTATCCTTATCATTCATAGCTCCATTTTTTTCATAGAATTTGCAATAATTCATGTGGGTTCAACTGTTCTTTAGTATGGTTTGTTTCTTTAATGTTATACACAAACAAAGATTTTGAGAGATAAAGTTTTAGGATACGCAAGATGAATAAGCCCTGGGTTCGTCTCGCCAAGAAGTGGTCATGGAAGGCTGAGATAATAGAGTCTCTTTCTCACTTCGTTTGGAAGCTGCATTCTATTGTATGAAAAAAGCCCATTCACAATGGAATGGAAGGAGTGGGAAATATATGAATGGACATACAGGAATTGGAGCCAAAAGATTTTGAAAGACTGCTTGAATCACTAGAAGCAGTTTGTGATATCCAGAGTTGCATCAATTCCATGTAAGTGAACCTAAAGCCTCATTCTTCATGTAAAGTATACAGATGTTTTTATTATTTACTTTTCATTTTCCAGAATTCATCCTTCTTCACTTCCTCTGATTCAGCTGTCTTTTTCACAGTATTACCTGAGGAACCTTGAAGACATTTAGGACATTGGCCATATGGGTGGAATCTTGGGGAGGAAGCCCATCCAGATTTCCTAATGACATCTTATCCCTCCTTTGTCCGTAATTGGGAAGGCACTTTGGGAACAAATGTTCCAGAACATTCCAGGGAGCTTTCCTTGCAGTGGAGAACTTGCCATAGACCTTGAATCCCAGGGTGGTGTTGGGCAAAAGTCCAGGATTTTCATTGATCTGTTGAATGGCAAAACCAAGGGCCAGGACCTGCTCAAAGCTTTTGAGAAGGGGCCTAAAAGGAGATTGAAAGAAAATGAGGTTTGTTGCCATGCAAAAGACTACTGTTTAAATTACCTAGAATGTCAACCCCTAAAAATATAGGTTGATCTATACATATAGTGGATTATAAAGTAAAAATGCTTGAGAGTAATTTAATATAAAAACAAGAAGCTAAGAACATTCATTTGAGCAGACAAAGAAGGCAATAAATAAACATACAAACAGATAATGAACTATATGTCGTTTAAATAATCCTATAAAAATGATGCCCAATGTTCATGATATTCCATGTTTGACTTACTGTGTCACACATTCCTGGCTCTTAATATGCTTATTGCACCACTACCAGCCATGATTTACACTTTCCGAAGAGGAGAAACATGTTTTTTTGTCTGCCTCCTGTCCTTCATAAATACAAGAAACAAAGGACAGCTTTGGAATATTTTAAGTTGGTTTATTGAAAAGGAAACAAACAAACAGAAAGATAAACACAAAATTTTAGTAGACTTTCAGCATGAGTGTGTCCCCATGGAGTTAAAAAAAATTGAGGGGGAATTGGGATAGCTTAATGCGAATCTTAATTCGCCTTAAGCTGTCCCCAAGGTAATGGAGGACAATGCAGGCTCAAACTGAACCCGTCCGTCCCCATGAAAACCATGGTAAATCCCTGCATTGGGATACCATGGTTTTCTCCACCCCTCCCCCCTTGCCTGAGCACGCGAATGCCCAGGCAAGAGCTTCCCTTAGCCCAAAGGAGTGCCTAACAGCTGCCCTGCACTCTGCTGTGCTGCTGTCAGGCGGGGATAGGGGCTGTCTGGACCAGGAGCAGAGCCCCACTAAAATGATTAAAACAGCACCAAAAGCCGCTGCTGTTTTAATCATTTTAGCAGAGCTCTGCATGTGTGCATGACAGAGCCTATCCCCCCTGACAGCTGCTCTCGTTTGGGCTATACAGAGTCTTTACCTGGATAATTGCACGCTCAGGCAAGGGTGGGGTGGAGAAAACTGTAGGAGATGCCGTGGTTTCTCCACCCCCCTTACCTGAGTGCTTAATCGCCCGGGTAAAGGGTTGATTTACTGCAAACACTTGCCTGGCAGCTGCCCTGCAATTATCTGAGCAACTGTCAGGGGGTTATAGCAGGTCTCATGCGCACAAGTAGAGCTCCGCTAAAATGATTAAAAGAGAGAGGCAAACAAGGAGCTAATTATTATGCACCCCTTCCCAAGGTCTGTGAGCTCCAATGAGTCAGCCTTCGCCAGCATGGCCAGCATGGAGCTAATTAATATGCACCTCTTTCTAGGCTCCAATGCAACAGGCAGTTTGAATACTTTAGTTCTAGGTTCTGCAGTCCTGTGAGCGCTCCTCTCTCTCTGTGTGTGTATGCATGTGAGAGGGCAAATGACAGCGCAAATGATAGCGATTTGACCCCCTCAACACTTCCCTCCAGCATGAATCAGAATAATATGTGCTCTAGCGAGGCGATCCCACATTCACCTTGCAGTATCCTTACCATGAGGACAGGGGGCATAACAGTACTTACTGCATGTGACTGCCTTACAATACGCAAAAAGAGTGTGTTCTACCCATAAAAAGAATCAATTTGAGGAACATTACAGCAAAGTTAAAAAAGACATATGCACAGCATAGAGAGTTTCCATGCCAAAAGGACTAATGCTACAAGTTCTCCATTGTGACGGACAGAGTAACATGATATGTTCTAATCTAATTCAGTGGAGCATAGTGATCCCGCAATCTTGGCAGAAAGAGGGAACCATAACCTCCAAATAGCAGGATTCTTATATAGAACTGCCATAGTCAGAAGTTATAGTTCAGCCAATAAGGTTGAAAGTTTTCAGGTTCTTTAGATCTTGTTTGAAGTGCAGTTCAGAAGTGCTTTGGTATGCAGTCTGTCAGAGCTGGTCAACCATGATTTACCATCCTGCAGCCTGTAGGATCTTAGATGTTAATTAAGTACTTAGCTGCAAAATAGCCTTCAGATGATACACAAGGTGTTAGATTTCTCACAGCAGAAAAGAAGGATCCTGACCCTTTTAAAATGCTTGTAGATCTACATTTTCTCATGGGAAAGCGTCCTTCTCTCTCTATCCGAAGAGCAGGATACACATAATGGAGTCAGATTGGTTCACCACAGGATTTCTGTTATATGCTTTAGGTTTTCCTTGCGTATCCATTACATACTGTGATGACGTTTTCATAGTGGACCTTCTCTTTTCACTCTTGTATGTCCTTGTGAGGGGAAGAGAGATTATCAATGGGGAAGCTGGCCCTGGGGGGATTTCCCCATAGAAAAACTACAAGGAGAAGCAGCTGCCTGAGCACATTGTTTCTCCAACTGAGTCAGTAGCTCATAAATAGGTTTCCACTGAGAAAACTGCCTTGTCTTTGCTCCTCTCCTTTTGATGTTCACCTCATGCACTTGAGTCTCCTTCCTCCTGTGCTTTTTCTGCAAGCAGAATTCCTCCTAGGTCCTGCCCATACTACCTTCCTTGCCTCACAGTGCATTCAGATCAGTTTATAATGTCTGTGCTTAGTTTTCCCCCTCCCCATCAATTGGTGTGTGGAGATAATTCAACATACCTCATGGAAAAAGAGTGTCCTAGGATAACCTCATCTTCAACATGACTGCAGGAGTTGTTCAGCTCCATGATCTTTAGACTGCAGAAAGTATCACCTGGTGTCTTGCTGAAGGTCGGTGGCATCATCAGAAACAGCAGGAGAAAGAAAAACAGCTGCAAACTACTGTTCCGCTTCCACTGGCAAATCTGCACTGCCTTCAATAAACCCAGCAGCATCACTACCAGCTGCAGAAATCTGAAGAGAGGCCAGAGGAAAGGAGCCTCCAACCCCATAATGGTGCATCAGTTCAGTCAATGCCACCTTTACTTTTTTGCCATTGTCACCTAACGCATGAAGTCCAGCACCTCTACTGGCAGATATATTTAACATAATGATGTGAACCTTTAAAGATGGAGGAGGTAATAACTTGCTCATGTCTTCTCCCCTGAGCATAGCAAGATTCCTGTTATTAAGACAACCACTTGACAAAGTACCATCTTGACCTTAGCACTTTGTGGGTCTGGAGGATAAGTAAACATGAGTACCTGAGCAATGTTTTTCTCCTTGGCATAATCGGAAAGTGAAAAGCTCTAGGCAGAAGAAAAACTCTTCCAGGTAGAAAAAATGGGTGTCATTGGCATGGAGATGGCTGGTCCTTAGGCGCAATGTGGCCCATTCCCTAGTGAACACAATGCTTCAGAGTTCTCTTTCTCCTTTATGCCTGATTAGATACATGGTTGAATCGAATTGCAGGCTTAAATTGTCTAACAATTTTGTGAACCTCTCCAGTTCCTACCAGCTCTTCCAACTGACAGTCCCACAACTTGCCCTTGTTCCCACAACTCTTATGGACACCAGCAGCCACTATACGAGAACATAGGGTGCATCCCCATGGGCACTTTAATCCAAATTCAGTTAGAATTTTTGAAGGACCGTAAACATGATTTTTGTAATTAATCTAAATTCAGCCTACAGGCGTCCCCATGCAATTCCATCTTCCTGGATTTTATGATGTCTATCCTGCCTAAATGTGGAGGAGAAAAAGTCCAGATGAAAACAGGACTGAGTTCCCTTTTTGGAGCCAAGTCCGCTTACTCCCCCCCCCCGGACACACACACACACACACACGGGGACAATACCAGGCTATTTGGGGTGGGGGTCTAGTCTTCTGCCCAACAGCAGTCAGCTGTGGATGGTTGTTGTTTTTTTTTTTTTTTTTTTAACAGATGAAAAGCTCCCTTCCTCCCTTGCCAGGCTGCTAGACCCTCGTTGGAAAAAAGCAGAAACGGGGGAGAGGCGCTTGCCTTTAAAAGGCTTTTGTTACCAGTTCTGCTCCAGTAATAAACTGGAAGCAACTGTGGAGGGAGTAAAATTTGGATAATTTGGATTATTCTCGAAGCCCAAAGAACACCAAATTTAAACCTCCCCAGGGGAATAGCTGGATCTTTTTTTTTACAGGTTTTAATAACGAGGAATAACCAGAAAAGAGACAAGACCAATTTCAGACGCAGAAACCAGTATTTCTTGTTAAATCAGAGCGAAGAATTTATTAGAGACATAGGAGAAAAGTTGAAATGAAATATAAAGTCATATCAGAAGCATTTTTCATTAGACCTTCAAGCAAAACAAGGACAAACATGCAGGGACTTTAAACATGGCTAAATAACTCAACAATTTTATACATTAAATTGGCAACTTCGGTTTTGGGGGAGATATATGCCCAAGCCAGTAAGGAGGTAGAAAATCACCCTGAATACTAAAGATATTCCCTAACCAAAAATCAGAAAATATAGAAAACCATAAGAGATAAGGGAAAATAAGGAGGAATGGGATAAAACTTAAGGATTGTTTCTCACCACTGTGCCTCAGTGTACCCAAAAACTGCAGATGGGAAGCCTCAGCCGATCCGTGTCTTTTCAGGAAAAATAATAAAATAAAATAAAATAAAAATGATCTTCCCTTCTTGTTGATTTGTTCTCCAAAAGTAAAATAAAAAAAAATATACCACAGTTAAATGGTATTTAAAATGAGCCTCTTTCAATTGCTCTAGCCAAGCAAAATTCAGCGATGAAGAAGAAAAAACTTTTAAAGTTTAAAATGTGGCTTTTGCAGTAAAACTCCTCCCACGTGGAGGAAAAAAAAACAGGCAGAATGGAAGTCAGGCAGGCGTCTTCAGGTCTCTCTCTCTAGCTCCACATGACCAAGAGAGAAGAAGGGAGAGACACCATCCCTTTTCTGCTGGCCCTTTTTATAGCCAAAATTGATCCAAAAATTGTGATGTCAGAATAAATCCCTTTGAGAGGTGTGTTTTACCCCAAAACCAATGTACTGCTATGGAAAATTCTGCAATTACTCTTTGGATGTGATGAAACACATTACAAATTAACCAGACTTAATTAACACTTCCTGATGCAGCAAACAATACAGGTAAAACAGAAAAGTCCATCTGAAATTCAAATATTTTATTTCCTTAGTCTTGACTCTCTTAAGGGGATTATCTCTTTCCTGTTGGCTCACAGAGATCCAATCAAGTCTTGGAAGGCAGTGAGTCATTGCCCTCTTTCACCATGGGAGTGCCCCTCAGTGGAGTTCCACAGAAAAAGAAAAAGAAATGAATAGGATAAAAAAAAACCCCTCTTATTTTAGAAAATAAGGTTAAATAATTTCTTATTGAAAAGGAACCCCATTAAATCTGTTTCTCCTTCAGAAAATAAGGGAGAATTCAACCTTTATTAATACAAAACCATGCTGTGTCTCTGTATGGTGTCTCTGTCTGATTGCAAAAGTTTACCTTAAATTAACATTTTAGCACCTTTCCTGGCTCACTTAATCCCTTCAACTAGGTTCAACCTCTTATCCAATTCTCTTAAGGTGTAAACAGAGGTGTAAACAGTGAGTCACTTCCATCCCAGTACTGATGAGGTTCTTCTTATAATTTCCTTCCAGTTAAAATGTAATGGAACAGCTTATGCGAACTTAGCAGATCCATGGAATTCAGCACACCTTCGCAAGATCCCCCTCCATAGAAACATTTTGAAATATTTTCTTAAAACAAAAGATATCCTCTCTCTTCAGAACCCAGTGATCAATTGTTAACCCATGTCAATGTTTATTTTGCAACCCTTATTCTAGCATTCAGGCACAATCTTGATTTGATCATCTCCAGTAGCTCACCAAGGCACTACTGAGAAGTCAACAGGAATTAACTGTATCAGCAGCTTGCAACTTAATGGAGAGATTTGTCTCCTTAAACTACTACAGAGCCTTCCTTTGCTTTTTAGAAATATTTTATAAGTCCGAGGCTGTTATTAATGATAACTCCAAGTTAAAAATGGTCAAGCCTCTACTTATTCCAATTACGGTCAAATCTTAAAGCTCTGATAGGATCATATTCCAAGACAATGCCTTTATACCAGAAATTCTCCCAATTGTATTTAGCCAATTCTTTTTATTAATAATCATGAATGGTATCACTTTTTAAAACTTTTTCGCTGCAAACATTTTATATCTTTTCGAAAAGATGCATGTGAGAAGTTTATGAATGCATTTAAATACCGTTAAATGCGTTGTAAGGATACACTTTATCGTGCTGGGTTCATGCCTTTTCTGATCTGCTTGAATGCACATTTGCTGGTAATCTTAAAAGAGAGAGGTGTGAAACACAAAGTAATTTATAGCTGCCTTCAAGTTTGCTGCCTTTATTGCAGGCAGGGTTTGCATGGGGGGAAGTCACTGGGATGGAGATGGCTGGTCCCTAAGGGCAACATAGGCCTTACCCACATAATGGTCAGGGTTCTCCTTCTTCTTCATGCTTGATTAGACTCATGCATGAATAGAATTGCAGGATTAAGATGGTCTGAATAGCTATTCCCTGTATCTTCCCCAGTTCCTACCAGGTTAGGAAATGTCGGGACGCTTTCCCCATTCGCATGTAGGCAGGTAGGAACACGTGGAGACATGTTCCTTACCTGCCTGTGTGAGAGTGGGGAAAACATCCCTGCGTGTCTTAGCCTACATGCACTACAGACGTTTGGCTGTAGTGTGAAATGGCCTAAGGTCTGAGTAATCTTGATTACATCAAGGAAAAGAGTCAGATACCTGAAAAGTATGTTTCTTTCATTATCAGTTCAAGCACTTAGCAAAGAGCAAGGCAAACTGGACCCAAAGGGTATTTCATCCCAGAGTCCTTTAGATTCCTGGTTCCTGTTAAAAAAAATGAGAACTTCATTTTGAAATGGTCATGGAAAAAAGATCTGCATTCCAATTCTATAATACAAAACTGTAAGAGAAAAAAAAAGTAATATCTACTGACAAATACCGAACTTTGGCCTCTGTGGCATCTCCCCTTCATCCAGGGTGGAACTTTATCTCTCACAGATTGCCAGACTTGCTTGGCTTTATAATAGTTTAAAATAAGTAGACTTGAATAAATAATACGTATTGCTGGCCTTGTTGCCTTCCACCCCACACCAAGGGTCTCCTGCAAGTAAAGTCCCTAGCAGAAAAGCGTCTCTATTAGCCACCCACCGCTTGCTTTCTCCCACTAACTTTCACTAGATTTAAAGCCACAGGAATCCTCTTTCCTAGCAATCCCCGTGTATCAATAAATAGCACCTTACATAGAGTTCTTCATAAAACAAGAAGATGACTTTTATTATTAACACTCGGTATGAACCGATTAATAAATAAATTTGAAGTAAAATAAAATAATTAAATAAATCAGTCAGTCAGTGGCTTCCATGAATTCACAAAGCAAGCAGCTTCCTATTCTAACCTAGGCTGCCTAAAGTTCTCTCCCGGGCTCTTCTCTAGCCTTAGGGCTTGTCCCCATGGGGCTGCCACTGCCCCACAGTGGATACAGGGCAGTTGTGAATTAAGATTTGCATTAAGGAGTCCCCATGGTAATGGAGGACAGGACAGGTTCAAGGCCACCCTGCCCATCCCATGAAAACCATAGCACATCCCTGCATTGGGATGCTGCGGTTTACTCCACCCCTCCCCTTGCCTGAGCACTTAATCGCCCAGGTAAGGGCTTGAATTACCCCAGACCATCGCCTGACAGCTGCCCTGCAGTCAGCCGAGCAACTGTCAGGTGGGTATAGGGGCTGTCAAGAGCAGGACAGAGCTCCTGTAGGATTAAAACAGACACGAAAGACATGTCTGTTTTAATCATTTTAGCAGGAGCTCTGCTCATGCGCATGACAACCTGACAGGTGCCCAGCTGACTGCAGGGTAGCTGTCAGGCTATTGTTTGGGGTAAAGCAAACCCTTACCTTGGCGGTGGTGCTTGTGATTGCAGCATTAGCACTGGGGAGAGTGAAGACCCACCCACCAATGCTGCGATCATAACCTGTGAGTGTCCCGATGGCCCCAGGATAACCTGTTCTTGCCCCGTAATTTGGGGTGAGAACAGTTATCAAGGGTGGGTTTTTTACTTCGATTCACAGGATTTTGTCCCTCACATAGCCCAAATTAGCGCTTTGCATGGGGACTTTCCCGAGGTGAACTCACATTCGCCTCACAGTATCGTTACTATGGGGATACCCACTTAGAGGACTATGGAACTATGTGGATTTTCCCTCCATCAAGTGAAGAACAGTCACTTCAAAACCATCCCACCCTGGAAAAACCCATGACACAGAACAATTCCCTCTGGTGATGTTGCCTTTTATATCCCTGCAGCCTAGCATGGGATGCCTCTGATTGGTTATCCATGTGGGCAGTCTCCCTCCCCCTTCTCCCATGCTAATTAGAGGGTGCTGACCCACAGCTTACCTGCTGTCACATTTCCCTTATAATAAATACATTACTGTAAATACCTTAAGTACCATGCTTTAAATATTTTAAACAGTCAAATACCTTACAAAACATTACATAATAAATACAACAAACTGGCACGACATCACAGCCTCCTTGACAGACGTTGTCTGGTATTCAAATCTGGCCGGATAAATATAATATACAATTTAGGGAAAAAAATGAAGCCCAGTAATGCACTGCTAGAAAAGAAAAGGCAAAAGAGGATAGAAACCCGGATAAATTTATGTTCAGCAGTCATATGAATATAAACAAATATGAGCCAGAAGCAGCAGTAGATTAACATGAAGTAGCTTATTTGCCTGGATTCATTAAAGGTATCAGGCAGTTTCCTGACCAGAACTGCCACTGTCAGGGTTGTGATAAGGAGAAATCCTTTATAGAACATGCCAAGGCTGTCCATCACAGGATACTCCGCGAAACATTTTGGAGTTTGCTTTTTCCCACGTGAAAGCTCATTGGTCAATGGGGGACTTACTGCCCATTTAATAGTAATGAGAATAAGATGAGGAAGAGGATAAAAAATCATGATCATCTTAGGCAAGGCACCCTTTAACCACTTTGCTAATTGACTTGCTTGGCTGGTGACTTTAAAGGCCAAAATCACAGTGGCTGTTTTGGCTAAGACAGAAGAAAGAGTGAATGTGAAGATAATCTCACTCATGTCAAGACGTGCAAGGCAGATCTTGATTCCAGGTGGTCCAATGTAAAGGATGGAAGAGATGATATAGAGGAATAGAGAAATAAGCATGAAATAAGAAAGGTTCCTGTTGTTGGCCTTGACAATGGGAGTGTTGTGATGCCGAATAAAGCTCCATAGCACCAGAAGGGTAAGGAGGGAGAGGAAAGCAGCAGTGGAAATGAACAGAATTCCCAGTGGCTCTTCATAGGCTATATAAGTCAGTTTTTTACCAAAACATTCATCACGGCAATTGCTGGGGTATTCATCTTCTGGGCACTTCTGACAATGATCAGCATCTGAAAAAGAAATGGGATTTTGCATACTTTCTGTTTCTTTTCCTGTGTACTGTAAATCTTCGATCAACAAGCTTTCTCGAAACAAGAATTGTGAAATTTGATTAAGTGTTTCAAGGATGCAGAACACTTCTTTGCCTATTTTCTTCTTGGGACCATAAGAGTTGGTGGTGGGGGCACAGTGTCCTCTCAGCTACATGTAACAATGGAGAATAGAACCAAACCTGCCAGCAAAAGGTTACTTTATTGTCATCTCCCTCGTGGACTAAGGGTCTTTCTGTATTGGCGCTGCCAGCATCCACGCAAGGTACACTGGATCAAGGGGGCTCCCTGGTCTGGAGCAAAAATCATTCCAGATAGCCCCCCACCCCCTGCACTGGCCCTGAAGCTTGCATGAACTTCACAGCGCCTGGCTTCAGGAGGCTCTCTGCGCAGTCACCGACCCTAGCCAATAGGGAGGCATGCTTTGGCCAGGGCCATGCGCATGCAGAGAGAGCCTCCTGAAGCCAGGTGCTGCCCTGGCCATTCAGGAGGCACACAGGATGCAGGCACGCAGGAAACTGGGTCCTTGCAGCCAGAATTGGGTTGGCTACGTTAAGGTAAAGAGGGCTTCGTGGTTGGTTGCCCCAGGGTGTGGGGTTGTTAAGAGAAGACCCCCCCTGGCTTCAAAGTGGTGAGGGGGAGCCCCAAAATCAGAGCCCCCCAGCTCGCCATGCTCGGCTTCGGAGGAGCCAATCATGGCGGGCCGGGGGAGGGCCTAGTTAGGGACCCTTTTTGCTGTGTGGAAGCATCCTTTTCCGATGTGTCCTAACAGCAAAAACAGCCATTAAGACCACATTATATGTGGTCTTCTGGGAAACCGGTTTAAGGACCAGTTAGCACCCATTAGAGACAGATCAATGCGGAAGCGGCTTTCCCAATGTGTCTCTAATGGGTGCTGCTGTGCCGATGCGGTTTTCCTGAAGTGTTCTTAATGGGTGTCACTGTGCGGATGAGGTTTTCCCAATGTGGTCTTAATGGGTGTTAATGGGTCAATGATGAAGCACCCATAGTCTTCAATTTGAAGACCACTAGTAGTTCACATCAGATCCCACTGATCTGAATTATACATTGTCCAGTGTGGAGGGAGCCTAGCTGTGGAGGATCCTAATTAATATTTGGAGATCATGACCCCTCGTTCCAGGTCTATGGGAAGTGCAGAAAGCCTGTAAGGAAGCATTCTGTTTCTGCCATCATCAAGGTGTTACCTATTGGCAGCAAGACTAACCAACCCTATAAGTTTCTGGGCTTAGAAAGCAGGTGGAAACATCTTTCTTCTCATGCAGACAGCCCTGGCACAATGTGTGGTGCCTTATTTCTGGCAGGATAGGGTAGGAGTCATCTCAACATGACCAGCTCTAGTGGATGGTGTGGATATTACTTTTCCATCTGGGAATTCTTGGGTGTTTTTCCACTGCACTCCTTTAATCCGGATCTAGTAGATCCGGATTAAGGGAAGTACCTAATGTGATTCCACAGGCGGTCTAGCACCCAATAGCAATGGGTGCTAGCCTGCCTGCTATGGAAACACCAAAGCACCCATGTGACAAATCCAGATTAACCCACAAGGGGTCTGTCTGTCACCCCAGGTGTTTGCAGGGACAGGGGGTGCAATCTCTGAAGTTGCCTTCAGAGATTAGCAAAGGCTCTGAAGTCCCTCTGAAGGCAACTTCAGAAATTAGCGCAGACCAGGGGTTTCTTGTAAGTGTGGTGGTAGCTGCTACTGGGTCTAGGAATGTGTGGACGAAGGCACCTCGAGCTCTGTGACTTCGCATGAGCAGCAGCACTGCCTCCTCCTCCTCCTCCTCCTCCTCCTCCTCCTCCTCACATTCCCGTTTGCTGCATTGTCAGCTATGGACTCTTCACCCAGCTCCATCCTGGGCACTTTTGTTGGCTGCTACGCAGTGGCATCCTTAGACAGAGTTGAGCGAAGAGTCCACAAGAAACCCCTGGCCATACATCCTCTGCTGCCCAGCCTTTCCTGTGATCTGCCCCTAACTTCAAAAACACTTTGCAGCCTTTGACAGCTGCATTGCTCTCACAAGGGATTTTTCTTCAGATCCTGTGCTACACGTTGAAGTTGCCGTCAGAGGGACTCCGAAGTCTTGATTTTCGGGCCCCCGCCATGGGTGCCTCCTCCCCTGAGCCTCCTCTAGACCCCATTGTTGGATTGTAGTGGAAACAGGCTCCCTACTATCTGGATTTTAAGACTTAAACCCCCATTGTAGACCTCATTAATGGAGTCTACACAAAATCTGGATTATAGGTCCTGAAGGACCCATATGATCCGGATTTCCCTAGCTGTAGTGGAAACAGATGTGTCCCTAATGGGGTCTTTGGTGGAAATGGGGTCATCCGGCTCTCAGCCAAATGGGTCCTTAATGGGTGCTTCAATGGGTACTTAGTGCCAGTGGAAAAAACATCCCTTGTGTACTTACTTATTTGGGTAGATATCATCTTTTTTGGGCATGGAGCACAACTGAAGCAGCAACGCTGTTTCCCAGGTTGAACGGTCTTGTGATATCCAGGGTAGCAGATCTCAGCACATGTAGAATGAGGATCTCTCTATGAATATGCCAAAAGTATGATGCTTTAAATATCAAGTCATGTACATAAACATATACTTTGAATAAAGGGTGTAGGGAACTGGGAACTTCCACTGGGTGAGCATGCCCAAGTAAATGTTTTAGACCAATCACAACATTCAGATTTTTCTTGTTCATTGAGTGACGGGGAGCCAGTGGGAATCCCAAACAGGTCCCTGAGTTGGCCAGAATACAGAAAAACAAACCTATTAAAATCAAAACTTACCACTTATCTGATCAGCAACAGAGGTAATGAAACAGAAAATAGGATTGTCTTTACTTGTTGGCTTATTAAAAACTTGTGAAGAGTCTAATGCTGCTACATGGTTGAAAATGGGAATGTAGTAAACTAGAATTGAAAGGAGATTCTATACAGACAAAGGCTGTGTTCCCACTTGACTATTTTAATTTGGATTCAGGACTGAGTACGCATTCTGGGTGTCCCCATTTATTTGAGGATAATATGGGCTGTATTCAAGTACTGCAATTGCAACTCAAACTGCCCCAATCCCCATCAGAGAAGCAGGATCTTTTCATCTCTGCCCCTTGTCCAACCCCTGTAAGTCTGCCCTGCTCAGAATCAGCTGAGTACAAAAAACAGACACAGGGCAATCACAAAGCAATCACTTTCCCTTTCAAATTGAACACTCCCTCCATTCAAGTTACCAGGAAGGCAGCAGGTCAGCTCGTGGATTTTAGCTGTGCTAAAGAAACGTTCAGACTCCTCCTTAATTGGGTCTTCTCTGTGATTGTTGCTACAAATGTATCTCTCATAAATGGAGGCCCATGATTTTATAAAAATGTTCCCTCTCCTCTGCAATTGCTAGCTGCTACAAATGTACCTCTCATAATTGCAGTGGCATTCAAGAAAAATATGTGAGTTCAAAGATGTAAGCCTTTTTAAAAAAATATCTGGCTAGAGATGGCATGGGGAGGGGGAAGAACTTCCCAGATGTGAAATCCCATCAATTGGCCAGAAGCATATGGGAGGGGGGTGCAGCCCAAAAGGCTGATCTCCTCCTCAAACAGTCTAGTAGTATTCCCAAAGGGGAAAAAAAAATCAGGCTGGGTCCCAAAAGGGGACTGGGAATATTTTTTTTCTGAGGACTTTCTGCGGATTTCAGCAGGATAGTCCTCATAAAGTCTGGGAATAAAAATAAATAAATGGACTGGATTCACATTTAATCTTGTATGGGAAAGTACCCAAAGATTATGATTCATGATAAACAGATGGAGAAATTGGAACAAGCCAATTATGGAGTATAGGACTACTGAATGCTACTTGAGATTTAGAAGCAGAACAGGATATAAGAGATGGGTTGTTTTAAAATTTGCAGATTTGATACTAATATAATATTACAGGGGATAGGCAGGGTGTATAGAGTTATGCCAGGACAATTGAATTGTCAAAGGATGCACTTGTTATAACAAAATGTACTAGAGACACTGTTCTATAAAGACAGCAGGAGACATAAATATGCACAGGCCAAGGATAAACTTAAAGAAGTGCCTGGAAAAAGAGAAAATAATATATGAGGTCAACAAATCTGCTCAAGAACTAATTCAACTATGAAATGGAAATATTGGTTTGATAATTATTTTTGCAGTTGGATCTGGAACAAGAACAAGTTAAGGAATATATGATAACATGGTCTTATAAACCAGAATTAGATTTATTAGCCATAGATGGTGATAGCATCAATATTGCTAATGTTTTAATTCAGTATACAAAGACTGAAAAATTCTTTCTGCTGAAAAACATAAGGATGAAAAAATATATATGGTGGATGATTGGTTAATTTAAATGATTGATTTCAGTGAGATGAACAAATATATTGAAAACAGAAGTGTGTATAAGTTTGTTAAAAATTGAAAATCTTTTATGGACTTTCTTAAGAATTAGAAAAAATACAGGGGAAAATGGAACCATCCCGGTCCGTTCCAGGGTGGCCTGATTGTGCCCAGAGTGTGGAGCATGAAATCAAGCTCCACATCTGGCCCAAACCATCACCGGCCAACCCAGAGTTGTCTGGCAGGGAAAGCATTTGCACCTGTGAACAACCTCCTCACCTGCATTGTTATTGAATCTGATGGGTCCCATTGAAGTGGGGATTGTTTGCAGGTGCACACTGCCCCCAGTTTGAAAAGGCCTCTGAATCCATGGTGGAGGATAATACAGGAAAAAGTAAAGCTACCAGGGGCAAATGTATATGGAGCTTGTTGAACATCAACAGAATAGGTTAGAAGGTTTGTTAGGTTTGTAGAAGCAGAAGTGTAAAAATAAATAATACAGTTCAGTGGCTAAAAGAATTAAAAATTAATTGGTAGATGGTACAGGATTCAATGTCCATGTCAATTATCATATACGGATGAACGGTGTGGGAGAATAACTAGACATGTGTCTAAGTCCAATGTTTTTGGCAGGAAATGGTGGGGAATGGAGCATTCCTTAGATAAAACAGAAGCATATTTGGACTTAACATATGTCAGGAGAGATGGAAGTGAAGGAAGGAGAGGAAACAGTCTTGTATCTCACTTATGGATGGTGGTCAGTCTATTTTAAAATAATCTAATATAAATGTATTTCCAATGCATCAAGATGTAAATCAAAATTAGGAATATAAAACTTCTTACCCCGTTGAAGTGAGGATTCCACACAATGGCATCTCCATTCACGCTGAACTCTGTAATGTCAGGAGATCTGATTTCAATCTTTCCAACCTGGATTTTATGGCAGGAGGAATTTGAATAAACAACCCAATTCATGATATCATAGTGTGCACGTGTTCCCATTTCTCTATGGAAAAATACCTCCTCGCCTGCACTGTTATTGAATCTGATGTTATTCAAGACTGAGCAAAGCTACATGAAAAAGGAAAAAAAACAGTCCACTTAATTTAATTTTGTAGCTCTGGATGCTTACTGCTTAGGTGGAGTCTTGTCTCACGTATACTTCCGTTTCTGATGCTAAAAAGAAATAGTAAGTGCAGGAGGATTCCTAGTTGCTCCTCACTGCTCATCTTCCCTTTCATCTGGGACAATGAAAGATAAACAGCCTGGTTCAGAACTTCAGTGTATTGAAGGATAGAGGTAAGAGTGCTTGGTGAAGTCCATCAGTGGGATCCAGTAGCAGTTACTCCTGCGGTTCAGCGGAACATCTGATGGATGACTCAGCACTTTGCCCTCATGGTCTTAAACTGTGGCCAAGAGCAATGGTAGTTCATTTTGAATGAAGCATGTGACTCTCTGCTCTAAAATGGAATTGTTGGAGGTGAGAGTTGTCTCTCTTTTTTCTGGAGCTGTAATTTATAGAGCTTATGACACAAGGCCCTTCTGTTACTTTCCTGCAATCGGTCATGACTGCAGCAGAACACAAACGAACTTCTGTTTTCACTGGGCTCCAACATCAACCCTTTTCTTATGAGTAATCTGAAGATGCCTCAGTTACTCTATCAAGGAAATAATACCCCTCTTCATCAGCGTCATACTCAGGGTGAGATTTTTCCATTTCTATTTCTGCATTCTACTAAATGATTTCACAAAAGTAGCATGTCTTCCTTTGAACTACACCAGGATGTGTAAGGAAGACAATAAATTCAACTGCTGATTTGGAATACTGGACAACTTCTCTGTGTTACTATAGAAATATAACCCAGAAAACCTAATTTCCTCCTGCTCATTGACTGAGCTTCTGTCATTCAAAACCTTTCAACTTAACCTCTAAAACAAGGGTGTTACAAGGAGGAAATGGATGTTGTTTTTTAGATTGTACGCCAATGGCAGGTTTTACCCTTTTACTTTTAATCTTTGGTTATTAACATTAAAAAGGTTGCAGAGCAGCTTTTAAACTGATCCCTGGGGGAAAGCCGACAGGAGCTGGGCAGCATCCGGTTCGGGAGAGCGCACCCTCAAGTGAGGAGTGCTGGAAATATGCAGAAAATGCAGAGCTTAGTGCGGGATTAGTTCCACATGTTCCTCAGTGGCAGAATTTGGACAAGAAGAGTGAATATAAATGTGTACATGCAAATACCAGGAGCCTTCGAGCCAAAATAGGGAAGCTAGAAAGCTTAGTTATGGAAAATAGGATTGATATTATTGGCATAACTGAAACCTGGTGGACCAGTGAAAACCAATGGGATACAGTCATCCCAGGTTACAAACTGTACAGGAAAGACAGGGAAGGGCGACATGGAGGTGGTGTAGCCTTATATATTAAAGAAGAGATAGAATCTTATGAACTGGAATGTCCAGGTGAGTCTGACTTCCACAGAAGCAGTGTGGGTAAAAATACCAAGCCAAAAAGGAAGTCTAACAATAGGGACATGCTACCGTCCTCCCAACCATACGCCCGAAGGAGATGAACAGTTGGAGAAGGAGGTAAAGGAGGTATCCCATAAAGATAGGGTAGTTATAATGGGGGACTTCAATTATCCTCACATAGACTGGGTGAACTCCTGTTCAACTCAGGATAGAGAGAGAAAATTTCTAGACCTACTTAATGACTGTTCCATGGAACAAATGGTCATGGAACCAACCAGGGGAAATGCAGTCCTGGACTTGATCCTAAGTAATGCTCAAGACCTAGTAAAGGACGTCACTGTAGCTGATCCAATTGGTAACAGTGACCACAATGCAATAACCTTCAACTTAAATACAGGGAGTAAGTTCTTAATAAAGTCTAAAACAGAGACCTTAAACTTTCATAAGGGAAACTTCCCCAAAATGAGGAAATTAGTGAAAAGGAAATTGAAAGGGAAAGTCAAAAGAGTTAAATCACTTCAAAATGCATGGAGACTACTTAAAAACACAATAATGGAAGTGCAACTAGAATGCATTCCTAAAAGAAGAAAGGGGACTTTTAGGTCCAAGAAGAAACGAATGTGGCTCACAAATGCAGTAGATGAAGTCATTAAAAACAAGAAGAGTTCATTTAGGAAATGGAAGGCTTGTCCAAATGAGGAGAACAGGAGGGAACATAGACACTGGCAACACAAATGCAAGACAGCCATTAGGAAAGCTAAGAAAGATTTTGAGGAGCACAATGCTAAAAACATCAAAAGAAATAACAAGAACTTCTATAAGTATATCAGAAGTAGGAATCCAACCAGGAGAGCAGTTGGACCACTAGATGGTAAAGGACAGAAAGGGGTAATTAAAGAAGAAACGGAGATTGCAGAGAGACTAAACGAATTTTTTGCTTCCGTATTCACGGAGGAAGACAGAAGACACATGCCAGTAGCTGAGCCTGTATTTTCTGAAGAGTTAAACTGTACAGAAATAACCAAGGAAGAGGTCCTGGCATGTCTTAATAAACTAAATGTTAACAAGTCACCTGGACCAGATGGTATTCATCCAAGAGTCCTTAAGGAACTCAAATGTGAAACTGCCGAACTTCTAGCAAAAATATATAATCTTTCCCTAACATCAGGCTCCGTACCTGAGGACTGGAGGGTAGCAAATGTAACACCAATCTTCAAAAAAGGATCCAGGGGTGATCCAGGCAATTACAGACCAGTTAGCTTAACATCAGTTCCATGTAAGGTGATGGAAACCATTATTAAAGACAAAATTAGTGTGCACATGGAGGAGAAAGCATTGCTGAACAAAAGCCAGCATGGCTTCTGCAAAGGTAAATCATGCCTCACAAATTTATTGGAATTCTTTGAGAGTTTCAATAAACACGTGGATAAAGGTGAACCAGTAGACATTGTCTGTCTGGACTTTCAGAAGGCTTTTGACAAAGTCCCACATCAAAGGCTACTGAGTAAACTCATCAGCAATGGAATAAAAGGACAAGTTCTGTCCTGGATTTGTGACTGGCTTAAGGGCAGAAAGCAGAGAGTAGTAATAAACGGCAAATTCTCAGCGTGGAAAGAAGTAAAAAGTGGGGTCCCTCAAGGCTCAGTACTGGGACCAATGCTTTTTAATTTATTCATCAATGATCTAGAAGAAGGGGTACATAGTAAAATAGCAAAGTTTGCTGATGATACTAAATTATTTAGGGTAGTAAAATCTGAAAGAGATTGTCAAGAGCTCCAGAGGGATCTCTTAGCATTGGGTGAGTGGGCAACCAAGTGGCAAATGTGCTTTAATCTTGACAAGTGCAAAGTAATGCACATTGGGGCCAAGAATCCAAATTACGTCTATAAACTGATGGGGTCTGAGCTTTCTGCAGCACATCAGGAAAGGGATCTCGGGGTTTTGGTGGACAGTTCAATGAAGGTGTCAACCCAGTGCGCGGCAGTAGCGAAAAAAGCAAATTCAATGCTGGGAATAATTAGGAAGGGAATAGAAAAGACAGCAAGTGTCATTTTGCCCCTTTATAAATCTATGGTGAGGCCACATTTGGAGTATTGTGTACAATTCTGGTCACCACACCTCAAAAAGGATATTGTGGAACTAGAGAAGGTGCAGAGAAGGGCAACCAGAATGATTAAGGGTCTGGAACACCTCCCTTACGAAACCAGGCTGCAACGTCTAGGCCTCTTCAGTCTGGAGAGACGGCGTTTGAGAGGGGACCTGATTGAAGTATATAAAATTATGCACGGTATAGAAAGGGTGGATAGAGAAAATTTCTTTTCTCTGTCGCACAACACTAGAACCAGGGGGCACTCTATGAAGCTGATGGGTAGGAGAATAAGGTCTGACAGGGGGAAGTATTTCTTCACCCAGAGGGTCATCGGCTTTTGGAATGTGCTGCCGGAAGAGGTGGTGACAGCTACCAGTCTGGATGGCTTTAAGGTAGGGTTAGACAAATTTATGGATGACAGATGTATCAATGGCTACCAGAACGAATGCCTAGATGCATCTTTCAGGCTGAGGGGAGGAGGAACTGGGGCGCTTCTAGGGCCATCTGCTGGGACTCGAGAGCAGGAGAAGGTTTGTCCTTGTCTCTGCTTGAGATGCCCATGAGCATTTGGTGGGCCACAGTGTGCGGCAGGATGCTGGACTAGATGTGCTGTGGCCTGATCCAGCAAGGCTTCTCTTATGTTCTTATGTTCTTATTTTATTTTGTACAGCGCTGAGTACATGTACAGCGCTTTAGAAGTAAACTAATAATAATAATAATAATAATAAGGTAAATCACGTTCAAATGCTTGATGTCTGGGCTTGTGGTTGTATGCCACTGAGTGAGGCTCAATGAGGGGTGTGAACCAATACAATTTTCAACATTCAATTCAAATAGAATATTCAAATATTCAAATTCGTACAATTAGAGAAAAATGGTAATGTATTAAAATTCAAACCGATTTAAAAACATTTGTATCTATTCATACAAATATTAGAAAATAATTTGATATGAACGTCAACAACATTTGTATGTATCCATAAGCATCTGTATGCATCTGTACACATCCAGTTTTTATCCCGTATGGATCCCATATGTATCTGTACAAATGCGTACGGATACAGAGAAGAAACATGATCTATGGCACTCTCTCGCTGTTATAAGTGACAAAATATCTAGAAAATTTTTTGTTCTTTTGCTGATGATCTTACCTGCCATGGGTGAACATGCTGAAATTGCCAGCCACCCTCAACAACTAACTCCTTTTC
Organism: Aspidoscelis tigris stejnegeri; assembly: GCA_023333525.1. Lineage (NCBI taxonomy): Eukaryota > Metazoa > Chordata > Lepidosauria > Squamata > Teiidae > Aspidoscelis > Aspidoscelis tigris. Next base: position 12,984,051 of record JALMGA010000009.1, read on the forward strand.
TTTGCCCCTTGATGTGTAAAGGGAATGCAGCGCATAGGCCACAGCATGGACAGCATTGTAGATGTTGTAACTCTGCCCAGACATCTCCATGCCAAATGCTGACCCAGGGAGGCTTTCCAGCTTCTCCTCCCCACTGCAGTTCTTTCCAAATGTTCCACAGTTTCCAACACCAGGGAAGCAACAGTTGAAGGCAAGTTGCCAGAAGTCATGAAGAAAGTCAAAGGACTGTCCAAAGGGATTAAGAGTGTGAAGAAAGTTTTCAAATTCTGGCACCAGGTGGGCTTGGAATGAGAGAGACAAAGTTCCATTCAACATCTGTGTGGGAACAGTTTTTCCAATGTCCATGGGATTAAAGTCCCAGTCACCAATGACAATCCACAGCATTTGTTGGATGTAGTTCTCATTCAGGTCATCATATCCTAAAACCCGGTAAACTAGAGTGACAATCTGGGCAGTTTTATACACAAGGGTTACATTAACTGTTGAGAGGAGGCTGAAACATATCTGGTGTAACTTCTTATGTAAATCCATTGTAACTTTGGATGACAATTGGAGTGTAGGCACCTTTTCCACAAATGATGTGCAAATGTTATGGTGGTTCAGCAAAGACAGAAGGTGGGACAACTGAGATTCTCCATCAACCTCTTCTGCCCAAAGGACACCAATCCAGGTCCAACTGAAATGTTGAAGAAGACGAGCTGCTCCAAGAAAGAGAGAAGTATCACTTGACACCATCTGGTAGAAATATGGGAACTGGATTTGGTCACTCAGTCGCTGGTTGAAGAGTCTATAACTAATCTAGGAGGAAAGAAGACTATAGTTTAATGTACTAAAATTAAAATATCTCAATTTTAATAAAGATTTTCACTTACTGATCTTGCCTCCCTTTTCCCCCAAAATGTTCAGAAAAGGTCTTCAAAGTTCTGGGTAGTTTGAAGCCTTTTCAATAGAGATGTTTTTATTATTTATTTATTTATTATTCATTTCCCAGAATTCAACCTCCTTCCCTTCCTCTGATTTAGCTGTCTTGTTCACAGTATTACCTGAGGAACCTTGAAGACATTTAGGAGATTGGCCATATAGGTGGAGTCTTGCGGAGGAAGCCCATCCAGATTTCCTAGTGACATCTTATCCCTCCTTTGTCCGTAATTGGGAAGGCACTTTGACTCTGGGAACAAATGGTCCAGAACATTCCAGGGAGCTTTCCTTGCAGTGGAGAACTTGCCATAGACTTTGAAACCCAGGGTGGTGTTGGGCAAAAGTACAGGATTTTCATTGATCTGTCGAATGGCAAAAGCAAGGGCCAGGACCTGCTCAAAGCTTTTGAGAAGGGGCCTAAAAGGAGTTTGAAAGAAAAAGAGCTTTGTTGCTTTGCAAAGGACTGCTGTTTAAATTACCTGTAATGTCAGCCCCTACAAATATAGGTTGATCTATACATATAGTGGATTACAAAGAAAAAATGCTTAAGAGTAATTTAATATAAAAACAAGAAGCTAAGAACGTCCATTTGAGCAGACAAAGAAAGCAGTAAATAAACATACATACAAATAATGAACTATATGTATTTTAAATAACCCTATAAAAGTGATGCCCAGTGTTCGTGATATTCCATGTTTGACCTACTGTTTTACATATTCCAGCCACAATTTACAGTTTCCAAAGAGGAGAAATATGTTCTTTGTCTGCCTCCTGTCCATCTGTACCAAAAAGCAAAGGACAGCTTTGGAATATTTTAAGTTGGTTTCTTGAAAAGGAAACAAACAAAGATAAAAACAAAATTTCAGTAGACTTTCAGCATAACATTACTTACTGCATGTGAATGCCTAAGAATATGTGAAAAGAGTGTGTTCTACCCATAGAAAGAATCAAATTGAGGAACATTACAGCAAAGTAAAAAAAGACATATGCACAGCATAGTTTCCATGCCAAAAGGACTAATGCTACAAGTTCTCCATTGTGACGGACAGAGTAACAAGATACATTCTAATCTAATTCAGTAGGGCATGATGATCACTCATTCTTGGCAGAAAGAGGGATCCATAACCTCCAAATAGCAGGATTTTTATAGGGCTTGTCCCCAAGGAATAAAAAGTCTGCCAAGACTCTCCTTTTGCCTCTGAGCGTCCCCAAGCCAGGGTTTTTAGCGAGGTTCCAGCGCTACAAAACGTGGAAATCGTGCGACAAAATACATGCACTTTAAACAACTCTTCCAGCGCTCTTTCTGTAAGTCGTGGGTTTTCCTCGCTACATTTACCTTGAGGACGCTCCGTGGCAAAAGGGGCGGGGATTGCCGCCTGCACACACACAGCAGAAACACAAAAACAGCTTCACTTTCTAAAGCTCAGAACTAAAGAGCCAGAATCACGCAGAATTGCAACATTGTTGCAATCGCTGTGAGGTGTGAAATGGGTGGATTATTGCTAGGGGTGGATTTTAAAGTGATAACAGGGAAAGTGATGAGTGAATGAGCGATCGTGCGCTGGACAGGGGGTGGATTTTTGAAAGCAGTAACAGGGAAAGTAGTGAGAGTGAATGTTTTCCAGCACGAGAAGCCATTTAAGGGGGGGAGAGGCAGAGAGCCGATCGCTGTTTTTCCTTTGGAGTTGTCAGGGATTGTCAGTGCTCGTGCGCTGGGCAGGGTGGATTTTTGAAAGCAAAAACAGGGAAAGTGGTGAGAGTGAATGTTTTCCAGCACGAGAAGCCATTTAAGGGGGGGAGAGATCTGGGAGACGAACAGAGAGGCGATTGCTGTTTCTCCTTTGCACCCTATGAACAAGAGCAGGGGCGGGGAGAAAAAGATGCACGCAAAGAAAACAGGGATCCTATGGGGACGGAAGGTGCGTTAAAAACACGCATTTTCCTGAGCCTCATGCGGACGCTTATTCCTGATTTGCATGGCACTTTTAAAGTCCACTTCAGTAGAGTCACAGTAGAGTGACAGTGGAGAAGTAAATAAGTCTTTTGGGGACTCCCCCATACAGAATTGCCATAGTCAGATGTTATAGTTCAGCCAATAAGGCTGAAAGTTTTCAGGTTCTTTAGATCTTGTTTTAAGTGCAGTTCAGAAGTACTTTGGTATGCAGTCTGTCAGAGCTGGTCAACGACCCTCTGCCACCTGTAGGATATTAGATGTTAATTAAGTACTTAGCTGCAAGATAGTCTTCAGATGTTAGACAAGGTGTTAGACTTCTCACAGCAGAATGAAAGGATCCTGACACTTTTGAAATGCATGTGGATCTACACTTTCTCATGGGAAAGTGTCCTCCTTTCTCTGTCCTAAGAGCAGCGTACACAAAATGTCAGATTGTTTCACTACAGGATTACTGTTACATGCTTTAGGTTTTCCTTGCTTATCTTTTACATACTGTGATGACATTTTCATAGTGGACCTTCTCTTTTCACTCTTGTACATCTTTGTGAGGGGAACGGAGATTATCAATGGGGAAGCTGGCCTTGGGGGGGGGGAGAGAAATCTTCCAATAGAAAGACAACAAGGAAAAGCAGAGGGCTGAGTGTATTGTTTCTCCAACTGCATCAGTAGTTCACAAATAGGCTTCCAGTGAGAAAACTGCCTTATCTTTGCCTCTGCCTTCTCCTTTTGATGTTCACCTCAAGCACTTGAGTCTCTTTCCTCCTGTGCTTTTTCTGCAAGCAGAATTCCTCCTAGGTTCTGCCCATACTGTCTTCCTGGCCTCACAGTGCATTCAGATCAGTTTATAATATCTGTGCTCAGTTTCCCCCACTCCCCATAAATTGGTGTGTGGAGATAATTCAACATACCTCATGGATAAATAGTGTCCCAGGATAACTTCATCATCAACATGATTACAGGAGTTGTTCACGTTCATGCTCTTTGGACTGCAGAAACTGCCATCTGGTGTCTTGCTGAAGGTTGGAGGCATCATGAGAAACAGAAGCAGAAAGAAAAACAGCTGCAAACCAGTATTCCCCTTCCAACAGCAAACCTGCACTGCCTTCAATAAACCCAGGAGCATCTCTAGAAGATGCACAAATCTGAACAGAGGCCAGAGGTAAAGAGCCTCCAACCCCATAATGGGGCATCAGTTCAATCAGTTCAGTTTTGGAATAACCACCTAAGGCGTGAAGTAGAGCAGCTCTACTGGAAGAGCTAATTGAGCCTAATAATGCAAACCTTTAAAGGCAAGGAAGGTAATCATTTGCTCAAGGTCTTCTCCCTCAAGCCCAGAGAGATTCCTGTCATTAAGACAACAACTTGACAAACTATTATCTTGACCGTAGCATTTTGTTGTCTGTAGGGTAAGTCACCATGAGTACATGAGAATTAGTATCCTCCTTGGCCTAATTGCAGAGTGGAAATCCATAGGAAGAAGGAAGGCAATCCCAAGGGGAAAACGTGTGTAATTGGGATGGAGATGGCTGGTCCCTTAGGGCAGCCCTATTGACCACAGTAGTTTGGAGCTACTTCTCCCTGATGCCCGATTAGCTTTATGCTTGAATAGAACTCCAAGCTTAAGAATGTCTGAATGTCTATTCCCTGTACCTTCTCCAATTCCTATCAATTTTTGCAATTACCAACCTTCCCCTGATCCACACAATTGCTGTAGACACCAGCAACCAGGACATGGGGACAGACATTCTCTTTCTCTCAGTGGCTAATTTTCTATCTGATGCACCTGAAACATGACTGGTTTTCAACAAAGCCCAGAAACGAAACTGTTCGAGCCAATTTAAGCCATTTCTGCAATTCCAGTTTGTATACCAGAACAGAGCAGGACACTCTGTTCCAGGAAGGGAGAAAAATCCCAGAGTAGAGCTGCCCATATTGGTACAACCTGTTCAAAGCCAACCCCCTTGGCTCTGAAGGATGTGATAGCCTTTCCCCTTATATGTACAATTAATGGATATCTCTGTGTGCAAGAGTCTACTGTTTTGAAAGAAGAGATGGTTGGCATGGTTATGATTGGCAATATAGTAAAGAAAACCTTGGAAGTTTGGTTAAGCCCATACATGTTTAGTTCTCTGCTGCTGCTTTTCTCCATCCCTTTATGCCTACCAGTTATTTTTTCAGATTCCATCAAGAGCAATGGGGTGAACTGGAGGTAAAATTACACTTATAGCTTTTATATACTAGTCCCACTGGTTGCCGTGGTGGGAACTTTTGGGCAAAGCATCTGCACACAGATCTGTTAAGGCTCTGGGCAAGCCCATTTGCACCTCTATGGTGCTGACACATCATGTGACATGCCACACAAGCATCCTGGCATGTCATGTGATGTGGTGCACAAGCGTGCATATGCAGAGTGTCATAAATTAAGGGAAGAAACCCCAAAGGGTGCACATACTTAAAAACATTGAAACTTGGGAGGCATGCTTTCGCCAGGGCTGCGTGCCTGCGCAGAGAGCCTCCTGAAGCACAGCCCTGGCCAATGGGGAGGCATACCGGACCCACGTGCAAAGTGAACTGGTTCCCTACAGCCAGAATCGGCCTGGCTGTGTTAAGGTAAGATCGCTCATTCTCTCCCCAGGGTGGGTGAGGGGGGGGGGTAGGTGAAGCCCCCTCCCAGCTCCAGGAGCCCCAAGATAGGAGACCCCTGGCTTGCCATGCTCAGCTCCAGCAGAGCCAATCATGGCGGATCAGGGGAGGGCTTCCGGAGATCCGGATTGAGGTGGGTGCTGTGCTTCCACACTGGACCCACCTCAAATCTGGATCTAAATCCCTCCTTCCACTGAGTGTGTGGATGGAAGGGGTGGTAGTACATCCATATCTATTGGATACGGATCTACTTACCACAGATTTCCAAAATCTGGATCTAAATAGATCTGGATTTCTGAGGACAGCACAGAAGCACCCTGAGGCCCTTCTCCCTGTTGCTTTGTTTCTTTTAGCACCAAAGCTGGCATTAAAAAAAAACAAAACCCTTTATGTATTGGTCCTCTGAGTGACATCTTCAGACAATTTTCCCAAGCTCTTGACAGTGTCATGGTGTCGACTAACTGAACCGCTGTGCTGAATCTATTATCACAAACCTTGCTTCACTTCACAGCTGGTGGGTTGGAGCTGTGTCTTCTAGGGTTCCCTTTTGGGCAGTCTTTGTCAGGGGGTATTGGAGTGTCAGGTACCCCCGTTGGTAATAAATCTTCGCAGAGTTGCACATCCGTGCTGGAAAGTACACATCTCTCCCTCTCGGCTTGCTGGCTGTCAGCTCTTCGTCGCTGTCCAATATTTCAGCGCTTTTCGCCCCTCCTTTCTCTGCCCACAGTTCAAGCAAACAAACTGAGACAGATTCTCCGTAGAGTTGTTTATTCGTAGCGGTTACATCTCAGCAGTTGCATTTCTCTCCCTCTCCAGCAATCAATCAGCTAAGCAACACACAGCCGTGTGTGACCACCTTTATACAATTCCGTTATCACAAGAAGGTGACTCACATCCTTTGTATTACACAATCCTGTGCTTCTCCTGAACACTGTGTTGCACAAGCCTGTGTTGTAATCCTTACTTCATTCAGCCTTCAGCAACTTGTGATAGTCTGGTGATTCTTGTGACACTTAGTTACCTTTCTGCACACATCACTACATTTTCTTTATATGGGCTCTTCCAGCCTAACAGTCTTATCTAGTTTCCCCCATCCAAACATGCAGAGAGACAAACATGGGGCAAGTTGGGTTTTCTACTTTTATTGTTCTTTCACACTTCTATTGTGATTTGCCTTTTCTTCTTTGCTATACCTGTCACCAGCCAACCCATTGTTGACCTGTGTTTCTGTCACTGCCATTTGAAGCCTTGTGCTGTGCATGCAATGAAGTTTTATTTTCATTTCTCAAAGACCATTGATCTCATTGTTTGCTTTCCACTGTACCATTCTGTTATTGAAACTAAGTACAGCTATAAACAGTCCTATTAGGGATATGCATGAATATTCGTCACTTTCAAAATTCCTCCGAATTTCTCCGTCTGATGTTTGCATTCAAATTGAATGTTCCGATACATTCATACAAAGCTTCATCACGTTTGTGAACCTCGGGAGGTGGGAAAGCGGCTGCCCCAGTCAAATCTGTAACGGATCCAAAGTGGATCCAAAGCAGATTCAGAGTGTGTTCAAAGTGGATTTGATGCATTCAAAGTGGATATGTAGTGAACATAAGAGAGGCCCTGCTGGATCAGGCCACAGCCCATCTAGTCCAGCATCCCGTCACACACAGTGGCCCACCAAATGCTCATGGGCATCTCAAGCAGAGACAAAAACAAATCTATTCCTGTTCTTGAATCCCAGAAAATGGCCTTAGAAGTGTCTTGCTTCCCACCCCCCAGCCTGAAAGGCGTACCTAGGCTTGAAAGATGTACCTGGGCATTCATTCTAGTAGCCATTGAGGCATCTGTCAGCCATAAATTTGTCTAACCTTTCCTTAAGGCCATCTAGACTGGTAGCTGTCACCACCTCTTCCGGCAGCATTTGACATAAGCCGATGACCCTCTGGGTGAAGAAATACTTCCCCTTGTCGGATCCAACTCTCCTACCCATCAGCTTCATTGAGTGCCCCCAGGTTCTAGTGTTGTGCAATAGAGAAAAGAAATTTTCTCTATCCACCTTTTCTATACCGTACATAATTTTATATACTTCAAACAGGTCCCTTCTTAAATGCCGTCTCTCCAGACTGAAGAGGCCTAGACATTGCAGCCTGGTTTCGTAAGGGAAGTGTTCCAGCCTCTTAATCATTCTGGTTGCCCTTCTCTGCACCTTTCTGAGATATGGTGACCAGAATTGTACACAATATTCCAAATGTGGCCTCACCATAGATTATAAAGAGGCAAAATGATACTTGTTGACTTGTTTTCTCTTCCCTTCTTAATTAGGTAGGGCAGAGGTGTTAAACTCAATTTTGCCAAGGGCCGGATTAAAAAAAAAATACTGTCAGGGCCAGGGGGCGTGGCTGGGGGCATGGCCTGGGGCATGGCCAGGGCACAGAGGAGGGGCTGGGGCATGGCCGGGGCGTGGCTAGGGCACCGAGGAGGGGCTGGCTGTCCATGGCGGCACCCTTGCACTCAGGCAGTGGAGGGTCCCGCCGCACGCTCGCTCGCCCTCATCTCGCCTCACCTCACCTCACCTCCTTCGCGCCCAAGGAGGACAGCGGCGGCGGTGGGTGGCGGCGGCAGTGGTGGGCGGCTGTGGCAGCGGCGGGCAGTGGCCACAGGCTGTATTCATACAGCCTGCGGGCCGCATCCAGCTCGCGGGCTGTATCTTTGAAATCCCTGATGTAGGGGATACGTAGGGGATTCATAAGCAATTTATTGAGGAGATTTAAATTGGATTCATATTGAACATTTGTATTGAATTCAAATCCTACCACATTCAAAGATTTTTTTTCATTCCATTTAATACAAATCAAACAATGTCCTAATTCATATGAATTTGTGCAAATAACAAATGTCACGAATATTCGTGCACACCCCTAGTGAAATCGTGAAGGGAGCTTTTCCCAATAGAAGAGAAACAGAGCAAACTCTACTGCACTTGCTCCAAGCCTTTACAGCCTCATGATACTGCAGTGGGAGATGCTTTTCTGAATGAAAAAGAGGTCAACTCAGTCTCCTGCCTGAGAATGCCCTGAAGCAATGCGTGAGGATACTGGACCAGCAGGGCTCCTCTTAGATTCTTATGGGGGAAATTTTGACAGAGCAGATTAAAAGGCTTGTGTATGGAGGCTGAAGGAGCTAAAATCTGGGTGAAATACTAAGAAAGGACCTAAACTAATGGGGCATCACCTCCAGTGTGGTACTACGTTATGTACGAGGTCCCTGGCTGAGATGAAAATAGTTTCACAGTGCAGGACTGGAGGGCGTGGGTTGCAGGAGTCCATGCTTAGTTGGGTGGTTTCAGGCTGATGCAAAGATCCTTATCATCAAATGGAGCAGGTAGCAAGAGACTCAACTGTGGTTGCTGATAGCGTGAAGGGTAGATATTGGTAATGGGGAACTCTCACTGGATCCTAAGAGGCATTTTATCACAAATTTAAGTATAGGGTGCCGCACCAAAACAGACTGGAGTACCCCAGGTGTGGACCAAAATGTGAGAGCAATGTTGCGTTAATGGTGAATTGCTAATAGAACCAATGTGACAATGGAGTCAAGTGGAGCTCTATTGTGCATGTGCTGGTTTGCTGTCATACCTCTGGGGCAATGATAGTGACCTCTAGATGCCCAGAAACAATAAGGAGAATGGTGTGGGATAGAGCAGATAAAAGCCTACGTAATGGGCAATTCAATTCAAATTAAATCAGACTTGACCAATATATAGGATGGCACTATTTACTGCTAATCCAATGCTTTATTTGGTCGCACTCCTGATTACTTTATGCTGGTGAGTTTCCCTGTAGGCAAAGATGAGTGGGAATCAGGTAAAAAAAATATCCAAATTGTACTTTAAAGTGGTTAGTGTCTCCAAAAACAGAGTCTCCCTGGTATAGTGTCTCAGGGCTCTGCTGGTCTTTTCCAAGTGTTTTCATATTCATTTCATACATTTATATGCACATTAGCATTACACAGCTCCTTCATTCACGAAGAATGATGCATAATATTCCCATGGCTCTATTTTGATGGCATATCGTCTTGCACCACAGAAACGGTTCCTCTGTCCTTGCCGAAAGAGGTTGTGTGCCTTTTACACATGGCCTGCTATGTTGGTGAAGTCAAGTAGCACACCAGTTGACTGCATGCCAGGTTATATAGGCAGAGTGTTTAATGAAGCTGATATAAATGGAAAACAAGAATTGATAACAACCAAATTTTGTTTCACCCTGTCCTAGAACAAACAACCTTTCCCATGCTGCAAGGTTTCCAGCTGGAGCAGAACAGAGTGTTCCACATTTTGAAGGCCTGTTCCACATTGTTGAGCATTCACTGCTTCCAAAAAACCTCCAGAGGCAGTGGGAGACAGTAAAGCTTGGGAAAGAAAGTACCTGGCCTTCATACTTTCTGGCCTGACCATTTTTGAAAGCCAGCTCACTTCCAGCCACATTCCCAAGAGTGTTTCAGATGTCACATACCTCCATGCTTGGGTAAACCAACTGTGTGTGGTTGTAGATCTCTTGCTGAAGTCTGCAGCTATATAAGGCTTGGCCACCATTTTGAACACCATAGTGTGGTCCACATTAAATCCACACTGGAAGGGAAGAAGCCCAAAAGGGTGCATGGAGCTTGCCAAAGTCCACAATAACATTGGGATAGCGTACAATTATTCCAGAATTTGTTCTAGAATTAGCCTCAAGGTGGAGAAGGCTATAGACAACTTATACATTACTAAATTATTTTTTTAAAAGAACCCCATATATCTTTGTTAAAAAAGAGTCACACAAAAAAAGCCTCATCAAGGCTTATAGATCCCATAGAATCCAAGCATCCATCCTTCCAAAATGATATACTGTCCAGTGATATTTTCTATGCTTTCCAAAGTGAATGTCACACTTCTGAACTGGCCAGTATGAGGACTTGATATGGCCATGGATAAAGATCAGCATTCCAAAGCTATAATATGCAAAAGGAAAGAGGGGGAAAGTAATATCTAGTGATAATTTAAATTCCAAACTTTCGCTTCCTTACTAGATGTTTTCTGGTGTTCAAATCTGGCCTTATAAAGATAATATACAATTTAGGGAAAAAAATGAAGCCGAGTAATGCACTGCTGGAAGTGAAGAGGTTTAGGAGGATAGAAACCCGCTTATATCTATCTGTAGCAGTTATATTAATGTATACAAATATCAGCCAAACAGAGCAGTGGATTATCATGAAGTAGCTCATCTGTCTGGATTCATTGAAGGTATCAGGCAGGTTCCTGGACAGTAAAGCCACTGTCAGGGTAGAGATAAGGAGAAATACTTTATAAGACAAAGCAAGTGTTTCCAACACTGGAAGAAACATTAAACATTTTGGAGTTTGCTGTTTCTCATGTGAAAGCCCTTGAGTCAATGGGGGACTTATTGCCCATTTTATAAAAATGATAACAAGATGAGGAAGAGGAGAAAAAATCATGAGCATTGTAGGCAAGGTATTCTTTAACCATTTTGCTAACTGACTTCCATGGCTGGTGATTTTAAAGGCCATAATCACAGTGGCTGCTTTAGCTAAGACTGAAGAAACAGTGAATGCGAAGATGATCTCACTCATTCCACGCTGTACAAGGCAGATCTGGATTCCAGAAGGTCCAATGTAAAGGAGGGAAGAGATGATGTAGAGGAACACAGAAACAAGCATGAAATAGGAAAGGTTGCGGTTGTTGGCCTTGACAATGGGAGTGCTGTGATGCCAAATAAAGCTCCATAGCACAACAAGGGTAAGGAGGGAAAGAAAAGCAGCAGTGGAAATGAACAGAATCCCCAGTGGCTCTTCATAGGCTATATAAGTCACTTTTTTCACAAAACATTTATCATGACCATTGCTGGGGTATTTGTCTTCTGGGCACTTCTGGCAGTGATCAGCATCTGAAAAGTGAATGGGGTTTCTCATCTTTTCCATTTAATGCTCATTATAAATCCTTGAGAAACAAACTATATCAAAACAAGTATTATAACATTTGATTAAGCGATGCAAGGATGCCCAACACTTCTTTGCCTACTTTTTTTTTAAAAAAAACTTCTGCACAGTCCCATGGGATCATAAGAGTTGGTTAGCTCCATGCCTGGGAACATGCCAACAAAAAAGTATGTTAGGGTGGTTTCCTATTCTGCACTGGTCCTCTAGGATCCATGAGAGTGAATCCAGATCTGGGTGACATAGTGTGGACTGCAAGAATACCATCCGTATAGAACTGTCTCACACAAGCCCTGTACTGTTCCTGAAACTAGTATGAACTTCACAGTTGGCATCCAAGACAAAGGAATCCAATGGCTGGGAAAAACTGGAGTTTGGAGCCCGCAAGGGACCCATTTTGCTAGTGTGTTTGGTGCGTCACGAAAGTGGGACCCCTGGAAAATGGGACCCTCTGGAGAAAAAAGCAGCATGCCCTTTGCAATTCTTCATGATCCAGAGAAGCTGGAGCTAGTACCCAGAGGCCAATTCACAAAACAGCATTTGGCATGTAATCAGCACAGCTCTGGTAAAGAGCATATGCCTGATCACTATGCTGCTACAGCCCAGCTGGAGCTAGTACCCGGAGGCCAATTCACAAAACAGCATTTGGCATGTAATCAGCACAGCTCTGGTAAAGAGCATATGCCTGATCACTATGCTGCTACAGCCCAGAAGAGCTGTCCTGATTGCAGATGAGGTGTAGGGCACATTCCACACCCATCCCAACCTAAACCCCAGACTTACCCGAAGCCTCCAGCAGTGAGAGCATTCACTCTTTCTCCGGCTCACTGCCAAAGTCCCATTCCCTGGCTGGCATGATTGGCTGCTGCCGCCTGCATCACACATTTTGTGATGCACCAGCTGGCAGCCCAATGCAAGACTGATCTGGGCTGATCGATCTGACCAGCGAGTTGTTGGAGTACTGTGCCTTGCCGCCTCCTGGATCAGAACCATGGCCTCCTTTCATGGTGGCAGTGCCCAGGGGGGACCAGCCTAGTGCTCGTCATCATCACCCCAATGCATTCCCCTTTGGCTGCTGGCCACTCTGCTTTCACATGCCTCTGCCCTAATCTGCAGCAATTCACAGTTGCTTGCTTCTCCTCCTCCGGTCTCAGGGTGTGTCACCTACCCCCCTCCTTCCCCCCCCTTCTGCCTCTGGCTTATGCAAAGTGAGGAGGAAGAAGTTTGAAATGAAAAAAAAAAACCCGGACAAGCCTCACAATCACTGCTGACAACACCAGGTCATAGGCACTAGGCAGGTCCCCTCTGCCCATTGCCACCATGGGAGGCAGGCATGGTGCTGATACAGGAGGCAGCGAGGCAGAGCACCCAAACATCTCACCAGTCAGATTGATCAGCCCTTTTTGTAATGCAAAAAGGCCTCTGGTAGTTTCCTAAGGGCTACTACTAATTTAGATCAGGACCCTCTGATCTGAATTCTGCTCTTTCCTGTGCAGATGTAGCCTACCAGTGATGGATGGGATGTATCTGATCATTATTCATGTGGGGGACTTCATGGCCCTTTATTCCAGATCTAAGGTAAGTGCAGAAAGCCTGCAAGGAAAGATTCAGTTTCTGCCATCATGAGGCACATATTGGCAGCAGGAGTAGCTTACCCTGTAAGCTTCTGTGCTCAGAAAGCAGTTGGAAGTCTTCCGTTTCATATGCAGAGAACCCTGGCACAATGTGAGGTGCCCTGACCTAGTCCTGGCATAATAGGACAGGAGTAACCTTCCCATCACCAGCTGTTGTGGATGAAGTGGATGTTGCTATTGTTTCCCAGTGTTCTTGCCTACTTACTTATTTGCGCATATATCATCTTTTCTGGGCACACAGCACAACTGTAACAGCAAACTTGTTTCCCAGGTAAAAAAATCTTGTGATATCCAGGGCCGCAGGTCTCTGCACATGTAGAAGGAGGGTGTCTCTATCAATATTGCAAAGACATATATATAAATAATGGTTATAGCATTTCTTTTTTATATCACGCAATACTAGAACCAGGGGGCACTCTATGAAGCTGATGGGTAGGAGAGTCAGGTCTGATAGGGGGAAGTATTTCTTCACCCAGAGGGTCATCAGCTTATGGAATGTGCTGCCGGAAGAGGTGGTGACAGCTACCAGTCTAGATGGTTTTAAGGTAGGGTTAGACAAATTTATGGATGACAGATCTTTCAATGGCTACTAGAATGAATGTCTAGGTGCATCTATCAGGCTGGGGGGTGGGGGAGGAACCGGGGTGCTTCTAAGGCCACCTGCTGGGACTCAAGAGCAGGAGAAGGTTTGTCCTTGTCTCTGCTTGAGATGCCCATGAGCATTTGGTGGGCCACTCTGTGCTACAGGATGCTGGACTGGATGGGTTGTGGCCTGATCCAGCAAGGCTTCTCTTATGTTCTTATAGGAGGGTAGGAAAATTTATATAAAAATACAGGGGACCTGAGAATTTTCAGTGGACAGGATGCCTGGCTGAGCATGCCAGGGCAAATATTCAAAGCATACTGCAACATGCAAACTTTATTGTTACCTGAGTGACAGGGAAGCAGTGAGAATCCTGAACAGGTCTCTGAATGGATTCCCCGCCCCCCACATACACAATCCAGCATGGGAGACTCCCAAAATGTGTTGTGAGTTAACAATCAGCAGAACCAAACTTGTCCAAAGTTCCTAAATACAGTGTAATTTTCAGGACTTGTAGAAAATGGGAATTTGGAAAAACAAATATTTTTAAACCAAAATTTATTATCTATATTAGCCACAGAACTAATGAAACAGGAAATAAGGTTGTCTTTATGAAATTCAACTTGAATAGAATGTGGAAAATGGCTCCGTGCACACCCCTATTGAAGACTGACATTCAGATTTGAATCCAATGTTCTGATACACTCATATGAAGCTTCACATGAAACTTTGTTTGATATTCGTATATAATTCATATGATTTTGAACATTCATATCATATTCAAATCCCACCACATTCGAAGGGGATCTATTTGAATGAATACAAATTCAATAGTAATCAAATACAAAAAATGCATTTGTGGACATTCCTACCTGCTATCAAAAGTAAAGGGAACAATGACAAAAAGCTGGGAAAGAAACTTGAGGATTGAAGCCTGTAAGAGCTTCCGCAAACTAAAATAATTCTATATCAGTGCCCAGAGCATGAGAATCTAGCAAGGAGAACTTGAAATGCTAACACAGGAAAAGAAATATGATATCATTGGCATCATTGAAATACCATGGGATTATACACATGATTGGAACACAAAGCTTGATGGCTACAACTTATTTAAAAGAAATAGGCTTAACAAAAGGGGATGAGGTGTTGCGTTGTATGTAAGGAAAGCATTTCCCTCCACAGAAATTAATATTTCAGGCATTAGACGCCTTGTAGAAACTGTCTGGGTAACAATACAAGGAGAGAGCAATACAAAGGTTACTATTCTGGGTGTTTACAATGGCCCCTGCCCCAAGGACAAACAGAGGTTATGGATTAATTATTTTTACATCAGATGGCCAAGCTCTCAGGAAATCATGACAGAGTGATTATGGAAGATTTTAATTATCCAGACATTTGTTGGAAATCTCTCTCAGGCAAAAGTCATAGGTCCAATAAATTCTTATCCTCTCTCATGGATAACTTTATCTGCCAAAAGAATGAGGAAAATCCAAGGGGATCTGCTATATTGGATCTAATTCTTACTAACATGGAGGAAATGGTTGAGCAAGTAGGGGGGACTGAGACTCTGGGGGGCAGCAACCATGCTATCATTGAATTTTGGATAATAAAAGGAGGGAAACCTAGGAGGTCTCAGACTTGGATTTCAGAAGGGCAGACTTTGATGGACTCAGAAGGAAGGTGCGAAGGACAGATTGGCTAGATGTCCTGAAAGGCAAAAAGTGTCCAAGAAGGATGGAAAATTTTGCAAAAGGAGATTTTGGAGGCACCATTTGAACAATTCCAAAAAGAAAGAAGAAGGGGAAGCAACTAAAGAGATCAGGATGGATGAACCCAGAATTCAATAACCAGGAAGGGCAGAGGGATCAGCCCTGTTCTCACTCTCTCAAGGAAGGACTAGAAACAATGGGGTGAAACTGCAGGGGAAAAGATTTAGTTTAGATGTTAGGAAAAAATTTCTAACAGTAAGAGTGATCAACCAGTGGAACAGGCTGCCACGGGAGGTGGTTGGTTCCCCTTCGTTGGAGGTCTTTAAGCAGAGACTGGACGGCCATCTGTCTGAGATGGTTTAGGAGATCCTGCCTTGAGCAGGGGGTTGGACTCGATGACCCAGGAGGTCCCCTCCAACTCTACCATTCTATGATTCTATGATTCTATAAGGTTAAAGCTCAAAATGAATTGAGGATTGCAAGAGAGGCCAAAAGCAATAAAAGAGGGTTGAGGGGGTATGTCAGTAGCAAAAGAAAAGTTAAACCATCTGTAGGACCTTTAGATCCCTTTCCTGGTGTGTTGCAGAAAACTCAGCAGCCATCAGTTAATAGACATAATTAGGATTCTTGGCCCCAATGTACATTACTTTGCACTTATTAAGATTAAAGCACATTTGCCACTTGGTTGACCCCCCCCCCCTCCATGCCAAGAGCACTTCACAACCTCTTTCAGTCTTTACTATCCTAAATAGACTAGTATCATCAGCATCTAGATCATTGATGAATGAATGAAAACCACCAGTCCCAAACTGAGTAGCCTTGGGGGACCCCACTTTTCACCTCTTTGCAACCTGAGAGGGAAGGAGAGGAAACTGCAACATATCATAATTATAGATAGTTGTCATTCTGTTTTAAAGTAATCAAATATATATATTTTAAAGACATCAAAATAACAATGAAAATTAGGAATATAAAGCTTCTTACCCCTCTGACATGAGGATTCCACACAATGTCATCCTCGTTCATGTTGAACTCTGTAATGTCAGATCGGATTTCAATCTTTCCAACCTGGATTTTATGGAAGGAGGCATTTGAATAGACGACCCAATTCATAATATCATAGTGTACATGTGTTCCCATTTCTCTATGGAAAAATACCTCCTTGCCTGCACTGTTATTGAATCTGATGTTATTCAAGAATGAGTGAAGCTACATGAATGAGGGGAAAAAAGCAGTCCACTTAATTTAATTTTGTAGATCTGGATGCTTACTGCTTAGGAGGAGTCTTGTCACATGTCTACTTCCCTTCCTGATGCTAGAAAGAAATAGTAAGTGCAAAAGGATTCCGAGTTGATCTTCACTGCTTCCCTTTCATCTGGGGCAATGAGAGATAAACACGTATGTTCACAGATAGATCCAAAACGTGAATATATAAAAAGCTCTAAGGCTGCATCCCCAAAAGACTTATTTGCCTCTCTAATCTCCCTCTACTGTCACTCTATTCAAGCAGACTTTAAAAGTGCCCTGCACTTCCGGAATAAGCGTCCGCATGAGGCTCAGAAAAACGCGGGTTTAAAATGCACCTTCCATCCCCACGGAAGCGTGTTTTCTTTGCCTGCATTTTTTTCTCCCCGCCCCCTCTCTTGTTCAAAGGAAAAATAGCCATCGGTTCTCCATTCATCTCCTAGATCTCTGTCCCCCGAAATGGCTTCCTGTGTAGGCTGCAGCCACCGGCCAGGTGATGGTTTGCTCATTCACTCTTAGGACTTTCACAGATCACTGTCTAAATCCACCCGGTGAAGCAGCAGTGACTTTAAATACACCCACTTCACGCCTGATAGCAGTGTTGCAATCCATCCACTTCACAACTGATAACACTTCACGCCTGATAACAATGTTGGAATTCTCCGCAATTCTGGCTCCTTGAAAGTTCTGTGCTTTAGAGAGGGAAGGAGGGAAACTGCAGCAGATGTGTGACTGCTTTATGGCTTTATGGCTGTGTGTGCAGGCAGCAATCCCTGCCCCTTTTGCCACAGAGTGTCCCCAAGGTAAATGCTGCGAGGAAAACCCGCGACTTCCAAAAAGAGCGATGAAACTATTCTTTAAAGGGCACATATTTTGTCGCGGGTTTTCCTGCTTTTGTAGCACTGGAAGCTCATTAAAAACCCTGGCATGGGGGCGCTCAGAGGCAAAAGAAGAGTTTTAGAACACTTTAAATTGCTTGGGGACGGAGCCTAAGTAGATTTAAAAGCTGTTGCTGGAAAGAAGGTACCAATGTGGATTGAGCTGCCTGGTTCTGAATTTGGTTAGCTTTTTAGCTGGCAGGCAACCAGCTTCTGAAGCTTACCAAAGTTTAAACTACCTCTAGCTTTTGTTAGCTTTTTAGCTGGCAGACTTCAGAAGCTGGGGTGGAATAAGTTAACCAAAGCCACTACATTGTTTAAAGGCAGTTTACCAGAGAGGTGCTTTTCTGCTTCTCTGATAAACTGCCTCTAACTTCAGAAGCTGTTTGCCAGCAGTCGGGGAGCGGGGTGGAATAAGGGTTGCAGGAAGAGGCTTGTGGTACAGCAAGGGCCAGATGCTCCCCCTCATCGCTGCATCTCACTGGAGCGATCAGTTCTTTTATATTTGCCTGGTGATCAGATTGCAGAAAGAAGAGGCTCATTTCTGTCTGATCACTGTTTTATGCCCAGCAGTTGCGATTGGGGAAGGGGTGTTGGGTGGGATTTCCCTGCCCTAACTCCTATAAGGAAAGAGGAGGTGCAGAGAAAAAGATGTGGTTTCCTGACGCAGGGGTTTAGCGCGATTTGCATGGGGACAGGTGTATTCGACTTGAGGCCGCACTTTCGTCAATTGGATGGGCACAGGCCAATTCGAACTAGAATCCATATTAGGAATATCCTGAATCCAATTGGAAGTAAATGGAGTACATAGGGACAAGCCCTAAATATTTCTCTTCCAATACAGGGCTGCCCAGATCCATCCCTAGATCTATCCCTAAGCTGAAGCAAGGCTAACAGCAAGCTCAACACCAGGTCTGAAGGTTGCACTTGCTCTAGAGTGGTCATGGGAGGCCTCCAAAAGACCTTCAAGAGACTTCTTAAGTTCTCCCTCTTTATTCTTGAGTTATAATTTTTAAGGCTTGCTGTTAATTTCCTTCAGTTGGTCATGTCTGCATCAGAACACAACTTCAACCCTTCTTCTTTTGAGTAATCCTAAGATTCCTCAGTTACTCAGGGAGGGGGTTATAATATCCCTCTTTATCCACATTGTACTTGGGCTGGGATTTTCCACTTCTGCATCTTGCTAATCATTCCTCACAAGTAGCATGTCCTCTTTCGAACTATAGCAGCATGTGGAAGGAAGGCTGGTTTGTTATACTGAAGAATGTCTCTGTGTTACTAAAAAAAAATAGAACTCAGAAATCCTAATTCCCTCCTGCTCATTGACTGACCTTCTGCCACTCAATATTTTCAACTTATCCACCAAACAAGGGTGTTTAAGGAACAAATGGATAAAAGGTAAATGATGTTCAGGTGCCTGACCACGAGGTCTCTGTCTCTCTCTGTGTGTGTGCAACTGAGTGAGTCTCACTTCTCATTGTGACAGATTCTTGGTGCAAGCTCCAAACGCAGGAACATTTCCCAGGGATTTTGCAGACTTGATGGACAGGAGGGAGGAACTGTTTCAAAAACCCATGAAATTGCACCAATCTCACTGTATTTATCCCAGCGGTCCAGGGCTCTGGGCGTCTCTCGCCTGGCAGGGAGAAGATCATTGGGGGAGTTAACTGAACTGTCCAGACTTCTAGGCCTCATGTTCTCAGCTTGGAGGCAGAGGATAGAAGGGAGGTCTCACCTTTTTAGAGAAAGATCTCAGGGCGTACCTGGAAAGCTACAGGAACGCTGCCGGGGCTGCTTGGCTCTGGATTGAGCAAGTCAGACCCCTGGATGGCAGTTAGGTTTTACTGCTGGAGGTTTGTTTTTTATTTTAGGAAAAACATTCACACTGAACATCTGGAAGTTTCATTCAGGTTAAGGTGAGCTGGAGACTTGAGTCATTTAGTTTGCTTTCAGAGGTTTAGCTTGGTAGAGCTTCGTTTTGATTACTGTAACTTGTTTCTTCTAACTTCTTAAGGACAAAGACCTTATCTTTGCTTCTATTTATTTATTTATTTATTTATTTATTTATTTATCAGCTTCAATATAATAAACAGTTGGAGTTTGTATTACACCGGTGTTTACTGTCCTGCTACAGGGAGGAGGCTTGGCAGTAAGCCTTAGAAGCGGGACACCTGAGCAAAACCGGATATAGTCCATATACTGACGCCAGCCCATTGGCACGTAGTGGGCCATGGTGCTCAATGGCCGCATCCTCGACTGCGTTACTTTGCTATTACAAGTCCAAGAGAGCGGGGGTGGGGTCGAGTTGCCACACTCATCACTAATAAATTTAAGTATAACAGTTTCCTAATCATGAGTACAGAAATTGTATATTTTAACCAATATATGGGCCCCATTTCATGGAGTATTTCAATTTCATTAGGTCTTAAGCAGATAGACTTGATGAGCCAAGGCCATCTTAGAAAGAATTGTTAATATTCCAGTGTAATCTACAAAAACCTATTGCTCCCAGGTAGTTTTCCTTGTAAGAATTAGCTGTCTGCTGCTTTCAGAGACAGAAAAGATCTCAAGATACAGCGTAAATTCGTACTCGAAGTTTTAAATCCAAAGTACAATTCAGTGAAAATTCAGCAGCAGGATCCATGGAGTGCACAGTGTGCTTTAAATGACACAATATATATAAAAAATATTTTGCTCTTTTTGTGATGAACATACCTGCCATGGGTGAACATTCTTAAATTTCCAGTCACCCTCAACAATTAACTCTTTTTCTTTGCCTCTTGATGTGTAAAGGGAATGCAGAGCCAATGCCACAGCATGGACTGCGTTGTAGATGTTGTAACTCTGCCCAGACATCTCCATTTCAAACACAGACCCAGCAAGGTTTTCCAGCTTCTCCTCCCCACTGCAGTTCTTTCCAAATGTTCCACAGTTTCCAACACCAGGGAGGCAACAGTTGAAGGCAAGTTGCCAGAAGTCATGGAGGAAATCAAAGGACTGCCTGGAGGGATTTAGAGTGTGAAGAAAGTTTTCAAATTCTGGCACCAGGCATGCTTGGAAGGAGAGGGACAAACTGCCATTCAACATCTGCATGGGGACATTTTTTCCAATGTCCACAGGATTAACCTCTGAGTGACCAATTATAATCCACACCATTTGTTGGATATGGTTCTGTTTCAAGTCATCATATCCTAAAACCCTGTGAACTAGAGTGAAAATTTGGGCATTTTTGTAGACAATGGTTACATTGACTGTTGAGAAGAGACTGAAATATGTCTGGTGTAACTTAGGGAAATCACTTGCAGCTTTGGAAGGCAGCTGGAGTGTAGGCACATTTTCTACAAATGATGTGCAAATGTTATGGTGATTCAGCAAAGATAGAAGGTGGGACAAATTAGATTGTCCATCATCATCTTCTGTCACGAGGACTCCAATCCAGGTCCATCCAAAATGCTGAAGAAGATGAGCTAGTCCAAGAAAGAGAGAAATATCACTTGGCACCATCTGGTAGAGATATGGGAACTGGATTTGGTCACTCAGTTGATGGTTGAAGAATCTATAACCAATCTAGGAGGAGAAAAGATTAGATTCTTATGATATGAAAATAATTTCCTCTAACATTTAACAAACCTTTCATTTATTTTGTCTCCGTACCCCCTCAAAATAGTCAAAAATGCTATTTAAGATTCTTCTTAAATTCAGCTGAAACCCTCTAATTTAACTTCAGAGGTTTTCTTTCACCCTACTTGACTTCATTTTACCCGTCATTCATTACTCCATTTTTCTTCTAGTATTACTTTTAAGAAGTCATCACGGAGGGCTGAGATATTAGAAACACTCCATGCTGCTTGATTTGGAAGCTACATTCTTTTTCATGAAAGAAATGCATTTACAATGGATTGTGAGCAGTTGGATATAGGATGAGTAAACAGAAGCAGGATTCCACATCAAAAGATTTCCATAGATGGGCTTAAATAAATTGAAGCAGTTTCTGCTATTCAGAGGTAATCAGGCATAAATTTCATAAATACACTTCATGCAAATAAACTAAAAGCCTCGTTCTCTATATAAAATGCAGAAAATGTTTTTTTAATTTAGTCTTAATTTACCACAAATCAACCTTTTTCACTTCCTCCAATTCAGCTGTTTTCTTCACAGTAGTACCTGGGAAATCTTGAAGACACTGAGGACATTGGCCATATGGGTGGAATCTCGGGGGGGAAGCCCATCCAGGATTTCAATGGGCATCTTATCCCTACTACTTTTGTAATTTGGGAGACAGTTTGATTCTGGAAACAAATTGTCCAAAACATTCCAGAGAGTTTTCTTTGCAGTGGAATCTGTGCCATGGACCTTGAATCCCAGTGTGATGTTGGGCAAAAGTCCAGCATTTTCATTGATCTGTTGAATGGTGAAAGCAAGGGCCAGGACATGCTGGAAGCTTTTCAGAAGGGGCCTAAAAGGAGATTTTTAAAGAAAAATTGAATGCTGTCCCACAGAAGCCTATTGTTATTTAAATTCTGTGGTATGCAAAGCCATTACATATATTAATCTATACATATAGAGAAGTATAAATGAAACCCTTTTAAGAGTAGCCTAATATCCACCAGCTAAAGACCTTCCATTTGAGCAGACAAAGAAAGCAATAAATAAACACGTAAACAAATTCTGAAGCATACGTAGATTAAATAATCACACGAAAGTGATGCCCAGTGCAAGCTTGTATTAAACAGTTTCAGTCAGGGTGTTTGTTTCATTGCATGTCTGACTTTACAGTGACCGCAGATTCATAGCGAACTTTCCTTTGTCATCTTCTATGACTAAGGTTGCAATAGGGAGCTGTGAAAGAGAGCGAAAGTTCTGAAAAAGGAAGCAGTTGGGTGGATCTGCCCATAGAAAGAGTACAGGGAGAAGCAGAGCCCTGAATTTAGCCCCACTCCAATTGAGTCTTTTGCTCGCAAACAGGCTTCCAGGGGGCAAATTGCGTCACTTTGCTCCTGCTTCCTCCTTTTGCCTTTTTGATATTCTTGGATGTTCACGCCATCCATTTGAGAGTGTCTTTCTTGCCCTGCTCTTTCTAAATGATGAATTGCTGCTAGGTGCTGTTCGTAAATGAGCTTCTTGGCCCCACAATGCATTCAGAACATTTTATAATATTTATGCTTAGTCCCCCACCCTGTAAAATTGTATGAAGAATATTCAGCATACCTCATGGATAAAAAGTGTCCCACTATCACTTCATCATTATCAGCCTGATTACAGGAGTTGTTCAGCTCCATGCTTTTGGGGGTACTTAAAGCTCTCCTTGGTGTCTTGCTGAAGGTCGGAGGCATCATCAGAAACAGAAGCAGAAAGAAAAACAGCTGCAAAACACTATTCCACTTCCACTGGCACACCTGCACCGCCTTCAGTAAACCCAGGAGCATCACTAGAAGATGCACAAATCTGAACAGAGGCCAGAGGTAAAGAGCCTCCAACCCCATAATGGGGCATCAGTTCAATCAGTTCAGTTTTGGAATAACCACCTAAGGCATGAAGTAGAGCAGCTCTACTGGAAGAGCTAATTGAGCCTAATGATGCAAACCTTTAAAGGCAAGGAAGGTAATTATTTGCTCAAGGTCTTCTCCCTCAAGCTCAGAGGGATTCCTGTCATTAAGACAACAACTTGACAAACTATTATCTTGACCCTAGCATTTTGTTTGTCCGTAGGGTAAGTAGCCATGAGTACATGAGAATTAATATCCCCCTTGGCCTAATTGCAGCACGGAAATCCATAGGAGGAAGGAAGGCAATCCCAAGGGGGAAACATGGGTGTAATTGGGATGGAGATGGCTGGTCCCTTAGAGCAACCCTATTGACCACAGTGACTTGGAGCTACTTCTCCTTCATGCCTGATTAGCTTTATGCTTGAATAGAAGTCCAGGCTTAAGAATGTCTGAATGTCTATTCCCTGTACCTTCTCCAATTCCTATCAATCTTTGCAATTACCAACCTTCCCCTGACCCATATGCAAGTGTGCATATGCATAGTGTCATGGTTGCCCCACTTCCAGCACCGGCACATGCTAAAAAACACTATAACTTCAATATAGTTGAACAGTGAGTTGGCAGTGATTTCTTGCTCTATTTCCGGAATGTGATTAGGGCAGCTCTGGGATAGGCTGGGACAGTTCCAAACGGAACCGGCCTCCAGCCTTTGCGTATGGTCTGTCCCAGAGATGCCCTAATCATGCAACAGAGGGCCTAGTGCAAATTGGCCTCTCTTCTCCTCAAACTGAATAGCAAAATGGAACAAAGCAAAGGCAACTAGTTGGATGAAGTGCAACTGCAAATCTATCCAAGATAACGACTCATACTGGTGGGGCTTCTTTTCTGATACACTTTAGATTTAAAAATACAGTTGCTCACTCCTTCATACTACAGAGAAAAAAGGTTTCATGTTAAACAAAATAAAAAGCACTGAAAATACCTGAGACAAGTTTGATTGAAAAGTGGATGGCTGTGAATGAGTGTCTGTGAAACTGAAATGGGGCAGAATTACACAGATTCCTTTGAAAATATGATAAACCCTCTTTTCCCCTGATGCTGTGAACATGAATCTTAACATAAATAATGCAATGGATAAAAAAACAATGGCCCTTTCTGCCCTCACTGGTGATCTAGATTAAGGAGCCCTTTAATCCAGATCACAAATCACTTGACCTGCATTTTATCCATTTAATTGGATCTACAAGCAGACCACAGGTCTTGTTCCAGACAGCACACTTCCATGTTTCTGAACCGCTGTGGGGTACTTTTCAACAGCATGCCATAATGCACTCCCAAACCCCGTTCCCCAAATTCTGAAGTTAGAAATTGTCATTCCTAGCCTTTGGAGGCATGGAGGAGATGACCGTGTGGGATGGATTCGTGTCGTCAGTCCAAATAATCCAGATTGCTATGCCTCCACATAATCTGGATCAATGAAATCCACTGACCCAGATGAAAACCAGGTCCCTTTCTGCACTTGGCCTTATTCTAGATAGAATATACCTTGGGATAGAGCTTTGTTGTCCATCTGCTGATGCAGACTAGGGCAGGCCTCATCTGAGGTCTGTCATAGTCTGCACTAGCAGGTGGATGGCAGGCCCAGGTTCTGAGATATGTTCCAGAATAATGCCAAGTGCAGAAAAGCCCCTGGTGAGTGTAGAAAAGGCCAGTGACTCAAGAAAACAATACCTTTGGATAGCTGATGATGCTACAAAGACCTCTTGATGGTATATTGGTCACACTGGGACCTTTCTTCAAGACTCTTTACAAAATATCCTTTGAGAGACATGTAAAGTCAGAAAGAGGACTGGTTTTATTGAGGATACAGCAATTGTTCAAAATGATTTAAAACTGTCAAAGTTATGAAATATTTGAGATAAATGCAAAGGCACAATAAAAATGCAAGTATCAAAAATAAATATAGACAAACAGAACCCCAAAAGGAGTATGTATGTATGTGAAAATGAACAATGGAGAACCTAACCTAACAACTACCCAAGGGAAAGCCCTGACCTGATACAGGACCACACAGAAATCTCACCCTTGCCTGTGATGAAGAATTGGGAGTATGGATTCACCATAGTAGTTCCCAATATGGTAAAAAGTTTAACAGAGTTTAACTGTC
Organism: Aspidoscelis tigris stejnegeri; assembly: GCA_023333525.1. Classification (NCBI taxonomy): domain Eukaryota; kingdom Metazoa; phylum Chordata; class Lepidosauria; order Squamata; family Teiidae; genus Aspidoscelis; species Aspidoscelis tigris. The sequence continues at coordinate 13,009,256 of JALMGA010000009.1, forward strand.
ACATTGTTCAGCTTGAGGAGAGAGCTAAAGTGCAAAGTCCAGCAAGAGCAGCTCTGAGCTGAGATAGCAATCCAAGACAGCAAATGGCTAAGGAGTGAAGAAGGTTCTGGCATATCTTCTACTGCAGTGGAGCAATGGAAGACATGAATAAGTGACTGACAGAGTGAGAGAACCAGACTGTTGATGATAGAAGAAGAAGAAGAAGAAGAAGAAGAAGAAGAAGAAGAAGAAGAAGAAGAGTTGGCTTTTCTACCCCACTTTTCTCACCCAATTAAGGGGACTCAAAGCAGCTGACAAAGCTTTTCTATTCTTCTCCCCACAACAGAATACCCTGTGAGGTAGGTGGGGCTATGAGAGCTCAGAAAAGAGCTGTGACTAGCCCAAGGTCACCCAGCTGGCTTCATGGGGGAGGGCGGAATTGAACCCAGTATTCCCAGATAAGAGTTCGACTCCCTAACTACTAAACCAAATTGGCTCACTAACTGGAATGAGGGACCTGAACCATTGATGAAATGAAGGGACTCTGTGTTCTGAGAAAGGGCAGTGACCCAACCTCTGGGAGTGCTCTCGTATGGAGAGTAAAGGGAAACAATTACACATTCAGAAGGGTGCTAAGTGCAAAAATGGGAATTCTGCCCCCATCACCTTTCTGAGGTAAGTGACTTCAGTTGCTTATGGATAAAACTACATTTCTCTGGCTATGCAGATGTGACCATATAGCTAGACTGTGATAAGATAATAGGGTAGCTTGCACAGAACAATAAACAAATCAGTGGAATAACTATTACTCTTCCTGAAGTGTTGCTCAAATTCCTGCTGGAAGCATTATAGAGATTCACTTTTATATAACAGCTGGTCTAAGTGACAAAAGATATCTTGATTATACTTGCTGATATCTTTGGGTGCAAACAGAATGTATCACTAAAAAATACCCTTCCCAGTAGTCCTGGAATGCAGCCATCTTCATGCCTTCTGTGTTCTGGGACAAGGCCCTTGTGCCTTCTGGTAATACCAGTTAAAGTGTACTACCAGAGAACTGGATTAAGGGCCTCTTAATCTGGATCCTGCACCATCTAGTGCATATGGAGCAGGACCAACAGGGGTGGCCTCCTTGATCCATATTAACAAACAGATGAGTAGATCCCAAGTGCAAAAAGTGCTATTGACAGACAACCGAATGCACTTTTCTTAGTAATAATATTTATTTATTTATTTACATTTATATCCCGCCCTATACCCTAGGGTCTCAGGGCGGGTAACAGCATATTTAAAAGACAAGAATATTTAGAATAAAACCATATATAAAAACAGTATAAAACATTAGTATGTACAGTAGGGAAAAACTGTGCCACGTTCAACCAAAGGCCAGAGCAAAGAGGTGCGTCTTTACCCCCCTCCTAAACGTATACAGTGAGGGGGCCTGACGCACCTCAAGGGGGAGGCTATTCCACAGCCTGGGGGCTATTACTGAGAAGGCCCTCTCTCGAGTGCCCACCCGTCTTGCTACAGAGGGTGGTGGGACAACGAGAAGGGCCTCCCCTCCAGATCTTAGGGCACGGGCAGGTTGGCATGGGAGGAGGCGTTCCTTCAGATATTTGGGGCCCAAGTCATTTAGGGAAGTGTTTCCCTGTAGCTTTATTGTTTCTTAGTATATTAGTGATAATTCAACTAGGATTCAGGAAAGTGACATTAACCTCTAGACTTGGGGAAAATTGTATTTTACAGGAAAACTTCTGCTCCCATTTGTCCTGCTGATTCTTACTGTATTGGTGTCTTGGTGGTCCCAGTCTAAGATCCGACACTGCATTTAGTTCCTTCCCCCCACAGCATAGGTTATGGGCTTTGGCAGAACTTTGAGATTTACAAGGCACTCATTCTAGGTTATATCAAAATAACATTTGCTGGGACCATGTGGTTTTAAAACCAAAGCCTCTGAAGTGGCACTTGGCAAGCTAAAATATGCCTGCCATCACCTAGCTGTTCCAGCCACTACTGTCTATACGAACATTTTCCTCTCGCTTTTAAATTCAAATTCTCTTGCATTCTTCAGGATTCCAATTCCAGTTCCAATGACATCTGTTTCTATATTGTGTGTTTGAATAACTCCCTTGTTCTAACTGTTATACACCTTGATTTCTACTGTTGTCAAGCTTTCTAGTTCACATTTATCACATGACAACAGACACAAAAGGTGCAATAGATAAATTATTCTATGCAGAAAACCAAAGACTGGAGGTTTTAAAGTCACAAAATGCCAGTTAATAATGTATGTATCTGGCAAGAAGTGTATTTAGATAGCCAAAAAATACCACATGTAAGGGCTTCTGGGATGCAAGCAACTACATATTACTACCACCATCAGGCCTTAAAGGTACCATCAGAGGTACTTTACTGGAAATTTCTTACAAATCTATTATAGTCCTTCCACTTTTACATGGGGTGGTAACTGTAAAACTCATGTAAGCTTGACAGCTGCAGGGAGACATGGGCCAGGTCAGTGCCATCATGCTTCTATGCATTTTGGATCAGTGGGCTATGTTTTTCTGGACCCACTGATCCAAAGGTACTGCAGATAAGTGCAGAAAAGGCCTGTGACCTGGAAGATTTAAAATCTACTTGAAGAGGTTGTCACAGTTTAGGTTCATAAAATATAAATGTTTGTATTCACTTAATTTTTTTATATAAAAACCATTATTCTCAATATTTAATCTGGAAGAAAACCAAGAAGCTAACAAAAATAACAAAACCAAGAAATCATAAAATTATATTTCTTAACCCCTTCACCAAGTAGAAATTTCTACAATAGTTAAGTGTCATATTTATTCTTCCTAACTAACTGCTGCTTGGTGTTCAGATCAGGTCTCATTAAAATAATATAGCATTTTGGAAGAAAAATCCAACCCAGTAAGCCTGCACTAGAAGCCAAGATAGAGAAGATCTCCACAGCTACCATGTATTTCCCTTTGGTGCTCAAATAAGAAGGAACAAAGGATAACCAAACACTGCAGAAGACTAACATACTGAAGGTGATCAGTTTGGCTTCATTAAAACTGTCAGGCAACTTCCTGGCAAAGAAAGCTACAGTAAAGCTGATAAGAGCTAAAAAGCCCATATAACCCAAAACAAGATAGAACATGATAGGTGACCCTTCATTGCACTGCAGTATGATCTGGTTGATCTGAGAGTGTTTGTCAAGCTCTGGAAAAGGAGAAGAGGTTATCAGCCACACTGCACAAATACACAATTGAATGAGGGAACAGGAAATGATGACTAAAATTGCCAATTTTTTCGTCAGCCATTTCCTCATGTTGTTTCCTGGCTTTGTGGCCATGAATGCCAGAACAACAGTGATGGTCTTGCCTAACACACAAGACACGGCAACAGAGAAGATGATGCCAAATACTGTTTGCCGGAGAAGGCAGGTCACCTTCTGAGGTTGCCCAATGAAGAGGAACGTGCACAGAAAGGAAAAAAGCAAAGAGGTTATCAAAACACATGTGATGCTCCAATTATTGGCTTTAACAATCGGAGTATTGGAATACAAAATGAAACTCCCCAGCACTAAAATGGTGATAATGAAAAAGAAGATGGCAAAAGAAGCCAAAAGTATTCCCAAAGGCTCTCCATAGGATAGGTAGGTGATACTTCTGAAGATACATTGATCGTGTTTATTATTTGGATACTGGTCATCTGGGCAACGCTCACATACATTCGCATCTGAAATTTATGACAATATTAAGATAAAAAAGCAAGAAAATCAAAATATGCAATCTCATTATATATCCATACCAATTTTTATATCTCTAATTAAGAGGGGAGGAGTCCCTATAAAAGAAAATAACTCAGTGTGTTATAAAATAATCTTCCAAATATAGATTTTAAATAATTTTGGAAAAATAGGGGAAACTGTTGTTCATATTCCATATGATACAACTGAAGCTTACTAAAAATTCCATGAAATTTGACAGTTCTAGAGAATAACCTTTCTAGAGAATAACCATTCTAGAGAATAACAATTCTAGAGAATAACCATCCATAATGTGTGAAATAGATTAACAATAGATTGTCTATTAGTATTCCTCAATAACCCAATGCATAACTATCCACAAATTGGGATGCTGCTGCACTAGGGATGGGCATGAATATTCATAACATTCATTATTCGTATGAATTTGTATGAGTTCATATGTTCATATATGAGTTGAATGTTATGACAGGTCCTTTGTCTCTGCATTACTTAGTATTATCTTACCAGTCCAAAATGATGCCCTTCCTTCAGGGCACGGAGTGCAGTCATAGCAACATACTTCCTTCCCTTGTTGAACAGTTCTGCTGTATCCAGGCTGACAACTCTCTACACATCTGGCATGAGGCTCTGTCTGTTGGAAACCATGTCACAATGCTTATGATGGAAATGAGCCTTTTTTGAGGCTTCAATTATTTTATTGTTGTTGTTGTTGTTGTTGTTAATTATTGAAATAACAGTTCATATTAAGTGAACCATTTAATCAAACAAACAGTCACTCACATTCAAACTTGTTTGAAAACAGAAATTACCATTTTTTAATTTAAAAAATCCTCTTCAGATGCAAAAACATAAACTGTTCAAATTGTTCTTGTTTGCTAGGTTGGATTGATTTTCTGAATATTCAAATAGCCACATGTTCAGTGCAGTGCAAACAGCTTCAAACATGAACTATTTGGCTGATTTATATATATATAAACTGGGCTTTGCACATCTCTGCAAGAAACTGAATAATTTTCTACAGTACAGTGGATCATCTGCTGTAGTCTATAGTGTACAGGTTTAGTCAAGCAAGACTTTGATTGAAATGTATGATTCTTACGGCCCTTGATTCCTTTACTGGAAGAACCTCTAAAAAAAATAATTTTCATACCATTCTATTTTTAACTGATATTGTTATTTTAAGAATGGATGCTTGTATTTTTTGCCTATTATTAAAGGTTTCTCTTAAATTATTAAGCACAAAATGTTTGCATTAATATGCCTGTTAGTTTTTTTTAAAAAATATTTATAATGCTGACAGTTGTTTAGGTATTTCTTTCTATGTCATTTGTGGTGTTTTAAGCTTCAATTATGCTTACCCCATTAAACTTTTGATTCCACACAATGGCATTCCCATTAATGGTGAACACTTCTGCTGAAGAAGACTGGGTATCAACTCTTCCAACATGGACTCTATGGAAGGACTTGTTCTGAAACATGACCCAGTTAATGATATCATATCCAGCTGCCACTTCCCCATTTTCATCAAAAAATATTTCTTCACCAGCATTGTTGTTAAAGTGGACATTTTGCAGGAAATAATGAAACTAAAATGGAAAAGGGGAAGGATACAACATAGATAAATGATCTGGAAATGAGTAAGTCTAATAACTTTTTGTTAGATGCATGCCCCAAATCCCAGATTCACTTCCTAATGTCCCTAGACATGAAGCCTTTTCGCACAGGGGTTTTTTGAACACATGGAGGGCACGTCGGGACGCAGGATTTGCTCTTGCGGGTGGCGGGATCCATTCCAGGCCGCCCGCAAGTGTCCCAACGTGCCCTCCATGCGTTCGAGTTTCAGAGCACAAAAAAGTCTCTGCGCGTTCCGACCCATCCCAGAGAGAAAGCATTCGCATGCTCTCTCCCTGTGACAGCTCGGCCCCTCCCCTGGGCTGCTCCCATTGGCTCCTATGGAGCCAGTGTGGGCAGCCGGCTGCCTTCTTTCCCTGGGTTCCTGCTCGCTCCCGAACCCCAGATCAGGCTCCGGGGGTTGGCAGGAAGCCCAGCCAAAAAGCCCCCAACCCATCCCAAGGGTCTTACCTTCTCCTGCAGGCTCCATTCTGTGTAGGAAGGCCGGGCCCTTCTGAGCATGCTTGAGGGGGCGGCCCCTCATTGGCTGGGCACCCACACATGCTCAGATGGGCAATAGAAGCCAAGCGGGTGCCCAGCCATTGAGGGGCCGCCCCCTTGAGCGTGCTCAGAAGGGCCCGGCCTTCCTACACAGAATGGACCCTGCAGGAGAAGGTAAGACCCTTGGGATGGGTTGGGGTTTTTTTGGCTGGGCTTTCTTCCCACCCCCGGAGCCCGATCTGGGGTTTGGGAGTGAGCAGGAACCCAGGGAAAGAAGGCAAATGGGCTGCCCACACTGGCTCCATAGGAGCCAATGGGAGCAGCCCGGGGGAGGGTCTTCCCCCCGAATGGGTTGAGAACACTTTCCCGTTCAGGTAAGAGAACCGAGGCATTTTCGCATTACACGCATTCCATTTGGAACGCGTGTAGAACCGGAAGCCTAAGGCACTTCAGGACGCTTTGATCATTCACACACAGGAGCGCAGGAACGCGTGTAAACGCGTTTCGGTGCGCATGTGTGCGAATGCTCAAAGTGTCGTGAGCTGTCTTAGCCGGCAAATGCCGGCAAGGGGCGGGGAGACAGCTGAGGAGGCTCCCGCAGCCGGCGCTGGCTGAAAACAGCTGATTGTCAAAGCTGCGCCGGCGTGGGAGGTGAGCCCGCGGCTGTTAGGGAGAGAGAAGCAGGCGCGAATGCTTCTCCTCCCGAATGCCTGCGGGCAGTTCGTGCACGCCCGAACGCACGTAGAGCACTTTAAAGTGCTCTACATCTCGAACGCGTGCAAGACAGCTCCGGACACGTCGGAGCGCAAGCCCCGCTGAGCCAATGCGTATGCCGTGTCCGTAGCTGTCTTGCACGCGTTCCAAAACGGCGTGTGCGAAAACGCCTCCGCTCTCAAAACATTCCTTACCTGCCCTTGTGTGAACGGGGAAGTGTTCTCAACCCGTTCAGGGGGAAGCGTTCCGAGGCGTCTTCGCCTTAGTGCGAAAACACCTATGGATATCCTAAAGCCTTGGAGACAGGAATAGCTCATTACGTCCAATCTTTCTAATTTAATTTTTTCTGGAGGAGGTAACTTTTATCTGGGTACTAGATTGTATATTCTGACTAGGGGCAATTTTCCCACCAGAGGAAATGTACCAGTGCCTTAATCTTCTTATGGGTTCAATAGGTGTTGCAGTACATGCTCTTTCCTACAGTGCAGGAGAATGAGTATCCATTGGTACCTGGATGTGTAGCAAATCCATTGTCATGGACAGATAATTTTCTGATGAAGTTTGGACTTATGGTGTCAGATTCTCACTGCAGAATTAATACCCCACCCTTGGAGACTAATAGAAAGATATGGCTGGCACTCTTGTTGAGGCTCTGGTCTCACTTTGCAACTGTGAAATAAGTTAAGCCATTGACATAATAATTTCCTCATGTTCCCAGTGTCGCTGCAGAGCTTCTAAGTTGCCACAGTATAGCAGGGATCTCTGTGCCATGAAGTGACAGGGAAAACCGCTACAGCACAAGCAGCAAAAAAAATCTCGATGTGAATCGAACTGAACATTTTCGTGCCTACCATGTTATGGTGATGGTAGTGAAGAAAGCTTATTTTTTCCCCTTCATTGGATTCTCAAGTGGATATCCATCAGAGCTGTTCTGGGTGGTTAAAGAGCTATTATCATCAAGTTATGAGGATATATCTGTACTACCTTTGGAAGCTTGCTGTGATAAATCTACAAGGCAGCACTTTCAGGACAAAGTCACTCAGATTTACAAGGAATTGGACTCCAACCATGAAGTGGTCTGTAAGATGTATTCAGAAACACTGGGCCTATTCACACTTACACCTCTGGTATGCAATTAGGACAACTCTGGTAAAGACACCCTGTACCAGAGCTGTACTAAAGCTGTCCTAATTGCATACCAGAGGCCTAAGTGCAAATAGGCCCACTTTCTGGCCCTGTTATATTGGGTCTGTTTCAATTATTGTAGTGTGAAGAAATGGATAAACTGCTTGCAGATGTTTGGCCAGGCACTTGATCTCAGTCCTCCTTGGCTAATAAAAGCTGGCTGAGGGGATATGGCTCTTCGGCATGTAATTTAGTACACAGTTGCCTGGTGCCAGTCCCCGCTGATTAAATCAGAAATATATTCTTGAATCAAGACACAAGACACGTCACTATCCTCTCCCCCACCCCCGCCAATAATGCAAATATATTTAGACTCTTTACATCACCTTATCAGAGGTCAGTTCACTAGAAATATTTTCAACTGAGCCACTTCTTACATTCTTCTCTTTTATGACAAACCAATGAAGTTGCAGGACCTATTGGTTCACTGCCCATATTTTTGCTTCTTATGTCTTACATTGTAAATGTTCAAAGTTTGGTTTAGAACCAGTGCACCTTGATTCTATAGCTAGTTACCACCTGGCTACTAGAACGAATGCCTAGGTGCATCCTTCAGGCTGGGGGGGGGGAGGAACTGGGGCGCTTCTAAGGCCATCTGCTGAGACTCGAGAGCAGGAGAAGGTTTGTCCTTGTCTCTGCTTGAGATGCCCATGAGCATTTGGTGGGCCACTGTGTGCGACAGGATGCTGGACTAGATGGGCTGTGGCCCGATCCAGCAAGGCTTCTCTTATGTTCTTATGGACATTAATTTGTGGATTTAATTCACATATGCCCCAGAGCAGTCCGGTACCCAAAAAAGAAAAAAAAGTCCATACTTAGCTAAATGTGTCAAAATCTAAAGTTCCTTATGCTTAAACTGTGACTAAGAGGGGCTACATTTTACCTGCCATGGTTGAACTGTCCAAAGGTGCCTCCTGCTGCTATCTCCTTTATATTTAGCTAGCGATGAATACAAGGCATGGAGAGCATGTGCTATCACATAGACAGCATTGTATATACTGTAACTCTGCCCAGACATTTGCAGTTCAAACACAGCCCCAGGGAGGCTCTCTAACTTTTCTTGCCCAGTGCAGTTTTTCTTGTATGGCACTCCCATGCCTGGCAGAGAACAGAAAAAGGCACTGCACCAAAACACATCAAAAAAATAAATCTTAGACTGGTATGGATTTAGGTTCTCCAGAAAATCCTGAAATCCTGGAACCTCATTTGTATGAAGGGCAAAGGATAAAGTACCATTAAGGGATTTTGCTGGAAACAAGCTCCAAGAGAAAACAGCTGTGAAATCCCACTGAGAGGTTATGAGCCAAACTTTCTCCTGTGGATGTCGGGAAAAATCGCTATGATCTAGGACAATTTGTAAACCGGACATAGAGTGAGCATCACCATAAACAAGTATCACGTTTGTTTTGTCAAACAGGGCAGTAAAACGTATCTTTGCAAAGTAGTCAGCACGGCTTTCCAGCGTGTGGCTGTTTACAGGTGGAACTGACTGTGTGAAAGCAATACAAATAGTGCTCTGGAACAGTCTTGGTTTAAAAGCCCGAAGAAATGTTTCTCCACTGTCATCCTCTGATATAAGCAGTCCAATCCAATTCCAGCCAAAATGCTCGAGTAACTGAATGATCCCATCATACTGAGGGTTCTCATTAGGAGCCAACCAGAAGAAAGAAGGGAACTGAGTTTTGTCACTCAGCACTGGGTCGAAAGAACCATAACCGAGCTATTAAGGATATGAATATATATAAACATTAGATATATTTAAAACTGAGAAATCCTTTTATGTTGCTTGCTTGGATTAGCTGAATTTGTCATTCCAACAAAGTCAAAAATGTACATTTTGAGTAGCATCAACTGATGCTATTTTCATCCATACTTCAAATATAGGAAGTAGACTTAGGACCTCATTTGCTGACACTTTGGTACCATTGAGTCAAGGCTGTTTCTTGGTGACTACACAGACTTTTCCATATGGTTTTCTTAGCAAATATGAGAGCAGTTTGCCATTACATTCTTCTGAAAATATGCTATGGATCAAACCTGTGGCTACTGTTCTCCAGACAGGTGATCTACTGTTGAGCTATTTCCACTCCTGGAATACCAATTACTCACAGTTAAAACTACTGCCATATGGAATTGTAGGTATGGAACATATCTCAGCTTGAGAAAAAAAAAAGTGGCTGGGAAAGCTGATTATCTTTCAGACTATGAACTTCGCAGAAATTATAAACTGAGCACATGGTTCTCTGACAAGAACCAAAACATTCTGGAGCAGACTTATTTTGATCATTATCTACCTGAAAAAAACCATACCTGTGGAATTTTGTAAGTATTTAAAATGTTGGCCATCTGGATTGAGTTTTGGGAGGTCAGTGTCCCGATAACAGCCATAAAATTCTTCATCTTACCACAGTTATAATTGAAAGGGCTATTTTGTCCTGTGAAGAGAAGGTCCAGAATGGTCCAATAAGTTAGCATGGAATGAAATGAGTTGTCATAGACCTTTGATTCCAATGTGATGTTTGGTAAAAGACAGTTATCCTTGTTGATCTCTTGAATGGCAAAAACAAAGGCAAGGACATGCTGGTAATTTTTTGGCATTAACCTGGAATGAGACGTAGTACTAAAACCTTGCGCAAGAAACATCCATTTCTATTCATTCCTAACCACAAGCCATGAAGCAGAAATTCACATCTTGACTTCAGTCACTATCTCATTTTCTTGCTGACTTGACCATAATAAGATTTGTGCAATTTTCTCCATAATTATGGAATCATCTGAAGAAAGGCATTCCTATTCCATTTGTTTCCAGCCCATTCATTGTACAAAATACAAATCAAAAAGATCAAGAAGAGGTCCCTGTAGGAACCTTGACCCTCTTGCCCTGTCCTCTTGCACACGCCCATTCAGAACAATAAGATTATAGCAGAACTATCAAAGATGGATGGATCTGTCAATTCTGGTTTCTCAGTGATACACAGACACACAAGATATAATTTTTCTTCCATTAAGGCCATAGGCATAATTCTCCTCCTCCATTTTGTGTTTGTACATCCTGCTGAGGCTGATGAGACTGAAGCTTCATCCAGACACTTACTTAATCTACATTATTTGGATAACCTGGAATAAGAACATCCAGACACATTTTATTCCAGATTATCTGTGCTTTATTCCAGATTATCTAAATAATGTGGATTAAATAAGTGCTGTCTGGATGAAGACTTAGGAGGCAAGAAATGGCCTACAATCACCTAGTAAGATCATAACTTTTAACTCTGGGCTCCCAATTCCTAGTTCAGGGATCCAATCAGCAGTTAGCAATCCCCTCCCACACACATGTCTGTGAGTGTGTGTAATCATGCTTAACACACACAATTTTGCAAGTATTTTCCTTTAATACATCCCCACATTTATATTACTTCCACCAACAGTGCCTTGTAGAATGCTTCGTCAAGAGTGGCCTTGGAGGAGAAAAAAATTCAGTTGGGACTTTTCTCTACTAAGCTTACTGCAGTGGATCAAAATATACTATGTTAGAATTAAAGTGACTCTTTTGCCTGAGGCTGTCCTCATCCCTGCAGTTGCAAATTTAGGGCTTTTCACCACACAATGATTTCCAAGCATCTCTTCCCCCACTTTATGCAAGGGCCTTAGTCGTGACAGGCTTCTTCTGACAGTTCTGCCTGGAGGCTAGTTGCTAAGCAACCTTTTAGAACTCGGAGGACCAATCACAGATCAGCAAGGTGTCCGGGGGGGGGGGGGGCTCAGAAGGGGAATAAAAGAAAACACAAAATTTTGCTTGTGACAGTTAAGAGTTGACAGTTGGAAGCTGGTAGTGAAAGAGGAAGGTTGAGTTGCAGAAGAGCGTTGGGAACAAAGACTCTCTACACAGTGCAGAAAGGACCAAAGCCAGAAAAAAGTGTTTTGCTAGTTTGAGTAACTTACTTACAGTTGGTGCTACAAATTCAAATGAAACCTAATCGCCCAGGCAGGGGCTTGCTTTAGCCTCAATGAGTGCCTGACAGCTGCCCTGTGGTCAGTTGAGCTCCTGTCAGCTGGGGATAGGGTCTGTCAGTAGCAGGAGCAGAGCCCCACTAAAATGATTAAAACAGGAGTGAAAGCTGTTTTAGTGGAGCTCTGCATGTGCGCATGACAGACGGAGCTCATTATTATGCACCTCTTCCCAGTGCCTGTGAGCTCTGATGAGTCAGCCTCCCAGCATGGAGCTAATTAATATGCACCTCTTTCCAGGCTCCGAGGCAACAGGCAGCTTGAATCCTTTAGTTCTTGGTTCTGCAGCTCTGTGAGCACTCATGTCTATGCACGTGTGTGTGTGAGAGAGAGAGAGGAGGCAAACGATAGCACAAATGACAGTGATTTGGCTCCCTCATCACTTCCCTTCATCACAATTACGAGAGATTGTCCCCATGAATCAAAATAATACGTACTTGCCTCCTAATTCACAGTGAGAACAGTTGGAAAGGGTTTTTTTTGTTTTGGTTTTGAAGATTTTGTCCCTCATGTAGCCCAAATTACAACTTTGCATGGGGACTCTAGCAAAGTAATCTCACATTCGCCTCACAGTATCCTTACCATGGGGACACAGGGTTTTTATTTATTTTTATTATTTACATACCTGAAGGTCTCTATCCCGCCCCATACCTGAAGGCATTAGTGTTGTAACTAAACAAAGAAGTGCAAGTGAGCTTTGAACCTGTCCCTGTTCATTTCTTTATACTTGGTTTATAAAGAAATGAAAAAATAAACTTTGAATTCCTTGCAGTTGCCTAATTTTGAATATATCTGGAGTCAGACAGATAAAGGTTTAACACACTACCAGAATAATTTATTAAGGAGTGTTGGAGGAAACCTTTATGCTTTCTCTTGAAGTCCTAAGGCCTGAGGAATTAAGAAAAATAGAGGAGACAAGGGTGACCGGTGAGATCCCCAAGGCTCAAACTCTAGGATCAACTATTTATGGAAAAAGGAACACCAAAATAGTGAATAAATACACATTTGGAAGGCTAATTTCATTTCATTTTGCATGCTAGTTGGAAAATGCATTTTCACACTTAACATCCATGGGACAGTGTCCCATGGCAGTTAAGATTAGGGATGGTGGCCAGTGTTCTAACTGCAAATGCCAGCTCATCAAAAGCATCATCCACACCTATATGGGTTGCAATGAAGTGTGGAAGGAAGTACACGAATACTGTGGACTTACTGAAGACTGGGGAAGGAGTGCATGCTCTGAGCCACCCTGAGATGGAGTCGGCTCTGCAGTGTCTGAATGCACCCTGCCGTAATGTGCATGGCCATCTCAATTAGCCAAGTGCAAACAGGTGCTGAGGGTGCAAATCTGCATCTATAACATGAACAAATTCCATCCCAAATGACACAGTTCTCTAATTAGATCTGTTAATTTAAAGAATAGATGAAGCCTTTCTAGAGAAGAGAGGAAACAGTCACTTACCATGCCATTGGGTTTGACCATGGCTTTTCTCTGTAGCTGGGCAAAAACAGTTCAGCAAGTAGAACGGATACTAGTTCTCCAATTGCAATGTCATCTCTGAAGCTAAGAAAGTTCTGATGGCACTCTGGTTGCTGGGGACCATGTCTGGAGCTCAAGCACATATTGTAAGTGCATGGGAACAAGAGGAGGAGAAGGAGCAGTAACATCATCTGTCTTGATATCACACTATTTTTGCCCACATCATCACCTACACATCTCTCTATCCATCTGCATGATGAAGTCTATTGAGAAGCACATACAAAGTTGATACCCTTTATCAATACATATACTTACATTGAGAACTCACTAGAATTGAAATGAATCAATAAACTTTAGCATAAATGAATCAATAGACAATAGCCCTCCCTTTTTGTTCTAAAATTTGGATTTAAACAACTTCAGCTGATTGACCTCTGTCCTTCTCTGGATTCTCCTTTGCACACTGCTCTTGATGGAAGCTTCAGACAATTTGATAGAGCACTAAGAGTTTAGGTGGACTTAGCGGTTATTTTTTTTCCCCTAGGGTCCTATGCACTAGTATTTTAACTGGCTTTAGAGCTTTCACAAAGAGCAAAGTTTAAACATAGTGTTTTTGATAATTACAGGTTGTATAATTGCTACTGTCCAGACTTGCTAATAAGAACCATGTTTGTTGAAAGTTAATTTGTTAGGCAGTGATTACTCTTCTTCGGGATGCAGACTTGATATAGTAAACTCTGATGAAATAATAATGTCCAATGGCTATCTGGGCCAAACTTCAGGAAGAGATAACTATTCTGTACATATGATATTTTATAAAGTAGCTCCCTTGGCCAATGATGAACCATGCTTTGACAATTTCTAGGCTGGACTACTGTAATGCACTCTGACCTTACAGATGATTCAGATTTTGGATCTAATGACAAATGCAATAGTAGGCCTACATATGAGTGGTTCTTGACATTCATCATACCAATCTTGGAGATCTGCACAGGCTACCAATTCACAATCAAGCTCAATTCAATTGAAATATAAAGACCTAAATGGCTTTGGTCCTCAATATCTGGTTGCCTTCCAGCAAGTAGACACACCTAGATATTAAGATAATTACATGAATTAATGTGCCATTGGAATTTATGTGTTAGAGAAAGGTACAGCGAGCATCCCCTATCTCTTCTTCTGCCAATGGAAGCCACTACATGGGGAAGATGGCAGGCTTAAAGGTTGATTAACCATTCTACTTTGATATCTTTGAAGTGAAATGAACAAAGCTTTTATCCAGTATGGTTGTAAGCACTTTTGCATCAGAGCAAAGTCTCATTCACTGTTCTTCAGAGACATAAAACATACACGGTGAATGGCTGTGCAGCCCTGGCAGTTTTCTCACCTTTCTGTCTGTTGCTATTTAATAGCCACATATCTCATTATATTTTGCACTTTGCTGAATTAACTGCCGCTCTCCCTGTTTTTCAGCTCAGTATAGTTGAAAACTGGCCAACTAATCCTCATATAATTATGCAGGGTGTGCTCAAAATTGACAAATCTCACCTTAAAATTGTTTTTGTGCCCACACAATAGCACTCCTATTAATGGTGCAACTTTGTCTTCCTGGAGTCCGATGGACCATCCTACCAAGAATTCGCATCTACAAGGCTTCATTGTGAGATGTAATCAAGATAATTACATCATATCCATGAACTGGAATTCCCATTCGCAACCTCAAAGATATTTCTTCACCAACGCTAATAGATGATGGATGGATGGATGGATGGATGGATGGATGGATGGATGGATGGATGGATGGATGGATGGATGGATGGATGGATCATCCTCTTGGACCCACACTTGTCTCACTGCCATGGCACCATAAGTACCCCTTGTGGGGCTTGAATGGCAGTGTGTAATAGTTCCGAAAGTTCTTTCTTCTGTTCATTGTCATGCTGCCCATGGCTGCTTGCAGGGTCTCAGCCCATTGCTTGTCTCTTTGTTCCTGGCCCTTTATGGGTAATAAAAGCTAGCAAATGTGATATGAGTGGGTGAGTCTAGGCAGTGATAAATGTCTCTTACAGATGGAGAGATGCGGGTGGTTTTAAAAGCAGCTGTGATACAACCTTTCCTAAAGAGGATCCCCCTGGATCCAGTGGTATTAAATAACTATTCCCTTTATAGGCAAGGTGCTGGAGAAGGTGATGACTACCCAACTGCAAGACATGCTTGCATTACATGTTTGTTACAGATATGAATTGGCACGATCTCTTGTTCTGATTTTACATACGGATCTGAGAGATCATACAGATTCATATGCTGCTGAGTGAATGAGCACATGCACTTCTTCCAGATTTAAGATTCTGATCTGGACGAAGCCCCTCTAGTCACTCAATCAGCTGATTCCTTATAAGAAGAAAACATCTCAAAAAAACAACAACACCATGCTCATTATCATCAACCTCCCCCCCCCAAAATTTGTTAAAGAGGTAACAAGCAGCAGCAGCATAGATACATACAGTAGATATGTAACACTGGGTTTTTTCCCCACTAGCACTAAGTACCCATAAAGTATCCATTAGGGACCCATTAAGGGCCCATTAGCTCAAAGCAGGAAGACCCTGTTTCCACTACAGACCCCATTACAGCCACATTTGTTTCCACCTGTACTAGGTAAATCTAGATTAAATGGGTCCTTCAAGGACCTATAATCCAGATTTCCTGTAAACTACAATCTGGTCTTCAGGCATGAAATCTGGATTATATGGTGCACATTGCACCATGATTGGGAAATGGTGTCTATGGGTGGGTTCAGGGGAAGACCCATGGGGGAGGGGTGCCCCCAAACCCAAAACTTTGAAGTTGGTGCCTAATCTCCAAATACAGCTCTGAAGAAAACTCCAGAGAATGGTACAGACTTCAGAGCTTAGGCCATTTCTACGGGGCCTTTCTATGGAGCTCTGGCTAAGCTCCAGAGAATCTTCAGAGCAATTTGCCACAGTCTTTGAAGATTCCCTGGAGCCGCTCCAGATAATCTTCAAAGATTTCCCAGCGTGGTTCTGGAGTTTACCCCCCGCACATCACCCCCCGAAAAAACATGGGGAGACAGATGGGCCTAACGAAGAGTAGAGTCGAAATTGCCACGTGAGTGCTCTGATGTTTCCACTGAGAGCATGCCTAGCACACATTGCTATTGGGTGCTACACCGCCCATTGGGTACCTTCTTAGATCCAGGTCTACTAAATCTTCCAATTGCATACGCAAGATACATATGCATCATATGCATACACAACATATGGCTATGCAAATGGATGATAAGAATCTCCCATTTGCGTACCTGACATTCGTACGCCAAAAATTGACATTCCTATCCAGCACGGATAACTCGATGACCATTTGAATCCATTTGATCTGGATGCAGATCTAATGGTATCTGAGCTCATATTTATTCACCCGGATATGAATGTCAAAACAGTCAATTGATCTCAAAGGTCAAAAAATAAAATAAAATTGCAGCCAGCAAGCGAGGACCTCAACTGCTTCATAGGATGGAAAACGATCCCCTATAGTGATAAATCCCTTTTCTGCCAACCACTTTAAATGATACCAAAGTTATTTTCTGATTATTGTTTATAGATGTCAGTCTAAATTGTGTTCCTAATTTTACCATACTCTATTTTGTAATTATATTATGGGGTTCTGTTGGTTTATATCTCTTCTTTGTACTTCTGTAGTATATGGTATCATTACTGATCATTTTCTCCACCTTGGTTGGGGCATACGATTGGAATGTAAAGTGGTAGATATTATTGTTGTTTGAAAATAAAATGCAAGACTTGGTACATCCCAGCCCCCTTGTGCTGATGGTTTTTGAGTTGAGTTACAGAGGATAACCATTGGAGGAGTTAGCAATATTTGTTGGTAGAGAAATAATATTCTTGGTAATACCTTCATATTTATGACTGCTGCTTTGCTCAACAACAAAAACTTCTTCTCTTTCCAATACTCCGGATCCCTTCTTATCAGATGATATCAATCCACATAATTACTGGGAAGGAGTTTGTCAAAATTTCTGGTGATGTTTACACCAAGGTACTGAATTTTCTTCACTATGTTCCTGTATGTTCAAGTGGATACGCCTGAATTAACATAGTATCATCTGCAAAATTCTGCTGTTTAATAATTTGATTTCCTAAGTGATAAGGTTTTATTATATTATCTAATCTTATAAGAGCCGGGGTTCCAATGCAAGGTTTAACAGTAATTGAGATAGCAGACCTCCTTGCTGAGAACCACATTGTAATTTTATTTCTCCAGAATAAGTCAGATTTATAGATCCTGCAAGATCTTCAAAATTCAGTCTCCAAAATGCATGGCTTTCAATATTTTCTGCAAATATTTGTGAGATAGGGAATCAAATGCCTTTCCTACATCAGGTGAGATCAAAGCCACTGGTTTTTTAATTCTAATTTAATTTAATTTAATTTGTGTGGAACAATACATTGAAATGTTTCTAATAAGGTCTGTCATCCTGATAAAACCCTGCCTGGCCTTGATGTACCAACATCTCTCTCTATCTCAATCAGAAAACTTTGTTGGCTTGAACCTCTGAGCAAAAATTACAGACTAAATTAAATTCTGTGCTAAACTTGGAAGTGACCAAAGACTAGAGGGAACTATTTCCCTGTGCTGAATGAAAACTGGTCAAACTTCAAAAACAATTTGAATAGTTAACTTCCTCTCTTGTTTCTCCTTGCTATCTGCTCTCGAGTGTTTAGCTCTGGTTTCAGAATAATGATGTATAATTTTGGGATGAAGATGAAAACCAAAAACCCAGCACTAGAAAGCAAAGTGCATGAAATTATTGCAGTTTTATTGTCCTTCCCTCTAGCAAGGGCAGTAACTGGATAAGAACTCATCCAAATACAAAAAAAGCCCAGCATAATATAAGTGATCTGTTTCGATTCATTAAAAGTATCAGGCAATTTCTTGGCAACAAAAGAAACAATGAGGGTGAGGATGGTGAGGAAGCCCTTGTAGCTTGTGCTAACGAGTGGCATCACTTTATGAGGTTTTATACACTGTGGCACAAAATGTTCCCTGTGTAAGTTCATGTTGTATGATACGACAGGTGGAGAGATTACCAACCAAACAGTAATGATGGCAATGTTTATAAGTGAGCTCAGAATTATGATAATCAATGGTAGGTTTCTTTTAAGCCATTTCCCTATAGTTCTTCTTGGTTCAGTGACTCTGAAGGCCAAAATCACGATGACAGATTTAGCAAGGAGGCAACCGACTGAGAAGGAAAATGCTATTTCAAATACCCCTTGCCTCAGAAAGCAGGAAAGTGTCCCAGGGTGTCCAATAAATATGAAGGGGGACAAAATGTATACCAGTAGAGAAACAAGCATGAGATATGTAATGCTCCTGTTGTTGGCTTTCACAATGGGAGTGTTGCGATGCTGAATAAATTTCCATAACACCAGAAGAGTCATCAGGGAAAGAAAAAGTGAAGTGGAAGTGAGAAAGATCCCCAAAGGCTCTTCATAGCTCAGATAAATTAAAACTTTCATGATACACTCATCCTGATTGTTGCTGGAATAATGGTCCTCTGGGCACTTCTGGCAGTTATCGGCATCTGAAAAGAAAAATGCATTTCTCAGTATCAGAGGCACCAAATATCTAACAGAAAATGTTCCCCTGCTTACTTACTCATGTGGAGGGAAACCATCCCTTCAGGACACAGAGCACAGCTGGAGCAGCAAACATGTTTCCCTGACTGAAGAATCCTGTGGTACCCAGGATGGCAGACATCAGCACAAGTGGAGTGTGGAAGATTCTGCCAACAACCAAAGAAGCAAGATGTTAGACAGAAAATCATTATTCCCTTTCCTTTCTTTGCTTGCTGGATAATAGGGCTGTGCACAAATGCAATTTTCACGATTCAATTCAATTAGGAACCGAATATCCAAAGATTCGAATAGATTTGAATGTTTAAGATTCAAATGTATACACATTCGATTCCAATAAAATACATTCAAATCTATTCATACGAATATTCTATTCATATTTGAAGATAAAAATGTCAACAACATCCGTACGCATCTCGTTTTTATCCCGTATGCATCCCACATTTATCCCATGTGCATCCCGTTTTCATCCCTTATATATCCGTACAAATGCGTACGGATACGAATAAGATGCATACAGATACGTATGTAATGTGTACATATCTGCATACATACGGATGCCAAAATAATTCATACGGATTACTCAAAAGATGCAAAAATTAGTTCAAATGTTAAATTTGAATGTATAGGTATTCTATTTGAATTTGATTGAATTTTGAATGTTTCGAATATTTGTGCACATCCCTACAGGGTAACATCTCAGATATGGAAGCTCTGCAAAAGATATTTTTGAGGAAACTACTAGCTTTCCCTTCTGCCATACCTGCAGGTGTGCTCTGACCAGTGGCTGTCCTGTCCTCTACATTAGCCAAAACAATAATTCATGCAGTTTGATATCAGCTAAGTTTTTAAGAGAGGGATGTTAATGTTACACATATTTGCTTTCATTCAGACACATGTATAGTGTGACTGTATACATGCAGGGCAGTCTAACTATGGACTTTAAACTGCAAGGCTATGACGGTCCTGTCACTGGTTTCTCTCAAGACAATGATTCCACTGATGGGAAGAGGCTTAAAAGGTTGATATGTAGAACACCTAAGAGATATGTTACAGAAGATCTCTGTAAACAGGAAAAACTGGAAGCATAAAATTAACCATGGGCACAAGTCCTTAGCTGGATTTGGACGACCTAATGACAACCTGAGATTTGGGGATGGTTTGGGGGAGAATAGCATCTTTTCACAAGGATTGATATAGACAAAAGGTTTCTACCTTTATTCTTTCTCTGTTCTTGTCAAGATAGGTCAACCAAATGAACCATTGATTCTCCAACTTGCATTTTATCTGTAAAAAACTCTGTGAAGATATGCTTGGCCCACCACACGACCCACCCCACATTTCTGTATCGGAACAGCCAATAATTTCAAACTTTTAGTTCAGGAAAACAAATCAAAGTGCAACTGCCTTTGGGCAGTTTGTTAAACCTACATCTTAGCTTCAGAATAACTGGCCCTAATTCCCTCTGTCCCACTTTATGGCTTTTTCAATAATTCTCTTCCCAAGATCTGCAGGTACAATTACTGTATAACCACCATTTATAGTTATAATTTCTCCCCAGAAGGGGTAAGAGATGAGTAAAGGAACAAGACTTTGAATGTGGATTTTCAATCACTCACATTCAGATTTTACATTTTTGCAACCCTTGCATTTGGACAGATGGTATAAACTATTCGCAAATTGTAATCTTCAGATATACTGCCAATCAATGCCTTCCAAAATTCTGATGACCACTATCATTGGAGCACTAAGAGGAACAGGAATGCATTTGTGGCTCTGATCAGAATGGGGACCTTCCATTACTTCCTGGCTTGTCAGCTATATTATAAGTTTAGGAAAAGGTTCTATGATATTATCTTGATAGGTTAATCACTGTGCAATTCAAGATAAATTAGTTAAATACTAAGGGACTTGATTGTGCAAATTATTTTTAATACGATCTTTGCTGTTTGCTCCTGCAGCTGTTAGAAAGATATGGGTAAAGTTTTCAAAGTCAATAGAAGTAAGTAAAATTTCAGTGAGTGATCCCAGGAATTCTGTACGTTTTTAATGTTCTAAAGTTTTAAATCTTTGGTCAAGGTTCAAGTAGAATTAAATAGAACTCCAGTCTATTTCAGTGCACGTGGTAGACTAAACACTGAAGGTGTTTACAATTTCTTTAAAACATTTCTATACTACTTCCAAATGAATCTAGAAGAAAAATCAGAGACACTCAAGGTAATTCCACACAGGTTAGGCTAACAAACAGCATAGTGGTGAATCTAACCCTAAGCCCTGAGTGTGAGTCCTCCATTAGACCACAACCAGCAGATCTAGTGTACCCCAGCCAGTGTAGAACCTCCATCAAAAACAGCCGCTAATTCACATTTCACTGAAATGAAGAATCCTTCTTACCCCTTTGAATGTAGGACTCCACACGATGGCATCCTCACTAACACGGAACTCTGTAACATCAGGAGACCTGATCTTGATGCTTCCCACCTGGACTTCATGAATGGAATGATTTGAATAGAGGACCCAATTCATGATATCGTAGTGAGCACGCATGTCCTTTTTGGTATGGAAAAAAACTTCCTCACCTGCACTGTTATTGAAACTGATATTGTTCAGGAAGGAGTGCAGCTATGTAGAAAAAAGAAAATGAATTCCTTTCTAATTCTAATATTTTTCTTCAGGAGATAAATACTGAAAAGCAGTTTTTTGTTTCTTCCCTACTAGAGACGGAATGTGGAATAGGAGGAAGTATGAAAAGGATTAGGTTGAATATATACAAAATACAGTTCAATACAATGCAAATTAAACACAAAGGTTTATGTTTTCTGAAATGCTCTATAGGCACAGTGATGCACATTTCTCCTGAAGTGCCATGAACCAAGGAGACAGCTTGAAGGTTCACATGAATGTGAATATTCACATTCATATATGTTGGCTCACCTCAGCAATTATTTCTCATGTCTTTACAGTACACCTATTGTAACACAGTGCAATTGCCCATGCCTTTTTAACAGTGTGGGTGTGTTTTCTTCCTTCTGTTTTTACCCAACGTCAAATCTCCCAAAATGAATTTGAGCAACACAGACAAATTTTTCAATCCAGATTACCTGACTGTTATGTATTTTTCAGAAAATCCAACTTTAGTTTAGATATTATGAGTAAAAAATAGTCTGATCTCTTCATTCTGTACATTAATCAAAGATGGATTAATGATGCATCTTATAGAAAATCTAATTACTACTTTCATGAATACACAACCTGCCAAGGTTGAACGAAGTTGTTATGTTTTCTTCTTGATATGTGAAGGGAATGCAGAGCTTGTGCGAGAGTATGGACAGCATTGTAGACATTATAACTCTGCCCAGACATCCCCATTTCAACCACAGAGTCAGAGAGCCTCCCCAGCTTTTCCTCCTCAGTGCAATTTTCTCCAAGTGTTCCATGAAAATTGGGAGCAGGCAGGGAACAATTCATTGCACATTGCCAGAAATCTTGGAGGAAATCAAGTGGCTGCTTGAAGGTACTTAGAGTGTGAAGAAAGTTTTGAAATCCAGGAACCACATTTCTGTGAAGGGTAAAAGCCAGAACGCCATTCAGAAAGTTTAAGGGAACCATCTTTTCAATGTCCTTTAGAGTATAATCCCATTGACTGATTATAATCCAAACTATGCTTTGGGTGTCATTCTCATCTAGTTCGTCATAACCTAGAACCTTCTGGACAATACTGAAAAAGTGGGCATCTCCATAAAGGATTGTTACATGGATTTCAGAGAAGAAGATCTCAGAATAGATCTGCTGTAACTTGTTAGTTAACTCTGAAGTCTCCAGTGAAGGCAGTTTCCCCACAAATGCCGTACAAATGTTATTGTGGTTCAACAAAGGTAAGAGGTGAGGCAGAACATTATTTTCATTAGGATCATCTTGCACCAGAAGTCCAATCCAGGTCCAGTTGAAATGCTGAAGGAGGTGAACAACTCCAAGACACAGAGAATATTCACTTGGCACCATGTGATAGAAATAGGGGAAGTGGACTTTGTCACTTAGTTGCTGGTTGAAGAACTGATAACCGATCTAACAGGAGAAATGAAATTTTGTCAAGTTATTCAAATGAGAATATTGGAAAATGGCAAAGAACTACTACATTCCTTATTAAAACTCTAAGCAGGTGCATATATTTTCACTTCTGTTTGGTGTTTTTCCTTTCAGTGGTTTAATGTTAACAGTTTTTACATTTTACAATTACACCTTCTGCATATAAGGGCCTTTTCGCACATGCCGCCGTGTTTTCGGCCAAAATGTTTTCAAAGGGAAATCCGTTTCGAGCAAAAACAGTTTCTCCCAGACCCCGCGCATACGCACACGCGCGGGGCCGCAGCGGCAAAGCCGGATTGGGAAATGGTTTGGGTTTGTGCTGTGCGAATGCACCCACCCCAAACTGGCTTGCCTAGCTGTCAGGGAAGCAGAGAGCATGCTCTGCCAGCCTGACAGGTGGGCGAGTCAGGCAGCCGGCTTCCCTGTCTTCCCTTTGCCAGAGAACCAACGATCCTCGGTTCTCTGGCAAGGGTGAGGCACCCCCACACCCACTCTCAGCCCCCACACCCCCAGAAAGACCCTACAGCACTTACCTGACCGGCTCCACCTCAATTCTGAGCCTCGGAGCGCCAGCCGCGGCCTTGCAGGTCCCTGCTCACCAAGGATCATGGGAACTGTAGTCCTGGCCTGCTGCAACCCTCAGCGATTCGTGCTGGCCCTGCGAGGCTCAGCATTGACCTGCAGACGATCAGGGACATCAGAGAGATTCTGGATGGGGGGGGCAATGGTAAGGCACCCCCTACTTTGGCCCCCACCCCACCCAGAATCCCTCCCATGTCCCTCATCGTCTGCAGTTCAATGCTGAGACTACATATCCCAGAATGCCTGATCGTCTGCCTGTCCCAGCTCCAGGAGGGAGATCCAGGAGGGAGGTGCCTTTACTTCACTTCCAAAGTGGAAACAGGAGTAAAAGTTTTTGTTTTCCCTGCGAGATCGCAGGCTTGGAGGGGTGGGGTGGGCTGCCCCCCCTTCCCCAGGTGGGCACCCCCGGGGCCTCTCAGGAGCAGGTGGGAGGGAGCCCCACGCCTCTCCCCCCCTGCGATCTGGCCGGGTAAAACTTTACTCCACTTTGCACCCCCCCCCATGTCTCACCCTTGCCAGAGAACCGAGGATCGTGGGTTCCCTGGCAAAGGGAAGACAGGGAACCTGGCTGCCAGACTTGCCCACCTGGGCATGCGCCGGCAATCCGGCTTTTCCCGGTCCCGTGCGGGAATGTTCGTTTCCAAACCGTTTTCAGGGGGAAAGCCGGATGTAAGACCTGATTTTTCAGGTCTTACTTCTGAGCCGGATTTCGGCGGCAGAAATGTTTTAAAGAGCCGCCCAATGCGGACGCAGCTTCCTTAAAGGGGTCCTAATTCCGTCCCCTATGCGGAAGCCAGGTCTTAATCCGTTCCACATCTGGCTCTAAATCTGTTTTTAGTGCCTGTGCGAAAAGGCCCTAAGTTTCAGATTCTGCACTACTGAGCCAGATTTATTTTATGAAAGATTATACAAAAACAAACATCGTATATGACTGAGACCTTAAGGTGTCTCAAGAAACTTGTTAAAAGAGGCCTCCCAGAATGAATAGATCCTAAACCTGTAAGCAGAGTTTTACAGACCCACTGATCACAAACAAGTGCAGATACGTGCAGAAAGACCCTAAGTTTGTATAGCAAGAGGAAAAAGAAATATTAAGGGTTATTTTTTGCAGGGGACAAATAAAAGAGGACGGTTTGTTTTACCCTTCTTGAACCAAAGAATAGATAATGCTGAGAAAGAAGTGATTTGGAAATGGAAAGGCTTGATTAGAAGTTTGGGCAGCATGGTTTTTTATAGTATGATAAAGTCAAAGTGAAGGTGGATGTTTTTAAAAAACCTATGTAAGATATGCCATATTAAGAATATAGACTAGATATAAATCTAGATTGAGGGGGGAATTGGTACTTTGCCTCCCATTCTGGGAAGCAAAACAGTAGAATGCTAGAGCATTCTTTACTTATCCACAATGTGTATGCCACCCTGATGTTGGCCATCACGGACCCCCCTTTATGCCTCCCCCCCCATACCTCTTCCAGCCAGAAGGGGTGCAAAGGGGAGTTTGGCGGGTTGTCACATCCTGGCAGCTAATACAGGTGTGGAGCAGTTTGAATTGCTTCATCCCTATACTGTCCTGGGGATGTTGTTGGACATGTGGAGCTGTTTCTCAAAACTATACCAGGTAGAGCAACTCCGGGTCTGTGGTTTGACCAGTGATCCGTGAATCCAGCTTGCTTTGAAATCTCAAGGAATAATTTCCTACAAGACATCCCCTTTCCATGCCAGGGCTCTAACCTACTTGTTCCCACCCCCTTAAACCCAAGTCATCCTTTTCTGCTCTTTTCTAAGTAGCATACCTGGGGAATCTTGAGTGCATTGAGTATATTGGCCATATGAATAGATTGTTGACAAGAGAGACCATCCAAGATGCCGAATGGCACTTTACAAGGCTTGCAGTTTGGGAGACGTCTTGATCCCAGAAACAGAATGTCCAGAATGTTCCAATGTTCAATGTCCCATTGAGTATTCCCTGAAGTACAGACCTTTCCATAGACCTTAAATCCTAGAGTGGTGTTGGGTAAAAGTCTCTCGTTCTCATTGACTTCTTGCATGGCAAATCCCAGTGCCAGGACATGCTGGAAGTTTCTAAGAAGTGGCCTGCAAAGAGATTGTTAAAAGAAGCAACTAGGTTATGATTAGTTAACATCAAATGTAGCACCAATCTTCAAAAAAGGATCCAGGGGTGATCCAGGCAATTACAGACCAGTTCCATGTAAGGTGATGGAAACCATCATTAAAGACAGAATTAGTGTGCACATGGAGGAGCAAGCATTGCTGAACAAAAGCATGGCTTCTACAAAGGTAAATCATGCCTCACAAACTTGTTGGAATTCTTTGAGAGTGTCAATAAACACGTGGGTAGAGGCAAACCAGTAGACATTGTCTATTTGGACTTCCAGAAGGCTTTTTACAAAGTTCCACATCAAAGGCTACTGAGTAAACTCATCAGCCATGGAATAAATGGACAGGTTCTATCCTGGATTTGTGACTGGCTTAAGGGCAGGAAGCAGAGATGTAGTAACGAATGACAACTGACATGCAGGATGGTTGCCAAGTGAAAGGGTATCAAGTTTAGTGAAGATTTAGGGGCTTTTATGCCCTGCTACAGATAACGCATTTCTCGGTGGAAAATTTTCCCCAGGGGGCCCATATTTGGCATAACCGGGGGAGAACTGGATAGAGCAACCTTGCTACAACTTGATAAGACAAATAAGGGAATTCCTGTAGCTCATTCTGCCAGGGAGGGGGGAACTGGAATGTCATCCTGTCTGGGGCACAGTGGCTCCAAGAGCAATTCATAAACAACTAACGGATGAATCCTTGACTGTGATGCATGCTGAAGGTTAAGGAAAACTAGGGCTAAGGGCACACACAAAAGCCCCCTCCTATGGGGTTTTCTGCCAATCGGTCAGGGGCCAGTCTGTGTGCCCACACAGAGTAGCAATAAATGGCAAATTCTCGGGGTGGAAAGAGGTAAAAAGTGGGATCCCTCAAGGCTCAGTGTTGGGACCAATGCTTTTTACTTTATTCTTCAGTGATCTAGAAGAGGGGTACATAGTAAGATAGCAAAGTTTGCTGATGATATTAAATTATTTAGGGTAGTAAAAACCAAAAGAGATTGCCAAGAGCCCCAGAGGGATCTCTTAGCATTGGATGAGTGGGCAACCAAGTGCCACATGTGCTTTAATCTTTACAGGTGCAAAGTAATGCACATTGGGACCAAAAATCCAAATTATATCTAGAAACTGATGGGGTCTGAGCTTTCTGCAACACACCAGGAAAGGAATCTCGGGGTTTTGGTGGACAGTTCAATGAAGGTGTCAACCCAGTGTGCAGCAGCAGCGAAAAAAGCGAATTCAGTGCTGGGAATAATTAGGAAGGGAATAGAAAATCAAGTCAGCAAGTGTCATTGTGCGTCTTTATAAATCTATGGTGAGGCCACATTAGGAATATTGTGTACAATTCTGGTCAACACACCTCAAAAAGGATATTGTGGAACTAGGGAAGATGTAGAAAAGGGCAACCAGAATGATTAAGGGTCTGGAACACCTCCCTTAGGAAATCAGGCTGCAACGTCTTGGCCTCTACAGTCTGGAGAGACGGCGTTTAAGAGGGGAACTGATTGAAATATATAAAGCTATGCATGGTATAGAAAAGGTGGATAGAGAAAACTTCTTTTTTCTGTCGCACAGCAATAGAACCAGGGGACACTCTATGAAGCTGATGGGTAGGAGAGTCAGATCCGACAAGGGCAAGTATTTCTTTACACAAAGGATCATCAGTTTATGGAATGTGCTGCCAGAAGAGGTGGTGACAGCTACCAGTCTAGATCACTCCAAGGTAGGGTTAGACAAATTGATGGATGACAGATGTATCAATGGCTACTAGAACGAATGCCTAGGTACATCTTTCAGGCTGGCGGTTGGGGCAGAAGCAGGACACTTCTAATGCCATTTGCTGGGATTCAAGAGCAGGAGAAGGTTTGTCCTTGTCTCTGTCTGAGATGCCCATGAGCATTTGGCGGGCCACTGTATGTGACAGGATGCTTTACTAGATGGGCTGTGGCCTGATCCAGCAGGGTCTCTCTTATGTTATGTTCTTACTCACCAAAATGGTTGCAAATGAAACGCAAACACACACTCAAGGTTTTGCAGCAAAAAGACATTACAACCTCTGAAAGGGACTTCTAAAGACATTTTAAAATAAGATTCCTATTTTCCATAAATTGCCCCTTGAGGTGTGTCAGACTGACTCACTGATACGTTCAGGAGGGCGGTGAAGAATCACCACGTTGCCCTGCCCTTCAGTTAAATGGTGGGCCACTGTGTGTGACAGGATGCTGGACTAGATGGGCTGTGGCCTGATCCAGCAGGGCCTCTCTTATGTTCTTATGCTCTTACTCACTAAAATGGGTGCAAATGAACCCATTGTGGAAACACAAACACACACTCAAGGTTTTGCAGCAACAAGACATTACAACCTCTGAAAGGGAATTTCCCATTGCAGGAGACCTATGCAGTCACTAACTCATAGCAAGCCTCAAATGCCCCATCATGCTTCATGGATTGAATGATTCTAAAGACGTTTTAAATTAGATTCCCATTTTCCATAAATTGCCCCTTGAGGTGTGTCAGGCTGACTCACTGATACGTTCAGGAGGGCGGTGAAGAATCACCACGTTTCCCTGTCCAGTTAAATGAGGACACTCCTTTCCCACTTACAGACACTGTTGTTTTAATTCATGCCTTAAAAATATATTGAAATAAATAGTTAATATATGATGTTTTAATATATTTGATTTTAAACGTAACTCGTTCTGACTCCGTCGGGTGTAGAGCAGGATAAAAATGTAAATTAAAAAATAGGACATACATATATAGCCAGGAACTCTGTATGGCAATCTTTAAGTTTCTTTGATTTAATTTTGATGATGGTTCTCTAACATACCGTAGAGATAAAAAGTGTCCAAGGATAAGTTCATCGTTGGCAGGATTATAGGAGTTATTGAGGTCCATTATCTTGGGGCTACAGAATGTGCCATTTGATGTCTTGCCGAAGGTTGGTGGTAGCATCAGAAGCAGAAATAACAACAAAACCAGCTTGAAACTACTATCCCACTTCCACTGGCAGGCCTGCACTGACATCAACAGGACTAACATCTGCACCAATGTGATCATAAGCCCAAAGTAATCAGCTTGAAATCCCATAAATCTGAGCCCCTTTAATCGATGTTCCACCTACAGTCTTGAAATTGTCATCAAAGTCTTGAAATTGTCATCAAAGTCATGAAACTGTCATTGAAGTAATGGAGTACAGCAGATCTATTGGCAGATTTGATGGGGTATTTTCTATGCAAGTATTTATAGATGATATTATGAATTACACAAGGTACTCAGTGATGATGTTTGTTCTTAAGTACAATGCAATTTCCATTATCAAGGCAATCCTTTTGCAAATAATCACCCTTTTCCTCATTTTATTTGTATAGGCAAGTAAACATGTTTACATGAAAACTACGCTCTTATTTCATCATGCTAAAGAATCCAAAACTTTGTTGAGATAAGAATTCTCCTTGGGAAGTAATTTTGAATGAGGTAGTAGAAAGATTGCTTGGTCCCAAGGGCAAACCGGGCATTAACCTACTAAATTCAGCACCTCAGGAGGTTGCCATATCCCTCCCTCTCTCCCTCCCTCCTTCATGATTCAATCAGTTTTGGTACAGTCAGCCTACCCTATTATCTTCAGTGAGGTCAAATTTTATTCAAGGTTGATTAGAAATGTCTCACTTGTTATTAGCTCTACTTATTTCAAACCTTTTTATCACACCTCTTAATTATCTTGTCCTCTTCTCCTACAGCCCGAAAGGATCCCAATAACCACATCTGGGTTTTAGGCTCTAATTGAAAACTCACCTTTTTATCCAGCTCTTTTCAGAGTCAATGGTTGTGTTTTTCATTTCCCCCGCTCTTGGTTTGCATAACCTTTATACATAACTATTATGATTTAAGTTGTTTTTATCATCTGTGCTGTATGAATCACTTTAATGTTATGTTTTAAGATGGATAGAGGTAACCAGGGAGGAAGCCCTCACATATCATAATAAATTAAATCCTGCCAAATTGATTTTGTCAGTAATATTATTAGAACACCAATAAAATTCCCTGAAAAGCAGTATGGCATATGGGAGCTGCTTTGAGATTTTATGATTATTTTTTTAAAAAATTACCTGCTTCTTAGCAACAAGATGGAAATTTCAACAAAAATAATAACAAAAGAAACATCCAATTGCCTCAGATGAGGTTGTGAGTTTCCTAGAGGCCCTTCATTCTCCACATTAGTTTTGGCATCTCCAGAGGAAATTCTGCCCTGCTGACCCCTTTGCTATCCTGCAGTATTAGCCATGACAAACTTCTGAACCAAACTTAGAACCATTGTTCAGGATGAGTGTATCATGAAAGTTTTAACTTATCTGAGCTATCAAGAGCCTTTGGGCAGCTTTCTTACTTCCACTGCACTTTTTCCTTCCCTGATTACTCTTCTGGTGTTATGGAAAGTTATTCAGCATCGCAACACTCCCATTGCGAAAGGCAACAACAGGAGCATCACATATCCCATGCTTCTTTCTCTACTGTTCTACATTTTGTCTCCCTTTTTATTAGTCAGACCCCCTGGCACACTTTCCTGCTTTCTGAAGCAAGGGGTATTTGAAATACCTTTCTCCTACTCAATGAGTTGCCTCCTTGCTAAATCTGTCATTATGATTTTGGCTTTCAGAGTCACTAAACCAAGAAGAATGGTGGCAAAATGGTTTAAAAGGAACCTACCATTGATGATCATAATTTTTTTCACGTTGCCATCATTACTGTGTGGTTGGCAATCTCTCCACTTGTCTTATCACACTACATGCATTTACAAGGGGAAACATATTGTGCCACAGTATGTAAAACCTCATAAAGTAATACCACTCATTGGCACAAGCTATAAGAACTTCCTCACCATCCTCGCTTTCATTGCGACTTTTGCTGCCAAGAAGTTGCCTGATACTTTTAATGAATCCAGACAGAACACTTCTACTATGATGACCTTTTTCGTTCTTTGGACAAGTTTTCTTTCAATTTATATTACTGCTAGAGGGAAGGACACTAAAATCTCAGTAGTCTCTTGCAACTTCCTTTCTAGTGTTGGATTCTTGGTGTTCATCTCTGATCATTTCAAACTTCAGGGAAACATTTATTTTAGTCCATATTTCTTCACTCTGATGTATGGCTTTGTTTGTCAGGTATCTTTTCCTGGTTACAGTATAGGACAGAGGTTAAGTCCAGCAACGTTTTCTGTTTAAGGGAGGGAAAGATGAAAAGAGAGAGAGGTTGCATTCAAATAATGGGTTTCCTAGCACCCATGGAACAGATGTGGGCCAGAAAGGGAAACACACCCACACCAATTAGGCTCGAAGGTTGCCTCTGAGACAGCTTCTGAAGGCTCACAGAGGACCATGCCAGCTGGTTCTAGGGAATGCTGGACCCTATTTGTCCATCTATCAGATTATCCAATGTTTGGCGAAGCTTAGGTTGAAGCTTCAGTGAATACAGGCTGCCCCCAGGGCCTTCTATCATCCTCGGGCCCCTTGTCCCCCCCCCCAATAGCCTCTTGTAGGCCTACCACTGTGTGCCTTCATCCCAGGCTTTTCAGGTTCTGTGTGCATAGTTCCCACCATGTCAAATGATCCCTGGATGGGAAGCTGTGCGCACAGAACCACAAGGCCTGTTTTGGCCTCTAAAGAGCACTAAAATAGGTCCAGGGATGCCACTGCGGCCTCCCCTTCCCCTCTGGCACACATCCTTACCTTTCCCATGGCCATGGTGGCATCGCTGGGTCTGTTTCGGTGCTGAAAGTCTCTTTAGTTGATACGGAGGTGTGCCAACTTTATTTCACATTTTTTATATTGTCCTATTTATTTTTAAATTTTGCCAGTTGGTAACTAGTCTTCCATAGCTGCTTGAGAAAAGCCATCTGTGCATTCTGGGTGGCAATTAGAAGGGAATACATATTTGAAAATGATGTTTTTTGAAGGCCCTATTGCTTGTTTCAGATTCTTTTTTTCAAATGTACATGTCTACCTAGTCAACTCTTCTGTTATTTCAGGAGCTTATGGAATGTGCTGCCGGAAGAGGTGGTGACAGCTACCAGTCTGGATGGCTTTAAGGTAGGGTTAGACAAATTTATGGATGACAGACGTATCAATGGCTACTAGAACGAATGCCTAGGTGCATCCTTCAGGCTGGGGGGGGGGGAGGAACTGGGGCGCTTCTAAGGCCATCTGCTGGGACTCGAGAGCAGGAGAAGGTTTGTCCTTTTCTCTGCTTGAGATGCCCGTGAGCATTTGGTGGACCCCTGTGTGCGACAGGATGCTGGACTAGATGGGCTGTGGCCTGATCCAGCAAGGCTTCTCTTATGTTCTTATGTTATTATGACCAGCCATATCTTGGTGCGTTGTGAAATATCTCTTTCTTAATTTCAGATCTTCTTATTTGTTTATTTAAGAAATGTATATCTTGTCCTTCACCAAATGGCCCCAGGGTGGGTAACAATAAGAATAAAACATATCAAATATTAAAACATAATTAAAAATATAACCCCTCCCTCCCACCCCCACACTCCTTCCCACCTTCCCTAACAGGACACCAAGCTAAGGAAGCTATTTAAACAGCAAAAGCCTGAGTGTGCCAAAAACTACACAGTATAGGCGCCTAGTGGATCTCAAGAGGAGCCCTGTTCCAGAGTCTAGGGGCCACCACAGAAAAAGGCCCTCCTGTATGTCCCTCTACCTCTTACCTTTGCGAGAGAAGGAGCTACGAGAAGGCCCTCTTCTTCAGATCTCAATGCACAGGCAGGTCTATATGGGTGAAGGTGCCCCTTCAGATTAAAGATGTGCACAGAGACATTTTCAACTCTGTATTCGAGTTGAATAGAAAGTGGGAAAAATCATATCCATGCACGGATATTCTACTGAATATCCATGCCTGGAACTAATAACCATCCCCCCATCCCTCCATTCCCACACCTCCCCTACTTACTTGAACACCGCGCTGCTCCTCTTCACCCGCCCACCGCTAATCACATGTAAGGACAGATTTTAGTGCCTTTTGGCACCCTCCTGGCACTAAAAGCAGGTGACTAGGTGAATAGGACTGGCTGCAGAGGTGGCAGAGTGATGGTGGCAGAGGCTACTGTCCTCTCCTGCACGCTGCACCATCCACTAATGCACTGATGTGCACTTGCAGGTCCAGTGTGGGAAGAGCCTGATGCGTGCTTGGTGCTGTTCCTGGCAGGAAACTCAAACGCGCACCAGAACCCAGATTATTCTGGACCAGAGTAATCCGGATTCGTGGGAGGTGGGAACATGGCCGTATAGAATTCCAGCTGTGTTTCCCTGATATAGATCCTGTATGATCTTCAAAAATCTGTCTCTAAAATTCATGGCTTTCAATATTGTTTGCAGACATTGGTGGGATAATGAATCAAATGCCTTTCCTACATCAAGTGAGATCAAAGCTACTGATTTTTTAAAAATTTTCATTATTTTTTGTCTGGAACATTACATGCAAAGTACGGTCTGTCATATGGGGTCCTGAAAACCATGCCTGATCTTAATCCACCAATCTCTCTCTCTCTCTTAACCAGAAAGCTTTGTAGGATTTAACCGCTGGCCAATACATATATACTAAAATAAATTCTGTACTAAATTTTGAAGTGACCAAAGAGTAGAGGGAAGTATTTTCATGTGCTGAATGACAAATGGTCAAACTTCAAAAGCAACTCGAATAGTTAACTTCCTCTCTTGTTTCTCCTTGCTATCTGTTCTCTAGTGTTTAGCTCAGGTTTCATAATAATGATGTACAATTTGGGGATGAAGATGAAAACCAAAAACCCAGCACTAGAAAGCAAAATGCATGAAATTACTGCAGTTTTACTATCCTTCCCTCTAGCAAGGGCAGTAATTGGGAAAAAACTTATCCAAAGACCACAAAAGCCCATCATAGTATAAGTGATCTGTTTTGATTCATTAAAAGTATCAGGCAACTTCTTGGCAACAAAAGCCACCATGAAGGTGAGGATAGTGAGGAAGCCCTTATAGCTAATGATAATGAGTGGCATCACTTTATGTGGTTTTACACAGTGTGGCACAATATGTTCCCTATATAAGTGCACGTTGTATGATAAGACAGGTGGAGAGATTGCCAGCCAAACAGTAATAATGGCAATATGAAAAAGTGAGCCCACAATTATGATCATCAATGGTAGGTTCCTTTTAAACCATTTCACCATCTTTCTTCTTGGTTCAGTGACTCTGAAGGCCAAAATCACAATGACAGATTTAGCAAGGAGGCAACCCACTGAGAAGGAGAATGCTATTTCAAATACCCCTTGCCTCAGAAAGCAGGAAACTATCCCAGGGCGTCCAATGAATATGAAGGGAGACAAGATGTAGAACAGTAGAGAAAGAAGCATGAAATATGTGATGCTCCTGTTGTTGGCTTTCACAATGGGAGTGTTGTGGTTCTGAATAAATTTCCATAACACCAGAAGAGTAATCAGGGAAAGAAAAAGTGCAGTGGAAATGAGTAAGATCCCCCGAGGCTCTTTATAGCTCAGATAAGTTAAAACTTTCATGATACACTCATTCTGATTGTTGCTGGAATAATGGTCCTCTGGGCACCTCTGGCAGTTATCGGCATCTGAAAAGAAAAAGGCATTTTTCATGGCTTGTCCCCATGCACTAAATATTCTGAAGTGAAGCTGAGTTCGACTTGGAGCATCCCCATGCAAAGGCTGTAATCTGCACTAGATGGGGAACAAATCACTGAAATATGCGGTAAAAAAATAAAAACTTGCAAACTTTTTGCTGCAAATTGGGAGGCAAGCATGGATTATCTTGGAGGCATGGGGACACTCTCGGGTTAATGGGGGAGGTGATTGGTGATGGCATCATTAGCGGCCGAGGTTATGTCAGTCCTCACTGATCTTGTCCTGCACGCTGCGATCGCATTTGTTCGAGGATTTCTTTCAATAAATTATTATGAAAGAGAAATGATAAGGGGGTCAAATAGCTCTCATGTGTCCTACAAGTGTCTTTCCGGCTACTGTTATTACACACACACCCCTTCCCTGATTGCCTGACCAGCAAGCTACGCGTGGGTAATAGCTTGATTTTGCGCAGGAGCGCTGCTTTGCCTTAATTGGCGATTTGCCTGTGGCTTCCTGGCTGCAGATACAACATGGGAAGATGAAGCACAGAATTCCTTGAGCCTGTTGTGAGTGGAGGTGGCAGCTTCAAGCAATGAGATGCTTTTCCTTGCTATTAGTAATGTCCCTTATTTTCACTTATTTCAGTGTGTTGTGTTTCTGGAGGTGTTTCCCTGTCATTGCTGCAGTGGGCAGGTCAGGGTATGGTGACATCAACCTGGCTTCCTATCACGGGAGAGGGGATGGAGACAAAAAGGGGCAGTTACCCAATGCAGGGTTTTCATGGGGAGAGGTACATTCAACTTGAACCTAAGCTCTCCTCAATTGTATGGGAATGGGTTAAATTAGGGTGTTTTCCCACTGTCACTAGAAGTACCCATGAAGTACCCATTAATGGGTATTTAAAGGCATTAAACCGACTGCATGGGGACAAGCTCTTAGTATCAGAGGCACCAAATATCTAACAGAAATGTTCCCTAGCTTACTTACTCAGGTTGAGGGAAACCATCCCTTCAGGACACAGAACACAACTGGAGCAGCAAACGTGTCTCCCTGCCTGAGGAATCCGGTGGTATCCAGGGTAGCAGATCTCAGCACAAGTGGAGTGTGGGTGATTCTACCAAGCATCATGATAGATGGAAAATCATTATTTCCTTCTCTCTTATATTTATTCTTTATTTTATTTTTTATATGTATTTCTAACCCTCCGTATACCCGAAGGTCTCAGGGTGGGTAAGAACATTTAAAATCAGACATACATTAAAACAACAACAGTATATATTAAAACAATAACAGTGTCTGTAAAGTGGGAAGAGACAGTATATTCCCATTGAGCCAAAGGCCAGGGCAAAGAGGTCTGTCTTCAGCACCTCCTTAAACATATACAGTGAAGGAGCCTGATGCACCTCAATGGGGAAACTTTTCCATAGCTGGGGGGCCATCATTGAGAAGGCCCTCTCCTGGATGCCCACCCTTTTTACTACTGAGGCTAGCTGGCTAGCTGCTGCACCTGGACATTTGCTGACCGTGCCCCACCCTCCCTGAAAGAATAAAAACTATGGCTGGAGGTAAAAGAGGAACCGGCTAGCTGCTGCACTGAGCTCCCTTCTACTTTCCCCCCACAGTCTTGGGTGATTCTACAATGTAGGCAGGGAGACAAGTTTATAATGTCTGAAATCCTATGTATATTGTATAAGTAATATAATGAACCATTTTGCATTGCAGTTTTTCTGTTTCTTGTAAACTGCATACAGTTTTTTCATTTTTCTTTTTTTTTTTTGAAGCACGGTATAAAAAAGGAAAAGAAATGGAAATGGACTGGGGCCTTTTGTCAGCTGTTCTGGACTCCACTTGGCCTCAGCTGCTTCAATTTGTTTGGATTGTTTCATAATTTTTTTTGCGTGATTTGCAATTTTTATGATATTTTGATTATGATTTTGCATTTAATATTTTCTGTTTGTTGTAAACTGCCTTGAGCAAAATTTGGAAGTGGAAATGGAAATAAGGGTGGTAGGACAACAAGGAGGGCCTCCCCTCCAGATCTTAAGGCATTGGCGGGTTGATAGGGAACATAAGTCCCTAGTCCAGCATCCCATGGCACACAGAACCCCACCAAATGCTCATGGGCATCGCAAGCAGAGGCAAGACTGTATAACAATCATGAACAGTTATGATTTCTCTAGAGAAAACATAACAGAGATCAGCAAAGGAACTAGACTTTGAATATGGATTTTCAAACACTCATATTTACACGCTCAACGTTTGCAATACTTGCATTTGGACAGATAGTATAAACTATTTGCAAATTGCAATCTTCCGATACCCTGTCAATCTATGCCCTCCAAAATTTTGAACGATCACTATCATTGGAGCACTAAGAGAAACAGGAAATGGATTTGTGCCTCTGATCAGAATGGGGACCTTCCATTACTTTCTTACTTAGCTATATTATAAACTTAGGGAAAGGTTCTAAGATATTATCTTGATAGGTTATCTTGATAGGTTATAATGTGATCTTTGCTGTTTGCTCTAGCTAGAAAAATTTGGGTAACGTTTGCAAAGTCAATAGAAGTAAGTAATGTTTCAATGAGTGATCTCAAGAATTCCTTACATATTTAATATTCTAAAGCTTTATTTCTTTGGTAAACATACAAATAGAATTAAATAGAACTTTAGTCCATTTCTGTGAATGTGGTAGACAAAACACTGAAGGTGAAGAGAGGGAATGAAGAGTCAAGAGTATCCCCATTTCTTTCCAATTTCTTTAAAACATTTCTATACTACTTCCCAAAAGAATCTGGAAGAAAAGTCAGATGGGATAAGGGGAACAGAGCCATTCAGGGTGAACCCACACAATAGTATAATGAAACAGCAAATGTATCCTCCTTTATGCCCAGTGGTGAATCTAAAACTAAGCTTGAGTGTGAGTCCTCCGTTAGGCCTCCACCTGCAGGTCTAGTGTACACCAGCCAGTGCAGAACCTCCCTCAAAAGAGCTGCTAATTCACATAGGGACATTTCATTGAAAGGAAGAATCCTTCTTACCCCTTTGAATCTAGGACTCCACACAATGGCATCCTCACTAATACGGAACTCTGTAACATCAGGAGACCTGATCTTGATGCTTCCCACCTGGACTTCATGTATGGAATGATTTGAATAGAGGACCCAATTCATGATATCGTAGTGAGCATGGACGTCCTTTCTGGTATGGAAAAAGACTTCCTCTCCTGCACTGTTATTAAATCTGATGTTGTTCAGGAAAGAGTGTAGCTATGTAGAAAGAAGGAAAGGAATTCCTTGGTTATTCTAGTATTTTTATTCAATCAGGGAAGGGAATACTGAAAAGCAGTTTTGTGTCTCTTCCCTTCCACTTGCTGAAGGTAGAAATAAAGTGGTAACTGCTCAAAGATTCTTGGATACTCCTCACAACTTATCTTCCTGATTAGCTAGGAATATAACACAAAATATATGTAACTATTTGCAGATATGGAGCAAATATGAACCAGTAAAAACAGCCATGCTCCATGTGTTCGTTCAGTAAAATCTTTGTTGTCTCTAATGTTGCTCATTTCTTTTTTAGTGTATATTGACTCAAATAGTTGCATTGCAACTTGTAAAGTGAGAGTATGTCCTGGCAGTAGTAAGCTTCAGTGAATTATTTAACCCACATGCGTGGAAAAAGGGGACAGAGAGATCTGCTCAGGAAGTTTTCATTATTCAAAATATTGAGAAGTCTCTGTAGCTCCTCAAAGGAGCCACTTAAAACATGACTGTTGGAGCCTTTCTACTCTTTATTTGATGCAGTCCAGAACAGTAGATCATGATCAGGGAATCCATTCCACAAATGATACAGATGGTCAAGGATTCTAGATACTCTCAATAGAAGAGTTGTTGGCAATTAGAATCAACCTTGTCCTGAACAGGGCATGCTCCCATTAATGGAGTGAGTTCCAAGGTCCTAGAATGAATGTTTCTGTCCTCAGAGTCTTGTCAGTGACACTGAAATGGGTCCTCTTTAAACTAGAACACAAAGATGTGCACCTTCTGCATGGCTCCAGTATCCAGATTGAGCCCTGCTAGGTATAACGGTGTTTCAGCTCTTGGACCTCCAGATCTGGACTATGCATCATCTGGTACAAATTAGAGAGGGAAGAGATAGTCTTTGACGACAATTGCTGATGTGGAATAGTAGGAAGTATGGAAAGGACTTGGTTGAATATATGCAAAACATAGTTCAATACAATGCAAATTAAATGGAAAGTTTTATGGCTTGTGAAATGCTCTACAGGCACAGCTATGCACAGTTCTCCTGAAGTAACATGAACCAAGGAAACAGCTTGTTCCTCTGCATGAATGTTCACCTTCATACATTTTCACCCACCTCAGCAATTATTTCTCATTTCTTTACAGTACACCTATTGTAACACAATCCAATTGGCCTTGCCTTTTTGACAGAGAATGTGTTTTCTTCCTTTTGTTTTTACCCAAAGTCCAAACTCCCAAAATGAAAATTGTTTAATCCACTGTTACCGATTTTTTCAGAAAATCCAACCTTGGTTTAGATATGAATAAAAAATGGTTTGCTAGTGTGTTCTCTTCATTCTGTGCATTGATCAAAATTGGATTACTGATTCATCTTCTAGAATATCGAATTACTACTTTCACGAATACACTACCTGCCAGGGCTGAACCTTCTTTAGTTCCCAATCATCCTTAACCTCTGAGTTGTTGTGTTTTCCCCTTAATGTTTGAAGGGAATGTAGAGCTTGCGACACAGTGTGGACCGCGTTGTAAACATTATAGCTCTGCCCAGACATCCCCATTTCTACCACTGTGTCAGAGAGCCTCAATGGATTTTTCTCCTCAGTGCACTTTTCCCCAATTGTTCCATGAAAATTGGGAGCAGGCAGTGAACAATTCATTGCACATTGCCAAAAATCTTGGAGGAAATCAAGTGGCTGCTTGAAGGTACTTAGAGTGTGAAGAAAGTTTTGAAAACCAGGAACCACATTTCTGTGAAGGGTAAAAGCCAGAACGCCATTCAGAAAGTTTAAGGGAACCATCTTTTCAATGTCCTTTAGAGTATAATCCCATTGACTGATTATAATCCAAACCATGTTTTGGGTGTCATTCTCATCTAGTTCATCATAACCTAGGACATGCTGAACGATACTGAAAAAGTGGGCATCTCCATAAAGCATTGTTACATGGATTTCAGAGAAGAAGATCTCAGAATAGATCTCCTGTAACATGTTAGGTAAGTCTGAAGTCTCCAGTAAAGGCATTTCCCCCACAAATGCAGTACAAATGTTATTGTGGTTCAACAAAGGTAAGAGGTGAGGCAGAACATTATTTTGATCAGGATCATCTTCCACCAGAAGAAGTCCAATCCAGGTCCAGTTGAAATGCTTAAGGAGGTGAACAACTCCAAGACACAGAGAATATTCACTTGGCACCATGTGATAGAAATAGGGGAAGTGGACTTTGTCACTTAGTTGCTGGTTGAAGAACTGATAACCTATCTAACAGGAGAAAGGAAATTCTGTCAAGTTATTCAAATGAGAATAAAAGTTTAACCAAGACAATCTGTTGATCCTTTCCCCTCACAAATATTGATAAACACATAAGAACATAAGATATTAGAAAATATCAAAGAACTACCTATTAAAACTCTAAGCAGGTGCATACAGTTTCACTTCTGTTTGGTGTTTTTCCCTCCAGTGGTTTTATTTTACAGTTTTTACATTTTACAATTATAACTTCTTCATATAAGTTACAAATTTTCCACTACTGAGCCAGTTTTATTTTATGAAAGGTTATACAAAAACAAACACCATGAGTAAATTGAAATGAACGAAAAGATTGTCCAACATGTTTCCAAGGTCCTGTTATCGCCCTATTCTTGAACAAGCACTTAGTTTCCGTTGGGAAGAAATTATCATATAGGACTGAGACCTTAATGTGTCTCAAGAAACCCATTAAAAGAGGCCTCCCATGAATGGGCATTAAGAATGAAGAGATCCTAAATCAGTAAGCAGGGTTTTCCAGACCCACTGATCACAACCAAGTGCAGATAAGTGCAGAAAGACCCTAGGTGTGTATAGCAAGAGGAAAAACAAATATTAATGGTAATTTTTTGCTCGGCGCAAATAAGGGAGGAAGGCTTGGTTTACCCTTCTTAAAACAAAGAATAGATAATGCTGCGAAAGAAAGGATTGTTGCAAATGGAAAGGCATGACTACAAAATTGGGTAGCATGGTTGTTTATAGTATGATAAAGTCAAAGTGAATGTGGATTTTTTTTAAAAAAACTATGTAAGATATGCCATATTAAGAATATGGACTAGATATAAATCTAGATTGAGGGTGGAATTGGTACTTTGCCTCCCCTTCCTGGGAAGCAAAACAATGCTGGAGTATTCTTTACTTATCCACAATGTGTATGCCACCCTGATGTTGGCCATAAGGTGCAAAGGGGAGTCTGCTGGGGAGCTGTTTCTCAAAACTATATCAGGCAGAGCAACTCTGTGGTTTGACCAGTGATCTGTGAAAGAGTTTGCTTTGAAATATCTTCAAAGAATTTCCTATAAGACATCCTCTTTCCATGCCAGGGCTCTCTAGTCTACTTGTTCCCACCCCCTTAACCCCAAGGCATCCTTTTCTGCTCTTTTCTAAGCAGCATACCTGGGGAATCTTGAGTGCACTGAGAATATTGGCCATATGAATAGACTGTTGAGAAGAGAGACCATCCAGGATGCCTAATGGCACTTTACAACGCTTGCAGTTTGGGAGAATTCTTGATCCCAGGAACAGAATGTCCAGAATGTTCCAATGTTGAATGTCCCATTGAGTATTCCCTGAAGTACAGACCTTGCCATACACCTTAAATCCTAGAGTGGTGTTGGGTAAAATTCTATTATTCTCATTGACTTCTTGCACGGCAAATCCCAATGCCAGGACATGCTGGAAGTTTCTAAGAAGTGGCCTGCAAAGCGATAGTTTAAAGAAAGCAACTAGGCTATGATTAGTTACTAAAATGGGTGCCAATGAAACCCTTGTGGAAACACAAACACATACGCAAAGTTTTGTAGCAAGACATTACAACGTTTGAAGGGAAATTTACCATTGCTGGAGACCAATTCTGATTCTTTCCCCAGCCTGTCAGTAACTCATTGCAAGCCTCAAATGCCCCATCATACTTCATGGCTTGAATGATTCTAAAGCAGTTTTAAAATAAGATTCCCATTTTCCATAAATTACTCTCTTATGTTTATAGGGCATACATAGATAGCCAGGAACTCTGTATGGCAGTTTTAGTTTCCATGATTTAATTTTGATGATGGTTCTCTAACATACCGTAGAGATAAAAAGTGTCCAAGGATAAGTTCATCATTGGCAGGATTATAGGAGTTATTGAGGTCCATTATCTTGGGGCTACAGAATGTGCCATTTGATGTCTTGCAGAAGGTTGGTGGTAGCATCAGAAGCAGAAATAACAACAAAACCAGCTTCACACTCCTATCCCACTTCCACTGGCATGCCTGCACTGACATCAACAGGACTAACATCTGCACTAATGTGAACATAAGCCCAAAGTAATCAGCTTGAAATCCCATAAATCTGAGCCACTATAATCAATGTTCCACCTACTGTCTTGAAATTGTCATGAGTCATGAAATTGTCATTAAAGGCATGGAGTACAGCAGCTTTAATGGCAGATTTGATGGAGCATTTTCTATGCAAGTATTTATAGATGATATTATAAATTACACAAGGTACTCAGTGATGATGTTTGCTCTTAAGTACAATGACATTTCCATTATCAAGGCAATCGTTTTGCAAATAATCACCCTTTTCCTGCTTTTCTTGGTATAGGCAAGTAAACATGTTTACATGAAAACTACACTCTTATTTCATCATGCTGGAGAATCCAAAACTTTGGTGAGATAAGAATTCTCCTTGGGAAGTCATTGTGAATGAGGTGGTAGAAAGCTTGCTTGATCCCAAGGGCAAACTGGGCATTAACCTACTAAATTCAGTAC
Organism: Aspidoscelis tigris stejnegeri; assembly: GCA_023333525.1. NCBI lineage: Eukaryota > Metazoa > Chordata > Lepidosauria > Squamata > Teiidae > Aspidoscelis > Aspidoscelis tigris. The sequence continues at coordinate 13,051,632 of JALMGA010000009.1, forward strand.
CTCAGGAGGTTGCCATATCCCTCCCTCTCTCCCTCCCTCCTTCATGATCCAATCAGTTTTGGTACAGTCTGCCTAACCTATTATCTTTGGTGAGGTTAACTGAAGATAATTCAAGGTTGATTAGAAATGTCTCACTCGTTATTAGCTCTACTTATTTCAAACCTTTTCATCACACCTTTTAATTATCTTGTCCTCTTCTCCTACAGCCCCAAAGGATCTCAACAACCACATCTGGATTTTAGGGTCTAATTCAAAACACACCTTTTTATCCGGCTCTTTTCAGAGTCAATAGGTGTGTTTTTCATTTCCCCACTTACTTGTACACCGCCCTGCCTTCTCTGTGCTGCCTTCTTGCCTCCGCCACCCCTTCTTCCAGGAACTGCAAACCTGGATTTCCTGACACACGATTGGAAGAGGGCAGGTGAAGAAGAGAAGGAGGAAAGGGGCACTGGGCTCACCACCATGAGCTGCGGGTTGACTGAGTAGAAGGGCGGGGCACCCAGGCAACATCAAGCCTGGCAGCTCCAATTGCGTGTCAGGCTTTATGTTGCCATGGCTCATGACGGCGAGCCTGGCACCTCTTTCCTCCTTTTCCTCTTTGCTCGCTCACCTCCTATTGCATGTCAGGATAGATTTTCTTCCCTTTGGGCACTGTCCCGGCACTAAAATCTGGTGAGTTGGTGAAGAAAAGCGACAGCGGAGTGGCAGTGGCGGCACCTCCTGTCTTCTCCTTTGAGAAAAACCACCACGCCGCACCGTCCGCTGATGCGCTGATGTGCACTTGCAGGTCCAGTGTGGAAACAGCCTGATGCGTGCTCGGTGCTGTTCCCATCAGGAAACTCAAGCCCGCACCAGAACCCGGATTACTCTGGACCAAAGTAGTCTGACTTCACAGTAGGTGGGAACACAGCCTTATAGAATTTCAGCTGTGTTTCCCTGATATACATCCTGTATGACCTTCAAAAATCTGTCTCCAAAATTCATGACTTTTAATATGCTTGGCAAACTTGGGTGAGATAGTGAATCAAATGCCTTTCCTACATCAAGTGAAATCGAAGCAACTGATTTTTAAAATTTTTAATCATTTATTTATTTACTTTTGGTATGGAATATTACAAGCAAAACATTCCTAATACGGTCTGTCATATAGGGTCCTGAAAACCCTGCCTGATCTTGATCTACCAATCTCTCTCTCTCTGTTAACCAGAAAGCCTTGCTGGCTTTAACCTCTGGTCAATAAATACAGGCATTAAAAAATTCTGTACTAAGAGTAGAGGGAAGTATTTCCCTGGGCTGAATGGAAACTGGTCAAACTTTAAAGACACCTTGAATACTTAACTCCCTGTCTTATTTCTCCTTGCTATTTGCTCTCTTGTGTTTAGCTCTGGTTTCAGAATAATGATGTACAATTTGGGGATGAAAATGAAAACCAAAAATCCCACACTAGAAAGCAAAGTGCATGAAACTATTGCAGTTATATTGTCCTTCCCTCTAGCAAGGGCAATAATTGGGAAAGAACTTATCCAAAGACTACAAAAGCCCAGCATAGTATATGTGATCTGTTTCGATTCATTAAAAGTATCAGGCAACTTCTTGGCAACAAAAGCCACAATGAAGGTGAGGATGGTGAGGGAGCCCTTGTAGCTCATGTTAATGAGGTGCATCACTATATGCGGTTTTACACAGTGTAGCTCAATATGTTCCCTATGTAAGTGCACGTTGTATGATAAGACAGGTGGAGAGATTGCCAGCCAAACAGTAATGATGGCAACATGAAAAAGTGAGCTCAGAATTATGATCATCAATGGTAGGTTCCTTTTAAACCATTTCACCACCATTCTTCTTGGTTTAGTGACTCTGAAGGCCAAAATCACAGTGACAGATTTAGCAAGGAGGCAACCCACTGAGAAGGAGAATGGTATTCCAAATACCGCTTGCCTCAGAAAGCAGGAAACTCTCCCAGGGCGTCCAATGAATATGAAGGGAGACAAGATGTAGAACAGTAGAGAAACAAGCATGAGATATGTGATGCTCCTGTTGTTGGCTTTCACAATGGGAGTGTTGTGGTTCTGAATAAATTTCCATAACACCAGAAGAGTAATCAGGGAAAGAAAAAGCGCAGTGGAAATGAATAAGATCCCCCGAGGCTCTTCATAGGTCAGATAAATTAAAACTTTCATGATACACTCATCCTGATTGTTGCTGGAATAATGGTCCTCTGGGCACTTCTGGCAGTTATCGGCATCTGAAAAGAAAAACACATTTTCCGGGGCTTGTCCCCATGCACTATATACTCTGAAGAGAACCTGAGTTCAAATTTGAGCATCTCTAGGCAGACAAATTACTCGAATCTGTCGTAAAAAAAAAAAAAAACCTTGCAAACTGTTTTTGCTGCAATTTGGGAGGCAAGCATGGATTATCTTGGAGGCATGGGGACACTCCTGGGTTACTGGGGGAGGTAATTGGTGATGGCATCATTAGCAGGCACTGATCCTGTCCTGCGCGCTGCGATCGCAACTGTTTGGGGATGTCTTTAAATAAATTATGATGAATAAGAAATGATAAGGGTGCCAAATAGCTCTCCTGTGTCCTACGAGTGTCTTTCTGGCTACTATTATTACACTCACACTCTTCCCTGATTGCCTCATCAGCAAGCTACGTGTGGGTAATAGCTTCATTTTGCGCACGAGCATTTTTTTGCCTTAATCAGCGATGTGCCTGTGGCTTCCTGGCTGCAGATGCAACATGAGAAGACAAAGCACATAATTCCTTGAACCTGGTCTGAGTGGGTGTGTGCCTGCTGACATGCAAAGGTACGCACCTCCGCTAAACTGTGGCGGCTTCAAGCAATTCGCTGCTTTTCCATGCTATTAGTAATGCACCTTATTTTCTCTGTTTATCTTTGGCCCCGTCTACATGGAACTTTTTTCTTTCTCTAATGTCCCTCTATTGTCCCTCTATTGCAGCAGACTTTAAAAATGCAGTTCATGAGGTTCAGTAAAACACACATTTAAAACACACCTTCCGTCCCCATGGAAGCATGTTTTCTTTGCCTGTACCTTTTTCTCCCCGTCCCCTCTCCTGTTGATAGGGTGGCAGTGGGAATGGGGATGTACTGCGCTCTGAACGGCCCCAACCAGGAAGACCACCCCCAACAAGTCCAAAAGAAAAATAGCCATGGGTATTCAAAAGTTCTGCCTTCAAAGGCAGAGCCAGGCTGCAGCCAGTGCTCGGGCAGAAGCAATTCATTGGGCTATTCACAAGATCTCCAGCTGCTGAAATGCCTCCCTGCCAGCAAAGGCAGCAGCTGCAGTCAGTGATCGAGCGCTCATTCACTCTCAACATTTTCACTTACAGACAGAAGCAATTCATTACAATGTATCTTATGTGACTGGAATGCCTGCCTACTGTTTTCATAGATCTTGAATGCTGGCTGTGGATGAAAGGCAAAAAAAAGAGAGTGAGAGAGAGAGATGATCTCTCTGGATGGCAATCCCCGCCCCTGCCCACCCAATACCTCTTTTGCCACAGAGCATCTACATGCTTCATGTTGCTAGAAAAACCCACAACTACCAAAAAGTGTGTTGGTAGTCTTGTGTAAAGCGGGGTCTTTCGTCCACTGGAAGCCCGGAGAAAAGCTCTGCATGCAGACGCTCCAGGGCAAAATAAGCTTTTTAACGGGCTTTTAAAGGGCTTTTTATTGCATGATAACTGGATGTTTGGTGTGTGTTGTGTTTGTGGAGGTGCAACCGGGAGGTGTTTCCCTGTCATTGCTGCAGTGGGCAGGACAGGGTATGGTGACATCAACCTGGCTTCCTATAAGGGGAGAGGTGGTGGAGAGAAAAAGGTGCGGTTAAACAATGCAGGGGTTAACCTCAGTTTTCATGGGGACAGGTACATTTGACTTGGAACTGCTCTCTCCTCGATCGCATGGGGATGGGTTGATTTAAACTACAACGAATATTGGAAATGACCTTATTCAAACCCAAAGTACACAAACTTCATGGGGACATGCCCTTAGTATCTGTGGCACCAAATATCTAACAGAAATGTTCCCTAACTTACTTACTCATGTAGGTAGAAACCATCCCTTCAGGACAAAGAGCACAACTGGAGCAGCAAACGTGTCTCCCTGACTGAAGAATCCGGTGGTATCCAGGGTAGCAGATCTCAGCACAAGTGGAGTGTGGGTGATTCTACCAATCATCATGTTAGATGGACAATTGTTATTTCCTTCTCCCTTATATTTCTTCTTTATTTTATTTATTATATGTATTTTAACCCTCCCCATACTCAAAGGTCTCAGGGTGGGTAACAACATTTAAAATCAGATTAAAACATTCAAAATACATTAAAACAACAACAGTATATATTAAAACACTAACAGTGTCTGTAAAGTGGGAAGAGACAGTATATTCCCACTGAGCCAAAGGCCAGGGCAAAGAGGTCTGTCTTCAGCACCTCCTTAAACATTTACAGTGAAGGAGCCTGATGCACCTCAATGGGGAAACTATTCCATAGCTGGGGGGCCATCATTAAGAAGGCCCTCTCCTGGATGCCCACCCTTTTTACTACTGAGGCTAGCTGGCTAGCTGCTGCACCTGGACATTTGCTGACCGTGCCCCACCCTCCCTGAAAGAATAAAAACTATGGCTGGAGGTAAAAGAGGAACTGGCTAGCTGCTGCACTGAGCTCCCTTCTACTTTCCCCCCACAGTCTTGGGTGATTTTACAATATAAGCAGGGAGACAAGTTTGTAATGTGTGAAATCTTATTTATATTTTATGAGTAATTTTATAATGACTCATTTTGCACTGCATTTTTTCTGTTTGTTGTAAACTGCCCTGAGCTTTTTTTTCATTTTTCTTTTTGAAGGGCAGTATAAAAAAAAAATTGAAATGGACTGGGGCCTATGGTCAGCTGTTCTGGACTCGACTTGGCCTCAGCTGCTTCAATTTGTTTGTGTATTTTGGCTTATTTTGCAATATTTTGTGTGATTTGCAGTTTTCATGATGTTTTGATTATTATTTTGCATTTAATATTTTCTGTTTGTTGTAAACTGCCTTGAGCAAAAATTGGAAGTGGAAATGGAAATGAGGGTGGTAGGACAACAAGGAGGGCCTCCCCTCCAGATCTTAAGGCATGGGCAGGTTCATAGGGAACATAAGAACATAAGAGAGGCCCTGCTGGATACGGCCACAGCCTATCTAGTCCACCATCCCATTGCACACAGAGGCCCAGCAAATGCTCATGAGCATCGCAAGCAGAGACAAGACTGTATAACAATCATGTGCAATTAGGATTTCTCCCCAGAAGGTATAACAGAGATCAGCAAAGGAAGTAGACTTTGAATGTGGATTTTCAAACACTCATATTTACATGCTCAACTTTTGCAATACTTGCATTTGGACAGATGGTATAAACTATTAGCAAACTGTAATCTTCAGGTACACCGTCAATCGATGCCCTCCAAAATTTTGAACGATCACCATCATTGGAGCAATAAGAGGAACAGGAAATGCATTTGGGGCTCTGATCAGAATGGGGACCTTCCATTACTTACTTACTTGTCAGCTAAGTTATAAACCTAGAGAAAGGTTCTACAATATTATCTTGATGGGTTAATCTCTGTGCAACTCAAGACAAAATTATATACAAAATCATTATAAAATTATTTATTGTGCAAATATTTTATAATGTGATCTTTGCTGTTTACTCTAGCTAGAAAAATATGGGTAACATTTGCAAAGTCAATAGAAGTTAGTAATGTTTCACTGAGTGATCTCTGGAATTCTGTACGTATTTAAAATACAAACAGAATTAAATAGAACTTTAGTCCATGTCTGTGAATGTGGTAGACTAAACACTGAAGGTGAAGAGAGGGAATGAAGAGGGAGGAGTATCCCCATTTGTTTCCAATTTCTATACTACTTCCCAAAAGAATCTAGAAGAAATATCAGATGGGATAAGGGGAATAGAGCCATCCAGGGTGAATCCACACATGATAGTATAAGAAAACAGCAAATGTATCCTCCTTTATGACCAGTGGTGAATATAACCCTAAGCCCTGAGTATGAGGCCTCCATTAGACCACAACCTGCAGGTCTACTGTACACCAGCCAGTGCAGAACCTCCTTCAAAAACAGCTGCTAATTCACATAGGGACGCTTCCTTGAAATGAAGAATCCTTCTTACCCATTTGAATCTAGGACTCCAAACAATGTCATCCTCACTAATATGGAACTCTGTAACATCACAGGACCTGATCTTGATGCTTCCCACCTGGACTTCATGAATGGAATGATTTGAATAGAGGACCCAATTCATGATATCGTAGTGAGCACGGACGTCCTTTTTGGTATGGAAAAAGACTTCCTCCCCTGCACTGTTATTAAATCTAATGTCGTTCAGGAAAGAGTGCAGCTATGTAGAAAGAGGGAAAGGAATTCCTTGGTTATTCTAGTATTTTCATTCAATCAGGGAGACAAATGCTGAAAAGCAGTTTTGTGTCTCTTTCCTTCCACTTGCTGAAGGTAGAAATAAAGTGGTAACTGCTTTATTCTTGGATTAAGGTTCTTGGATGCTCCTCACAACATATCTTCCCAATCAGCTAGAAATATAACACAAAATAAACATAACTATTTGCAGATATGGAGTCCAGAAATCCAAAATATTAACCAGTAAAACCAAGCATGCTCCGTGGGTTCGTTCAATAAAATCTTTGTTGTCTCTAATGTTGCTCCTTTCTTTTTTAGTGTATGTTGACTCAACTGGTTGCATTGCAACCTATAAAGTGAGAGTATATGTCCTGGCCAGTGGTAAGCTTCAGTGAATTATTTGACCCCCATGAGTATAAAAAGGGGACAGAGAATACTGCTTAGGAAGTTTTCATTATTCAAAATATTGAGAAGTCTCTGTAGCTCCTGAAAGGAACCACTTAAAACATGAGTCTTGAAGCCTTTCTACTCTTTATTTGAGGTAGTCCAGAACTGTAGGTCATGATCAGGGAATCCATTCTACAAATGATACAGATGGTCAAGGATTCTAGATACCGTCAATAGAAGAGCTGTTGGCAGTTCGAATCAACCTTGTCAGGAACATGGCATGCACCCATCAATGGAGTGAGTTCCAAGGGCTTAGAATGAATGTTTCTGTCCTTGGAGTCCTGGCAGTGCTACTGAAATGGGTCCCCTGTAAACTAGAACACAAGAGATGTGCACCTTCTGCATGGCTTCAGTATCCAGATTGAGCCCTGCTAGGTATAACGTTGTTTCAGCTCTTGGACCTCCAGATCTGGACTATGTGTCATCTGGTACAAATTAGTAGAGAGGGAAGAGATAGTCTTTGACTACAATTGCTGATGTGGAATAGTAGGAAGTATGGAAAGGACTTGGTTGAATATATGAAAACACAATGGAAAGTTTTATGGCTTGTGAAATGCTCTGTAGGCACAGCTATGCACAGTTCTCCTGAAGTAACATGAACCACGGAAACAGCTTGAATGTTCTCATGAATGTGAATATTCACATGCATACATGTTTGCTCACCTCAGCAATTATTTCTCATGTTGTTAGAGTACACGTATTGTAACACAATGTAATTGGCCATGCCTTTTTAACAGTGTGGGTGTGTTTTCTTCCTTTTGTTTTTACCTAAAGTCAAATCTCCCAAAATGAATTTGAGCAACACACACAAATTCTTCAATCCAGATTGCCTGACTGTTATGTATTTTTCAGAAAATCTAACTTTAGTTTAGATATTATGAATAAAAAATAGTCTGATCTCTTCATTCTGTACGTTGGTCAAAGTAGGATTAATGATGCATCTTATAGAAAATCTAATTACTACTTTCCTGAATACACTACCTGCCAGGGCTCAATGAAGTTATGTTTTCTTCTTGATATGTGAAGCGAATGCAGAGCTTGTGCGAGAGTATGGACAACATTGTAGACATTATAACTCTGCCCAGACATCCCCATTTCAACCACAGAGTCAGAGAGCCTCCCCAGCTTTTCCTCCTCAGTGCAATTTTCTCCAAGTATTCCATGAAAATTGGGAGCAGGCAGGGAACAATTCATTGCACATTGCCAGAAATCTTGGAGGAAACCAAGTGGCTGCTTGAAGGTACTTAGAGTGTGAAGAAAGTTTTGAAATCCAGGAACCACATTTCTGTGGAGGGTAAATGTCAGAATGCCATTCAAAAATTTTAAGGGAACCATCTTTTCAATGTCCTTTAGGGTATAATCCCATTGACTAATTATAATCCAAACCATGCTTTGGGTGACATTCTCATCTAGTTCGTCAAAACCTAGGACATTCTGAACAATATTGAAAAAGTGGGCATCTCCATAAATGATTGTTACATGGATTTCAGAGAAGTAGATCTCAGAATAGATCTGCTGTAACTTGTTAGTTAAGTCTGAAGTCTCCAATGAAGGCGTTTTCCCCACAAATGCCATACAAATGTTATTGTCGTTCAACAGAGGTAAGAGGTGAGGCAGAACATTATTTTCATCAGGATCATCTTCTACCAGAAGAAGTCCAATCCAGGTCCAGTTGAAATGCTTAAGGAGGTGAACAACTCCAAGACACAGAGAATATTCACTTGGCACCATGTGATAGAAATAGGGGAATTGGACTTTGTCACTTAGTTGCTGGTTGAAGAACTGATAACCTATCTAACAGGAGAAAGGAAATTCTGTCAAGTTATTCAAATGAGAATAAACATTTAACCAAGACAATTTGCTTGTCCTTTCGCCTCAGAAACATTGATAAGAACATAAGAACATAAGATATTAGAGAAGGTAGATACATTTTCACTTCTCTTTGGTGATTTTCTCTCCACTTAGTTTCTGTTGGGAAAAAATCATATAGGACTGAGACCTTAAGGTGTCTCAAGAAACCCATTAAAAGAGGCCTCACATGAATGGGCATTAAGAATGAAGAGATCCTAAATCAGTAAGCAGGGCTTTCCGGACACACCGATGACACCCAAGTGCAGATAAGTGCAGAAAGACCCTAGGTTTGTATAGCAAGAGGAAAAACAAATATTAAGGGTAATTTTTTTGCTTTGTACAAATAAGGAAGAAAGGTTTGGTTTACCCTTCTTGAAACAAAGGAAAGATAATGCTGAGAAAGAAAGGATTGTTGCAAATGGAAAGGCATGACTACAAAATTGGGTAGCATGGTTGTTTATAGTACAATAAAGTCAAAGTGAATGGGGATGTTTTTTTTAAATAAAACTATGTAACTAGATATAAATTTAAATTTAGGGGGAATTGGAACTTTGCCTCTCATTCCTGGGAAAGAAAACAGTAGAATGCTAGAGCATTCTTGTCCACAATTTGTATGGCACCCTGATGTTGGCCATCACAGACCCCCCTGTATGCCTCCCCCCCCCTGCCCATACCTCTTCCAGTCAGAAGAGGTGCAAAGGGGAGTCTGCCGGGTTGTCACATCCTGGCAACTAATATAGGTGTGGAGAAGCTGGAATTGCTTCATGCCTATACTGTCGTGGGGATGCTATTGGACATGTGGAGCTGTTTATCCAAACTATATCAGGCAGAGCAACTCTGTGGTTTGACCAGTGAGCCGTGAAACCAGTTTGCATTGAAGTTTCTTCCGAGAACTTCCTATATCTCATCCTCTTTCCATGCCTGGGCTCTAGAGTCTACTTGTCCCCACTCCCTTAACCCCAAGTCATCCTTTTCTGCTCTTTCCTTACTAGTATACCTGGGGAACCTTGAGTGCACTGAGAATATTGGCCATATGAATAGACTGTTGAGAAGAGAGACCATCCAGGATGCCGAATGGCACTTTACAACGCTTGCAGTTTGGGAGACGTCTTGATCCCAGGAACAGAATGTCCAGAATGTTCCAATGTTCAATGTCCCATTGAGTATTCCCTGAAGTACAGACCTTGCCATAGACCTTAAATCCTAGAGTGGTGTTGGGTAAAAGTCTATCCTTCTCATTGACTTCTTGCATGGCAAATCCCAATGCCAGGACATGCTGGAAGTTTCTAAGTGGCCTACAAACAGAATGTTAAAAGAAAACAACCAGGCTACGATTAGTTACTAAAATGCGTGAAAATGTTATACTTGTGGAAACACAAACACACACTCAATGTTTTGCAGCAACAAGACATTACAACCTCTGAAAAGGAATTTCCCATTGCAGGAGACCTATGCAGTCACTAACTCATTGCAAGACTCAAATGCCCCATCATGCTTCATGGACTGAAGGATTCTAAAGAAGTTTTAAAATAAGATTCCCATTTTCCATAAACTGCCCCTTGAGGTGCGTCAGGCTGACTCACTGATACGTTCAGGAGGGCGGTGAAGAATCACCACGTTGCCCTGTCCTTCAGTTAAATGAGGACACACTCTCCTTTCCCACTTACAGACACTATTGTTTTAATATATGCCTTTTAAATATATTTTAAAATATGCTGTTTTAATATATTTGATTTTAAATATTGTTACCTGCTCTGAGTCCTTCGGGTGTAGGTCAGGAGAGAAATATGTAAAAAATAGGACATACATATATAGCAAGGAATTACGTATGGCATTATTTTAGTTTCTTTGATTTAATTTTGATAATGGTTCTCTAACATACCTTAGAGATAAAAAGTGTCCAAGGATAGGTTCATCGTTGGCAGGATTGTAGGAGTTATTGAGGTCCATTCTTTTGGGGCTACAGAATGTGCCATTTGATGTCTTGCTGAAGGTTGGTGGTAGCATCAGAAGCAGAAATAACAACAAAACCAGCTTCACACTACTATCCCACTTCCACTGGCAGGCCTGCACTGACATCAACAGGACTAACATCTGCACCAATGTGAACATAAACCAACAGTAATCAGCTTGAAATCCCATAAATCTGAGACACTTTAATCAATGTTCCACTTACAGTCTTCAAAGTCATTAAAGGCATGAAGTATAGCAGCTCTATTGGCAGATTTGATGGAGCATTTTCTATGCAAGTATTTATAGATAATATTATAAATTACACAAGGCACTCAGTGATGATGTTTGCTCTTAAGTACAATGAAATTTACATTATCAAGGCAATCCTTTTGCAGATAATCACTCGGTTTCTTCATATAGGCAGGTAAACATGTTTACATAAAACCTACTCTCTTATTTCGTCATGCTGAAGAATCCAAAACGCTAGTGAGATAAGAATTCTCCTTGGGAAGTAATTGGTAGAATGGTTCCTTTACCCCATGGGCAAAATGGGCATTAACCTCCTAAATTCAGCACCTCAGGAGGTTGCCGCGTCCCTCCCAGTCAGTTCTGGTACAGTCTGCCTAACCTATTATCTTTGGTGAGGTCAACTTTTATTCAAGGTTGATTAGAAATGTCTCACTCGTTATTAGCTCTAGTTATTTGAAACCTTTTCATCACACCTTTAATTATCTGGTCCTCTTCTCCGAAACCCCAAAGGATCCCAACAACCACATTTGGGCTTTAGGCACTAACTGAAAACTCAACTTTTTATCCAGTTCTTTTCAGAGTCAATAGGTGTGTTTTTCATTTCCCCCTCTACTATGATTTTAGTTGTTTTTGTCAAATGTGTTGTTTGAATCACTTTAATGTTCTGTTTTAAAATGGACAGAGGTAACCAGGGAGGAGGCCCTCACGTGTCATAATAAATTAAATCCTGTCGAATTGATTTTATCAGTAATATTATTAGGACACCAATAAAATTCCCTGAGAAACAGTATGGCATATGGTAGCTGCTTTGAAATTTTATGATTTTTTTAAAAAAATATTTACCTGCTTCCTAACAACGGGATGGAAATTTCAACAAAAATAATAACAAAACAAACAAACAGCCTATTGCCTCAGATCAGGTTGTGAATTTCATAGAGGCCCTTCATTCCCCACATTAGTTTTGGGATCTCCAGAGGAATTTTTGCCCTGCTGTCCCCTTTGCTGTCCTCCAGTGTTAACCATGACAAACCTCTGAACCAAACTTAGAACCATTGTTCAGGATGAGTGTATCATGAAAGTTTTAACTGATCTGAGCCATGAAGAGCTTTTGGGCATGTTTCTTACTTCCACTGCAGATTTTCTTTCACTGATTACTCATCTGGTGTTATGGAAAGTTACTCAGCACCACAACGCTCCCATTGTCAAAGGCAACAACAGTAGCATCACATATCTCATGCTTGTTTCCCTACTCTTCTACCTCTTGTCTCCCTCTGTATTAATTGGACACCTTGGGGCAGTTTCCTGCTTTCTGTGGCAAGGGACATTTGAAATATGATTCTGGAGTTGAACAGAATGTGGAAAAAATAGGCCTTGGCTGAATACCACCCACCATGGATGAGGGGGTATTCATATCTGTGCACAGATATTCTATTGAATATCCGTGGGTGGAGCGAATAAACCCTCCCTCCTCCCTCCATTCCCACCCCTCCCCCACACCGCCCTGCCACTACCGCCTTTGCCGCCACCCCTTCTTCCAGGAACTGCAAACACAGATTTCCTGACACACAGTTGGAGGTGGGCACGTGAAGAGGAGAAGGAGGAAAGGGGCACTGGGATTGGAGGTGGGCAGGTGAAGAGGAGAGGGGTCACCCAGACAACATCAAGGCCAGGAGCTCCAATTGCGTGACATAATTTATGTTGCCATGGCTCATGATGGCGAGCCTGGCACCCCTTTCCTCCTTTTCCTCTTTGCCCGCTCACCTTTGATCGCATGTCAGGATGGATTTTAGTGCCTTTGGGCACCGTCCTGGCACTAAAATCTGGTGAGTGGGTGAAGAGCAACGACAGCGGAGTGGCGGTGGCAGCAGCTCCTGTCCTCTCATTTGAGAAAAACCACCACGCCGCACCGTCCGCTGATGCTCTGATTTGCACTTGCGGGTCTGGTGTGGAAACAGCCTGATGCGTGCTTGGTGCTGTTCCCGGCAGGAAACTCAAGCCCACACCAGAACCTGGATTACTCTGGACCAGAGTAGTCCGACTTCACAGTGGGTGGGAACACAGCCTTATAGAATTTCAGCTGTGTTTCCCTGATATAGATCCTGTATGACCTTAAAAATTCTGTCTCCAAAATTCATGGCTTTTAATATTTTTTGCAAACATGGGTGAGATAGTGAATCAAATGCCTTTCCTATATCAAGTGAAATCAAAGCAACTGATTTTTAAATTTTTAATCATTTATTTATTTACTTTTGGTATGGAATATTACAAGCAAAACATTCCTAATACGGTCTGTCATATAGGGTCCTGAAAACCCTGCCTGATCTTGATCCACCTCTCTCTCTCACTCTGTTAACCAGAAAGCCTTGTTGGCTTTAACCTCTGGTCAATAAATATAGACTTTAAAAAATTCTGTACTAAATTTTGAAATGACCAAAGAGTAGAGGGAAGTCTTTCCCTGCGCTGAATGGCAACTGGTCAAACTCTAAAGACAACTTGAATAGTTAACTCCCTGTCCTGTTTCTCCAAAAGGGAAAACTGAAACTGTGTCCCATTCCATACAACAGGCCAAAAATTTATTTCATCATTTGCATGTGATGCTGTTCATAGTCACCTACTGAGTACACAATCTATTATACTCAGTGAGGTCAATAGAAGATGAAGATAATAGCCATTCCCAAAATGCTTAGCTTTTCATTCCTGACCATATTATCAGCTCATCTTCCTTCATCTTTGGACATTCTATTTCCTTGATATCTGCTCTTTCGTGTTCAGCTCAGGCTTCAATATAATAATGTACCATTTGGGAAGAAAAATGCAACTCAGCAAACTACCACTAGAAGCCAAGATGGAGAAGACTTCTACAGCCACCATGAATTTCCCCTTAGTGCTCAAGTAGGTGGGAACAAAAGACACCCAAACGCTGCAGAAGATCAACATGCTGAAGGTGATCAGCTTGGCTTCATTGAAAGTACCGGGCAATTTTCGGGCAAAAAAAGCCACAGAGAAGCTGACAAAAGCCAAGAAGCCCATGTAGCCCAATACAAGGTAGAACATGGAATTTGAGCCTTCATTGCATTGAACAATGATCTCATTCACCTGGGAGTTCATGTCCAACTCAACAAATGGGGGAAAGGTGGCTAACCAGAAAACACAGATGCTAGTTTGAATAATAGAACAGAAAATGATGACCGAAGTTGCCATCCTCTTCCCCACCCACTTCTTGACACCGTTTCCAGGCTTGGTCATCATGAAGACCAAAACCACCATGATGGTTTTAGCCAGTACACAAGAAATAGCGAGAGAGAAGATGATGCCAAACAAGGTTTGCCTCAAAATGCAGGTCACTATTCCAGGCCTGCCTATGAATTGGAATGAGCAGAGAAAGCAAAGCAGGAGGGAACAGAGCAACATCCATGTAATGTTCCTATTGTTGGCTTTGACAATAGGAGTATTCCGGTGCCAGTGGAAGGTCACCAACACTATCCCGGTGATCACGGAAAGCAGAAGAGCTAGAGAGGCCAAAACTGCTCCTATCGGCTCCTCATAAGACAAGTAACTTATTCTTTTGGGGAAGCAGCTGTCCTGGTCCTCATTTGCATATTGATCTTCTGAGCAAGATCTGCACTGCTTGGCATCTGAAAGAGGCAAATTGTCCATATTTGTACTCTGTGGTATCATTTTATTAATCTGTGACGGTCAAAAGGTCATGATGTAGGTCAAATCATTCCCATGTTTATTAGATTATTTCTATGACTTTGAACATACAGATGCAGTGCTTTTTCTATGTGTCTTGTCAATGTTTTCTACTTCTAAGCTGTGCTCCAATAGGATAGAAAAGCAGGATAAAAGTGATGAATAGTTCCAGTATTTATCAATCCCAGTATAGAGCAGTGCTTATGAATGTGTTCCTATTGTATACACATAGGGCCTTTCCGCACAGGCTCTAAAAACGCATTTATAGCGAGATGCGGGAAGGATTAGGACGTGGCATTCGCACAGAGATTCTGTGCTTGCTATCAGGGAAAAGTGATGCTAATTGTCATAACAACGGAGATTGTTTCTCAGCAAGCACAGAATCTCTGTCCCCCTCTGAGGTGAAAGACAGAGAGAGATCATCACTGGTCTGCTTGTGTGCTAAAACAGCTGCTGTTACATGAATGGAGGGAGCTGGATCTGACAGCTGAAAGGCTGGCTGATGGGCTGCAGGGAGTGAGCTGCTTTTAGTTATGCTTGTAACTAATATCCATGCTCCCAGGATAATCTGCAGTTGCCCCCTAAGTCAGATGTATACTGTTTGAAAGGGGGGGGGGTTCTGCCATGGATTTTCCTCCTTTGCGCCTCATGTAGCCTAGAGTAGAGCTGGTCATGGGGTCACTTTGAGGCAAAACAAGCTTAACATTGGAGTATTTTCAGCATGGGGATGCACAGTAGGAGGGTTTTCTTCAATGTAATTAAAAAGGCTTATGATTTAAACCCTTTGATTCTTCTCTCTACTCAAATTGTCATGTAGCCTGGAGTAGAGCTGGTCATGGGGTCACTCTGAGGCAAAACAAGCGTAACATTGGAGAGTTTTCTTCAATGTAATTAAAAAGGCTTATGATTTAAACCTTTTGATTCTTCTCTGTACTCAAATTGTCGGCTGGATTCATTTACTCACCCCACAGGGTTGAAATACATCCTGGGGGGCACTGAACACAGTCATAGCAACACATTTGCTTCCCCTCCTGGATTGACATGCTCTGTCCAGGATGGCAGCTCTCAACACAGGTGGAACTGGGCACTTCCTGGTGGAACCAAAAAGATGAGATTAAAAAAATACATAATTTCAACTAATTAAAAAAATCTCCTGTCTTGAATCTTTAAGAACAGTCTTTTTCTTTAGTGGAAGATACCTAGAGGACATGCCCTTCTGCCTGAGGCTTACCCTTCTGCCTCTTGTTACAACATCTAAAAATTCAGTTCAGAACAGACAGCGGGAAAATTGACCTCCCAGTAAAAGGGAATCTGAGGGGGATGTTGAGACTGTGACTGACTACACTTTTCTCTGTCATGTCCATAGTATGGGACCAAAATCAGTAGCAACAAATCTATTTATACATATACGGAATAAGATTCAAACCTGGTTAAACTTGGGACTCCACGCAATGATGCCACCATTAATGGTGAAACCTTTCTCAGCAGGAACCTGGGTGCCCAACCTTCCAATGACTCTTCTCTGAAAGGATTCATTGGGAAATGTGATCAGGTTGATGATGTCATATTCACTTGCCACATCCCCATTATCATCAAAGAATATTTCTTCACCAACGCTGTTGTTGAATTGAAGATTTCGTAGAAAACAATGAAGCTAAGGAAGGAGGTGCATTGCAAATTGAATCAATACCAGCAAGCTGTTCAATACCATCTCTGTGTTCATGGCATTAGCATGACTAGTAATCAGTAGATCATGATAATAATTCTGTTTGTCTTCCTGTTGCTCTGTGGGATAGGTTGGCCAAGGGGGAAAGAACACATATAGAAAACATGAGGGCTCTCATTCATGGGTGTTTTTGGAAATGCTGTTTAGAAGCAGGGTTATTCTCTTCTGCCTCTGCATCCCTTGGTCACAAACACCACAGTTTAGCTTGGGGACTAATGCATTTGCTCATCCTGTGCCCAGGCAGTTCACTGGCACAAAATAAACATAAGATAAGTCTGACAACAATATGTAGACCCACAGTATTTCGTTTTAGAGTCGAAATGTAGTCTTCATGGAACATTGGAACAGTACATTATGGCCTCATCCCCATTACAACCTTATGTCGGTTTCAAACTATTTTCAATCACCGCAGACCCCACGTCAGTTTGGCTTAACACGCTTTCCGCGTGTTAAATCACCCCAAAGCGTTGTAAATGTTAATCCTCATTTCAACAGGTCTCACACCGGTTCATGTGCTTGAAACGTTTTACATTTTTTACTGAGGGAACCGTTCCGTGTTAAGGGATGAGAGTTTCCCTCCCCCAATTGCTTGCTTCCAAAGCAAGCTGTAAAATCCACCCCTTAAAGCAGCAGCCCTAGTAGCAATCCAAGCACTTCACACCTGATAACAATCTTGCCATTTCGAAAGTTCTGACCTTTAAAAAAGGGAAAAGAAAGGAAGGCAGCTGCAGGTTTCGGGAGATGTGTTTTAAAGGCTGTGATGGTGACGGGCGAAGGGGGCTTGAGTTGCTGCTGCTGCTGCTGTGTGCCCTGAGCAATGAGGAGAGGAGGGGAAAGAATCACTGGCTGCCCACTGCCGTTTTTCTTCAAGGCAAGCAGCAGCCACCTAGCCACCCAGCTAGGCTCCGTGAAGGGGTCTGTTATGGGTGGCACGTTCACGCCAGGAGGAAGAGGACAGGGCAGCCCTGCAAAGCGGTTTTTTAAAAGTAGCCACTGGAGTCCCCCCTTGAATCACGTACGTCCTCAGAATCCGAATTGAACGCGATTCTGGCTGAAAGTAATGGGATCAGGCAAATTCGCGTTTGCATCCGGTTCTGTTATTTCAGTTTAGGGAAACTGGATTAAGCTTCTAATGGGGATGCGGCCTATATGTTATAAAATCCAACAGGTTATTTTACAAAAAACTGTTCACATTTGGCTTTAGGCTGGGACATATTCCAGAGTAAGGGCTGTGGCGACTCTCAGCCTCACGTCTGCAGCTGCAGGGGGACAGACTGTGTCTGTCCCGTTGACTGCAGCCTCCCTAGTACTCAATATCGGCTTTGAATCCATCATGCTTTCCTCTCTGCTGCACTTGTGAGATCCAAGCAGAGGTTTTCCTAATCCCCACTTGCTTCCTCTGATGCTACAGTTCCTCTCTCTTCCTTGCGACACTTTGGCTCCCTGTTACTCTCTTGGCTCGAATGACCAGAAGATCATGAATGCGAGGCATTTCCTTAGAACTGTAAAATGAACTTTATTGTTTAACAAGCACTCAAACAGTTTTGACTTTTAACTTTGTTTCTCTCTAGAAAGTAACTCTTTGAAATCAGTTTAACAGCAACGTGTCTTGCCTTGCTGGCTTTAACTCTTAGGCTCTGTACCAAGCTTCTGCACTGGACTAACTCCATCTGTTTCTCTCTCTACAATTTCTGACTGCCCATTCCTCCCTGACTCTATCTATCTATCTATCTATCTATCTATCTATCTATCTATCTATCTATCTATCTATCTATCTATCTATCTATCTATCTATCTATCTATCTATCTATCTATCTATCTATCTATCTCTATTTATTTATATCCTGCCCCATACCCGAACGTCTCTGGGCGGGTAGGTTGTGACACATACAGTACACACTGTGAGCTTGCCCCAGGTCCAAGGAACCTCTAGCAATCCACCCCCAGCCAGGCTGCTGGCAGAATTTCATTGGCTAGTGCAAAGGAGCCACCTTTCCCCTGCCCTCAGGGTTTGCAGTAAGGCCACGCCCCCTGTCAATTCCTAACCTGCAACAGGGCTGATGCCAAACAGATAGATACCTTACCTGTGTACATCAGGTGCCACAGGCTAGCTTCAGTAGGCCTCAAGTGAGGCTTCCCAGCCTGTATTGGCATGGAGACAACAGATCCCTGTCTATCTTGAGATATATCCCAAAATACAACCAAGTACAAAAAGGCCCATAGTCTCAACCAGAGAATTAGACTATTTAGCAAACCGTACTTAATCCCAACAATTTTAAACATAATAAAATCATGAATCTCCTTAAAGTTAGTGAATTGGTCCTACAGAGTTTCCAAACCATAACTGATAACTTTTTTATGAAATTATTCCACCAAAGATTTTCCCAGTTATCCTATATACTTCCAAGATATGAAATTTATCAGCAGACTACCACTGAAAGGTTATAGGTAACTGAGATGTACTTAACATAAATCTTACTAAATGCTTATTTTCCAAACTAAAGTTATTGCCAGATTTTTTCTAAAATGCCATCTCTATCATCAGTCATCACAAGGAACACTTTCCACAAGAAGCAATCACGACGACTGAACTGGAATTACCTGCCATGGATTAATTTCATGGATATTTCTTCTTAAATCTCCCTTCCTTGCTTTCAGTCTGTTTTGGAACGTACGCATGGAAGTGTGGAGAGCACGTGCGATGGCATGGACAGCATTATAGATATTGTAGCTCTGCCCAGACATCTCCATTTCAAATTTGGAAACGGGAAGGTCTCCAAGCCTCTCCTTCCCTGTGCAATTGACTCTTTTTCTTCTGTTATCATTCCTGGAAATCCCATTACAACTGAAGGCAAAGTTCCAGAACACTCTGAGAAAAAAGAAATTATGCAGGAAAGGATTTATGCTCTCAAGAAAATTTTGAAATTTTGGCAAAGCTTTTGAATGGAGGGTTAATAACAGTGACCCATTGAAGGTTCTCATGGGGAATTTGTAACTGTTGAGTACAGCAGTGAAATCCCATTCAGCTGTTATGATCCAAACTCGTTCTAGTGGAGACTTATTGCCAAATTCTATGGAGTGTAAAATATTTTGTAAACCATCCAGGGATTGATTGTCTCCATAGACAAGGGTAACATTCATCTTTCTCCAGTAGAGGTTTTGAGCTACTGGGACCAATTTCCTTCTAGAGACGTCATTTCTTTCAAATGCATTCACCAAAGGAATCACCTGTATCCAAGCAAGGCATATACTGTTCTCTAAGAGTCTTGGTTTCAGGATCTGAAGGAAACGTTCTCCTCGCTCATCATCAGAAACAACACAGCCAATCCAGGTCCATCCAAAGTGCTTGAGCAGCTGAACAATCCCAACATACTGAGCCTCTTCCTTTGGGACCATCCGGAAGAAGGAAGGAAAGCGGGTTTTGTCACTCAGTGCAGGATCAAAGGAGCCGTAACTTAGCTATGGGAAGAAAATAATAATATCAGGATTGGAAAAATTTCCTGCTATTAAATGTTAAGTTCGATTTATGCCATAGATCTGCTATCACATCATCATGGAAACCAACTGGATTCATATGGCCCAACAATGGATAGGATCTGCACCATGGTGGTTCCTGCCAGATCTAGGGATGAGGTTGGAAATGTGATATTTAAACACTTCTCCCTATCCATGGTAATGGAAATATCAAGGCTGGGGATCTTTTTCTTCAGCTTTGATGCATTTTCCAAGGATTGTTTTCAGAGACATGAGAAATGACCCAGAAATCATCCATTTTCTAAGGCTATCAGACCTGGAGGAAGTTCTTCAGCAGTGGGATTAAGATGGAAGAATGGGAGAAAGCAATATCATTATTATTTCTCCACTTCTGGGTTTAAAACACTCCTTACAGCACTTACAGTGGGATCATGCTTGATGTGTGCAGGGAGCTACAGTCCTCATGCCCCTTTGAACAACAGCATGGGGCCATTTGGATTCTGCCATGTGACTGGCCTTTGTGATGCTCTGGAATGAGCATCTTCAGCTACTTTAGACTGGATGGAACTATTTTGGTGGTTCACGTATCCCCAGATGTTGTCCCTTTGTCATCTCCTTTTTACAGCAGCACACATATTGAGGTATCCAAGATCAACCTGGTGCCCCCAGAGGGAGACTTCCTTAGGCACCTGCATTTCTTCTGCCACCCAAAACCAAGTCCTGAATTCCAAGTTCCATCTGCACGAGGCAAGGGAGATAGAGCATTTGCTCAGGGCTCCATTCTTCCCTTTTGCCATCGCTGCCTGCACAAGAATCATATATTGGTGCCCCCTCTGATCACTACAGTGCAGTTGGGAGGCCAACCAGCCTTAAGAGAATGCTGATAATGGGTAGTGAATATTCTCATAAGCGGGGGAAAGCCTTCTTTCAATGTGGATAAGCAGATCAAACCTGCCCCTATATTTGTCATTGACTGCACAAATACCTGAGGAATCTTGTAGATGTTTAAGATATGGGCCATCTGCATTGAGTTTTGGGATGTGAGACCTCCAATGACAGACATTACTTTTGCTTCATTGATGCAGTTGTAATTGAGAGGATCTCCTCGGCCTCCAAAAAGAAGGTTCAGAGTCATTAAAGATGGTCGTAATGAATTAAAAGAGTTGTCATAAACTCTGTAAGCCAGTGTGAAGTTGTGTAACAACTTTGAATTGCTGTTGATTTCACGAACGGCAAAAATGAAAGACAGGAGATGCTGGTAGTTTTTAGGAATCACACTGCAATGAGATTGGAAAATGGTATTAAAGGCTGATTTCAGAAATATAATTGTATTAAAGCCTGTATTATTATTTGCTCTTCTGAATCAGGACTTATGTTGTGTATTTGTTTATAGAAACTCTTTGGTCGCATTTCCAAGGCTCTTCCTGGTCTTTGCTTTGTAGAAAATGAACTCTGGATGCACTGAGGAAAACACTGCAACTTTTTTGGGTAGGGAATACGATAGGTCTAAGAAAGTACTGAGATGGTTCTATCATGTTTCTGATGAGGCTGCTGTTCTGTGTCCACCCCCTCACACCCCCTGAAGAGAATGCATGCCTGGAAGGACTTAGGTCAGATATGTAGCAAAAATACATATTGTGCTAGCAATATTCAAACTGCACAGCCACCATGCCAGCCCTGACAATAGCTCAGCAGCCAAAAACAGTGGTCTATTCTTTTCTTTTCCATCAGAGGTCACTTGGTAAACTCTTTACTCTTCTGGGTTTTTATTTGCTGACAACGTAAGTGAAAAGGCAGAGCAATAATATATAAGAACAAAGGCAGGACCTGCATGGGCAAAAACAACTGACAGCAACTTAAGGCTCACAGTTTCTGAACTCTGGAAAGCCTCTGTGGCTTGTGACTTAGGTCCAAGAACGTGGCCCTTTGGCAGAGCAAAATGATCCACTCTACAAGATTTTTGCTGCCACCTCTTCCAACGCCATGTGGATGGACTGCAGGAGCACAGATAAAGTATTTCTGTGGCCATTTTGTATTTGCTCCTTCATGATTTCAGGCAGAAAATTCAAAGCTAGGGAATCCTTCTTGGCTTTGATTTTTTCAAGGGTGGGAATTAGGAGCATCTATACAGCAATTTGAAACTTTTCGAGTTCTCAGGCATGTAAGATTTTCTCTGATATGGCAACTCTTCAGAAATCTAATGTTATGATGTCTCATATTTATAGATGAGTGTAGCACATTTTTCCCCATATAAATCCTGGTGAATGCACGCTTGTAGACAACCCAGAGTGGTAATGACCAATCTTCAACTCTACATTTTTACCCATCTGCTTAGAAAGAAAATCTAGCTCTTGCATAGTTTATCTCAAAATGAGCAAAGGCACAGAGAACATTTGAAGGCTCAGTGCCTCTGCCTAAAGACATAATTCCTTCATCATTATGTAACTGAGCAAAATGTCTGTCAAAAGATCAAACCAGGAAGAGATTGGGGACCAAGATGAAGTATAGTTTGAAGATATGCATCCTATAGAAGAAAGAGGAAGGAAGGAAGGAAAAGAAATAAAGAAAGAAAGGGACGGAGGGATGGAAGGAGGAAAGGAAAGGAAAACGTTCGGTGTGCAACAAGTCTAAACTTAATTTGGAAAAAAAATAAGTGCATTCTCTCATTATTTCCAAACAAATTCATATTCTAATTCTAATGTCATAACTAAAGTGTTTCATTGCAATCATGTTTATGTGGAATCCCACCTTTATTTCAGAAAGTACTGGGAGATAAATATCTTTTTATATAAGTTAATCAAAATATGCATAGTTTGGATGGTTGAGAAGAACTGAAGCAAGAGTGATACAGGACTGAGCCTGGACTATTCAGATGAATCAGTAAATACTTACACTGCCATTGCGCTATCTGGCCACTTTGTGAACTCTGGCATAAGTATGTTACCAAGGGTAAAGGAGAAAAAGCCACCAATGACACTTCCACTTGCAGGACCATTCAGTTCCCAAAGTTTTGGTTTCTGAGGATGGCACAGAGAGGACCTCAGGCTCTTAATAGATTCACCATGTGATAGGAACAAGAGCAACTTCAAAGTTATAACTAACACAGCTTTCTCAGAACTCCATGTGGACAAAATCATGGTTGAAAATTCAGGCTGAAAAGTGTTGAGTCAAATAATAAGCAAAATGAGGGCCTTATTTAAGGGACCATGTGGTGCAAAAATGAAAGGATCTCATCTTGAATTAACAGAACTGTGAGCGCTTTGAATAAACAGTAAGGTCTGGGAAGTAAGAGCTCATTAATTATAGCGTAGAATGTGCGTGCTTTTTAAAAAATGTTTTTGATATTTGTTTTGTTCCTTTGATGCCCTTTGGAGACTTCCTAAAGGTGCAAGGCAATTTTTAAAATTGCAGAGCAAGTCTGCACAAGAAGTCAACATTATAGGAATTGTTTTAGCTTTCAAACAACTCCAGTGAAAGCCAAACTTTATGAGTATCTGGCATGTGACCAGTCAGAGGAAATGAAACAGTAGATGGCTGGTTCCAGAGGGCATCCAGCCATGCCACCTCTACCTCAACTGTTTTCAGGCCATCTACAAAGAGTTAAAACTTTTCTATTATTAATGTCCTCCTAATAAATAATTCTGGTATTTTAGTGAGAAGACACTACATGAATTTACCATGAAGCATTTGCAGGAAATGAAGAGTGCTACAACCAACTTCTTCTTTCATGGAGCCAAGTGGCTTTGCAGCAGTGGCATTGTGTCCATATGCTGCCACTACACATGGGTGGGGATGTACATGAATATCCGTAACATTCGTCATCTGTACAAATTCATACGAATTCATGCAAACGTATACAAACTGAATTTTATGACAATCGTACATTAACATTCATACAAATACAAATGTCTTGTACCATTCGTGTGGATAGTGCAGGCATTCATTAAACTGGGGAGGTGGGAAAGCGGCTGCATAGGACCCAGACCCATCCACAAAACATATTTTTGTAGGATCACTCATAACAAGGGTCTCAAGGTGCTGCTATGAATCCATGAGTTTGCATTTTCCTGTAGATGTAGTAGCGCCATATATATGTAACATTCTCCTCCTTGATGGATGCTATATATGTGCAAGGGATACACTTAGAATTATACCTGACCATGTGTCTCCCAAGGGAGTCATCCACTAGCCATTAGGAGATGCCATTTTCATCATTGCAAACAGTTTGGGGTGTGCTGGCAACTGCATGGTGGTCAGCCTAAAGGGCTTCACTATTGGGAGGGTACATAATAACCAATCTGCACTGATTCCTAGAGACCTGAGAGCAACTGGGGCCAACCTTATGATCTGAAGGGCAGCTTGATTTCTTCTACATCAGGGATTCCCAGAAAAATACAAACCACAAAGTCTATGAACTCCCCAAACCCTCTCTCTCTCTGAGTCATGGTAAAACCAGAAGACACTGCCAGGCAATGCTGCGCTCTATGTCTTATGGCAAATGTGATCATTGGTAGTGCCTCTCTGTCACTAATGATGCTTTCATAGATGCTACATGTCACACTGAAAGCAAAGAGTCCAACCAAGAGCAACTGCACAAAAGGAAGAAGGAGATATGGTGCCATATCATGAAACAGAACAAAGCTTGAGTTCATTCTGCCTTTCTCCTTTGCCTATGTTCAAGTTCTGCGTCAGCTAATATGATGCTTACTGTGACCAATAGACGAGGTTATATGCATTTCTTCTTTCTGAGCACATTATCTGCTCATCCTCCTGTTAAAGCAAGATCTGACACAGTATTTCCTTCATCAAGATGTAAGATTTATTAAAGCGCTTTACATGACCAGTCATGGAAGGAGTCCTGGGTACTCCTTAACATACAAGAGATATGTCCCACTTATATAGCCAAAAATTAATGCCCCCTCCGGATAGTAACAGTACATCAGATATAGGTAAAAGATTAATAATGACGCAGAAACGTTAATTTGGTATACATTTAAAATAACTCAAGAGGCATAAAGAAACTGGGAAAGGAGAAGGAAAAGTTCCCCTTTTCCTTCAGACAACTTAACCGCAAATGTCTGTTTCCTGTTATGTACTTCTACTCTGGACAAGCATTGTTACAAACATATAAATCACATCCTATTATGCACCCAACTATATAGGGTAAAGGTTAAAGTATAATTTCCATGACACTCCTTAATATTTAGATATTCTATTTCCTGGATATCTGCTCTCTCGTGTTCAGCTCAGGCTTCAATATAATAATGTAGCATTTGGGAAGAAAAATACAACCCAACAAACCACCACTAGAAGCCAAGATGGAGAAGACTTCTACAGCCACCATGAATTTCCCTTTGGTGCTCAAGTAGGTGGGAACAAAAGACACCCAAACACTGCAGAAGACCAACATGCTGAAGGTGATCAGCTTGGCTTCATTGAAAGTATCGGGCAACTTTCGGGCAAAGAAAGCTACAGAGAAGCTAACAAAAGCCAAGAAGCCCATGTAGCCCAAGACAAGGTAGAACATGGAATTTGAGCCTTCATTGCATTGGACTGTGATCTCACTGACCTGGGAATTCATGTCCAACTCAACAAAGGGAGGAGAAGTGGCCAACCAGAAAGTGCAGATGGCAGTTTGAATGAGAGAACAGAAAATGATAACAGAAATGGCCATCCTCTTCCCCACCCATTTCTTGACACTGTTTCCAGGCTTGGCCATCATGAAGACCAAAACCACCATAATGGTTTTAGCCAAAACACAAGAAATAGCGAGAGAGAAGATGATGCCAAACAAGGTTTGCCTCAAAATACAGGTCACTATTCCAGGCCTGCCTATGAATTGGAATGAGCAGAGAAAGCAAAGCAGGAGGGAACAGAGCAACATCCATGTAATGTTCCTATTGTTGGCTTTGACAATAGGAGTATTCCGGTGCCAGTGGAAGGTCCACAACACTATCCCAGTGATCACGGAAAGCAGAAGAGCTAGAGAGGACAGAACTGCTCCTATCGGCTCCTCATAAGACAAGTAACTTATTCTTCTGGGGAAGCAGCTGTCCTGGTCCTCATTTGCATATTGATCTTCTGAGCAAGATCTGCACTGCTTGGCATCTGAAAGAAGCAAATTCTCTATATTAACAGACAACCATCTCTTTAGATTAACCCAGAAAGCATGTTGGTCAATGATGAATGTCGCAACAATTTTTTAAAGGAAATATTCACAGACTTTTCCCTAAATTGGACCATAATTACCATAATTCATGATTTGCCAAAGCATCTGCTCATATTTATTCACTTAAGTGATTATAATGGCTTCTAACATATAGACCCATCACTATTTCCATGTGTGTTTTGCAAGGAGTTTGGCATCAGCTACCCCTAAGAGATAATATGGAATTTTTAAAATAAATAATCCTACTCTTAAATGAAGTGCAGCCTGATTGAATTGGATAGAAGCAGGGCATTAACAATATTTATCTTAATGAATTCATTAATGTAACACAAGCCATATATTCACCATCTGCCATTTTGCTTCAGTGTAATTTGAAATACCGAAATATTAGACCTTCAGTTTCTTCTCCCTACCCCACAAGGTTGAGATTCTTCCTGGGGGGCACTGAAGACAGTCGTAGCAGCACACCTGCTTCCCCTGCTGGACTAACATGCTCTGTCCAGGGTGGCAACTCTCAACACAGGTGGAACTGGGCACATCCTGATGGAACCAGAAAGTTATAAGGGGGAGGAAATAAATTGAATAAGGAAAAAACAGAGCATAATTTCAGTAGATCCTGCTCAGATTACAATTCACTGTTTTTAAACTAGAGGAACAAGGCCCTTTTCTGCACTTACCTCACTTTGATATGGATCAGTGGATCTGGAATAACCAGACCAACTGATCCAGATCTTGGTGAAGAATGGTCCAAATCAGAACCATCTGTTGGTGAATGAATAGCCAGATTACCATGATAATGTCAGGGGGTAGTGGTGTGTCAGGTACCCCCGTTGGTAATAAATCTTCGCAGAGTTGCACGTCCGTGCTGGAAAATACAAGCGTCTCTCTCTAGGCTTGCTGGCTGTCAGCTTCCTCGGAGCTGTCCAATATTTCAGCAGGCCCCTCCTTTCTGTGCCCACAGCCAAAGCAAACAGACTGAGACCGATTTCTCCGTAGAGGCTTTGTTTATTCGTAGCAGTTACATCTTAGCAGTTGCATCTCTCTCCCTCTCGAGCAATCAATCAACAACACAATAACCAGCAGTGTACAGGCACCTTTATACCTTTTCCTTATCAGAGTTAGTGACTCATTTCCCTTGTGATGCACAAGCCTGTGTTGCAAGTGTTACACAATCTTACTCAATTCTTGCCCAATCCAACCTTGAGCACAGTCTGGTGATAGTTAGCACTCTGTGTCTCTTAGTTACCTTTCTGCACACATCTCTACATTTTCTTTATATGGGCTTTCCAGCCTAACAGATAAATGTTGAATTGGCATCTGGTGGAGAAACAGCTGCACAGCCATCGTCACACAGCTGACTTCCCTTCACCTCAGAGCACCTGAAGGATAGTCTGGATCTCTCCTCCCAGTAGCGGTCCAGCCACTGCTGATCGGCCTGTGGACTGCTCTTCAATTGTGCACAGCTGAGTCATTCCTGGGAGGACTGAGGCAACTCTGGCTGAGCTGCAATAGTGGCTTGCTGCAGATTGAGCACTCGTGCAAGTGGCCTGGATTGCTCCACAAGGGAAGTGATGAAAACCAACAGCAACAAATCCATTTATATATACAGATTGGGCTGAGGAGAAATAGTGGGATTCAAACCTGATTGGGACTCCACACAATGGCAGTTTTGTTAATGGTGAAACCTTTTCCAGCAGGATCCTGGACGCCCACCCTTCCAACAAATCTCCTTTGTAAGGATCCATTGGGAAATGTGATCAAATTGATGATGTCATAATCAGTTGCCAAGTTCCCGTTCTCATCAAAAGATATTTCTTCACCAGCACTGTTGTTAAAATGAAGATTTCTTAAAAACCAATGAAACTATCAAAAAGGGAAGCATATTAGGCATTACCAAGTGAATCAAATATCCACAAATTCTCTAACTCTTTCTTCACTAATGTGTTGATCTGGATCAGCAACCTCTGATCCTAATCTTGAGCCTCTTCATCTTCATGTTAACCAAGATCAAGGAGGCCCTTGATCCATATGCATGAGATGGTCCCTGGTCACACAAGTCTAAGACAGGACAGCCTATTCATTAATTCTAATTGAGGTCATACCAGCTGTGTTCACACTTGGATAATTATAGGTCATCCTCAAACTTGGGCTGCATTGCTCACACCTTTCTCCTCGATCAACCTGAGCCTTCTCCATGGAACACTTGTTTCTCCACACCTTTTGCTGCATCATATCTATCTCCTTTCTTATTGTGCACCACAGCTAGTTTATATTTAGTCAACATCTGGGTGGGCAGAGGGCACTTGTAGACTGTAAGTGCCTCCTGCAAGTGCAGATGAACTTTCCCAGATGTTGACTAATTATAAACTATTAGGCCAAATGTGAATTAGCCACTGGATCAAGAGGTCTCTGATCCTAACCTGGGCCCTCCTCATTCACATGTTAATCCAGATCAAAAGAGGCACTGCCCCTTGATCCATCTTGAATGAGATGGAGTCAGAGTCAGAGGCCCTTGATCCGGATATGTAGTAAACCTAATATATGGAGTCTACATTCAGGCTAAGGAATGTAATCTGGATCGCATAGGCCATAGCCCATCACCAAAAATCACTATGCCGCACACACACGAATATTGAAATTAGGAACTCTCACTCCTAGCCATTGGGTGTGGGGAGCAGCTGTGAAGCTTGCACAAGCTTTGCAGCCTCTCGAGGGTTGATCCAAATTAGTGCAGAAGGGGCTGATCCAATCCTAAAGGTGTTTCCGCGCATGCCCTTAAATGCCCATTAAGCACACATATGGGAAACTGCGTCCGCACAGCAGCACCCATTAAGGACGGAATGGGTAGACCACATCTGCACAGCGGTACCCATTAGAGACAGATAGCGGAAGCTGCTTCTGCACCTATCTGTTTCTAATGTGTGCTTAATGGGGTCTAACGGAAGACTACCTAAAAGGTCCTCGCAGCCAGAATCGGGCAAGAGTGAAGAGATAAGGAGGGGATCGCACACACACTCCCCCCCCCCCGAGTGGACTAGGGTGGGTTTCGGGGAAGCTCTCCCTGGCTCCAGAAGTGGCAATCTGCCACTTCTAGGGCAAGGGTGAGCCGCGAAATAGGAGTCCCCCGGCTCACCATGCTCAGCTCCAGCGGAGCCAATCATGGTGGGCCGGGGGAGGGCCTCCAGAGCATGGATTTGAGGTGGGTACTGAGTCATTCTTGGGAGGACTGAGGCAACTCTGGATGACCTGCAATAGTCAACATGCTTTAAAAAAAAAAAGTCCAACCTGGATAGCTTCAAGAATAGGTTAGACCAATTCATAGAGAACTGATACCTAGATAACACCCTCAGGTTGAAGACAGAGGCAGAATAAAGCTAAAGGCCATTTCCAGGGAGCTGAGAGAGGTTTTGCCTTTGTCTTCTGCTTGAGGATGCCCAAAAGCAATTGGTGGATCACTGTGTGAGACAGGTTGCTGGACTAGATGGGCTGTGGCCTGATCCAGCAGGGCTCCTCTTATATTCTTATGCTGTTATGAACTGGGGACACTTAGTATGATCTCCTGTGTGGTGGTAAATGGCTTTGTCCTGCCTGGAGACTTAGCTGGTTTGAGTATCCAGACTGTACAAAGATATTTCAGACTTGTGCGAATCAGCTTGATGTAATTCAGAGAGCCAAACCAGCTGAGCCTCCACCTCCAGGAAGCATCAGTTTCTCCTGGCAGCAGTTTGGGAGATGACAGCAAACTTTCCCTCTGCAATCGAAATTAGCACTGAACTCTGGAAATCTTCAATAGGGTTTTATTTATACCAGCAGATGAAGAACAAATACAATGAAATAAAAGGTAAAAAAACAACAACACTGAATGATATACTGAATAAAGGCTATAAGGCTACGGATTAATTTTTGAGATGAAAGGAAGCAAAATGCATATCACAGTTCAGATCACTGTAGAAGGTTAAACATAAGTAAAAAGGTTCCAGTATTTAAGAAGCCATATCTTTTCACTTCACAAAGCTGTCAATCATCAGGCTTTTCAAGAATAGCCAATCGCACAAGGCATGTACAAAGACAAAAAAAACAGGATATAGCTCCATAACAAATTTATAATAATTTATAAGTGTTAACATTTTAGAGCATCTCTACTAAATCTGTCAAAATCATATTGGCCCATATTGGCTGTTTTTCTTTTCTCACTTCTGATTATTTTTAGAGTTGTTTAGTAGGAAAAAAATTAAGGTTTCGCTGCTGGAATTACCTGCCATGGGTTAATATTTTGCATATTTCTCCTTCTGTCTCCCCGCTTTGCTTTCAGACTGTTTGGGAATGTTCTACTTAATACGTTCAATTTTTTTCTTCTAAATGTTAAGGTGTTGCTACTGAAATTACCTGCCATGGATTAATATTCTGTATATTTCTTCTTCTGTCTCCCTCCTTTGCTTTCAGTCTGTTTCGGAAGGTACGCGTGGCAGCCTGGAGGGCACGTGCGACAGCATGGACGGCGTTGTAGATATTGTAGCTCTGCCCAGACATCTCCATCTCAAATACATAACCAGGAAGGCCACTAAGCTTCTCCTTCCCTGTGCAATCAACTCCAGTGTTTCCATATACATTATACATGGGGAATGAACAACCGAATGCAGTGAGCCAGAACTGTATGAGAAAATAAATGTTATGTTTCAAAGGATTGATGGCTTCTAGGAAATTTTGAAAGTTTGGCACCAGATTTGTATGAATTTTAAAAGATAAAGAACCATTGAAGGTCTTCAAAGGGAATTTTTCATTCGAGAGAACAGTAGTGAAATCCCACTCAGCTGTTGTGATGAATATTTCTTCTATGAAGACATCATAAGATATTTCCAATGTTAAAAAAAGAAATCGTAAACCTTCCAAAGACTGATTGTCTCCATAAATGAGAGTAACATTGCTGGTGCTCTCAGAGAAAGCTGTCAGTACTGGAGACATTTTCTTCATACGGATGTCATTTGGTTCAAACACTGTCACAAAAGGAACCACCTCTGTCCATGCAATGCATATGCGATTCTGTTGGAGTCTCGGTTTCAGGGTCCGTAGGAAGCGTTCCCCTTGCTCGTCATCAGAAACAAGGGAGCCAATCCAGGTCCATCCAAAGTGCTTGAGCAGCTGAACAATCGCAACATACTGAGCCTCTTCCTCTGGGGCCATCCGGAAGAAGGAAGGAAAGTGAGTTTTGTCACTCAGTGCTGGATCAAAGGAGCCATAACTCAGCTAATGGGGGAAAGAAGATATTATCAGGATTTGAGAAAATATGTTTACCTATCAAATGACAGGTCTGGTATCCAAGCATCATGACTACCAGCAATAACGGGTGGGATATACACCATGGAGGCTGCTGCCACTGCATTCGTTGGAGCGCTTGATTCAGCCCTTTATATGGGAAGTATGGCGTTTAGATGCTTATTCCGACCCAAGACAGTAAAAAAAACCAGGAACATTTATTCCCCAGCTATGTGATCATTGTGGCTGGACTTTTTCACAGGAACAGGAAACGACCACAGAAATCATCCATATTATTTAACCTGGATGTTGTCCTTTTGTTAAGTCCACATTGGCAGTGGTAGGAATAAGGTTGAAGAGTGGGAGGAAGGACTAACAGGTTCAATTGCTACTGAGAGCACATATGCTGGGATGGGTGCTCAAACTGTGCATCTGATCCAAATGCTCTATAACCAATTGCATGGGCAACTCTGGAGCCATTTGAATCCTACTGAGCATAAGGATATTGGGACTTGAGTGGCATCTATAATGATGTGAACTAAACACTTCCAGCTCCTTAAGCTTGGATGTCCCCGTGCAAGGTCACACTAAAACTTTTTTGAAAAGCTATTTTACCTTCTATGAAAGAACCAACAGGAGTGAATATGCACTGGTCTTTCTCTCCTTAACACACCAATAAACAGAGATTTAAGGGCAGTTCCAAGGCACAGGGGGTACAGTAATGAAGGATATCTTTGCATAGATCTTTGCTCCATAAACATTTCAGAGATCCACGGCCCATGAAGAATCCTTCCTGACATGCTTAATACTACTGTATGTGTATAACAGCTGATGTCCTAATTAAAAGACAGTAGGAAGCATGTGCAGAATACAAATTTATTCACCAGTCTGGGATAAATGTTGGGATAGGTGTAGAGCATGATTTAGTTCTCCCTACCTCATCAGCAATTAGGACAGCTATGGTGAGGGCAGGCATGCTTCTAGGTGGTAGCAGCTTATTGAGCATGCTTATGCTCTTCTCCAGAGCTGTCCTAATAGCATACTAGAACCAGCAGTGGCTTCTGGATACTGCATCCATACAGTATATGTGACTGTGTGACTGTAGCTGCATAGTCAAATGCAGCATCTAGATGACCATGGCGACATCCAAGTAGACACCAGATAAGGCCTTGGATATCACATTAGTCATCCAGCCAGCTCCAGTCACTGCACACATTCGAAACAGGCTAAGATCTAGACACCCAGTTGTTACTACGGCCAAAGCCCTAATGGAAGATGATTTTGATGCCATTAATAGACAGTTGCCCTCCACTATGTCAAAGCCTGCCCTGAATTTCAGAAACACCATCTGGATTCAATCAGCCCCATGCAATATGGACATCTATAGATCTCATACACATGGGACATGGTAGATGTGCAGATGCTCTTTATATGTGAGGAATAACTCCATCCCCAGTATGTGGCTGTGAGATGGAAAGACAAACAATTCAACATATTGTGGAAGAATGTCAAAATTGAGCACATAGTTGGAAGTTTTGTAATTTCCTGTCAATGACAAAAGGCACAGTAGACAGTGTCTGTAATGTACATATAAGTTTGTGATCTTACCATGTGATCTTTACAGATTTTTTCTGTTTTCTGTCTTGTGTTTAGCTATTTCATTAATTTATAACAATGTGAATTTACCACAAGCTAAATAAATAAATAGCTGCACACACATTCCAAGCTATATAACAAACAAGTGTAACAGATGCAGTATGGATGGCTTTCATAAGCTCTAAAAAGCCTTCCTTCAACCAATGTGAAAAGGCAGGTAGAACCTGTCCTTATATTTCTCTTGCTCTGAATGGATACCTGAGGAATCTTGTAGGTACTTAAGATATTGGCCATTGTGATGGAGTTTTTGGATGTGAGCCCTCCAATGACAGCCATTAATTTTTCCTGGTGAACGCAGTTGTAGTTGGGTGGGTCTCCTTGGCCTTCGAAGAGAAGGTTGGATGTAGTCAAAGATGATCGGAATGTATCATAAGCATTTTCATACATTCTGTATATCATCGTCATGTTGAGTAATTCCTTCTTGTCAGTTTGAAACTTGGCAAAGAAGAACGACAGGACATGCTGGAAATTTTTAGCAATCATACTGCAAAAAGAATTCAGAATGGTATTAAATTCTGGCGTTGAAAACTGAACCAAATGAAATTCTGGATTATTATTTATCTTTCTCTATTAGGAGCTGTTTTGCATACTCGCTCAGACTGTTCCTAACAGACAATTATTCTATCTAAAGGCCATTTGCTGGGATTCAAGAGGAGGTGAAGGTTTTCCCTTGTCTTCTGCTCAAGATGCCCATGAGCATTTTGTGGGCCACTGTGCTGGACAGGATGCTGAACTAGATGGGCTGTGGCCTGATCCAGCAGGGTTCCTCTTATGTTCTTATCCCCACCTTTCAACTAAACTCTCTGCCTTAATTTTACAAATTAAATAGACATGAAAATTGAAAGAAAAGGATCTGGGAGGCATAAAGACAGAGCAGCCATGATGTTACCTCTCAGTGCATCATCCTGCCTTCCACTCCTACAGCTTGCTGGCCACATCGATGCTCTGGATGGCATCTCTGCAGGCTGGTATTTTGAAAAATGTCTCCCCATTGCCATGTTACACTCAGAGACTCTTCTTTGTGGGCATGAAAAGGGTGAGATTGCAAACTGAGCCATCATCCAAGTGAGAACATCCAAGCTACTACTCCTACTACTCATGATACTCCTACTACTCTTACTCCTCCTATTCCTACTCCCAGTGTGCCGAGAACCACTGGGACCACCTTTGCTGGTTTATGCCAGAGTCATTGTAGTTCTATTTTCAGGCCTTCATATCTGGTAAAACAGTTAGAAAAAACTTACCAGATATAAAGACCTTGGTTGACACGTGAAAAGCATTGGCATCAACAAAATATCCATCTGCCAACTACAGAAAGCCATTTTGCTGGGATCTGCTTATATCATTTACCGATACATCAACTCAGTCCTAGGCGCTTGGGAAGGGCCTGACTAGTGATAACAACTACCCAAACCGGCATAAATATCTTGTTTCCTGTGTGTTACTGTTGTTTTATGTCAATAACAATAACAACAACAACAATAATAATAAATGGATTTCATCATGGCGAGAGTGCATCCAAGCACTTATCACCACACTGGTCTTGTTTCAAATTTCTTTTTTCTACTTTGTTTTGTGAAGAAGGAACGCTGGAGAAAAAATATTGAAGCTTCGTAGAGCCCAGTTTGGATGGTCCAAGAAATGCCAGGATAGTTCTATTGTTTTGAGAGACAGAATTAGGATACAGTTGCTGTGCTGCATCTACCCTGCCCCCAAAAGAAGTGTTTTTCTCAAATGTTGTAGCTGGAAATGGTAGGAAAATCCATACATACTGAGTTAGTAGCACCCAAAACCTCTCCTAATGCTACCACTGGAAAGACAAATTGCCCTCCTGATGATCCTTTGTTTTCAGTTCCATCAGAGGCCCTTCACTTGGTAAGGCCTTTGCTGTCAGGGCTTTTATTTGCTGACAAATTAGGTTTCAAAGTAGGGCAAGAAAAATTAAGGCAGGACCAGCATGGGCAAAAAGGAGTCTCTAGCAGATCCTAAAGCCTTTGTGGCTTTTGACTTAAGCTCCAAGGAAGTGGCTCTTCTGAAGAGCAGGATGACCCACCTTGCAACGTCTTTGCTGCCACTTCTGCCACAGGTGAGCTCCATCTATGGCCATTTTGTGTGCATTGCTTGATGGCCACAGGCAGAAATCCCAAAGCTGTAAGCTTTTATCTTTGGCTTTGATGTTCACAAGGTGAAGCAGGAACATGAATACAGAGCATCACCCACCTTTGCACTGGGGTCCATGCTCCTGACCCTTAAAGATCTCTCCCCCCCCCCCCCCCGCCCGCCCAATGTGGTTACTAAGATAAGGAGAAAACTACTGAACAAATAAAATAAAAAATGACTTAGTGCCCTTGTTTTTATGCATGTAAGATTCACTATGCTAAAGTAAACTCTTTATGTGTCAAGTTTTTCTCAGTGGCCTGGATGCCATTTCTAAATGCTACAGATGCATTAAGCATGTATTTTTCCCCCCGGTATAAATTCTGGCTGATACTTGTAGAAGACATTTACAAAGAACCCAAAGTGGCAATGGCCAATCTTCAACATGGGAAGCACCACACAATAATTAGGTTAAGAATTCTTTTATTCACTATTTTAATTGGGAAAAGTTACGTGTTTCAGTCAATCCACTAAGAAAGGAATCTCAATGGATGCATTGTTGACCGTAAAATTACTGAATGCAGAGGACACCTTAAAACTCAGCGCCTCTGACATTTCATAATTGAAGCAGTGAAATATTCCAGTAAATCAATAAATAAACACCTCTTTGCCCTGGCCTTTGGCTGAGGTGATTATATTCTACCACACCACCCCAGTTACAGTCACTATGAATGCAATATGGAGTGTACTGTTTCAAATTTGTTGAAGTTTTAAAGTGTTTTAAATCTATATTTTGTTTTTAATGTATACCTTGTTTTAATCTGCTGGTTAATCTGCTGTTACCCACCCAGAGACCTTCAGGTATGGGGCGGGATAGAAATGTAAACAAATAAATAAGTAAATAAATAGTACTTACTAAGCATCCGTTACGGAGAAATCTGGTTCTCCTGTAAATTCTGGAACAATTATGTTCCCCAATGTCAAGGAGAAAAAGACACCAATGACAATGCCGGTTGAAGTATCATAGGTTTTACTCAGAAATCGTTTCTGGTTAAGGCACAGGGAGGACCTCAGACTCTTACTGGATATGTCATGCAGCAGGATCAACATCAACTGCAAACTCAAAACTAACACACCTTTCTTGGAGATCCATCCAGACACAATCATTTTTGCACAGGTAGGCTGAAAAGTCTCAGGAGCAATAGGCACAAGAAGATCCTTGCTGGTAACAGTGGAGGACCTTAGAAAGATTCTGAGCAATAGAAAGTTCCCTATTAATGACAGCACACAATGCCTCCTCAAAGGTGTTTTTGATATTTCCTTTGTGCATGGAAACCTCTGATTCCCTTTGGGGACTTCTAGACGTAGCAAGGCAATTTTTAAAATTGCAGAGAAATTCCCCCTGGTTATAGACATTATAGAAATTATTAGAGCTTAAAGAAATCTTTCTGGAAGCCCAAATTTTTGAGTTTCTAGGATTCAGCATGTGACCAGT
This sequence comes from Aspidoscelis tigris stejnegeri, assembly GCA_023333525.1. Taxonomy (NCBI): domain Eukaryota; kingdom Metazoa; phylum Chordata; class Lepidosauria; order Squamata; family Teiidae; genus Aspidoscelis; species Aspidoscelis tigris. The sequence continues at coordinate 13,088,131 of JALMGA010000009.1, forward strand.
GGAAGGAAATGGAAAACAGAATGGCTGGTTCCATGGGGCCCCCCAATTATTGCTCTTCTAAATTAAATGTTTTGCTGCAGATATCTAAGCCTCACTATCACATGGAATTACAAAGATTAAATCCAACACTAAGGGCTAAAATTTGACCAAAATAGAGGGTACACCTTAGGGAAGTGCACGGATATTGGTAATATTTATTATTCATATCAATTCATACAAATTCGGACGTTTGTACATGAATTGAATGTTACAATATTTGTACATTGACACTCTATGAATATGAATGCTCCGGACATTCATAGGAATAGTCCAAACTAGGGATGTACACGAGTGTTGTTGTTTTTTTGACCTTCTATTGGAATCAAATAGAATACTTGGAAATTCAATTTGATTTGACTGAGGCAGCTCCAGTTATCACCCCCGGTGTCTTCACCACGCTCACTGGTGCTGCTGTGGGGTGGCATCAGCTTCAGGGGTGTGCAGGATACCACAGAGGCAACATTGCAGCCACCTCTATCAGTGCAGCCCTCCTGTCACTGCTGCCGCCCCCAGCATCCCCCCCCCCAGTAGCCTGCTTGGGTGCTGGGAAGGAGGAGGCGGTGGTGGTGGGAGCATTGGGGTCATGATCCTTGCTGCCTGCTAAAGATGATTCAATGTGTTCTTAGATTTTGATAAGGGAGAGAAAATTCCTACATAGTTTGTGCCTTTTAAAATGCAGTTTATTCTTCAATATAGGAACAAGTCTACCAAAATTGATTTTTTTTTCTTTCTTTTTTTGGTATCCATTTTTATTTATTTTCAGTAAGCATTTATATCATATTTCAATACATAATTATAATAAATTCTATTACAATGCTCTAAGATTTTCCATGTGACTTCCTCCGTTCTTCGGACTCTTTCTTCTAGTAATCTTATTCTCTGCTCCATTCATATACCTGTTACTCTTTCTTTTAAAGGCCGAAACCTTCCGTTGGAATACCCAATCCCTGAAGAAATTCTATAAAAGGTCCCCAATCTTCTATAAACTTATTCACTGTTTTGTCTTTTAATAAGTTCGTCAGTTTGTCCATTTCTGCCATCTCCATCAATTTGAGTATCCATTCCTCCTCTGTAGGTAACTCTTCTTGTTTCCATTTCTGTGCATATAACAGTCTGGCAGCTGTCACCATATATAATATCAAAGTCTTTACATCATTTAGACCTTCATCAACAATGCCCAACAAAAATAATTCTGGTTTAAACTCAAAATTAATATTCAAAATTTATCTCATCCAACACCCTATTATGTTCCAGTATTTTCTTGCTTTCCCATATGTTCACCACATATGATATAATGTGCCCTCCACCTTTTTACATTTCTAACAGCACGCTGACATATTTTGATACATTTTCCCAAGCTTATGTGGCATTAAGTACCATCTATACATCGTCTTATACATATTCTCTTTCAGTGTCACGTAGGCTGAGTCCCCAAAAGACTTATTTACTTCTCCACTGTCACTCTACTGTCACTCTACTGAAGTGGACTTTAAAAGTGCCATGCAAATCAGAAATAAGCGTCCTCATGAGGCTCAGGAAAATGCGTGTTTTTAACGCACCTTCCGTCCCCATAGGATCCCTGTTTTCTTTGCGCGCATCTTTTTCTCCCCGCCCCTGCTCTTGTTCATAGGGTGCCAGCGGGAATAGGGAGGGACTGCGCTCGGTGTGGCCACAACCAGGAAGACAATCCCTGACAAGTGCAAAGGAGAAACAGCGATCGGCTCTCTGTTCGTCTCCCAGATCTCCCCCCCCTTAAATGGCTTCTCGTGCTGGAAAACATTCACTCTCACCACTTTCCCTGTTATTGCTTTCAAAAATCCACCCTGTCCAGCGCACGATCGCTCATTCACTCATCACTTTCCCTGTTATCGCTTTAAAATCCACCCCTAGCAATAATCCACCCATTTCACACCTCACAGTGATTGCAACAATGTTGCAATTCTGCGTGATTCTGGCTCTTTAGTTCTGAACTTTAGAAAGTGAAGCTGCTTGTGTTTCTGCTGTGTGTGCAGGCGGCAATCCCTGCCCCTTTTGCCACGGAGCATCCTCAAGGTAAATGTAGCGAGGAAAACCCGCGACTTACAGAAAGAGCGCTGGAAGAGTTGTTTAAAGTGCATGTATTTTGTCATGCGATTTCCACGTTTTGTAGCGCTGGAACCTCGTTAGAAACCCTGGCTTGGGGACGCTCAGAGGCAAAAGGAGAGTCTTGGCAGACTTTTTATTCCTTGGGGACAGGCCCACAAGCAGTAAATTTAATCCAAAGTTTCTCCCATTGATCCATTTGAATATTGTACCCAAAATTTCTTGCCCACATAATCATACAATCCTTAACTTGATCATGCTCCATTTCTATTTGAAGTAGAACTTTATACATCATACCTATCATGCCCCTTTCCGCCTTGCTCAGCTTAATCGATTCTGACTTGGCATAGGGCCCAGACCCAGCCATATTTTCACAGGATCACTCATAACAAGATTATTGCAATGGTCTCAAAGGTTTACTGCAAATCCATGAGTTAGTGAAGCGACTTTGGCTTCTTTGCAGTTGCACACCAACAATGTAACAAAGGACTGTGATACTCCTAGAATTATACCTGTCCATGTGTCTCCCAGCGGAGTCCTCCACTAGCAGTCAGGGGAGGCCATTTTCATCATTGCCTCCTCAATCAGTTTGGGTTGTGGTGGCAACTGCATGGTAGTCCATTGAATTAGGCTTGCAAGCAGGCTCCTGGGGGTGGGGTGCTGGTGGTGACAGGTGGGCCACACTGACAGAGACAGCTGCAACCGCTGCCTCTGTCATCTCTGGCATGCTTACCGGTGCCCCTTGGGGTGATGGTTGTGGTGGTGGCACAGGGGTGTGTGGTGGAGACCACAAAGATAGCGATTGCAGCTGCCTCTGTTAGTGGGGGACAAAAGTGGTGGTGAGTAGCACCAGAGTGCCGGCAGCTGCAATAGCTGCCCCCCTCCCCTGATACCCACATAGCAACCCAGCCATCATCAGAATGGCTGCTTCTGCCTCCGTTGCCTCACCTGCCATTGTGGCTGCCTCTAGTAGGGGGAAGGGGAGGGATGCATGTCACCACTCCTTCCACCTCCACCACTCCAGGGGGATGCAGAGGGATCGTCATGGCACTCAGCCCTCAGCCACCATCCGGAGTGGCAGAGGGGGAGGGGGAGGTGCCCCCTCTGGGCTGTGTAAACAACTATGGAAGCCCTGCAGGACTCTGTAGCTGTCAAAGCCTGCTCCACCACGGATGCCACTCGCATCTCCACTGTGGCAAGTGGTGAGGCGGAGCCTCTCCCCACCCCCCCAGCACTCCGTCGGTGGGAAGATTCCTTGAATGGCATTGGTGCTGACCAATTGCATCATGCAAATGCTGCCCCTTCTGGCTCCATGGAAATGGGGCACGGAAAAGGGTGCTTCAGCAACCCCATGGATCTTGAAGCCCCTGTGCAAAAATGGTGTTTGTTTACTTCATGGTGCTTTCAAAGTTGCTACATGTTGCACTAAATGCAAAAAATCCAACCAAGGACAATTCATTCAAAGAAAAGAGTGAGATATGTTCCCACGCCACAAAACAGAATCAAGCTTCAGTTCATTTTGCCTTTCTCCTTCACCTAGGTTCAAATTAACAGTACAGTGGTACCTCGACATACGAGTGCCCCAACTTACGAATTTTTCGAGATACGAGCCGCAGAGTAAGGGATATTTTGCTTTGACTTAAGAGCAAAATTTGAGATACGAGAAGGCAGCGGTGCGAGGCGAGGGAAATCTAAGGCGGGGCCGAGGGCTGTGACACGCCGAGGGAAAGAGAAGGCGGCGGTGTGAGGTGAGGGAAAGAGAAGGCGGGGCCGAGGGCCGTGATGCGCCAAGGGAAAGAGAAGGCGGCGGTGCGAGGCGAGGGAAAGAGAAGGCGGGGCCGAGGGCTGTGACGCGCCGAGGGAAAGAGAAGGCGGCGGTGCGAGGCGAGGGAAAGAGAAGGCGGGGCCGAGGGCCGTGACGCGCCAAGGGAAAGAGAAGGCGGCGGTGCGAGGCGAGGGAAAGAGAAGGCGGGGCCGAGGGCTGTGACGCGCCGAGGGAAAGAGAAGGCGGCGGTGCGAGGCAAGGGAAAGAGAAGGCGTTTTTTGCTTGCTGCGCTCCTGGTTCAGAGACAGGGAGAGGAAGGGAGGGAGGGAGGGAGGGAGGGAGGGAGGGAGGAAGTGAGCGCCGAGGGCAGGCTGAATTTTTGCAGCCTACGAGGCCTGGCAGCTGCTCCTGTAATCCAAACATAGCAGCTCCAGAAAGACGTAGGGCAAAAAATGGAGCTGTTAATAGCTGCTGGCCGCTTTCAGGGACTGAAATTTGGCTGTGGAGCTGGAAGGTGGAGGGAGGTCTCTTGGCTGTTTGCAAGAGGACCCAGACCACAGTTTGGCTGCCCCTTCTCAGACAGGCTAACCTCCACAGCCAGCACATGTAGTTGTCTCATTCTGGAACCCTCAGGGGTGGGGGGAGGTGGTTTTTTGAGACCCGGAACGGATTAATGGCATTTCAATTAATTTCAATGGGGAAAATTGCTTTGAGATATGAGTGATTTGACATACAAGCAAGGTTACAGAACGAATTAAACTCGTATCTCAAGGTACCACTGTAATTTAATTGCACGAACTATTATACTTAGTGTGGAAAATAGGTGATGCATGCAGATAATATCTATTCCCAATATTACTTTATTTCGGAGAACATTATCTACTCTTCTCACTTCATCTTTGGACATTCTATTTCCTTGATATCTGCTCCCTTGTGTTCAGCTCAGGTTTGAATATAATAATGAACCATTTGGGAAGAAAAATACAGCCCAGCAAACCACCACTAGAAGCCAAGATGGAGAAGACTTCTACAGCCACCATGAATTTCCCTTTAGTGCTCAAGTAGGTGGGAACAAAAGACACCCAAACGCTGCAGAAGACCAACATGCTGAAGGTGATCAGCTTGGCTTCATTGAAAGTATCAGGCAACTTTCGGGCAAAGAAAGCCACAGAGAAGCTGACAAAAGCCAAGAAGCCCATGTAGCCCAAGACAAGGTAGAACATGGAATTTGAGCCTTCATTGCATTGGACAATGATCTCACTGACCTGGGAATTCATGTCCAACTCAACAAAGGGAGGAGAAGTGGCCAGCCAAAAAGCACAGAGGCAAGTTTGAATGAGAGAACAGAAAATGATGACAGAAATGGCCATCCTCTTCCCCACCCATTTCTTGACACTGTTTCCAGGCTTAGCCATCATGAAGACCAAAACCACCATGATGGTTTTAGCCAACACACAAGAAATAGCAAGAGAAAAGATGATGCCAAACAAGGTTTGCCTCAAAATGCAGGTCACCATTCTAGGCCTACCTATGAACTGAAGTGAGCAGAGAAAGCAAAGCAGGAGGGAACCGAGCAACATCCATGTAATGTTCCTATTGTTGGCTTTGACAATAGGAGTATTCCGGTGCCAGTGGAAGGTCACCAACACAATAACTGTGATCAAGGAAAGCAGAAGAGCCAAAGATGCCAAAACTGCTCCCAAGGGCTCCTCATAGGACAAGTAACTGATTCCTTTAGGGAGGCAGCCGTCTTGGTTCTTGTTTGCATATTGATCTTCTGAGCAGGATCCACACTGTTGGGCATCTGAAAGAAGCGAAGTGTTCATATTAATAGGCAATAATCTCTTGGGTATAATCAATTAGCCATGTTATTAAGATGATAACAGGCCATGGGGACTAGCAGGATATTTCAAGAGCCAGAAAAGGTGGGAACATCTACCAGCCTAGATGGCTTTAAGGAAGGGTTAGACATATTTATGGATGAAAGATGTATCAATGACTACTAGAATGGATGCCTAAGTACATCTTTCAGGATGGGAGGACAAGCAGGATGCTTTTAAGACCATTTGTTGGGATTAGAGAACAGGAGACGTTTTGCCCTTGTGTCTGCTTGAGATGCCCATGGGCAATTGGTGGGCTATTGTGTATGATGGGATGGTGGACTAGATGGGCTCTAGACTGATCCATCAGGGATCTTCTTATGTTCTTATTTACTTGTGTAGTGAAAAGAATCAAAAGGAAAGAGTAATCACAATTAGGGATGTGCACAAATTATCCATGCATTCGGAATCCGAACAAATACGTTTGGATTCTGAGATTCATGGAAGTATCGAATAGGGCCCTATTTGAAGGGCCCTATCTGTCCACCAGTTGGACAATCCAGTATCCATAGAAGCTTCTGTAGATGCTTCTAAGGATAATGGATTACTCTGAGGCCTACCCCTCTGGGCCAGCCTACCCCAAACCTCCCCCCTGGGGCCGACTTACCTGCTCCAGTGATGCTGTGGGCCTCTTCCAGGGCTCACTGGAACTGTGAGCAGGCTTCCTCAGATGTAAATACAGGCATTACCTGGTGGCGAGCTTCGGTGGCAGCGTGGGCCTCTTCCGGGGCCTGCTGGAACCCTTAAAGGGTTCCAAGCGGAAAACCGGAAGGCCTGTATTTACCCCTTAAACTCTCTCACTGTTCCATATTATTTTTCAGCAGGGCCCAGAAATGGCTGCGTCACCACCAGAGCACACCTGCCTGCCTCCCCAGGCCCAGCAAGCTCCGGTAGCCATGCGGGCCTCTTTCAGGGCCTGCTGGAACTAAGAAAGGGGTCCAAGGACTAAATACAGGCCTTCCAGTGACAGCAGCACTGCCACAGAGAAGACACCGCAGAGGTACGTTAAGTGTGGAGGGGGTAGGAAACGACAGGTGGGAGGGAGAGGGTGGGAAAAGGAGGGGTGGGGGATTCATTCTGTAGGGCGTGGTATTTGGCCAAAGCCAAATTTTTCCACATTCTATTCTCCTTAAATAGAATGTGGAAACATGGCTGCGTGCCCACCCCTAATCCCAATGTTTATCTATGCCAGTTGGAAGCGTTGCTCATGAAAGTATTGCATTATACACCCAGGGTGTATTGAACTCTGCCTTCTTGTCATCCCTGAAGCTATAATCTCTTATGCATGCCATTTCCTTTGCTCACTTTCAGACTCTACAGTGATCTTTTATAGTAGTGTCAGGTAGGTGGATGAACAACTTTGCAGGAGTTAAAATAAGTGAGCAGGGCAGAATCACCTAGTCATGTACACTGAGTCTAACATGGACTACCTGCCTTCACAAATGTCCATTCAAATATGACAGTAATAAGTCATGGAACTTCCATTTGGTGGACAATGTGGCCTGGAGACTCTTAGGGCCTTTCCGCACTAGGCCTTATTCTGGAATATATCCTGGAATAGGACCTTGCTGTCTGCCTGCTAGCGTAGATTATGGCAGGCCCCAGGCAAGACCTGCCATACCCTGCATTAACAAGCAGACAACAGACCCCTATCCCGAAATGTATTCCAGAATAAGGCCAAGTGCGGAAAGGGCCTTACAGCATGGAGAAGTTAATATGAAATCCAGTAAATCCTTCCTGTAAGAAGATGTCAAGATTTCATATCATGATTGTAAAAAAAATGGGAGTATTGTACTGCAAGGACACTAAGATCAGCTACCATATGGGGTAAACTGGTGGCTTGAAAATCAATAACCCTATTGTAAATTGAAGTACAATCTGCCTAAACAAGGTGGAAGGACAGCATTAAAAATATTCTCTATTTTCAGAGATTTAATATAGCAATAATCTTCTACCTATTTTCTAAGATAATTTTATTCAGTGCAACATAACAGACTCCCCTACCTACTTACCCCCAAAGATAAGTGAATTTATTCACTCACCCGACAATGCTGAAATTCTTCCTGGGGGGCACTGAACACAGTCATAGCAACACATTTGCTTCCCCTCCTGGACTGACATGCTTTGTCCAGGCTGACAACTTCCAACACAGGTAGAACTAGGCACCTCCTGATGAAAGCAGAAAGTTGGGATGGGAAAGATAGAAATAAATATATTTTTCAATGTAATTTCAATATATAAAACTTCCCTGGATTCTGACAGATCCTGCTGTGGATGTCTTGTAGCTAAAACAACAGAGTCTGCTATCATTAGAAAATGTTCTCCTCTCTGACACTTAAGAGAGGTCATTTCTTGCAATATTTAAACATGGAGAAATAGAAGAGTTGCCTTTTACACCCTGCTTTTCTCATCCATAGAAGGGAACTCATAGCGGATGACACTTTTTCTCCCCACAACAGACCCATTCTGAGGTAAATGGAGCTCTGACCGCTCAGAAAGAGAGCTGTGACTAGACCAAGGTCACCCAGTTGGCTTTGTGGAGGAGTGCAGAATCAGACTTAGTGACCACCAGAAAAGTGTCTAGCACTCCAACTAGAATGGTAACTAATGGAAATATAAATAGTCTATTAGTCTTCTGTCCAGAGTATATGAATAAACCATTTATAAATATATAGACTGGCCTCTGAAAAAGTGGTGGGATCCAAACCTGATTATATACGGAACCCCACACAACAGCGCTTCCATCAATCCTGAAACTTTTCTCAGCAGGACCCTGGACGCCCAACCTTCCAATGACTCTTCTTTGTAAGGTTCCATTGGGAAATGTGATCAGATTCATGATGTCATAGTCAGTGGCCAAGTTCCCATGCTCATCAAAAGATATTTCTTCCCCAGCACTGTTGTTGAAATGTAGATTTTTTAAAAGCCAATGAAACTATTTTGAAAAAGGCAGGGGAAAACATATTACATATTACTAAGTCAATAAAATACTGGATCAGACGCCTGCACTTTGCAATTCTCAATCAATTCCTCACACTCAGTGCCAGAAGCGGTGTGAATGGAAGTTGCCTGAGTGCTCAGCAGCTCTGGGGATTATATGGCAGACCCAGAGTCTTTCTTGCATAGAAGCTAAGCCACATGGTGTTTGTTTGTTTGTTGCATTCAAGTTGATATGAATGTTCAATACAAATTCAATATGAATGCTTAATACGAATTGCATATGAATCCCCTACGTATCCTCTCTGAAAGCATCAGACCTGCCCTTAATCCACTTTGAATCTGCTCTAGTATGTAAGAAACTATATTTCTACTACATGAATTTTTCAGGCCACATCCCCATGCACTCTGTTTAGTGCAGATTGGACTATTTTTGAAGTCCAAATTTGAACTGAGCCGTCCCCATGTGTTTGCTGATAATGCAGGGTCAACGTGTCCCCATGCAAACCACGCTAAACCTCTGCACAGGGAAACAGCATCTTTTTCTCTCCTCTCCCTCTCTCCTAATAGGAAGCCGGGTTGACATCACCAACCCATTCTGCCCGCTGTAGTGATGTCAGGGAAATGCCGCCCAACACCTCCTTCCCCAATCATGGCACATAGGGCTGAAAGGCAATAATAATATGATCATAATAAAAATAATATGAAGAAGCTGGATCACTTTGCAAAGCCGCTACAGGGTTTAGCAGCAGTTTAGTGGAGATGCTGCCCGCTGCAGCAATGACAAGGAAATGCCACCCAATGCCACTTTCGTGGTACATAGGGCCAAAAGGCAATAATAATATAATAGTAAAAAGAAAAAGCTAGATCGTTCTGCAAAGCCGCTACTGGGTTTGGTGGCAGTTTACCAGAGGTGCACACCTCCACTCCGCCCACTATGGCAGTTTAGCACTCATGCACAATTTAAATTCAGTTATCATGCCTGGCTTGATGAACGGGGAGAGAGGGTCAAATAATGGTCATGGAAAGAGTCACATGGGATGACAATTGCATCTTTTGCTGTAAAACTGGGGCGCTCGGTTATTGTATGCACATTTCAGAAGCTGCTATTTGTCTTGCACATTTGCCTCGCTTGGCAGTTGGGGAAGGCAGGTGGAATAATGGTCAGAGAAAGAATCTCATTTCTGTTCAGTCACCATTTATTGCCAAAAATGCCCAAACAGTTGTGATTCCCCAATGCACAGGACAGGAACCACAAGCACAGGAAGTAGAACCCCACCCGCTAATGACATGAGCATCAATCTCCTCCCCAAACATTCTGGAAGCATCCCCATGCACGGATTCAGCTTCCAAAATGATGTGAACTCGGGTCCCAAACCACGCTGAGAACAGTTCTCTAGGGGACTAAATTTAGTGTGGATTGGGGCAATTTGGTCCACATATAGTCTGGTAAGGGGGCTTTGCGTGGGGACACTCCTTACTGAACTCAGATTCAATTTGGACTATATAGTGCATGGGGACACAGCCTCAGTCACTCACAGGAGGCAACTCCAATTACAAAAAAACAGGATAGACCTCCATAAAAAAAATTATAATAATTTATAAATGTAACATTTTACAGTATCTCTCTACTTAATCTATCCACATCATATTGACCCATACTTTTTTCTGGAATCTGTTAAGAAGAGAAATGTATTTTAGCTTTTTTCATTTCTATTCAGACATACTATTTCGTACTATTTTGAGCTTTTTTCTGTGTGTTTTTAGTAAGAATGATTCATTTTTACAGACTTTTTCCCTCCTAAATCTTAAGAGTTTGCTGCTGGACTTACTTGCCATGGATTAATTTTTTGTATATTTCTTCTTCTGTCTCTCCTCTTTGACTTCAGGCTACTTTGGAACGTTCTACTGGCAACCTGGAGAGCCCGTGCGACAGCATGGACAGCGTTGTAGATATTGTAGCTCTGCCCAGACATCTCCATCTCAAACATGTAACCAGGAAGGTCACTAAGCTTCTCCTTCCCTGTGCAGACAAGTCCACTGTTTCCATACAGATTATACATGGGGAATGAACAATCAAATGCAAAGGCCCAGAACTCCATGAGAAAATAAATATTATATTTCCAAGGATGTAAGCCTTCTAAAAAATCTTGAAAGTATGGAACAATATTAGTATGAATTGTATGAACGCTGTCTTCCACGCGTTCCGGATGCAGAGCACTTTAAAGTGCTCTGCATCCGTTCCGACGCGGACGGGCCGCCCCGGCGCGTTCCGGGAGAGAAGCGTTCACTCATGCTTCTCTCCCTGACAGCCGTCGGCACGCCCCCAGGGCCCGACTTGCCGGGCCGGCAATCGCGCCGGCGCGGCGAAGCCGGTAGACGGGACCCACCAAATTGGGGTTCCCCTTTCCCATCTGCCAGGGTCAGTGACCCTGGCAGATGGGACAGGGGAACCCCGATTCGGTGCGTCCCGTCTGCCGTCTCCGCCGGCCGCCGGGACATGGCTCCTTCCCGGGTCCGGCAGCCCCAATGGGGCTGCCGAAGCCGAGGAGCCACCAGCATCGGCATCCTGTCGCCCCTTTCTGGGGTGGCAGGGGGCCGATCCCGGGCTGGCTGGGGCCGAGGAACCCCTTGGGTGGCCGGAACGCATCGCTCCAGCCCCCCAAGGGTCCCCCCCGCCCCCATCGCAACCGTCTGCGGGGCGCGAGTACCCCGCAGATCAGCCGCCCACCTCCCCAGTCCCCAAAACCCCCACCCCAACCACCCTCCGACCCGGATCGGGTCAATCTTCGCGGTGAAGGTGCCTACAGCAGCAAGGCACCTTCACCGCGAAGATCGGCCCGATCCGGGTCGGAGGGTGGTTGGAGGTTTGGGGACTGGGGAGGTGGGCTGCTGATCTGCGGGGCGCGAGCGCCTGGATCCAGGCGCTCGCGCCCCGCAGATGGGCGAGATCGGGGCGCGGGGTGAGCCCTTGGAGATCAGAGCCAGGGGCTCTGATCTCCAAAGGGGTCCTGCCCCATAGGGGCCTTGCCCCGGGCCCCATGATGGGTGCCCGGGTGCCCAGGCATCTTCGTGCCAGGTCCCCAGGGCCAGATCCGGGCCCGTAGAGCTGGCACGAAGCGGGGGGCGGGTGGCTTGACAGCGCTGCCCGCCCCTTGGGTGCCTGGCCAAGACAGTTCTGGGCGCTTTTACCATTCACACACAGGCGCGCCGGAACGCGTTCCGGCGCGCCTGTGTGTGAATGGTGAAAGCGCCCGGAAGTGTCTTAAGCTTCCCGCCTGCACGCGTTCCAAACGGAACGCGTTGCAGTGCGAAAAAGCCTAAGGACTTCCACAGTAAGTAAACAAGACTTTCCTGACATTTTTATTGCTGTAATCGCCACAAATGGGAAAGAGAAAGAAACAAGAGAGGTCCCCTTCCGAACAAGAAAACAAGAAAAGGGCCAGAAGGAAACAAGCAAAGGAAAATGATATCTCATTGACAGAGGCAATATATTCACTTGTAGATTTTGCCTCACCAAATAAGTTTTCAGTTTTAAAGGAAGGAGAATTTTTAGAGGAAGGAAGACTGGAAGGAAAAGAAGCAGGCAGTATGCAAAAGGAAAATGACTCGGCAGAAAGTGTCTTCGATCTCTATAGTAAATTAGCACTGCTAACCCAAGATACTCTAATTGCCCTTGTAAAACAACTGAAGTGTATTGAAAGGGATATGCAAGAAATAAAAGGACTCTTAATAAAACTAACAACCAGTCAGAACGTTCACTCTCAAGAGGAAATTGGGGGGCAGCAGGCATTAGCAAGCAAAGACTTTTCTTGTGTTAAAAGTGCCATCAAAACAACTCCCCTGTTATCTCTGGGACAACTGAAGCCTGGTATGGCCATAGTAAAATGTACCTTACAGTTAGTACCTTCTCAGATGGTATTAAATATCAGAAAGAAGGAAACTAACTATGGAAGATGGAATTCAAAGAAAAGAGTTATGGCCTCTTTAAGACAGTTGCTCCGGAGAACAGATAGGAAGATTAATCTGGATTTTTTCTACTGGCTTCCGAGTGAGGGCTTCTATAAGAGACTGGTTTTCTCTTTTAACAACCCAGAGATACCACGTATCCTTCTAAAATGGAAAACATACCTGAAACAAAATTATGATATCCTTCCTCAAACAGTCTTTAAAGAGACAGGCACATTCCCCACTCGGGTAAACACAGTCTATATGGAAGCGAATACAGCCAAGACTCCTAGGCAAAAAAAGGCAGATCCATCACCCTCAAAAGTAAAAGCATCCTCCACCCAGCAGAGGACAAAAATAGAGTGGGACTCGAAAGAACTAGCCCTGATTGACACCTTTGGAAACTTAAGAAAGGGGGACAAAGGGGGAATAATAGATAGATTGGAACAGCTTTTAATTATACTGAAACAAAAAGAAACAAGTTACCTGGCAGTGAAAACAAATACAAATAAAGAAAATCTACCCCTGCCAAGGAAATGAAGGAAAATAACAAACTAAATTCATCTAAACAGGGCCCAGCAGATATTAGACCACTCTGGAAAGAGGGGAAATCAACCAAACAGAAGCTGAACCCACAAAAGAAAATTGATAAATACCTAAAAAAAAAGATCCTCTAGGACCAACAGGAAAGAACACAAGGAACAACACAACAAAAAGCCATCACAACATAGACATCTTTGACGCTTCTCCTCAAAGGCCAACTAATCAACCAAACTGGAAAAATGATACAAAGTGGCCCTCTGCAGATCTATCCTATAATACAGATTTTGCCTCCCTGCCAGCAAACCAGAAACTCACCTAGAAATTGACATGCCAATACCTCCCAATTTCGGAAACAAGAAACTGGTCCAGGAAAGAATTCCTGGATTTTTTGTATTTACATCCAGAGGAATTGGGCATAAACAACATTACAGTTCCTCAACACACAGGAAGTACCTGCCCTTTAAACCCTTCCATCTCAAGAAGAAACGGTTGTATAATTAGAGATAAATGCGATGAAATAGTTTCTCAAGAGTGACTAGCAGGGTCCAAAAAACAGAAGATCTGCTTTCTTACCTGGAACATAGCTGGATGGAAGTGCAAAGGGCATGACCAAAACTTTTTAGAGTTCCTACCCAGACATGCTATAATTGCCCTCCAAGAAACGTGGCTAGTAGCAGAAGACCAGGAAATCTATCTTCCAGGCTTCCTAACTTGGACCAAACCAGCCCAGAAGGTAGCCAAGGAAGACAGACCCAGTGGAGGCCTGGCAATTTTAATCAAAGGAGAACTAGGATGGGAAGGATCAGAATTGCAGCTAGATGTCCTTGCCTCATGTAATAGCATCCAAGTCCTCAAGTTATCTGGCGGCCCAAGCACTATCCTCGCTAAGGATCTCACCACTATTCTGATAAATATCTACATGCCTCCTGCTACATCAAAATTTGCTTCTCCTGACCAGTGGACAGTCTTGGAAGATGCCCTTGATTAATTAAGCCACATCTTCCCAACTGCACTCCTGATAGCCATGGGAGACTTTAATGCAAGGCTTGGAGATTCAGTGGAAAAAATCACGCATGCATGCAGTATACAAATGGAGGCAAAGACGGCTGGATGTCAAGGGACACTCGGAGAAACAAAGCTGGCATTTCCTTTGTGTCTTTGCTGCATAAGTATAACCTGTGCATTGTCCGCGACCAGAATAAAGATATTCGCTATCCCTTCACATTCCACTCAGCAAAGTCCAGCAGTGCACTAGATTACATCTGTGTCACGGAGGAGCATATCCCACTCTTTACACATCTTAGAGTAACACCTAGAACGGACAGTGATCACCAACCACTTGCAGTGGACAGCCTGCTATTCTCAGACCTTCGAGAAGCAGCAGAAGCGGACACCAAATCCATACAATCCACAGAGATACACCAAAATAAAAGATTGAGATGGAACACAGTTGATCTGCAGCAAATTGAGACCTTCCTCTGTTCTAAAGAGGCAGAAAAGCTAAAACAAGAAATCCAGTCAGACACAAATGACACAACTGTAGTCTTCAATGCCTTCAACTCACTTTGTACCAGCCTAAAAAGCTTTCTTACTGCAGCACCGAAAAGGAGAGCAACATTAGGTGCACAATATACATGGTTTGATCTCGACTGCAGGACTAAAAGGAGTCAACTGAAAAAGGCTATGCGATTGACCCTTTGGAGCCCTACACAAGAAGTACACAACCGGATGCTCGCATTGAGGCGACAATATAAAAGCCTACTGCATAGAAAGAAGATGGCCTATAACGTAAAAGTCTGGGCTGACCTAGAACTATCTACGAACGACATCAAACAATTCCATCTTTTTCTGGAAAATAGTTTCAAATAAACTGAGAGAAGTCAGGTTCTCTATAGACGCCCCTATTTCGGCTGCAAAATGGGAAGACTTCTATAGGGAGCTTTTTAATACAGCTGAGCCTGGCCTCCCCAGTTGTAAACCTAACCAGTTCGCAAGCAGGCCCCAAATGCCTGTCTGGTCACCCGTGTCTCCATCTGAAATAAAAGCGATTATAAACAGCTTAAAATCAAATAAAGCACCCGGTGAAGTCTTTCTCCCCCCTGAACTGTTTAAATTGAAATCTGATTGGTGGGCACAGCTCCTAGCAGGCCTTTTCACTCATATAAACAACACCTGTCAAATACCAACAGGCTGGAAGATGAGCATTGTAGTTCCTGTTTACAAAAAGGGGGAAAGGACAGTCCCAAAAAATTATCGGCCAATAAGCCTAATTGATATAGTGGCAAAAATATACGCCAGGTATTTAATGGAGAAGCTAGAAGCTTGGGCTGATAACAATAACATTCTAAAGGAAGAGCAAGCCGGCTTTAGAAAGGGTCACTCAACAACTGATAACTGCTTCATACTGCAACACTTAATACACAAGTATACTTCTAAGGGCAGGCAACTGTATGCTGCATTTATCGACTTCTCCGCTGCCTTTGATTCTATCAACAGAGAAACTTTATGGGACAAGTTAGCAACCACCAATATCGATCCCAGACTGATGGCTCTTATTATCGCCCTTTATTCTGACACATCATTAAAGGTGCGACTGGGGACCAGTGGTGCTCTCACACAGGTCATTCCCACCACCGCTGGAGTGCATCAGGGTTGCATCCTGGCCCCCTTCTTATTCTGCTTCTATGTCAATGATGTAGTTGAGGCTCTAAATCAAAAGGACCTGCATGTGCCCAGAGTCATAAATAGACATCTAAACATCCTGCTGTACGCTGATGATATGGTGTTGATGTCAACGACCCAAATTGGTCTTAGAAGGTCCCTAAACAAATCTGGTGATTACTGTGCAAAAAACACTCTGTATATAAACAAAGATAAGTCTAAGGTCATGGTATTTGGAAGATCAAGGAAGCTTCATAGCTGGTACATCAACGGACTAAAGCTACAGCAAGTTTATAACTACCAGTACCTAGGCCTCATAGTTACCTCCACTGGAACATGGGCACAACACCTGAAACACTCTATAACAAAAACAGAACGGATTGCGTGTTCCCTGTACAAACTTTATCATCACAGGTATCCAGGGACAGTAAGACCTCTACTCAATGTCTACAAGGCCAAGGTGCTTCCGATGCTGCTCTATGGCATTGAGATATGGGGTAAGCAAAATTTGCTCACCCTAGAGAGGTTTCAAATCCACCAGCTAAGAGCTTGTCTGGGTGTCAGTAAGTCAACTGTGTCTGCAGCAGTTCATGCAGAACTTGGTATGCCACCCCTAAATTGTCACATTCTAAAAAGACAAGTTAACTACTGGGTGAAGACAACCCAAGCGAACCCAGACAGATTACCTCGCCTTTGCTTGCTAGAGCAAAATCAACTAAGGGAGAAGTCCTCCTGGCTTCCAGGTTTGGAAAACGAGATTGCTAGGGTTGGCTTTTCTCTACAAATGTTGAATGTCATTGGTTCTAAAGCCACCACAGTTGTTCATCAACGGGCCTTGGACATTGCAGCACAGACAGACCTTGCTGCCATCGCTCAGGTCACAGCCACGACTTACCTGGCCAGATACAAAAGCCAGGTTAACATGGAAGCTTACCACAACTTCCCAATGAAATTTCATCTGCGCAGGCTTTTCACCAGAGCGAGATTTGAACAACTGGATATAATGATCAAACTGGGTCGTTACCAGGGGATGCCGTAAAACAGGAAAACTTGTGTTTGTGGAGAAAACTCTCTTGAAGATTTAGCACATCTACTTCTAAACTGCAGACTATATGAGGAAATAAGGAGCTATTATATAGCCCCCCTCTTAGCCAATTATAACCTTCTGGATGATATCGGGAAGCTTCACATATTGCTCAGGGGCTCGGACAGGCAGTCCGTTTTTATGGTTGCATTTTTTATTTCGAAAGCAATGAAAACCCGTGCTGATTTTACTAGTTTTTAAATTATGTGCAGTGCACAATGCTGTGTGGTACTATGTTTCTGTATTTTGATATGGTCAGACAGACTAATCAATAAAAGTTATGTATGTATGTATGCCTCTCCTAGACAACTATTACCTTTTGGATGATACTGGGAAACTTCATGTCCTTCACAGTCTGGAATTTGCATGCCAGAGGCAGTGAGGCAGGACAGGAATTTACTGTTTTGAACTACATAAGAACATAAGAGAAGCCCTGCTAGATCAGGCCACAGGCCATCCAGTGAAGCATCCTGTCGCACACAGTGGCCAACCAAATGCTCATGGGCATCTCAAACAGAGACAAGGACAAACCTTTTCCTGCTCTTGAAGCCCAGCAAATCGCATTAGAAGCGTCCTGTTTCTGCCCCCCCCCCAGCCTGAAAGATGCACCTAGGGGTGCTTCATCACAGGCCCTTTAACACCCTTTAAGCACACATTTGCAAACGCGCATCCACATACGCGTTGCTGTTTTGGACACTTCTGGTGAGTTCCTCAGGTACAGAGCCTGATGTTAGGGAAAGATTTTATATTTTTGCTAGAAGGTCAGCAATTTCGCATTTGAGTTCCTTAAGGACTCTTGGATGAATGCCATCTGGTCCTGGTGACTTGTTAACATTTAGTTTATTAAGACATACAAGGACCTCTTCCTTGGTTATCTCTGTCCAGTTTAATTCTTCTAAAAATTCGGGCTCAGCTACTGGCATGTATCCTATGTATTCCTCCGTAAATACGGAGGCAAATAATTCATTTAGTCTCTCTGCAATCTCCATGTCTTCTTTAATTATCCCTTTCTGTCCTTTACCATCTAATGGTCCAACTGCTTTCCGGGTTGGATTCCTACTTCTGATACACTTATAGAAGTGCTTGTTATTTCTTTTGATGTTTTTAGCAATGTGCTCCTCAAAGTATTTCTTAGCTTTCCTATTGGGCATCTTGCATTTTCGTTGCCTGAGTCTATGCTCTCTCCTGTTCTCCTCATTTGGATAAGCCTTCCATTTTCTAAATGAACTCTTCTTGTTTTTAATGACTTCATTTACTGCACTTGTGAGCTACATTGGTTTCTTCTTGGACCTAGAAGTCCTCTTACTTCTTTTAGGTATGCATTCTAGTTGCACTTCCATTATTGTGTTTTTAAGTAGTCTCCATGCATTTTGAAGTGATTGAACTCTTTTGACTTTCCCTCTCAATTTCCTTTTTACTAATTTCCTCATTTTGGGGAAGTTTCCCTTATGAAAGTTTAAGGTCTCTGTGTTAGACTTTATTAAGAACTTACTCCCTGTATTTAAGTTGAAGGTTATTGCATTGTGGTCACTGTTCCCAATTGGGTCAGCTACAGTGACGTCCTTTACCAGGTCCTGAGCATTACTTAGGATCAAGTCCAGGACTGCCTTTCCCCTGGTTGGTTCCATGACAATTTGCTCCATGGAACAGTCATTTAGCAGGTCTAGGAATCTTCTCTCTCTCTCCTGAGTTGAACAGAAGTTCACCCAGTCTATGTGAGGATAATTGAAGTCCCCCATTATAACAACCCTGTCTTTATGGGATACCTCCTTTACCTCCTTTTCCAATTGTTGATCTCCTTCAGGTGTTTGGTTTGGAGAACGATAGCATGTCCCTATCGTCAGGCTTCCTTTTTGGCTTGATATTTTTACCCACACTGCTTCTGTGGAAGAGTCAGACTCACCTAGACATTCCAGTTCATAAGATTCCATCTCTTCCTTAATATACAAGGCTACACCACCTCCATGCCGCCCTTGCCTGTCTTTCCTGTACAGTCTGTAACCTGGGATGACTGTATCCCATTGGTTTTCACTGGTCCACAAGGTTTCAGTTATGCCAATAATATCAATCCTATTTTCCATAACTAAGCTTTCTAATTTCCCTATTTTAGCTCAAAGACTTCTGGTGTTTGCATATATACATTTATATTGACTCCTCTTGTCCAAATTCTGCTGTCGAGGAACATGTGAAGCCTTATACTGCCCCTTGAATCGTTCTGTTTGCATACTATTAACTAATCCCCCACTTTGCTCAGCATTATCTGCATATTTCCAGCCCTCCACACCTGAAGGTGCACTCTCCTGAACCAGATGCAGCCCAGCTCCTGTCGGCTTTCCCCCAGGGATCAGTTTAAAAGCTGCTCCGCAACCTTTTTAATATTACTCACCAGCAATCTGGTTCCATCTTGGTTCAAGTGTAACCAGTCTCTCTTGTACAGGTTTGGCTTGTCCCAAAATGTTCCCCAGTTCTGTACAAATCTAAACCCCTCCTCCTGACACCACTGCCTCATCCAAAGTTATCATTTCTGCTCTCACAGCCCCCCCAATGAACCCACAACCCCATCCCATGTGCTGCTATCTTGCCTTCTCTTTGGCCATTCTATATAAACTGTCTTCAGTCCATCTTCAGGTCTGACAACTCAAAGCTTTTCGTTTCTATTGATTTTATTTGTGAACTTTCCATTCAGGAATGTCCAAAGGCAGGGTGGATGTACTCTCCCTATTCCTGACCATATCTTCCTCTTCCTCTGCACAGATACCTGAGGAATCTTGTACGTATTTAAAAGATCGGCCATTTGGATGGAGTTGGGGGATGTGAGCCCTCCAATGGCAGCCATTACTTTCTCCTGATGGATGCAGTTGTAATTGGGAGGGTCTCCCTGGCCTTCAAAGAGAAGGTTGAGCATAGTAAAAGATGTTCGGAATGCACTGTAAGCATTTTCATGTATCCTGTAGATCATTGTCATGTTGTCTGGGAAAGCCGAGTCAGTTTGAAATTTGGCAAAAAAGAAAGACAGGATGTGCTGGTAGTTCTTAGGGATCATTCTGCAAGAAGATTTCAAAATGTCATTAAATGATGACATTGAAAAAAATAATCCTATGAAACCCTGCAGTATTATTTACCCTTCTCAATAAGGAACTGTTTTCCATATCTGCTCAGGCTTCTGCTAACAAGGTACCCTCCATTCCTCAATGGAACAATCTAAAAAGACATGAGAATTGAAAGAATAGCA
The DNA here is from genome assembly GCA_023333525.1 of Aspidoscelis tigris stejnegeri. NCBI lineage: Eukaryota > Metazoa > Chordata > Lepidosauria > Squamata > Teiidae > Aspidoscelis > Aspidoscelis tigris. The sequence goes on from JALMGA010000009.1 coordinate 13,108,302, forward strand.
AGGGGGAGGGGAAAAGACAAAGCAGCTGAGTGGAAGGCAAAGCAGTTGATGGAGGAATCTGATGTTGCCTCTCAGGGCAGATACCTTAGGGCTTCATCCTGCATGCCACTTGCTGGCAGAACTGAAGCTCTGGATGGCATCTCTGCAGGGTGGCATATTGAAAAATTGCCCTGTTGCTGGTTTCACTGAGAGTCTTCTTTGGTTTGGCATGAAAAGAGTAGGAGATGGAGCTCGTAAGAGACACGAAACTGGAAACTGAGCCATCAACCAGGTGGGAACAGAACATCGAGCTGTCCTGCCTCAGGTTTCCTACTGGTCTTGTTTCAAATGTCTTTCTCTTCTTTGCTGCACAAAGTAGAAACTCTGGATCCCTGAATGTGTTAATACAAATTATGAAGCTTGGTAGGGGATGGTTTTGGATAGTCCAAGAAAGCGCCAGGATGGTTTTCTCATTTTGAGAGACAGAATTAGGATGTGGTAGCCGAGCTGTGTCTACTCTTGTTTGCCTGGAAAGAGGCAGCTGGAATTGGTAGCAAAATCCATACCTATCCAAATATCAATCCACCCTCAAATCTCCTTCACTTCCCTCCCTCTCAATACTGAAAACTTGTAGCCATAAGCACAACTCAGGCATTGCTAAGAAATTTCTCCTCAGGTCATCAAATGATTTTGAGTCTAAAGTTGCCAAGTTCTTAAAATGATGTAAATGGCAGAAACAATATTTATAGCACAGGTAAAGTAAAACATCTTATTTTCAATCTCTCTTGAAAAGGTTAACCATCTTTTCCCAAACAATTCAAATGCAATGAGCATCTTATGGAATGGAAGGAAAATATATGACCATATATGAGAGGTCATTCATACTTTAGCTTTTACCCTTCATTACTATAAAGTCTACGTATTATAAAAGGTCATGTTGATATTATCTGGAGGAGGAGGAGGAGAAATCTGCTTTCACTAGCCTCTATTCACATACCAGCCGCACCCACTGAATAGCTTAATCCTGTGTCCTATGCTGTACTGATAGCCTTAATTTTAAGATTTCTCATACATAGATAGTATTTGAGGGGTTTGTATTGTACATGCCCTGGAAGCTGTAATTAATACAAAGTACAGAAGTCAGGTTGTTTAGTGGGAGATCTGCTTGCAGACATTTCACGTTGGGATCTGAGTCACTGAATTGACTTTTAGCTTTATCTTTGATGCTTAGATTCCCTAACAAGATCAGTAATTTTGATAATGACACAGCCTGCATTGAATGTTGCCTGAGACACCATTCCAAACCTTAGCTCATTATCATGCTCTGCTAATTGCCTTTGAAAGAGATAGAATAATGTTTGACTTATCATTTTATAGAAGAATAGCTTTTTTTCCCAGGGGGTTTGTAGTTCACAGACTGAATTGGGCACAGCAAAAGATTAGGAGAAAGAATGTCATACAGTTACAAGGTATGCACATTACAGAAAGGAGGAATGGAAGGGCAACTGAAAAGGGAAGAGAAGGCTTCAGAGTCTTCAACATGGATGAAAATACTTTGGAAAAGGGTATTCCCTCTCAAACAAAGTTATATTATAATTTGAATGACATGACTGAAGCATTTTGCTGCAAATATTTACATATGGAGGCTCACAATGATTTCACTAGGCATAAGGAAGGAGATATCATTTTTATGTAAAATTTGCACAGTCTGGCTGAGTTTGGAGAATTGAGAACAAACTTTTCATAGACCTGGGCTTTTATGATTGAAGAAGTGAACCTAGAATATCTCAATAAATCCATAAATACTTACACTACTTCTGTTCTGCTAAAATCCGGCTCTTCTGTAAACTCTGGCAAAATTATTTTCCCCATTGTCACTGAGAAAAAGCCACCAATGACAATGCCGGATGAAGTATCATAAGTTTCAGCTAGCTCTCGTGTCCAAGGAAGGCACATGGACGACGTCAGATTCTTACTGGATATGTTGTTCAGCAGGATCAACATCAATTGCAAACTTAAAACTATCACAGGTTTCTCAGAGTTCCATCTGGACACAATCATTTCTGCCCATACAGGCTGAAATGTCCCAAGTGCAATAGGAACAAGGAGCTTCTTGCTCGCAACAGTGTGGGGGCTGTGAAAGGTTCAGAGAAGTGGAGATCTTATTCATTGCAGCATACAATGCCTTCTTTAAACATGTTTTTCATATTCCTCTTGTCCATTGAAACCTTTGATTCCCTTTGGGAGCTTCAGAAATAGCAAGGCAATTTTTAAAATTACAAATCAGGTCCTCCTGATTACAGATATTATAGGAATTACTTGAACTTAAAAAAAACTTTTGAGAAAGCTTAACTTTTTGAGCATCTAAGATCTGGCCTATGACCAGAGGTAGAAAATGTAATGGGAAATGCCTGTTTTCATAGGACTCCCCACTATCTCTCCTGTTCTTTAGGACGTATATGGGGGTTAAAACTTTTCTCTTTTGAATGTCTACTAAAGGAATACTTATTGTCCTTCTGTTGACTTCCACTACCTACATTTACTATGGCCAGATCCACACAACAGTAGGGCCTCCCCTGTTGCAAAGGTGAAAGTGAAGAGTATTGGTACCGCAGGCATCTTTCACCCGTCAGAGGGATGCTGCAGTAGTGGCATGGTGTCCATATGGCTTCCACTGCTCATGGTAATGAACTCATAGGAGCTGGGGAATTCCTGTTCCCCACTTGTGATGTTTCTGCCTGTGGCTGTTGGGCTAAACAGAGAAAAATGCTGGCTCAAATTGATCTCAATCCATTTCCACCCTGGAAATGATAGGACTCTCATAGGTTCTGTAGTGCAGAGTGTGTGCGTAGGAGGGAGCCCAACTATTTTATATCCCATATCTATGGCTGAAATCACGACTCACAAGTTTTCCTCCATTATCTTGCCAGTGAGCGCTTGATGAGAGCTCTCTACAGTCTATTGTCAGCCCTGTTTCTGCATAGGCAAAGAAAGGGAAGAAAAGGTTTGTTGGGGATATCTTTGCCTAGCTATCCCAGGGAGCAAAAATGTAAAAATCTAGTAGTAAGTACCAAAATATTACTTGAAAACTAAGGGTACACAACAGCTTCTCTCACCCTGAAGCACTAGGGTGAAGCTTCAGGGTGAGAAATTATCTTCTCAGTCACATTTTGATGTGGTGGCCCTTAAATTTGGCAGGTCACCAGGTCTCCATCGGCAAGGATACCAGATATCTATTTTTAAAAGGGGGCAAAAGCACTGGGATGTCGATCAAAGCACAGGTTAGCTCCTTCTGTGGCCATTTTGTGTGCACTGCTTGATAGCCACACGTAGAAAACTAAGAACTTTTTATTGTTGGCTTTCATGTCCACAAAGATGGGAAACAGAAGCATGACTACTCCGCACCTCCCACCTTTGGACTGTTGCCCATTCTTCTGACCCTCAAACACTTTTCTTTGCCTCTGTGTGGAGAAAGCTACAGATCAAATACAATAAATCATTAAAATGGATTAGTGGGGCTTCCTCTTTTACATGTAAGATTCACTCTACTAAGGCAAACTGTTTTGGTATTCCCAAATAAGAGTTTGGCTCCTTAACCACTAGATCAAACTGGCTCACAAAGAGAGGTAAAAGCAGCATAGCTCTTAAAATAAGATAGGCCATGTTCCCACCTGCCCATAACCAGGAGTGAACCTGGATTACAATGACCCAACTAATCCGGGTTCTGTTGCAGATTGGGGTTGGAGACTGGGGCCAGCACTGAACATGCGTCAGGCTGTTCCCAAACACCTGCAGGTGCACACAAGCATACCCGTGAGCAGCACGGTGTGGCGTGAGGAGCTGCTGCCACTGCTACCAACCTCCTCCTCCTAATATCCCTGTGGCTGCTGCCCTTGGGAAAGAGGACCAAGACAGGTGCCGCCAGCAGCCAGTGCTGGGCAGGCAAGCGGGCACATCATCTCCACTCCTTGCCCTCCACCATGGGAAGATGTGCATCCCCCTGCTCACTCACCGGCTCTCCTTGGGGCAGGATAAGGAATTCCTAACCGGAGCCCCTGCCTGCCACCTGATGCTGCCACATCCAAAGGGTGGCTGGAATAAGTGAGTGACGGTTTGCATGCAGGGGAGGCTACCCCTCCAATGCAGCGGCACTGGTTGGCAGGCAGGGTCCCCGGGGAGGGATTCCTTATCCTGCCCTGAGGAAAGCTGGTGAGTGACTGCACCCCATCGCTCACCTACCCCGGCCGCCAGCTGTCCTCCTTTAATCTACATCAGCCAGAAAACCCCTGTTTAAAATAGGGGGTGGGGGGAATGAAAATGGGAGCAGGCTGGCAAACCCAGAATGGATTAAGATTACTGGGGGATTTAATGCGAACCTCCAGTGCTGAATCCGAAGCCAGCCCAGATTTTAGACCCTATGGGGACGCAGCCATAGTGCAAAGCATAAGCAGATTATTGCTGGCCTCTCTGTGTACTTTGTGATGCCTTCATAGTTGCTACATGTTGCACCAAATGCAAATCATTCAACCAAGGACAATTCATTCAAAAGAAAAGAATGAGATATGTTCCCACGGCACAAAACAGAATCAAACTTGAGTTCATTTTGCCTTTCTCCTTGACCTAAGTTCAAATTAACAATAATTTAATGTGGGCACAATCTATTAGGCTTAGTGAACAAAATAGATGATGAATATAATATCTATTCTCGTGATTATTTTCTTCTTTTGGAGAACATTATCTGCTCATCTCCCATCATCTTTGGACATTCTATTTCCTTGATATCTGCTCCCTTGTGTTCAGCTCAGGTTTGAATATAATTATGAACCATTTGGGAAGAAAAATACAGCCCAACAAACCACCACTAGAAGCCAAGATGGAGAAGACTTCTACAGCCACCATGAATTTCCCTTTAGTGCTCAAGTAGGTGGGAACAAATGACACCCAAACACTGCAGAAGACCAACATGCTGAAAGTGATCAGCTTGGCTTCATTGAAAGTATCGGGCAACTTTCTGGCAAAGAAAGCCACAGAGAAGCTGACAAAAGCCAAGAAGCCCATGTAGCCCAAGACAAGGTAAAACATGGAATTTGAGCCTTCATTGCATTGGACAATGATCTCACTGACCTGGGAATTCATGTCCAACTCAACAAAGGGAGGAGAAGTGGCCAGCCAGAAAACACAGATGGCAGTTTGAATGAGAGAACAGAAAATGATGACAGAAATGGCCATCCTCTTCCCCACCCATTTCTTGACACTGTTTCCAGGCTTAGCCATCATGAAGACCAAGACCACCATGATGGTTTTAGCCAGTACACAAGAAATAGCAAGAGAGAAGATGATGCCAAACAAGGTTTGCCTCAAAATGCAGGTCACCATTCTAGGCCTGCCTATGAATTGAAATGAGCAGAGAAAGCAAAGCAGGAGGGAACACAGCAACATCCATGTAATGTTTCTATTGTTGGCTTTGACAATAGGAGTATTCTGGTGACAGTGGAAGGTCACCAAAACAATAACTGTGATCAAGGAAAGCAGAAGAGCCAAAGAAGCCAAAACTGCTCCTAAGGCCTCTTCATAGGACAAGTAACTGATTCCTTTAGGGAGGCAGCCATCCTGGTTCTTGTTTGCATATTGATCTTCTGAGCAGGATCCACACTGTTGGGCATCTGAAAGAAGCAAATTGTCCTTATTAATAGGCAACCGTGTCTATGGTACAATCAATTAGACATGTTATTAGGATGGAATGGCCAAAGGTGCAGTGATGGGTGAGTGCATCAACCTACGTCGCAACATTCTGAAGGAAATATTCATTCATATTGTCCTAAATTAGAGCCATTATTTCCATACTTCATCCACTGGAGATTTATTTATCAGTTGTAATGGAATCCCATTCCAGAAGGGTGGAGTGAAAAGAATGAAAAGGAATGAGAAATCCCAATATTTACTCCAGTTGCAAACACGGCTCATGAAGGTATTGCTATTTTACACTCAGGTGTTCTCGGACAGAGTCTATCAAACTCTGCCTTCTTGTAATCCCTGATGCTATAATATCTCATGCTTCCATGTGCTTTACTCACTTTCAGACTCTACAGTGAACTTTCTTAGTGTCTGAAAAGTGGATGAGCAACTTTGCAGGAGTTAAAATATGTCAGCGGGGCAGAATCACTTGGTCATGCACCACCTGCGTACACAATTTGTCATTCAAACATGCCAATAATGAGTCATGGAACTTCCATTTGGTAGACAACATGGACTGCAGACTCTTACAGCATGGAGAAGTTAACATGAATATCAGTAAATACTTCCTTATACTAAGATGACAAGATTTCAGATCATGACTATCACAAAGTGGGAGTTGTGGTGGATTCAGGGAGCAGGCTGCAAAGAGCGGGAATGTTTCCCAGGCTCTTTGCAAGCATTTTCTGCAAGCTGCAAAGAGTGGGAGAAATTCCCAGGGAATTTGCAAGGTTGAGTGACAGGAAGGAGGAGTTTCCTGCCTAGATGCGAATGGGTAGCTGTCCCCAAAAACTTTCCATACCAATTGGCTGTTCCGGGAAGGATCAGAAGATAAGGATCAGAAGATATCAATAGATACTGGAATGAATGTCTAGGACAGGTACATCTTTCAGGCTGGGGGAGGGGGGAAGCAGGATGCTTCTAATGCCATTTGCTGGGATTCAGGAGCAGGAAAAGTTTTGTCCTTTTCTCTGTTTGAGAAGCCCATGAGCATTTGGCAGGCCACTGTGTGCGAAAGGATGCTGGACTAAATGGGCTGTGGCCTGATCCAGCAGGGCCTCTCTTATGTTCTTATGTTCTCTTATATGTCCCAGTAGCACGTGTCAAGATCAGGCAATGGAGAGGCCAGAGGGCAAGAGCCCCCTGCAGCCAGGAGGCAGTAATGCAAATCTTCTTCCTCTGGAATTCATCAAGTAAGCCCAGGGACAGTTTGGAATAGGTTGGGACGTGTGTAGAGCACAATTAAGTGCTCTACACCCAGAATGCATCTAGAACGCTTTGAAGGGCTGGGACAGTTCTGAACAGAACCACTGACACAGGTGTGCATATACATGTACATGTGTTTGGGAGGGCCCAGTGCGAAAGGGCCTCTGCTTTGAAGTTAGCTTTTAGCTTTATCAGTTTACAGTTAGCTTTATCAGTTTGCAGTTAGCTTTATCTATCTGTCTATCTGTCTATCTGTCTATCTGTCTGTCTATCTATCTATCTATCTATCTATCTATCTATCTATCTATCTATCTATCTATCTATCTATCTATCTATCTATCTATCTATCATCTACCTGCTTGTAAATAATAGTTAGTGTTTGTATTACACTGGTGTTCATTGTGCTGCTTCAGGGGGAAGGCTTGGCTGTAAGCCTTTGAAGCAGGACGCCTGGGCAAAGGGAGGGGGTCATATTCATACACTGACACCAGCCCATCGGCAGGCAGTGGGGCCATACAGCTCAACCGCTGCTTCCTTGACTGCGTTACTCTGCTAATATGAATTCACGAGGGGAGAATGGCATTGAATCGTCAAAGGAGTGTTGTTCTGCAAGGACACTAAAATCAACTGCCATTTGAGCTAAACTGGGGCCTTGATAATCAATAATTCTATTATTAAGGAAAGTGCAGTCTGGTGAAACCGGGTGGAAGGACAACATTAAAAATATTCTCTATCTTCAGGGATTTATTGAAGCAATAATCTTCTGCCTGGTCTCTAAGAGATTCTTATTCATTGCACCATAAAAGATTTAGACCTCAGACCTTCAGATTCCCCTACCTACCTACCTACCCCCAAAGCCAACTGAATTGATTCACTTACCCCACAAGGTTGAGACTCTTCCTGGGGGGCACTGAACACAGTCATAGCAACACATTTGCTTCCCCTCCTGGACTGACATGCTCTGCCCAGGGTGGCAACTCTCAACACAGGTGGAACCAGGCACCTCCTGATGAAGCCAGAAAGTTGGGATGGGAAAAAATAGAAATAAAAATCTTTAAAAGGTAGTTGCAATATATAAGAATTCCCTGGATTCATAAAGACCCTGCTGAGGATGTCTTGTAGCTAAAACAGCAGAGTCTTCTCTGTGTTGTCAACTATGTATGGAAAATGTTCCCGTCTTTAATACTTGAGAGGGATGTCGTGTTGCAACATTTAAACATGGAAAAGAAGAAGAGTTGGTTTTTATTCCCCACTTTTCTCTCCCTTAAGAAGAAATCCTGCAGAAATCCGGAGGAAAAAATGCTGATGAAAAAAGTACTTTTTCCCCATCTTTTGAGCCAAGTCCACTCCCCACCCCCACAAATGGGGACACTACTGAGCTATTTGGGATGGAAGTCTAGCCTTCTAGCCAATGCCAGCCAGCTTTGGGTGGGATTTCACAGATGCAAAGTTCTCTCTGTCCCTTGCCATGCCTGCAATGCTAGAGCCTCAATAGAAAAAGGCAAAGCGGGGGGGAGAGCTCTCAGATGCAGTTTTGACTTTAAAATCTTTTTGACGGACACATTTGTATCTTTTCTGATGATTGTTATCAGAAAGATACATTTTATAAGCAAAAAGACTTTGAAGCAAAAAGCAGCTCAGCTCCGATTGTGCTGTGCTTCTTCCTTCACTGATCTGCTTGAGCTCACAGTTCCTGGTAACATCAAAAGGAGAAAGTAAAAGTGGCTGCTTTGAACTGAGGCAAGGTTTTTACTGGGGCTGGGAGCGGAGGGGGTGATATAGTCCTGCAAATGGCTATATTTGGATTTTCTCTTGTGAGTCGGGATGGCTATATGCAGATTAATCTTCAGGCACTCTATTCAGATTAAAAATAGTCCAAATGGGAGTAAAAAATAGTCCTAACAGGACTAAAATAGAACTAAAAAAGCTAATTCAAAATGCACCCAAAGCGGCTGACAACACTTCTGTTCTTCTCCGCCCAACAGACAGCCTCGGGGGTAGGTGGGGACCTGACAGTGCAGAAGGTCACCCAGCTGACTTTGTGGAGGAGTTCAGAATCAAACCCAGTGACTACCAGTAAAGAACCCAGCACTCCAACCAGAATGGTAACTAACGGAAATATAAAGAGTCGATTCACTCTTGTGCCCAGAGTATATGAATAAAACCAAGAAGAATAAAACCATTTGTAAATATATAGACTGGCCTCTGAAAAAGTGGTGGGATTCAAACCTGATTATATACGGGACCCCACACAACACCATTTCCATCAATCCTGAAACTTTTCTCAGCAGGACCCTGGACGCCCAACCTTCCAATGACTCTTCTTTGTAAGGTTCCATTGGGAAATGTGATCAAATTCATGATATCATAGTCAGTGGCCAAGTTCCCATGCTCATCAAAAGATATTTCTTCACCAGCACTGTTGTTGAAATGTAGATTTCTTAAAAGCCAGTAAAACTATTTTTAAAAAGGCAGGGAGAGAAATATTACATATTACTGAGTGAGACAAATACCTACAAATTCTTTGATATCTTCTGTCTGTCCATGTTAGACAAATTCATGGTAGACCAGTGTATCAATGGTTGCAAAATAGATGCCTGGATATAGAGCCTTTCCACGTTTACCATGGTATTTCATGCAGGGGATACTCCAGCTTGGAAGGTCTGCAGTTCACGGGGTCATTCCTTTACCAGAAATGGTTCCATACATGCCGGAGTATTCCCCATTAAAAGTGTTTAAGGAATATAAAAGCAGCCCTTCACACTCCATCTGCGCCACTTCCTGGTGGAAAATGTGCATTAGGAACCTATGATCGGTAGCAAGATCAGAGGCCTTTTCGCACACGCGGTTTTCGAACACGCGGAAGACAGCCCGGGACACGGCATTCGCATTGCCGCGGCCGGGTTTGCGTCCCGGCATCTCCCGGGCTATCTTCCACGCGTTCCAGATGCAGAGCACTTTAAAGTGCTCTGCATCCGTTCCCGTGCGTACAAAGCGTCCCGGCGCATTCGGGGAGAGAAGCGTTCACACATGCTTCTCTCCCTGACAGCCGCGGGCACACCTCCCCCGTCAGCATGGGCCGAAAATCGGCCCAGCAGCTGATAGCGGTCGGGCAGATTGCCTGCCTTGCCGGGCTGTGGAAGCGATCGCGCAGCCGTGGCGAGGCTGGTGGACAGCGAGGGGACCCTCGATTCGAATCGTAGGTCCCCTTGCCGTCTGCCAGCCTCACCGCCGCTGTGCGATTACTCCCACAGCCTGGCAAGGAAGGTCATAGCCATCAGCGGGGGGGGGAGCTAGGCCCTTCCGGGCCCCGGCAGCCCCATTGCGACTGGCGGAGTTGGGGGCCTGGGAGCATCGGCTTCCTGTAGCCCCTTTCCGGGTGGCAGGAGGACAATGCCAGGCTGGCTGGGGTCGAGGAACCCCTTGGGCGACCAGAGCGCGTCGCTCCGGTCAGCCAAGGGTCCCCCCCGCCCCCATCGCAACTGTCTGTGGGGTGCGGGCGCCCCGCAGATCAGTCCCCCACCCCCCCCCACCCACCCACCAAAGGCGATCTCGCCTATCTACGGGGTGCAGGCGGCTAGACGTAGGCGCCTGCACCCCGCAGATCAGCCCCCCCCCACTCCCCACTCCCCCCACCCCCAACCGCGATCACACCCATCTTCAGGGTGTAGGCACATACACCGAGGCGCCTACACCCCGAAGATGATTCTCCTCCCCCCCAACCAGGGCCCCGGGAGGATGCACGCATGCAACAAACAAACATTGATGTACATCGCTACACCATTTGGATCTGCTTCTATACCAGAAAGGCCTGGGGTCTGCCAGGCGTATAGCTGTAGAGCACTCAAACATGGTCTACAACTATCTAGGATATTCAGACAACCTCCATTAGCACCCCTTCTGGCACTAATGGAGTGTGTGAGTGAACTGCAGGCAGGGAGACTGCACAGCTCGACTGCAGCTTCCTTGAATGAGCGTGGGGAGGTGGTATCGAGTTGTCACCGGGAGTAGTGAACTTTTGCTTTTTTCACTTTCACTATAATGGGTTTTGTGTGTGTTTAGTAAGAATGGTTCATTTTTACAGACTTTTTTTCTCCTAAATCTGAAGACCCTGATGCTAAAATTACCTGCCATGGGTTAATATCTTGTATATTTCTTCTTCTGCCTCCCCCCTTTCCTTTCAGTCTGTTTGGGAAGGTACGCATGGCAGCCTGGAGAGCACGTGCGACAGCATGGACAGCGTTGTAGATATTGTAGCTTAGCCCAGACATCTCCATCTCAAACGTGTAACCAGGAAGGTCACTAAGCTTCTCCTTCCCTGTGCAAAGATTTACACGGTCACCGTACTGAAGATACATGGGGAGTGAGAATGAACATTGGAACACACGAGACCAGAATTCTCGGAAGTAATAAATATCATGTGTCCAGGGATTTATTCCTTCTAGAAAATCTTGAAAGTTTGGCACAATATTAGTATGAATTGTAAATGATAAAGAACCATTGAAGCTCTTCAAGGGGAAGCGTAGAACAGAATCAATCACAGCAGAAGTGAATTCCCACTCAGCTGTTGTGATAAATATTTCTTCTATGATGATATTGTTATATACTTCCAAAGTGAAAAAAAGAAATCGTAAACCTTCCAAAGACTGGTTGTCTCCATAGACAAGAGTAACATTGCTGGTGCTTTCAGAGAGAGCTTTCAATATTGGAGTCATTTTTTTCATTTTGATGTAAGGTGGATCAAAAAATGTCACAAAAGGAACCAACTCTGTCCAAGCAAGGCATATACTATTCTCTTGGAGTCTCGGTTTCAGGTTCCTCAGGAAGCGTTCTCCTTGCTCATCATCAGAAACAAGGGAGCCAATCCAGCCCCATCCAAAGTGTCTCAGTAGCTGAACGATCCCAACATACTGAGCCTCTTCCTTTGGGGCCATACGGAAGAAGGAAGGAAAGTGAGTTTTGTCACTCAATGCAGGATCAAAGGCACCATAACTCATCTAATGGGGGAAAGAAGAAATTGTTTACTTATTATTTGTATTTCTATCCTACCCTGTACCCAAAGTCTCAGGGCAGGTAACAAAACTTGAAATCAAATGTATATTAAAACCACAACAGTATACTGTGTATTAAAGCAGTAACAGTGTCTTTAACGTGGGAAGAGACCATATATTCCCATTTAGCAAAGTCCAGGACAAAGAGGTACATCTTCACTGCCTTCCTAAACATATACATTGAAGGAGCCAGGCACACCTCAAGGGGGAGACTATTCCATAGCCTAGGGGCCATCACTGAGAAGGCCATCTCCCCAATACCCCCCATTTTTACTATTGAGGGTAGCCGTGCAACCAGGAGGGCCTCCCCTCCAGATCTTAAGGCAGGGGCAGATAGATATGGAAGAAGGTGTTCCTTTAGATATTTGTGGTCCAAGTCAATGCCTGGGAACATTAATTCTCCAGCTATGATCATTGGGCTAGGGACAGTTTCACACTTATGGCCACATTGGCAGTGGTGGGAATAAGGTGGAAGAGGGTGAGAAACGAATATCAGCGATTCCTCCCCTTATGGGGCTAAACTACTAATGACAGCACTTACGGTGAGATGAGTGCTCAATGAATGCAGGTGATCCAAGTGCCCTTCGACCAATTTCATGGTCCATTTGGGAGCCATTTGAATCCTGCTCTGCATAAGGTTATTGAGTCTTGTGTGGCCTTTCTTGTGCTCTGAGGTGAAGACCTCTAATTCCTTAAGCTTGGATCTCCCTGTGCAAGTTCACACTAAAACATTTCCAAAAAGCTATTTTATCTTCTATGGAAGAACCAATAGACTTTAACGTGAGCTCATCTTTCTCTTCTTAACATGCCAATAAACAGAGATTTAAGGGTATTTCTAAGCCACAATGCAGTACAGGAATACAGAATATTTTTTTCATACATTTTTTTCTTTAACTCTGCCACTTTGCATTCACCTTTGCTCCATCAACATTTCAGAAATCCATATACCAAGAAGAATTTATCCATGATTAATACTATACATGCAACAACTGATGTCCTAAATAAAAACAAAGGCCCTGTCCCCGGGGAATTTAAAGCCTGCTAAAAATCTTCTTTTGCCTCTGAGCACCCCCATGCCTGGCTTTTCAACGAGCTTCGAGTGCTACAAAAGGAGGAAAATCCATGACAAAAAAAGGTGAACTTTAAAGAAGAATTCCAGTGCTCTTTTTGGAAGTTGCTGGTTTTCCTTGCAGCATTGACCATGGGGACTTCCATGGCAAAAGGGGCGGGGATTGCTGCCTGCACACACAGCCATAAAACATTCACACATCTCCCAGAAGTACAGCAGTTTCCCTTCCTTTCCCTTTCCTAAGCTCAGAACTTTCAAAGAGTCAGAATTGTGCAGAATTGCCACATTGTTGCAATTGTTATCAGGTATGAAGTGGTGGATTGCTATAGTCACCGCTGCTTTACCGGCTGGATTTTGACAGTGATCTGTGAAAGTGTTGAGAGTGAGTGAGTGAACGGTCAATGGCTGCAGCCGCTGCCTTTGCCGGCACGGGAAGCCATTTCAGGGGACGGAGAACTGGGAGACGAACAGAAAACAGAGCGAAAGTGCTGAGAGTGAATGAGCGAGCAATCACTGCCTTTGCCAGCACGGGAAGCCATTTCTGAGAGACGAACAGAGAACCAATAGCTATTTTTCCTTTGGACTTTTTTGGGGTTTCTTCCTGGTTGTGGCCACACAGAGCACAGACCCTCCCCGTTCCTGCTGGAACCCTATCAACAAGAGAGGGGGCAGGGAGAAAAAGATGCGGGCAAAGAAAACACGCTTCCATGGGGACGGAAGGTGCATTTTAAATGCGTGTTTTGCTGAGCCTCATGCAGACACTTATTCCAGAATTGAACAGCACTTTTAAAGTCCACTTGAATAGAGTGACGGTAGAGGGAAACTAGAGAGGCAAATAAGCCATTTGGGGACACAGCCAAAAAGAAGCATGTGCAAAGTATAATTTAGTCACTTGCATCAAGTGTAACTTGGATCTCACTGAAAGACACCTGCAAAGATGTACGCAGAAAGCAAACATCTATCTGCTAAATCTGTGTAAACTAGGAGAGCCCACAGGAAGATCCAAAACCTTTAGGACAAATGAAAGCCTATTGGGCAGCAATTTTCTATCTTGACTGCACAGGGTCCATTAGCTGCACCTTCATACATTATTCTAGTCCAGGGTTTGAGGCCCCCAAATGGGCTGCTGGTTGACTGGAATATGGTTGCTTCCATTTGGTAACCCCCTGTTGGCCCAGGTTCACACTCTCAAAGGGTAGCCAAGGTACTTTTAGGCAAGGATGGTGACTTTCTGGCATTAAATAATTCTGGCTGGTGCAGTTTCTGTGATGCATTGACTTTCAGTCCCTCTTCCAACAGGTTTTTTTTTTCTGGTTTGCCACAGAAACAGGTGATTGTATTCCTCCCTGTTTGAATGTGCAGGCTCCATGCCCTACATAATCTGGAATACTGCCTATGATGCACTTGTGGACATCCACATTTTCCTGTGTCTGGTGAAGGCTGGCCACTTTTCATATTTCAGCCTATTAAGTGGCAACACAATATTCCGTTTACAAATGTCTTGCAGAAATCATTGAATACCTGCATCCTCTTAATCATATTGCTAGTGGGTAATCTCCCTCTGAAAGGGGACCAGAGCTGGAATATACCTTAGATGTAGACGATCCCTTACAGAAGAGGTGAGACTCTGGCTGGCTAACCAAAAGGGTTCTAGACCTGCCAGACAGGCTATTATGACAATAGGAGGGGCCGTGAAAAGAGTAGAAATCTGGTGATATGCTGGAAAAAAGTGTTGTTGTTGCCATCAAGCCAAGAGGATGGGTGATGGAAGTAGAAGAGGCTTAGAGCCAGTTTACACCTACCAGCTTGCAAGCTCTGGCAAAGCACATACACAGTAGACCACTGCTGCACCACACTAGTGGCATCAAACTTTTCCAGACGTCCAGCTACAATGTAGTCAGCATAGATAGATACCAAAAGTGGCTGGATCCCTTATGGATTCTGTGTCTGCACCTTCTTCTGGGTGTGGCAGAGTGAGTAGGGTGGGTACATGACAGCAGCTGCAAATCCACATGCAGCATCTAGATCACTATGGCAACATTCTAGCATGCACTGGATGTGCCTTGGATGTTACCTTAGAAAACCAGCCAGATCCAGTCACTGCAGACATTGCTGACCATCTCCCAGTCTAGCCCAGTGCACACAGTAGGGATGCCCACCACCACACTACCACCTTCCTTGACTGGTATGGTATGAGTGAAAAGGCCCTAGGTAAAAGATCTCAATGCTAACTAGTCATTAGTGAGGGGTGTCTGGAATTTGGGAGCCAGAGGCAGTGAGGCAGGACAGGAATTTAATGATTTGTAGTAGATGGCAAAGGTACCATTGCTGATCTCGGAGCCCCCCAATGAACCCACAACCCCGTCACATGTGCTGCTATCTTGCCTTCTCTTTGGCCATTCTATATAAACCGTCTTCAGTCCATCTTCAGGTCTGACAGCTCAAAATTTTTCATTTCTATTGATTTTATTTGTGAACTTTCCATTCAGGAATGTCCAAAGGCAGGCTGGATGTATTCTCCCTATTCCTGTCCATATCTTCCTCTTCCTCTGCACAGATACCTGAGGAATCTTGTAGGTATTTAAGAGATCAGCCATTTGGATGGAGTTTGGTGAGGTGAGCCCTCCAATGGCAGCCATTACTTTCTCCTGATGGATGCAGTTGTAATTGGGAGGGTCTCCTTGGCCCTCAAAGAGAAGGTTGAGCATAGTAAAAGATGTTCGGAATGCACTGTAAGCGTTTTCATACATCCTGTAGATCATTGTCATGTTTTCTGGGAAAGCTGAGTCAGTTTGAAATTTGGCAAAAAAGAAAGACAGGATGTGCTGGTAGTTCTTAGGGATCATTCTGCAATAAGATTTCAAAATGGCATTAAATGATGACATTGAAAAAAAAATCCTATGAAACCCTGCATTATTATTTACCCTTCTCAATTAGAAGCTGTTTTTCATATCTGCTCAGGCTTCTCCTAACAGAGTACACTCCATTCCTCAAATGAACAATTTAAAAAGATATGAGAATTGAAAGAATAGCAAGGGGGAGGGGGAAAGACAGAGCAGCTGAGTGGAAGGCAAAGCAGGTGATGGAGGAATCTGATGTTGCCTCTCAGGGCAGATACCTTAGGGCTTCATCCTGCATGCCACTTGTGGCAGAACTGAAGCTCTGGATGGCATCTCTGCAGGGTGGTATATTGAAAAATTGCCCTGTTGCTGGTTTCACTGAGAGTCTCCTTTGTCTTGGCATGAAAAGAGTAGGAGATGGAGCTCGTAAGAGACACGAAACTGGAAACTGAGCCATCAACCAGGTGGGAACAGAACATCGAGCTGTCCTGCCTCAGGTTTCCTACTGGTCTTGTTTCAAATGTCTTTCTCTTCTTTGCTGCACAAAGTAGAAACTCTGGATCCCTGAACGTGTTAATACAAATTATGAAGCTTGGTAGGGGATGGTTTTGGATAGTCCAAGAAAGTGCCAGGATGGTTTTCTCATTTTGAGAGACAGAATTAGGATGTGGTTGCCGAGCTGGGTCTACTCTTGTCCTTAAATGTTTGCCTGGAAAGATGCAGCTGGAATGGGTAGCAAAATCCATACCTATCAAAAGATCGACCCACCCTCAATATCTCCTTCAATTCCCTCCCTCTCAATACTGAAAACTTGTAGCCATAAGTACAACTCAGGCATTGCTAAGAAATTTCTCCTCAGGTCATCAATTGATTTTGAGTCTAAAGTTGTCGAGTTCTTAAAATGATGTAAATGGCAGAAACAATATTTATAGCACAGGTAAAATAAAACATCTTATTTTCAATCTGTCTTGAAAAGGTTGACCATCTTTTCCCAAACAATTCAAAGGCAATGAGCATCTCATGGAATGGAAGGAAAATATATGACCATATATGAGAGGTCTTTCATACTTTAGCTTTTACCCTTCATTTCTATAAAGTCTACCTATTATAAAAGGTCATGTTGATATTATCTAGAGGAGGAGGAGAAATCCGCTTTCATTAGCCTCTATTCACATATCAGCTTAATCCTGTGTTCTATGCTGTACTGATAGCCTTAAATTTAAGATTTCTCATACATAGATAGTGTTTGAGGGGTTAGTATTGTACCTGCCCTGGAAGCTGTAATTAATACAAAGTACATAAATCAGGTTGTTCAGTGAGGGATCTGCTTGCAGACATTTCACGTTGGGATCTGAGTCACTGAATTGGCTTTCAGCTTTATCTTTGATGCTTAGATTCCCTAACAAGATCAGTAATTTTGATAATGACACAGCCTGCACTCAATGTTGTCTGAGACACCATTCCAAATCTTAGCTCATTATGATGCTCTGCTAATTGCCTTTGAAAGCATTAGAATGTTTGACTTATCTTTTTATAGAAGAATAGCTTTTTTTCCAGTGGGTCTGTAGCTAAAAGACTGAATTGGGCACAGCAAAAGATTAGGGGAAAGAATGTCATACAGTTACAAGGTATGCACATTACAGAAAGGAGGAATGGAAGGACAACTGAAAAGGGAAGAGAAGGCTTCAGTGTCTTCAACATGGATGAAAATAGTTTGGGAAAGGGTATTCCCTCTCAAACAAAGTCATATTATAATTTGAATGACATGACTGAAGCATTTTGTTACAAATATTTATGGAGGCTCACAATGATTTCACTAGGCATAAGGAGGGAGATATCATTTTTATGTCAAGTTAATCAAAATTTGCACAGTCTGGCTGAGTTTGGAGAATTGAGAACAAGGTTTTCATAGACCTGTGCTTTCATGATTGAAGGTGTGAACCTAGAATATCTCAATAAATCCATAAATACTTACGTTGCTTGTGTTCTGCTAAAATCTGGCTCTTCTGTAAACTCTGGCAAAATTATTTTCCCCATTGTCACTGAGAAAAAGCCACCAATGACAATCCCGGATGAAGTATCATAAGTTTCAGTTAGCTCTCGTGTCCAAGGAAGGCACATGGACGACGTCAGATTCTTACTGGATATGTTGTTCAGCAGGATCAACATCAATTGCAAACTTAAAACTATCACAGGTTTCTCAGAGTTCCGTCTGGACACAATCATTTCTGCCCATACAGGCTGAAATGTCCCAAGTGCAATAGGAACAAGAAGCTTCTTGCTCGCAACAGTGTGGGGGCTGTGAAAGGTTCAGAGAAGTGGAGATCTTATTCATTGCAGCATACAATGCCTTCTTTAAACGTGTTTTTCATACTCCTCTTGTCCATTGAAACCTTTGATTCCCTTTGGGAGCTTCAAAAGTAGCAAGGCAATTTTTAAAATTACAAATCAGGTCCTCCTGATTACAGATATTATAGGAATTACTTGACCTTAAAAAAACTTTTGAGAAAGCCTAACTTTTTGAGCATCTAAGATCTGGCCTATGACCAGAGGTAGAAAATGTAATGGGAAGTGCCTGTTTTCATGGGACTCCCAACTATCCCTCCTGTTTTTTAAGACATATATGGGGGTTAAAACTTTTCTCTTTTGAATGTCTTCTAAAGGAATACTTATTGTCCTTCTGTCGACTTCCACTACCTACATTTACTATGGCCAGATCCACATAACAGTAGGGCCTCCCCTGTTGCAAAGGTGAAAGTGAAGAGTATTGGTACCGCAGGCATCTTTCACCCGTCAGAGGGATGCTGCAGTAGTGGCATGGTGTCCATATGGCTTCCACTGCTCATGGTAATGAACTCATAGGAGCTGGGGAATTCCTGTTCCCCACTTGCGATGTTTCTGCCTGAGGCTGTTGGGCTAAACAGGGAAAAATGCTGGCTCAAATTGATCTCAATCCATTTCCACCCTGGAAATGATAGGACTCTCGTTGATTCTGTAATGCAGAGTGTGTGTGTAGGAGAGAGTCCATCTATTTTATATCCCATATCTATGGCTGAAATCACAACCCACAAGTTTTCCTCCATTATCTTGCCAGTGAGCGCTTGATGGGAGCTCACTATAGTCTATTTATTGTCAGCCCTGTTTCTGCATAGGCAAAGGAAGGGAAGAAAAGGTTTGTTGGAGATATCTTTGCCTAGCTATCCCAGGGACCTAAAATGCAAAAATCTAGTAGTAAGTGCTAAAATATGACTTGAAGACAAAGGGTACACAGCAGCTTTTCTCACCCTGAAGCACTAGGGTGAAACTTCAGGGTGAGAAATTATCTCCTCAGTCACTTTTGGCCATGCTGTCAACTACATAGTGGCCCCTTATATTTGGCAGGTCACTAGGTCTCCATCAGGAAGGACACTAGAAATATATCATAAAAAGGGGGCAAAAGCACTAGAATGATGATCAGAGAGTGCAAAATTCCACAAGAATCCACCCAAGGAACACAGTAAATAGTCTTTGGCTGCAGAGTCATTTGGGCCTAGCTGTCAGATTGCAAATTAATGGTAAAAATTGGTGAATGACCCAACAGGAGAAAACCAGGGAATGACAGGAAGCCAGGGGATGGAAGACTATGGGCCTGTTAGGCCTCTGGCATGCAATTAGGACAGCTTTGGTACTCAAATGAATGAATGAATGAATGAATGAATGAATGAATGAATGAATGAATGAAGACTTTTAGAACAACAACTTCATACATCTATTTCGAACAATCGAATTTGTGTATAGCATTCAGCAAGGGATTCAAACCAAGGGAAACAGGAGACTTTTACACAAGGAGGTAATAATAGTGCTGGCCCATTGCAGTGGAATAGCATAAAATGTCAAGGAACCAGACCAAAAAATAATGGAAGAAGGGAGATGCAGGCAGGCATTTACACTGAAGCCATCAATTTGCTATTTATTTGTTTGTTTGTTTACATTTCTATTCCGCCCCCTACCCAAAGGTCTCTGATATCTTCTTACAGTTGTTACAATCTGCAGATTCTGTCTCCCCTCCATTTTAGGCAGTCCAATCGTGGAGAGCCAGTTACAGGAAATCACAGCTTATCATTGGATCAGCAGGAACTGAAGACAATGCCCCGAAAGCATGGTTCCCTCACAAAAAAACCCGCTTGCATTCTCATTGCTAAATACTGTGGATTATCTATAAATCCAGCAGTGAGACCTCTTTTAATCCAAATAGGGATACTTAGCATTTTGGGACCTTTAATCCATAGAAACAGCTGCTGATCCCTTGGAAACTGTCAGGACAAGAAGAACTTGAGCCAACTTCAAGTCTCCCTAAATTTTGTGTTGGAATGCAGCCACAGTCTCTGTAGACTAGGATACCCCTGTGGCCTTTGACTTAGCTCCAACGAAGGTCCTCTTTTGCAAAGCAGGATGATTCTCACTATAAAGTCTTTACTGCCACCTCTGCCATGGCCATGTGAATGGACTGCAGCAGCACAGGTTAGGTCAGGGTTTCCCAAACTATGGGTCGGGACCCACTGGTGGGTCGCGGGCGAATATTGAGTGGGCCCTGCCTGTAGAATTAAGTAATAAAAAAATTGTATTAAAACTTTGTTATTTGAAAAGTCCTTTATTCATATTGGTAACGGTTAAATTTCCTAGAGGTGAGTCCTGAGTTGGTAAACTTATATTAGATGGGTCGTGGCCCAGACAACTTTGGGGACCACTGGGTTAAGTCCTTCTGTGGCCACTTTGTGTGCACTGCTTGATGGCCGCACGTAGAAAACTAAGAACTTTTTATTGTTGGCTTTCATGTTCACAAAGATGAGATACAGGAGCATGACTACACCGCACCTCCCACCTTTGGACTGTTGCCCATTCTTCTGACCCTCAAACACTTTTCTTTGCCTCTGTGTGGAGAAAGCTACAGATCAAATACAATAAATCATTAAAATGGATTAGTGGGGCTTCCTCTTTTACATGTAAGATTCACTCTACTAAGGCAAACTGTTCATCAAACTAGTCTTTCTAAATGATCTGGATATGATGCCCAAAGTCTACAGGTATGCTGACCACACTTTTTTACTCTGGTTTAAATCATGTCCAATCCTCAAAATTGAAAGCCCCGCCCAATAGTTAGACTAAGGGTGCATCCCCAAGCAATTTAAAGTCCGCTAAAAATCCACTTTTGTTGCTGAGCACCCCCATGCACGGCTGTTATCCAGGCTTCCAGAGCCACAAATTAGGAAAATGCGCGGCAAAAAAAGTGCCCTTTAGAGAAGACTACCAGCGCACTTTCCGGGAAGACACGGGTATCCAGAGCAACATTTTGCATGGAGACGCTCCGTGGCAAAAGGGGTAGGGGTTCTCTCTGAGGTGGCAAGCTCTCTCTCTCTTTTTTTGCCTCTCATCCACAGCCAGCATTCACGATATGAAAACAGTAGGCAGGCATTCCAATCACAAAGAGAAACAGCAAGATACATTGTAATGAATTGCTTCCACCTGCAAGTGAAAGTGCATGAGCAAGATTGCTGGCTGGGGGAGGCATTTTGGGGCTGGAGATCTTGTAAACTGCCTTCGCAAGCAGGGGAGACGAACAGAGAACTTGTAAATTTTTATTTTGGACTTGTGAATGAGCGCACGATCGCACGATTGCTGGCTGGGGGAGGCTTTCGGCAGCTGGAGAACTTGTACATAGCATAATGAATTGCCCGAGCACCCAATGAAACAGTGAGGGGCGTGGAGAAAAAGATGCGGGTAAGCAAAGGATGCTTCCTTGGGGACGGTCAGTGCATATAAAATGCGCGTTTTGCTGAGCCCCATGGGGACACTTAATTCGGAATTGAACACGCATTTGTTAGATCCGCTGCAGTAGAGGGACAATAGCGACACACAAAAGTACCATGGGGATGCACCCTAAGAATGAGGGGTTTTTTTCCAAAGTATTTATTGGTTAAAGGTTTGCACCAGAGTTAATCTGCTTAGAAAGAAATCCCAACTGATGCATAGTATACTGTTACTACTACTACTGCATATCTCAGGGCTCATTTTGGCTATTCAGAAGAGCAAGAACTGCAATTAAACCATGAAACTGAAAACAGAATAAGGCAGAAGCCAGAAGCTAAGGTGACTTTTAGAAGAAGAAGAAGAAGAAGAAGAAGAAGAAGAAGAAGAAGAAGAAGAAGAAGAAGAAGAAGTTGGCTTTTCTACCCCACTTTTCTCAAACAGCTGACAAACCTTCTGTTCTTCTCCCCACAACAGAACACCGTGAGAGCTCATAAGAGAACTGTGACAAGCCAAAGGTCATCCAGTTGGCTTTCAAGGGGGAAAGAGGAATCAAACCTGGTATTCCCAGATAAGAGTTTGGCTCCTTAACCACTAGATTAAACTGGCTCCAAAGAGAGGTAAAAGCAGCATAGCTCTAAATGTAAGATAGGCCGTGTTCCCACCTGCCCCAAAACAGGAGCAAACCCGCATTACTTTGACCCAAAGTAAACCAGGTTCTGCTGAAGATTGGGGTTGGAGGCTGGGACCAGGCTGTTCCCAAACACACGCAGGTGCACACAAGCACAACCACGAGTGGCACGGGGTGGCGTGGGGAGCCACTGCCACCTCCACTGCTGCCAGCCTCCTCCTCCTGCTCCTCCTCATGTCCCTGCTGCTGCTGCCCTTGGGAAAAGAGGACCAAGATGGGTGCCGCCAGCAGCAACCAGTGCCAGGCAGGCAGGCAGGCAGGCAGGCAGATCATCTCCTCTCCTTGCCCTCCACCATGGGAAGACATGCATCCCCCTGCTCACTCGCTTGCTCGCTCGCTCACTCACTCACTCAATCACTCACTCAATCACTCACTCACTCACTCACTCACCAGTTCTCCTTGGGGCAGGATAAAGAATTCCTCCCCAGAGCCTCTGCCTGCTGCCACTACATCTGAAGGGTAGCCGGAATAAGTGAGTGATGGCATCCACAAAGGGGAGGCCAGCCCTCAAATGCAGTGACATCGGGTGGCAGGCAGGGGTCCCGGGGAAGGATTCCTTACCCTGCCCTGAGGAGAGCTGGTGAGTGAGCGCACCCTATAGCTTACTTACCCTGGCCACCAGCTGTCCTTCTTTAATCTACATCAGCCGGAAAACTGGTTTAAAATCGGGGGGGGGATTAAAATGGGAGCAGGGCTCGAAAACCCGGAATGGATTCAGATTCCTGGGGGATTTTATGGGAACCTACAATGCTTTTTTTTAAATTTTTTAATGTTTATTAGTTTTATTACAATTGCTTTAAACCCCCCTCCCCCCTCCCCCCCGGGTAATACATAATTCCAAATTTTTAATACAATACATTGAAAAGGCTACACAATTCATAATACTACATTGAGAAAATTAAACGTAACTTCTTTTTCTCACTTTCACTCCTAAGCTTATTATCTAAATATATTTTAACTATCATCCATTTTTGTTTACATATTCTAACCCTATCCAAATTACTTATATTATTCATACGACTATTCGATATTTCTACTGCTATCACATTAATTATATAATTATACCATTTATTAATAGACCATTTCGTTCTATCCTTCCATCCACTCACTAAGACTATTTGAGCACATGTTAACAATTGTTCTACTATTTCCTTCCGTTCGATAGTTGGAATATTGTTTAACTCCAAATGTAATACTCCCATTCTCCCTGTTATTGTACATTGTATATTCAGCATATCACTGATTTCTTTCTCTATCTTTTTCCAAAATTCAGATACTATAGGACATTCCCAAATCATATGAAAGAAAATACCTCTTTGGTTACAACCATGCCAGCAATTGCTTCCTGTATTTGTAAAGAATTGTGATAATTGTGCTGGGGTTCTATACCATTTATGTAATATTTTCCTTCTTACTTCTTTAAGGTTATTATACTTCACCATTTTTATACATTTTATTTCATTTTTAATTTCCTCTCTTTCAATCCTTATATCTGTACTCCAAATATTATATAACTCTTCCACCACTTCATCTTTTACCGAACTTAATTGACTATATGGTCCTCCTGCTATTTTACTTTCCCCTTTGATGCATTTTCTTATCATTTTTTCAAATGCTGTATCTTCCTCTTTAATTTTTTCTCTTATCTCTAGTCTATTTATATATGTTCTAATTGCTATCACTTCTAACCAATATCTCTGTCCTATTATCCCTCGAATAGCATCACCTTCCATTGGATTCCCTTGATTAACATAAAAGTCCTCTATTGTCTTGAATCCTCTTTCTCTCATTATACCCAATATTATCCTCAAATTTCCATCCCCATTTTTATTTATTTTCCATATAGTTGCCAATTTATTTATATTATTTATTATTAGTTGTTTTTTCCTTTTTTTCCACACCATCATTGTGCCCTTTAATGGTTCTTTCATAGTTCGTTCCTCCCTCCTGTTCCAATCCTTAAAGATAATTTCTTCTTCCTTCATTCTATTAATCTCTTTTTCTATTTCCCCCCATTTCTTTTTTGAATATTGCAACTCTAATAATCTCTGTAGTTGGAATGCATCATGATAATTCTGTAAACTGGGTATTCCCCATCCTCCTTCATCCTCTCTTGCTATTAACCATTTATTTTTTAATCTGGGTTTCTTTTCCCCTGCTATCCATTTATTTATTCTTCTATCCCAACTCTGTAAAGACCTCCTATCTACTACTGGTGACAGTGTTTGAAACAAATACAATATTTTTGGTATTATTAACATCTTTAGTACTCTGATCTTGTCTATTTTATTTAAGTACTTCCCTTCCCATTTTTTAAATTGCTTCTCTATTGATTTCCAGATACTTTTATAATTACCATTTACTATCTTATTGGGGTTTTTATAGATCCATACTCCTAGATATTTCATCTTCTTTATTCCCAGTTTCAACCCTGCTATCCTCTTCAATTCCAATTGCTCCCCTGGTGGTGTATTTAAACATATTATTTCTGATTTTTTAATATTCACAGATAACCCGGATTGTAATTTAAATTTATGTAATATTGACATAACTTCTCTAACCATCTCTAATGGGTTGCTTGAAATTAATAATGCGTCATCAGCAAATAGATTTAATTTAATTTGCTCATTACCTACCTGGTAACCAGCCCACCTTTGGGTATCCCTTATATCATTCGCTAGAACCTCTATTGCTAATGTGAATAGCATGGGGGAGAGTGGACAGCCTTGTTTGGTACCGTTTGCAATATTTATATAGTCTGATTTTCCATCATTTACTCTAACTCTTGCTTTACATCTAGTATACAATTCCTTCAATGTTTTACAAAAATTTTCCCCCATGTTTAACTCTCTACATAATTTCAGCAAGTATTTATGACTTACTTTATCAAAAGCTTTAAATACATCTAACTTCAGAATTCCTATCTTGTTTTTATTTTGGTGTGCATGATTCAGAACTGCAATAACATTTTTAATTGGGTCGCCTATTTTCCTCCCCTTTATAAAGCCATATTGATCCCCTTCAATTATTTTTGGTAATATACCTTCCAGTCTATTTGCCAAGATTTTTACAAAAATCTTATAATCTTGATTACATAAACTAATTGGGTGGTATGATCCTGGTTGAAGTAGATCCTTCCCTGTCTTCGGTAATGTAATAATTTCTGATTCTTTCCATGATTCTGGGACCCTTTGTTCTATATATACCTCATTAAATAGATTAGTTAGATGTGGAATCAAATCTTCTTGAAATGCCTTATAAAAATCTGCTGTAAACCCGTCTGGTCCCAGAGATTTTCCTGTTTTCAGACCCTTAATCGCTGTTGCTACCTCCGCCTGAGTAATTCTGGCATTTAATTCTATTCTATCCTCATCCTGTATCTTATTTTTAATATTTAACTGGGTATCTTCTACTTCTTCCTCCTTATACAAATCTGAGTAAAAAGATTTCATTATATCCCTTAATTTTCTTTGGTCTTCACATTCCACCCCATTTTGATCCTTTAACTTTCTGATCCATGATTTCTCTTTTTTCTTCTTTAAGTAATTTGTTAATCTCTTCATAGATTTTATATTCCAACTCTGATATTCACTTTTCACATACATATACTTCCTTACTAATTTACTTTCATCCAATATTTCTAACTGCCTCCTCTTTTCCTATAACTCTTCCCAAATTTGCCTATTCCTTGTTCTTTTATGTCTATCCTGTAATAATTTTATATTTTCTAAAATATTATTTCTTTCTCTCTCTCTTTGTCTTCTAATATAGACTTCTATACTTATACATTTGCCTCGTATCACAGCCTTACAAGCATCCCACACTATATCTCTTGACACCATTCCTGTATCATTTATCATATAATATCTATTTATTTCCTCCTTAAGTTTATTCCTTTCCTGGTCCTTCATATGGACCATGGGATTGTATCTCCAGTTTCTCTCTTTAATTTCCATCGAACACTTCAACTTTAGCTTTAAAGGTGCATGATCCGACAGCCATATAGGTAGTGTTTTTCCATCTTTTACCTGTAATTTATTCGTCTTTTTTCCCAGAATGTAATCTATCCTTGAGTATGTGTTATGTCTTCCTGAAAAGTAAGTATATCTACTTGCAGCTGGTTCTATGTCCATTAGATCCTGTAATCCATATTCCTCTATATTTAACTTTCTATTTCCTCTGCATCTTTGTGATGTTAATTCCATGTTATAATCTCCTGCTATCAGAACTTCTCCCTCAGCATATTCATTTACCTTTCTTAATACTTTCTTAATGTATTGTTTTTGATTGATGTTTGGGCCATATATTGAAACTAATGTTATTTTCATATTTTCCAATAGCCCTTTCACCATTACCCATCTTCCCTCTTTATCTCTTTTAATATTTAACAACTGAAAATTCAAACTGCTCCTTATCAATATATCCACCCCTCTAGCGTTGTTGGTTCCCCTGGATTGATAAATATTATTCCAATTGGCATTATTTAACAAACATAATCCATTCTGTCTCTTGTGAGTTTCTTGAAGAAAAATTACCTCTGCTCTATGGTTCTGAGCTAAATGTACAAGTCTTGCCCTTTTCACCGGAGTGTTTAATCCATTTACATTAATTGATATACATATAATTTCCCTCATCTATTTTTCCATTTCCCACTTATAGCCTTTTCACATTTCCCCCCCTTTTTATTACCCTCTTCCCCCTCCCCTCAGGTCCAGTCCCCCCCAATCCAATGCTGAATCCAAATCCACCCCAGATTTTAGACCCTATGGGGGCACGGCCACAGATTATTGCTAGCTTCTTTGTGTACTTTGTCATGCTTTCATAGTTGCTACATGTTGAACCAAATGCAAATAATTCAGCTTCAGTTGAGTTTGCCTTTCTCCTTGACCTAAGTTCAAATTAACAATAATTTAATGTGGACACAATCTATTAGGCTTAGTGTAAAAAATAGATGACGGATATAATATCTGTTTTCGTGATTATTTTCTTCTTTCTGAGAACATTACCTACTATTCTCCCTACATTTTTGGAAATTCTATTTCCTTGATATCTGCTCCCTTGTGTTCAGCTCAGGTTTGAATATAATAATAAACCATTTGGGGAGAAAAATGCAGCCCAACAAACCACCACTAGAAGCCAGGATGGAGAAGACTTCTACAGCCACCATGAATTTCCCTTTAGTGCTCAAGTAGGTGGGAACAAATGACACCCAAACACTGCAGAAGACCAACATGCTGAAGGTGATCAGCTTGGCTTCATTGAAAGTATCAGGCAACTTTCGGGCAAAAAAAGCCACAGAGAAGCTGACAAAAGCCAAGAAGCCCATGTAGCCCAAGACAAGGTAGAACATGGAATTTGAGCCTTCATTGCATTGGACAATGATCTCACTGACCTGGGAATTCATGTCCAACTCAACAAAGGGAGGAGAAGTGGCCAACCAGAAAGTGCAGATGGCAGTTTGAATGAGAAAACAGAAAATGATAACAGAAATGGCCATCCTCTTCCCCACCCATTTCTTGACATTGTTTCCAGGCTTGGCCATCATGAAGACCAAAACCACCGTGATGGTTTTAGCCAACACACAAGAAATAGCAAGAGAGAAGATGATGCCAAACAAGGTTTGCCTCAAAATACAGGTCACCATTCTAGGCCTGCCTATGAACTGAAATGAGCAGAGAAAGCAAAGCAGGAGGGAACAGAGCAACATCCATGTAATGTTCCTATTGTTGGCTTTGACAATAGGAGTATTCTGGTGCCAGTGGAAGGTCACCAACACAATAACTGTGATCAAGGAAAGCAGAAGAGCCAAAGAAGCCAAAACTGCTCCCAAGGGCTCCTCATAGGACAAGTAACTGATTATTTTAGGGAGGCAGCCATCTTGGTTCTCATTTGCATATTGATCTTCTGAGCAGGATCCACACTGCTGGGCATCTGAAAGAGGCAAATTCTCCATATTAATAGGCAACCGTCTCTGTGGTATCATCAGTAGAGATGCTATTAATCTGGGATGGTCAGTGGCTCAGTAATGTGTGTCAGTGCAACAATAAAGGTCACAACATATTTAAAGAAATATTCATATGTAGAATTGGTATAATTTGCATATTTCCTGCTCCTATTGATTATTTAAGTTATTGCAAAATGACTCATAAGTAAAGATTCATTACTATTTCCATGTGCCTGTTCTATCCTAAGGAGTAATATCAGTCTTTTAAGACCAATAAATCTGCTCTCAAACAAATTGCAATAAGAATTGGAGAAAGGCAGATCATTAATAATTTTATTTATCTTGATGAATTTATTAATCTAACGAAGCCATGCTTCCATTCTCTATATGCCTGCTGGAGGGATTTCCTTCAGTGTAATTTGAAAGACCTAAGCCTTACAACTTCAGACTCCTCTCCATATCCCCAAAGTCCAATGCAATCGCTTACTTACCCCACAAGGCTGAAATTTGTCCTGGGGGGCACTGAACACAGTCATAGCAACACACTTGCTTCCCCTGCTGGATTGACATGCTCTCTCCAGGATGGCAGCTCTCAACACAGGTGGAACTGGGCACCCCCTGATGGAGCCAGAAAGTTGTGGCGGTTAGAAAGAAATGAAATGGGGAAAAACAATATATAATTTCAATAGATCCTAGTCAGATTACTAAGTGTTGGTTTTAAGCTACACCAACAGACACTTTTCCTGCACTTTGTGGGAATTTGTACCATAACTAAAGATGTAACAATAGATGTAAGTTAGAGATATATTTGTGTACGGGTATCATGAAAGGTTTTGTTGGAAACCTAAATTTTAAATCTCCATTTTGTATGTTTTGCTGAGATAAACAGACCTGACATTTCAAATGACATTTCCTGTTCCCCTTTTACCAGGAGAGCTCATCATATAGAAGGAATGTAATCTTTGAGGGGATTAAGAAAGAGGGAGCAGCAGCAGGAATGTGCCTGCCACCTGGAAAGAAAAAGTTAAAGAATCACAGACACTGAGCAGAGATTGTCGTTTTATTATAGGAAGAGACAAATGGAAGGATTTGGGGGAGGGATCCTTTGAAATTGTGCTGAATCAGAAGTTTGGGATGAAAACCAAATAGGAATAGCCAAACCTGTAGAGATTTCACATTCAGCTCTGCTAGGGATGTGCAAAATATTCAACACATTCAAAATTTGTATGAATTTGGAAGAACAGAGAGGTGAGGGGGGGTGTTTAACACAGGAGAGGCAGCAGGATTGGAGAAACAGAGTGGGGAGGGGAGGGGCGAATCCCCACAGCAAGCTTATTTCCAATTCAAACCATTTTCAGTCCTCGCAGACCCCACGTCAGTTTGGCTTAACACACTTTACCCATGTTAAATCACTCCAAAGTGTTGTAAATGTTAATCCTCATTTCAACAGGTCTCACTCTGGTTGGTGGGCTTGAAAAGTTTTACATTTTCTACCATAGGGACCGTACAGTGTTAAGGGATGAGAATCTGTTTTTAGGGTTTCCCTCCCCCAATAGCTTGCTTCCAAAGATAGTGATTTCACTGAAAAAATCCACCCCTTAAAACAGCCACTATGAAAATCCAGTCCTTAAAGCAACCGCTACACTGTAGCGATCTACCCACTTCACACTTTATAACAATGTTTTGATTTTGTGCAATTTTGAAAGTTCTGACCTTTAAAAAGGGAAAAGAAAGTAAAGCAGCTGAAGGTTCTGTTTTAAAGGCTGTGGCTGTTAAGGGGACTTCAGTTGCCACTGCTGCTGTGTGCCCTGGGCAATGGGGAGAGGAAGAGAAAGAATCGCTGGCTGCCCAGTGCCCTTTTTCATCCATCCAGGCAAGCGGCAGCCACCCAGCTAGGCTCCATGAAGGGGTCATTATGGGTGGCTCTTTCACGCCAGGAGGAAGAGGGCAGGGCAGCCCCGAAAAGTGGCTTTTAGAAAGTAGCCACTTGAGTCCCCCCTTCAGTCACATACGCCACGTACGATCCTCAGATTCCAGATTGAACGTGATTACATTAAAAGTAATGGGAACAGGCAAATTTGTGTTTGCATCCAGTTCTATTATTTCGGTTTAGGGAAACCGATATATGCTTGTAATGGGGATGCGGCCGAGGTGTTTAAGGGGAGTGCTTTTCAGTTGCCCATAGCTGAATCGTTCCTAGGAGGACTGAGAAAATTCCAGGTATTCTGCATCTGCAGAACTGGCTTAGCACAGATGGAGCAATTCTTCAAGTTGCCTAGATTGCTCCACCATGTAAGTGCAAGAAGGCCCTATGACTAAAGCCAACAGCAACAAAGCCATTTATATATATACATGCTGGGCTCTGAAAAAACAGTGGGATTCACACCTGATTAAATATGTGACTCCACACAACAGCACTTCCATTCATCACAAAACTTTTCTCAGCAGGAACCTGGATGCCCACCCTTCCAATGACTCTGCTGTGCAAGGATTTATTGGGGAAAGTCATCACATTGATGATGTCATAGTCAGTGGCCAAGTTCCCGTTCTCATCAAAGGATATTTCCTCACTGGCACTGTTGTTGAAATGAAGATTTCTTAGAAAGTAGTGAAACTATTAAAAAGAAAAAAGATGATTACATATTGCCAATGGAATCAAATACCAAAAGATTCTCTGATACTTTCCCAATATCCACATGTTTTGTTTTTTTTAAGTTCAGCCTTGATAGCTTTTTAAAAAGGTTAGGGAAATTCATGGAGTGCTGGTGTATCTATAGTTACTAGAATGGATACCTGGGTACCATCTCCAGGTTGGACTCTAAGATGCCTGTAAAGGCCATTTGCAAGGAACCAAGAGAGAAGGTTTTCCCTTTGTCTTCTGTTTCTGATGTCTAGAATCAATTGGTGGATCGTGGGGAGACAGGATGCCGGACTAGATGGACTGTGGACTTATCCAGCAGGACTCCTTTGATGTCTTTATGCTCTTATGAGCATAGTGTTGCCAGACTGCTTTCCTCTGGCTTGGAGGTTGAGATAGATTGACTATCCAGACTGTGCCAAGATATTTCAGACAGGTGTCTATCAGGTTGGTGTAATTTGGAGAAGAAGTGTGCTGGTCCTCCAATTCCAGGAAGCAGCACATGTCAAAAGAAAAATGATATATATACAGCCTAATGACTACACAATTATAAATTTATCTTAGAGATGAAATAAAGCATAATGGAGAGGGTTGTTCAGTTACCTGCAAAATCTTACACATTAGAAAGAAACCATATCTTTCCACTTCACAAATCTGTCAGTCATCAGGCATTTCAAGGTCAGCCACTCACACAAGGCAAATACAATGACAAAAAACAAGATACAGCTCTATGAACAATTTATAGCATATCTACTAAATGTTAAGATGTTGCTAGTTAAATTACCTGCCACGGATTAATACTGTGCATATATCTTCCTCTGTCTCCCCCCTTTGCTTTCAGTCTGTTTCGGAAGGTACGCATGGCAGCCTGGAGAGCACGTGCGACAGCATGGACAGCGTTGTAGATATTGTAGCTCAGCCCAGACATCTCCATCTCAAACATGTAACCAGGAAGGTCACTAAGCTTCTCCTTACCTGTGCAGTCAAGTCCACTGTTTCCATACATATTATACATGGGGAATGAACAACCGAATGCAGTGAACCAGAACTGTATGAGAAAATAAATGTTATGTTTCAAAGGATTGATGACTTCTAGGAAATTTTGAAAGTTTGGCACCAGATTTGTATGGATTTTAAATGATAAAGAACCATTGAACGTCTTCAATGGGAATTTGAAAGCAGAGCCAACATTAGTGAAATCCCACTCTGCTGTTGTGATCCATATTCCTTCGACCGGTGATTTGTTGGATCTTTCCAAGTTAAATAAAACAAATTGTAAACCCTCCAGAGACTGGTTGTCTCCATGGGCAATGGTGACATTGATATTTCTTCCAGAAAGAGCTGCAAATAATTGAGACAATTTCTCCATGCGGATGTTAACGGATTGAAACGCTGTCACAAAAGGAACCACCTCTGTCCAAGCAAGGCATATACGATTCTGTTGGAGTCTCGGTTTCAGGTTCCGCAGGAAGCGTTCCCCTTGCTCATCATCAGAAACAATGGAGCCAATCCACGTCCATCCAAAGTGCTTGAGCAGCTGAACAATCCCAACATACTGATCCTCTTCCTTTGGGACCATCCGGAAGAAGGAAGGAAAGCGAGTTTTGTCAGTCAAGGCAGGATCAAAGGAGCCATAACTCAGCTAATGGGGAAAGATGATCTCATCAGGATTTGGGAAAATGAAGATATTCTCAAGATTTGGGAATATAGGTTTATATATCAAATGACAGGTCTGATATCCCAGCATCATGACTACCAGCACAGTCCTTATTGAACAATAAAGGGCAGGATTTTCACCATGGAGGCTCCTGACACTTCCATGCTCCACCATGAGAAGTCCTGCTGGGTCAGGCTACAGCCCATCTAGTCCAGCATCCCATTGCACATGGTGGCCCACCAAATGCTCATTTAAGATTTAAAAAGGCAATACAATATGGATGTGCGCAAATATTCACCACATTCGGAATTAGTACTAATTTGGACATCCAGATTTGACCTGGAAATTGATATATTTGAATACATTTGACTAAGAATCAAATGCTTTGATACATCTGTACAAACTTGGTTATATTCATGAACCGGGGAGTGGGAAAACAGCTGCCCAAATCTCATTTGCAATGGACCCAGAGTGGATTCAAAGCGGATTCAGAGATGACTGAGAGCGGATTTGATACATTTGGAGTAGATACATAGGGTATTTGTAGTGGGGATTCTAATTGGATTTCTATCAAACATTCATATCGAATTTTAATCCTACCACATTTGTGGGAGATTGATTCAAACAAATACAATTTTTCATGCATTAGATTCAATATGAATTTAGCACACACAAAAGACATCAGTGCACATCCCAACAATATAGTAATACAGAATATTTTTGCATACATTTTTTCTTTAACTCTGCCACTTTACATACATTTTCGCTCCATCAACATTTCACAGCATTCACACTTTGGATGGTAAGGGAAGCTCTGAGAATGCTTCCCTCACCAGGCAGCGAGAATGGTGATCCTGTCACAAGCATGAACCAGCCTTAGCACTCAACAGCTTGATTGCTGTAGTGTGGAAAGGCCCTAGATAAAACCTGTCCATATATTTCTCTTCCTCTGAAGATACCTGAGGAATCTTGTAGGTACTGAAGATATTGGCCATTGTGATAGAGTTTGGGGATGTGAGCCCTCCAATGACAGCCATTACTTTCTCCTGATGGATGCAGTTGTAATTGGGAGGGTCTCCCTGGCCTTCAAAGAGAAGGTTGGACGTACTCAAAGATGCTCGGAATGTATCATAAGCGTTTTCATACATCCTGTAGATCATTGTCATATTGGTCAGGAAAACCTGGTCAGTTTCAAACTTGGCCAAAAAGAAAGACAGCACATGCTGGTAGTTTTTAGGGATCATGCTGCAATAAGATTTTAAAATGATATTAAATGCTGACATCATTTACCCTTTTAAATTAGGAGGGTTTTTTGGCATATATCCTCATACTCTTCTACCAGATGCTCATTTATTTATTAATGTATAATTCTACCTTTAAGTTTAAAAAAGGTTCCTAAGAAGCTTACATCAGATAATACTACATTCTTGCCTCAATTTTA
Source organism: Aspidoscelis tigris stejnegeri (assembly GCA_023333525.1). Lineage (NCBI taxonomy): Eukaryota > Metazoa > Chordata > Lepidosauria > Squamata > Teiidae > Aspidoscelis > Aspidoscelis tigris. The sequence goes on from JALMGA010000009.1 coordinate 13,142,335, forward strand.
CAAATTAAATAGACATGACAATTGAAGGCAGTGGGAGGGAGAAAGATGAAGCAGTGGTGTTGAAGGCAGTTGGAGGCTTCGGTTACAGCTTTATCAATAGCAATAATAACTGAATTCCATCCTTGTGAAAATTCATCATTTGAGAAGATCAAGCTGTCCTACCACACTTGTGGCTACTTACATGTTGCCAATACTTGTAGCACACATTTGTAAAGGACCCAAAGACATCATGGTCAGTCTTCAACATGGAAACCCCCACAAAAATTTGGCTATTTTTTTTTCAAATTTTTGCTAGGAGGAAATCTGCACTTTAGTCATTCTGAAGGAGTGAGCCTAGAATAGTCCAAGAAATACTTACTATGCTCGTGTTTGGCTGAAATCTGGCTCTTCTGTAAACTCTGGCAAAATTATGTTCCCCAGGGTCAAGGAGAAAAAGCCACCAATGACAATGCCAGATGAAGTATCATAAGTTTCAAACAGATGTCGTTTCCGAGGAAGGCACAGGGAGGACCTCAGACTCTGACTGGACATGGTGTGTAGAAGGATCAAAAGCAACTGCAAACTCATAACCAACAGAACTTTCTCAGAGTTCCATCCAGACACAATCATTTATGCCTATAAAGGCTGAAAAGTCTCAAGTACAGTGGGCACAAATAGGTCATTGTTGGTAACAATGTGGGTGTTTGAAAGATTCTGAGGAGAGCTCCATATTAATTACAGCACACATAGCCTCCTTAAGACATGTTTTTCATATTCCTTTTGTCCATTGAAACCATTGATTCCCTTTGGGAACTTCAAAAGTAGCAAGGCAATTTTTAAAAGTACAAATCAGGTCCAGCTGATTACAGACATTATAGGAATTACTTGAACTTCAAACAACTTTTGTGAAATCCTAACTTTTTGCTCATCTAATATCTGACATATGACCAGTGGCCCCAACTATCCCTCCTGTTTTCCAGGACATTTATAGAAGTTAAAACTTTTCTGTTTGGAATGTGATAAAACCTTTCTGTTTGGAATTCTGTTTAGTGGGATAAAATGTAAAGAGAGAGAAAGAGAGAGAGAGATGATAGAGGGAGGGGGGATGATGATGATGATGATGATAGATAGATAGATAGATAGATAGATGATAGATAGATAGATAGATAGATAGATAGATAGATAGATAGATAGATAGATAGATAGATAGATAGATAGATAGATAGATAGATAGATAGATAGATAGATAGATAGATGATAGATAGATAGATAGATAGATAGATGTCTAATTAATGATTACTTATTGTCCCTCTGTCACCTTCCACTACCCAAATTTACTGTGGCCCAACCCACACAACAGTAGGGATGTGCATAGATTGCCCCTGGATTCTCAGCATGTTGCTGGCAGTTTGCTGGGTGTCCATCTTCAAGAAGACTAGAAATCCAGAGGTAAAAATCTGAACAAAAGTGAACTCAGGGAAGATAGTAAATAGCCTTTGCATGCAGAGTTAACTGAACCAAGCTGTCTTGTGGCAAAGCAACAGTGAAACCTGGTGAAAGATCCAACAGGAGAAAACCAGGCAATTTTGGGAAGCCATGGGATGGAAGACTATGAATCTAATCTTTACCCTAACTTTGACATGGAAGACTCACTCAAAATACAGGAATCGCCTCTGAGCAGGGCAAAACATGACTCTGATTAATTGCAATGTGAAGCTCAAAAAGGAAAGGGCACAAAGCTACGGGGGGGGGGGGGGAATGCAAAGTTTGGTAGCATATGCAGAGGAAAAGATGCCAGATCTAAGTAATACCTCTGAGTGAGTACATTCTTGTGCCAACCAAAAATCAATTTTTCATAGAATCTTTCATGACAAGATCACTGCAATGGTGATACCAGATATGATAAATGAATAAATATAATTGGCCATATATGATTGGGAAAAATTCTGGTGTAAAGTCCTTAAACTGAATTCCATCAGAGCTTTAAGACTGGGCTTATAATTGGAATAAGGAGAGGCTTGGACCATGGACTTGGGATATTAAAAGGCCTTGGGAAAAGTATTCATAATCTAAAATATTTCTAAAAAGGAAAAAAAGAGAAGCTCTGCAGTTTTAACAAAGGATGGATTTTTCCTTCAGACGTTGCTGACCAAGGAAAAGATTTAAGCTTCTGGTGATTCATTGGCACCTGGAAAGAAAAGTAAATTTTGTCTATTTACATATGGGTAAAGAATCACTGAGAGAAGATGGTAATTTTGTTTTAAGAGAATAAATAGAAATGATTTCTGAGATGGGTTCTGTAGAATGATGCTGAATTTGGATTTATTTATTTTTTAAGATTTGCTGAGCCTATATGAAGCTACGCACCATTACATTTTAACCTGAAGGAGGACAGGAAAACAAGAGGACAGGGCTTTTTAAAGTTAAGAGTTACTACTTGCTTTGGGGAAGACAAATCAATAGTTAACAGAGGACGTTTGATTGGATTTACTTTTGGTGAAGGAGTGGTTGAACCAGTTTTATTCCTCTTAAGAAGAAAGCTCATCCAGGGCAAGTTAATTTTTATCTTTTGGGATGAAGAAGAAGCCACATGAAATGTTAAGATCTTTTGAAACTTAGGACACGTATTCACTTTTACTCATTAACAAAGAGTAATAAAGGAAAAAGGAAGAATCATCAGTTTTCATAGCCCAATTTTGGCATAAAAAGGCAACAGGATAGAGCATGGTGTGTGTGTCATATGATTACCACTCATGTGCACACAACAATTTTTTTTGTTCTGGCCAACTGTCCATCATTCAAATTTGGATGTATGGTAGGAAGACTCACCATACCTTTCTCACCATACCATTCTCTTCAATTTTTGGAAATAGAAGTTCTGTTTTTCAAAAGGCATCCTTTTAGCTTTTAAAAAGTTTTTCTGCCCCTGCTTACACCTCTGTATTTTTTTTTTCATTTTTCTCTCTCTGGTCTGCTCACCAGATGGGATTGGCAGAGTGAGCACTTCAGTTAGAGTTTTGCTGTTCAAAAACTGACAGTTTGGTTTTTGGAGTCAGAGGGACAGAAGAGTGTGCTTTTAAAATTAATTTTATTTTTATCGTCTGAACATTTTTATTTGGGGAATTATTTTGGGATTTTAAAATAGAGAAGGTTTTCTTGGAAGCTTGCTTCAATAATGAAGATTCCTCGGTGTGCTGAACATGTTGGTGAGACAGAAGATTCCTACTTCTTTCCTCCATTCACTCTTCCCTATATTTCTTAAATTTTTGGGCTAGGGAATTTTTCTAGTATTTTGGTTAATTTTCTATCGCTTTCTGGCTTTTATATTTTTCTCTAAAGCTTGAAATTGTTCTTTTGGGAACTTTACTCTCATTTTCATATTTTCACCCATAAAACAGCACAGCTACATACTAGTTGTCTCGATAAAATGGGATGGACTCAGTCTAATGCATAAAAATACCTCAGTATAAAATGCTCATTTATTTAGCCATATTTGGGATTTTGCATGTTTATCTTTGTTCTTTTGAATGTTTAAATGAGAAATGTCTCTGAAATGGCTTTACATTTCATTTTAACATTTCTTCTGTATTTCTAATAAATTCTTGCAAATGATTTAACAAGAAATATTGGCTTTTTGAGTTTGAGATGAGTTTTGTCTCTGTTTGGGGTATTTTTTGTTATGTAAAAGCCTGTGTAAATTATGTGGCTACAAATTCCCTGGGAGTTTAAATCTGTTGCATTTTTGGCCTTCAAATGAATCCAAATTATCCAAAATTCTGTTCCACATTTGGCAACAATGGTCTCAAGGTTCTGCTCTGAATCCCTAAGTTAGTGAAGATCTTTTGAGGTTTCCTGTAGATAGGGCTTCTCTGGGGTTGCAACCCAACTATGTGACATTCTCCTCATTGATGTTTCTGATACACCTAGAATTATACCTGTACATGTGTCTCCCAAGGGAGTCACCCACTGGCTGTTGGGAGAGGCCATTTTCATCATTGCCCCCAAATCAGCTTGGGATGTGTTGGCAACTACATGGGTGCCTCTTAAATTTGGTTTGTGAAAAACTTCAGCCATGTGAACACAATGGGACAGAACTACTTCAGAGGAAAAACTCCCTCTGAGATTAAGGCCTCCTCCCCTTTGCCCTAAGTCAGCATTTGGGGCTTCAGTATGGGAAATGTACATACTAAGCAGCCTGCAGTGATTCCCAGAGAGCATCTGAGGCCGACCTTACAATCTGAAGATCACCTCAATTTCTCCTACATCACAGGGCTCCCAGGAAAATGCCCACCACAACAGAAATAATATAATAAGAAGACCGTGTATCTTCTTGAACAGATTAAAGAAAGCCCATAATGTTGATGAAGAAAACCAAAAGTCTGTAAAGGGTAAAGAAAACATAACTTCTTGAGCTTCTAGAGGGAGCACAGATAATTTAAGTCCTCAGTTCCACTAATAAGAGCAGAGTACTGCATTTAAGCCATGAAATTGGAAACACAGGATAAGGCAGACACATGAAGCTGTCCTGTCCTGTCCTCCACCTGCCGATCTGAGTCTGAGGTAGTTTGAATCAGAACTGTCTGACATGGGAGCTCCTGACTTAAAAGCCTCAACAATCTGGGCCCCCTTGTATAAGGTCTGACGCAGAGATTCAATCAACATTCATGGGGGAATTTTCACATGATGCTTAATATTCCTGCATTCAGTTCACACTGAATCAAAAGGCAGAAATTACCTTTGTGCACATTGGGGGGGGGGGCACAAATACTGGTGAGGTAGCATGATATCTCTGAGTTTGGCCCCCACGTGTACATGTTTGAACTATCCTGGATGGGAATGTCTATACATTTGATATTTTAACATTTGAAAAAATCCGAATGTTTTGAAATATTTGTATGAACTATTTAAGCATTTGTAGGTGTACAGATACTTACGCATTACATACCTATCCATGCGCATGTTATACACATCTGTATGCATTTGTACTGATACATATGGGATGAAAACAGGATACATATGGGAAAAATGGAATGCATACGGATGCATACGGACACATACAAATGTTGACATTCATATCATCAAATATGAATCGTATCAAATAGATATAAATGTATTTCAGTCGGTTTGAATTTTAATACATTTGTTTTTTCTCTATTCATATGAATTCACACTTTAAATATTCTATTCAAATTGAATCGTATGTTGAAAATTGAATTTGTGCACACCCTAATTCCCAATGAGTATAGTCATTAGAAGATGCAGATAACTATCTATGGCCATCATTATTTTCTTTTTTCAGATAACATTTTCTGCTCTTCTCCCTTCATTTTTGGACATTCTATTTCCTTGATATCTGCTCCCTTGTGTTCAGCTCAGGTTTGAATATAATTATGAACCATTTGGGAAGAAAAATACAGCCTAGCAAACCACCACTAGAAGCCAGGATGGAGAAGACTTCTACAGCCACCATGGATTTCCCTTTAGTGCTCAAATATGTGGGAACAAATGACACCCAAACGCTGCAGAAGACCAACATGCTAAAGGTGATCAGCTTGGCCTCATTGAAAGTATCGGGCAACTTTCTGGCAAAAAAAGCAACAGAAAAGCTGACAAAAGCCAAGAAGCCCATGTAGCCCAAGACAAGGTAGAACATGGAATTTGAGCCTTCATTGCATTGGACAATGATCTCACTGACCTGGGAATTCATGTCCAACTCAACAAATGGAGGAGAAGTGGCCACCCAAAAACTGCAGATGGCAGTTTGAATGAGGGAACAGAAAATGATAACAGAAATGGCCATCCTCTTCCCCACCCATTTCTTGACACTGTTTCCAGGCTTAGCCATCATGAAGACCAAAACCACCGTGATGGTTTTAGCCAACACACAAGAAATAGCAAGAGAGAAGATGATGCCAAACAAGGCTTGCCTCAAAATGCAGGTCACCATTCTAGGCCTGCCTATGAACTGAAGTGAGCAGAGAAAGCAAAGCAGGAGGGAACAGAGCAACATCCATGTAATGTTCCTATTGTTGGCTTTGACAATAGGAGTATTCTGGTGCCAGTGGAAGGTCACCAACACAATAACTGTGATCAAGGAAAGCAGAAGAGTCAAAGATGCCAAAACTCCTCCCAAGGGCTCCTCATAGGACAGGTAAGTGATTATTTTAGGGAGGCAGCCGTCTTGGTTCTTGTTTGCATATTGATCTTCTGAGCAGGATCCACAGTGCTGGGCATCTGAAAGAGGCAAATTCTCCATATTAATAGGCAACCGTCTCTGTGGTATCATCAATAGAGATGCTATTAATCTGGGATGGTCAATGGCTCAGTAATGTGTGTCAGTGCAACAATAAAGGTCACAACATATTTCAAGAAATATTCATATGCAAAATTGATCATAATTTCCATATTTCCTGCTCCTATTTATTATTTAAGTTATTGCAAAATGACTCATATGTAAAGATTTATTACTATTTCCACGTGCCTGTTCTATCCTAAGGAGTAATATCAGTTTCTTAAGACCAATAAATCTGCTCTCAAACAAATTGCAATAAGATAGAATTGGAGAAAGGCAGTTCATTAATAATTTTATTTATCTTGATGAATGTATTAATCTAAAGAAGCCAACCTTCCATCCTCTATATGTCTGCTGGAGGGATTTCCTTCAGTGTAATTTGAAAGACCTAAAGCCTTACAACTTCAGACTCCTCTCCATATCCCCAAAGTCAGCTGGAATCGCTTACTTACCCCACAAGGCTGAAATTTGTCCTGGGGGGCATTGAACACAGTCATAGCAACACACTTGCTTCCCCTGCTGGATTGACATGCTCTGTCCAGGATGGCAGCTCTCAACACAGGTGGAACTGGGCACCTCCTGATGGAGCCAGAAAGTTGTGATGGAGTAGAAAGAAATGAAATAGGAAAAAAAATACATAATTTCACTAGATCCTACACCAACAGACACCCTTCCTGCACTTTATGGGAATTCATACTGTAACTAAAGATGTAACAATAGATGTAATTTACAAATATATATTTGTGTATTGGTATTATGAAAGGTTTTGCTGGAAACCTAAACTTTAAATCTCCATTTTCTATGTTTTGCTGAGATAGACAAAAAGGCCTGACATTTCAAATGACATTTCCTGTTCCCCTTTTGTGAGGAGAGCTCATCAGATAAAAGGAATGTAATCTTTGAGTGAATTGAGAAAGAGGGAGCAGCAGCAGGAATGTGCCTGCCACCTGAAAGAAAAAAATACCCCTGCCTTTTTGAAAAAGTTAAACATAAACACTGAGCAGAGATTTTATTATAGGAAGAAACAAATGGAAGGATTTGGGGGAGGGATCCTTTGAAATTGTGCTGAATCAGAAGTTAAGGTGAGGGAGTTGTTTAAGACAGGAGAGGCAAGAGGACTGGAGAAACAGAATAGGTGTAGGCAAGGTGTTTAAGGGGAAGCAGTTTCCAGGAAACAGAGAGAGAGGTGAGGGGTGTTTTGTGTATAAGACAGGAGGGGAATCAGTACCTGTTATCTATGCATTCATATAAGATATGTAATTTGGATATATATGCATTCGAATATTCATATGAATTCATACAAATACATTCATATCGAATATATATCCTACCACATTTGAAGGAGATCTATTAGAAGGAATACAAACTTTCTAACATATGATTGCTTACAAATTGAATTCCAAAAACCCATTCATGCACGTCCCTCATGTGCTCCTCCAGAAGACCTATATGGGACTAGTAGGAGTGCGTGAATGAGAGTGGCAGCCTCCCCCTGGCGTCCCATCCTGCCCTGCCCTCTCCCCTTACGTGTGTCTTCATGGCTGCCACTGCCAACACCACCACTGTGTGCCCCTCCTGGGCCCAAGTAGGCCTTCTGGAGCTGACCTGCCCTCACTGCAAAGCACCTGAAGGAGAGCATGGAACACTCATGTGGGAAGCACTCCAAGTAATGCTGTTTAGACTGTGGAGTGCTTTTCAGTTGCCCTCAGCTGAATCATTCCTAGGAGGACTGAGGTAACTCCAGGTGAGCTGCACTACTGCTTTGGTACAGATAGAGCAAGTCTGCAAGTTGCCTAGATTGCTCCACCATGTAAGGGCAAAAAAAGCCCTATGGCTAAAACCAACAGCAACAAACCCAGTATATATAACTGGGATTCAAACCTGATTAAATATGTGACTCCACACAATAGCACTGCCATTCATCATGAAACTTTTCTCAGCAGAAACCTGGACGCCCACCCTTCCAATGACTCTTTTTTGTAAGGTTCCATTGGGAAATGTGATCAAATTGATGATGTCATAGTCAGTGGCCAAGTTCCCATTCTCATCAAAGGATATTTCTTCACCAGCACTGTTGTTGAAATGAAGATTTCTTAAAAAGTAGTGAAACTATTAAAAAGAAAAAGATTATTACATATTGCAGAAGGAATTGAATACCAAAGGATTCTCTGATACTTTCCCAATACCCACATGTGTGTGGGTTGTTTGTTTGTTTGTTTTTAAAGTTCAGCCTGGATACCTTTTAAAAAAAGCTTAGGGAAATTCACAGAGTGCTGGTCTATCTATAGTTACTAGAATGGATCCCTGGGTACCATCTCCAGGTTGGAGACTCGTGGTGGTTCTGCTCTGAGTGGTTAAACCGATTTAACCACCCAGTTAAGCCCCATTTTAGAGCCTTCCCTACCTTCCACACTGGAGACCTCTTCAGTGACCCTTCCAGGAGGCTGTTTCCACATTTCAGCATGTGAGATCCGTTTCTAAAAAGGGTCCCACCACCAAACAATGGATTAAAACGAAGTCCTCAAAAATGAGGTCTTCAATCCGTCCCTTCGCCTGGATCCGCGTGAAAGGACGCTTCTGCACACAGCTGGGTGAAGGGATGGATGTCCATGCAGCTGCAGTCTTGAGGAGGGTGGAAGCAGGCTGGTTTGCCTCCTTCTATCCTCCCCCACATCTCTCTGGCAACGCATGGTGAGTGGCAGTTGACTGTTTCAGTAATGCAGCTCCAGGGGTAGCATCGGCTGCATGGGCAGCGATGTTGCTGGCATGGGAGCTGGCTGCCTTTGGGTGATCTGCTCACCCAGCGTGTGTGGGGATGCGCAAGGTCCCCTTGGATCAGTGGTTCTCAACCTGGGGGTCGCGACCCCTTTGGGGGTCAAACTACCCTTTCAGGGGGGTCGCAACAAGTCTCCCACCTCCCTTCCCTCCCACTTCAGAAGCTTCTCTACCCCTGTGGTTGGGGGTCTCCACAACATGAGGAACTCCATTAAGGGGTCGCGGCATTAGGAAGGTTGAGAACCGCTGCCTTGGATCCATCTGAAATAGAGATGGATCCTTGGGAAGCCAGATTGCCAAGAAACAGCTCTTCTTAGAGCCGTTACTTGGCAGCAAAGGTGGAAGCACCCAACGAGCAGATGCCTGTAAACGCCATCTGCAAGGAACCAAGAGATAAGGTTTTCCCTTTGTCTTCTCTTTGAGATGCCTAGACTAGATGCTGGACTAGATGGACTGTGGCCTTAGCCAGCAGGACTCCTTTGATGTCCTTATGGTCTAATGAGATGGGAATGCTTGGTGTGCTCCACCATGTGGTGCCAGACTGCTTGCCTCTGGCTTGGAGGTTGAGATGGATTGACTATCCAGACTGTGCCAAGATATTTCGGATTATAAGGTTAGCGTAAGTTGGAGAACCAAACGTGTTGGTCCTCCATTTCCAGGAAGCAGCACTTTGGCCTGCCAGCAGTTTGGGAGGTGACAACAAGCTTTCCCTCCCACTGCTCAGGAGCAGGTAAGGAAAGGAAATCGTTACTAAGACTTTAGCAACAATAGATAAAGAAGTACAAAGAAATGACACGATATATAAAGCCTAATGTCTATGCAACTATGAATTAATTTTAGAGATGAAGTAAAGCATAATGGATAGGGTTGTTCAGATCACTGTGAAATCGTCCACATATGTTTCCACTTCAAGAAGCTGTCCAGTCATCAAGCAGTTCAAGGTCAGCCACTCACACAAGGCAAAACCAATGACAAAAAACAAGATACAGCTCCATAAACAATTTATTATTTTATATCATATCTACTTAATATGTTCAATTTTTTTTCTTCAAAATGTTAAGATGTTTCTGCAGAAATTACCTGCCATGGACTGATATCTTGTATATTTCTTCCTCTGTCTCCCCCCTTTGCTTTCAGTCTGTTTTGGAACATTCGCATGGCAGCCTGGAGAGCACGTGCGACAGCATGGACAGCGTTGTAGATATTGTAGCTCTGCCCAGACATCTCCATCTCAAACATGTAACCAGGAAGGTCACTAAGCTTCTCCTTACCTGTGCAGACAAGTCCACTGTTTCCATACAGATTATACATGGGGAACGAACAACCGAATGCAGTGAGCCAGAACTGTATGAGAAAATAAATGTTATGTTTCAAAGGATTGATGACTTCTAGGAAATTTTGAAACTTTGGCACCAGATTTGTATGAATTTTAAAAGATAAAGAACCATTGAAGGTTTTGAAAGGGAATTTTTCATTAGAGAGAAAAGCAGTGAAATCCCATTCTGCTGTTGTGATCCATATTCCTTCTACGGGTGATTTTTTAGATATTTCCAAGTTAGATAAAACAAATCGTAAACCCTCCAGAGCCTGGTTGTCTCCATGGACAATGGTGACATTGATATTTCTTCCAGAAAAAGCAGCAAATAATTGAGACAATTTCTCCCTGCGGATGTTAACGGATTGAAACGGTGTCACAAAAGGAACCACCTCTGTCCAAGCAAGGCATATACGATTCTGTTGGAGTCTCGGTTTCAGGTTCCTCAGGAAGCGTTCCCCTTGCTCATCATCAGAAACAATGGAGCCAATCCAGGTCCACCCAAAGTGCTTGAGCAGCTGAACAATCCCAACATACTGATCCTCTTCCTTTGGGACCATCCGGAAGAAGGAAGGAAAGCGGGTTTTGTCACTCAGTGCAGGATCAAAGGAGCCATAACTCAGCTAATGGGGGAAAGAAGATATCATCAGGAGTTGGGAAAATAGGTTTACATATCAAATGACAGGTCTGATATCCCAGCATCGTGACTACCAGCACACTTCTTATTGAACAATAAAGGGTAGGATCTGCGCCATGGAGGCTCCTGCCATTTCCATGGTTGGAGTGCTTGATTCAGCCCTTCCATGGTTGGAGTGCTTGGGAAGTATGGCATTTAGATGCTTACTGCTACCTACAGCAGTAAAAAGCCCTGAAATCTTTATTCTCCAGAAATGATCATTGTGCCAGGGACCTTTTCAAAGCTATTTGGAAACAGGGTGTATTATTTGGACTGGAGGATGTGCTTCAGTTTTGCCCATGTTCATAGTGGTGGGAATAATGTGGAAGGATGGGAGAAGGACTGTCAGAGTGATTTCTCCCCTTATGGGGCTAAGCTGCTACTGATAGCACTTATGGTGGGATGGGAGCTCAATGTGTGCATGTGACCCCAGTACCCTCTCAGCAATCCCAAAAGGCCCTGATCTGACTTCTACCATATATGAGGGCATTTGGATTTGAGTGGCATTTGTGATACTGTGAAGCAAAGAGTGGATGCCCTTGTCCAAGCTCACACTATGTGCCGTCAGTCAGGTGCCAGGATGCTACTACATCTCTGTCATAAAAGGCATCACCAGCCTTGTTCCTTCTGATATTTTCCTTCCAACCTTTCCGAAAAGTTGTTTTACCTTCTAGGAAAGGACCAACAGACTTGAATATGAGCTGGTCTGTCTCTCTTTAACATTCCAAGAAACAGAGATTTAAGAGCAGCTCGAAGCCACATAAAAGAACATAAAAGAAGACCTGCTGGATCAGGCCACAGTCCTTTTAGTCCAGCGCCCCATCGCACATGGTGGCCCACCAAATGCTTGTTTAAAATTAAAAAGGCAATACAGGATGGATGTGCACCAATTTTCACCACATTCGAAATTCGTACTAATTTGGACATCCAAATTTGAATTGAATATTGAGTCATTTGAATATTGACAATCGAATAAGAATCAAATGCTTTGATACATCTGTACAAACTTGGTTACATTCATGAACCTGGGTGTGGGTAAAGCAGTTGCCCAAAATTACATTCAGAGAAGATTGAGAGTGGATTTGATATATTTGGAGTAAATACATAGGGGATTTGTAGAAGATCCGTAGCGGGGATACTGATTGGATTCATATCAAACATTCGTATCAAATTTGACTCCTACAATATTTGAGGGGGATCTATTTGAACCAATAGAATTTTTTCTGCATTTGATTCAATATGAATTGAACACACACAAAAACATTCATGCACGTCCAAATTATATAGTAATACAGAATATTTTTTGCATACATTGTTTCTTTAACTCTGCCACTTTACATATATCTTAGCTCCATCAGCATTTCAGAGCATTCACACTGTAAGGGATGCTCTGGGAATGTTTCCCTCACCAGCCAATGCTAATGGGCATCCTCTCCCCAGCGTGAACCAGCCTTAGCACTCAACAGCTTGATTGCTGTACTGTGAAAGGGCCCTAGATAAAACCTATCCATATATTTCTCTTCCTCTGAAGATACCTGAGGAATCTTGAAGGTACTGAAGATATTGGCCATTGTGATGGAGTTGGGGGATGTGAGCCCTCCAATAACAGCCATTACTCTCTCCTGATGGATGCAGTTGTAATTGGGAGGGTCTCCTTGGCCTTCAAAGAGAAGGTTGGATGTAGTCAAAGATGCTCGGAATGTATCATAAGCGTTTTCATACATCCTGTAGATCATTGTCATATTGGTTAGGAAGGCCTGGTCTGTTTCAAACTTGGCAAAAAAGAAAGACAGCACATGCTGGTAGTTTTTAGGGATCATGCTGCAATAAGATTTTAAAATGATATTAAATGTTGGCATTATTTCCCCCTTTTAAATTAGGAGCTTTTGTGCATAGATCCTCAGACTATTCTAGCAGACTATGATTTATTTATTAATGTATAATTGTACCTTTAAGTATAAAAAGGTTTCGAAGACGCTTATAACAGATAATACTACATTCTTGCCTCAATTTTACAAATTAAATAGACATGACAATTGAAGGTAGTGGGAGGTTACAGTTAGAGATATGTCAGTAGCAAGAATAATTGAATTCCAAAATGCATCATTTGGGAAGATCAAGCTATCCTACTGCACTTTTCCTACTGGTCACATTACACATTTCTTTCCCTTCTTTGCTTCACAATGGATGAACTCTGGAATGTGTTAACAATATTGATGCTTTCTAGGGCAAAGTTTTGGATGGTCCAAGAAAGCACCAGGATGGTTCTATCCTTTTGAGAGACAGAATTAGGAAGGGCTTGCTGTGCTGGCTCTACTCTCCCCCTAAAATAATTGTTGCCAGGAAAGATGCAGCTGGAATGGGTAGCAGCACCCAAAACATCTCCTGCTAACTACAACTTGAAAGGCAAATTGACTTCCTAGCTTACACCTGATCAGCTGAAAGATGGTCCTTGTTTTCACTTCCATCAGAGGCCCTTCACTTGGTAAGACCTTTGTTGTCTGGGCTTTTATTTGCTGACAAGATGGCTTTTAGATGATGGAAAGAAATACTAAAGGACAAAGGCCAGGACCTTCATGAGCAACAAAGCGTATTCAGCAGCAGCCTCAAGCTCACAATCTGTGCAGACCAGCGGGCCTCTGTGGCGTTTGACCTAGCTCCAAGGAAGTGGCCATTTGGCAGAGCAGGATGTCCCACTCTGCAACGTCTTTGCTCCACCTCTGGCACTGCCATGTGGACGTGCTGCAGTGGCACTGGGGAGCTCCTTCTGTGCCCATGTTCTATGTATCACTTGGTGTCCACAAGCAGAAACTCAAAGCTGTGGAGTTCACAAGGGTGGCAAGCAGGAGCGTGAATGCAGCACACCTCCCACCTTTGGACTGTGGCCCATGCTCCGGACCCTCAAGCACTTTTATTTTGCTTCTGTGTGATTCTAAGATAATATAAAATAAAATACAAAAAATGGGCTTGTTCGTATACATGCAAGATTCACTCTACTAAGACAAACTGTTTATCTATCTAGTGTTTCTTAATGGTCCACATATGATGCCTACTGGTGAAAGATATGTTGCCCACACTTGTGGCACACATTTGTAAAGGACCCAAAGCCATCATGGCCAATTTTCAACATGGAACGCCCCACACAAATATTAGGTTAAAAATTGTATTTTTTAAATATTTTTGCTGGGAGAAAATCTGTACTTTAATCAATCTGCTGAGAAAGAAATTCCAACTCATGCAGAGTTTACCATAAAATTACCCAGATCACGGAGGACTCCTTAAAGTTCAGTACTTTCAATACTTACTATGCTCGTGTTTGGCCGAAATCTGGCTCTCCTGTAAACTCTGGCAAAATTATCTTCCCCAGTGTCAAGGAGAAAAAGCCACCAATGACAATGCCAGATGAAGTATGGTAAGTTTCAGTCAGATGTCGTTTCCGAGGAAGGCACAGGGAGGACCTCAGACATGTTGTGGATGTGTTGTGTAGCAGGATCAACAGCAACTGCAAACTCATAACTAATGGAGTTTTCTCAGAGTTCAGTCCAGGCACAATCATTTATGCCCATAAAGGCTGAAAAGTCTCAAGGCACAGATACTTGCTGGTAACAGTGTGAGTGTTTGAAAGATTACGAGCAGTGGAGATCTCCCTATTAATTACAGCACACATTGCCTCCTTAAAACATATATTTGATATTCCTTTTGTCCACTGAAACCATTGATTCCCTTTGGGAGTTTCAAAAGTAGCAAGGCAATTTTTAAAATTGCAAATCAGGTCCTCCTGATTATAGACATTATAGGAATTACTTGAACTTGAAACAACTTTGGCGAAATCAAAACTTTTTGAACAACTAAGATCTGGCATATGACCAGTGGTAGAAAATGTAAAAGGAAATGGCTGGTTTCATGGGACTCCCAACTATCCCTCCTGTTTTCCAGGACATCTATAGGAGTTAAAGCTTTTCTGTTTGGAATTCTGTTTGGTGGGATAAGTTAAATAAATAAATAAATACATGTCTAATTAATGAATACTTATTGTCCTTCTGTCACCTTCCACTACCCAAATTTTCTATGCCCCAATCCACAGAGCAGTAGGGATGTGCACAGATTATCCCTGGATTCTCAGCATGTTGCTGGCAGATTTGTAGGTGTCAACCTGCAAGAAGACTACAAATCCATAGTCAAAATCTGAAGAAGAGTTGTGACAATCTCAAGAACAGGCTGCAGCTGCGCACTTGTTTCGCAGGTTTCTGCTGGCAGCCTGAATGACAGGAGGGGCGGAACTGAGAAGGAACCCACCAGAATCCACCAATCAGAGCGGCCGGATCATGGAGGATAAAAGGGCAGCAGCTCAGTGCTCTCGGCGTTTCCTGTCATGTGGCTTGAGCAGGAGAGGGATCATTGAGAGGGTTTACTGCACCCTCAGGATTTCTAGGCCTTCAATCTGTCAGGAAGGAGGGACAAGGATAGAAGGGGAGATGTAGGTTTTAGAGTAGAGGAAGATCTTGGCACAGAAGACTGTTTACTCAGAGTTAGTGGGAAACAGGGACCTCCAGGGCAGCAGACTTGCCATAAGGCAATCACTCCTGTTTTGGAAGAGTAATCACACTGAATGGTAGTGGGAATCTTTTATAGTGAGACTGTTTATGAGGTACCATTTATTTATTTATCAGCTACCATTTATTCAACAACTCAAATACTTTTGAACTTACTTTTACTTTGGTTCTACAAAATAATTCTTAGTACTAATAAACATTTAGTGTTTGGTTCACACTTATAGACAGGTAAGGCAGGACGCCTGCAGGTGCATATAGTCCAGTTCATACACTGACACCCCCGTTGCAGGCAGTTGGGCTGTGGTGCTTGGCAGCCGCTTCCTGACTACACAGCTCTGTGGAAGGTGAGTTGGGAAGGTTTGGGCCAAGTCGCCACAAGAGTAAATTCAGGGAAGACAGTAAATACCATGTGCTTACCGAGTCAATTGAAATAAGTTGTCATATTGCAAAGCTACATTGAAAACAGGTGAAAGAACCAACAGTAGAAAACCAGGCAATTTTAGGAAGCCATGGGATGGAAGACTATGAATCTATTCTTTACCCTAATTTGACGTGGAACAGTCACTAAAAAGACAGGAATCAGCTCTGGGGAGGGCAAAACATGACTCTGATTTATTGCAATGTAAAGTTCAAAAAGGAACTAACATGTTTTTTGTGAGGGGCACAAAGCTACCAGGGGGGATGCAAAGTTTGGTAGTATGTGTAGAGGAAAAGATGCCAGGTCTAGGTAATAGCTCTGAGTGAATACATTCTTGTGATGATGGCTTCCTGGTAACTCAATCAAATAGGAGCAATGGGGTGAGACATACAGAAGAAATCTTCCCCAAATCAACTGTCAAACCACATTTCTGATGTTTGCACTTAAACAACCCTTTCCAATTTAAACAATGAATTTGGTAAAAGAAAATTCTCAACAACAGGCAGGGCACATTTTAATACCTTCTCAGATTTGGATTAGAAATGTGTCACAGACTTAAATTATCTGGAGCAGGCATGGCCTGATAAACATCAATGGCTCCCTTGATTATTTGATGCAGGTTTCCTTCCTTGTAGGCAAAAGAGAGAGGAAATTTCTATATCATTTGTGCTTTTTAAAAAGCAGTTTATTCTTGAATATGAGCCCCAGTCTACCAAAATTGATTCTGTCTTCCATACAGATTATACATGGCAGGCGGGGGGAGGGCCCTCCGTCTCCAATCCGGATCAGCGCCGCATGTGGATCTCTTAGATCCAGATCTACCCCGCAAAACCGGATTTACCCTGCACCCGGGAGCAGGAGATCCATGGGGTTTTGTTTGTTTGTTTGTTTGTTTATTTTTTGCCCCTGTGCGGAAACAGCCCTAGAGGGAGCACAGAATGTTTAAGTCCTCAGTACCACTAATAGGAGCAGAGCACTGCATTTAAGCCATGAAACTGAAAACACAGGATAAGGCAGACACATGAAGCTGTCCTGTCCTGTCCTCCTCCTGCCGATCTGAGTCTGAGGTAGTTTGAATCAGAACTGTCTGACATGGGAGCTCCTGACTTAAAAGCCTCGACATACCTTCAAAGGAGGAATGCTTAATGAAAGTGATCGACCTGGCAGAAATGGACAAATTAACAAATTTATTAAAAGACAAAACCATAGAGAAGTTTGTGGAAGATTGGAACTCTGTTATTAACTATCTAAGAGAAATAGGAGTAATGACAGATGGTTTGCTTAAAACTAAAAAGGCAGTTGAGAAATAATAAAAGACATTGAAGCGAAGCAAAGAAATAAACAACAAGAAGAAGAAAAGTTGGGAAAACAGAGGAAGTCACGTATAATTACTAAAAGCAATGTCATAATGTGATAAGATAGAAATGTAAGGAAGTGTTTATGTTCTTTTTAAGTACATTTTTTTAAAAAAGCTAGACAATTTGGGGCCCCTTGTACTGGGTCTGACGCAGAGCTTCAACCAACATTTGTGGGGAAGTTTTCATATGATGCTGAATATTCCCGCGTTCAACTCACACTGAATCAAAGGGGGGAAATTGGCTTTGTGCACATTAGAGGGCTGCACAAGTGCATTTTTGACATTCTATTCATAATGAATGGAATCTCCAAAAATCTATATTCGTATAAGTAGATCGCATGAATAGATCGCATTCAAATCTATTAGATATGAATCTATTTGTATGTTTGCGATACAAACAAATACATATTTGATATATATCTGATGCATATTTGTAACATATCCATGCACTGAAAACGCGAATTCTGACATGAATACACCTTTTAATCTGCTCTCAATCCATTACGAATGCAATCTGGATCCATACCGGGTGTGACAGGTACTCCCATTTTTCCACACCCCAGTCTAAAAAATGTCCAAACTATTTGTACAAATATCCGGAAATATTCGTATTTCTACAAATGTTAATAGGCAAATGTTGTAACATTGGATTCGTATGTGAGTGCCCAAATCCATACAAATCCATACAAATAACGAATGTTACAAATATTTGTGTGCACATCCCTAATGCACATCCTATTAGATAATGTAAATTATTGCTAGTGTCTTTCTGTGGTTCCTGATGGTTTATAGATGGTACATGTTGCACCAAATGCAAAGGATCCAACCAAGGACATCTGAGAAAAAAGGGAAAAATAAGATATTGGCCAATTGGGATCTGCAAGAATATTTGAAACATTCAAAAATTGATCAAATTTGTTCTAATTCGGACATTCAAATTCTAATTGAATGTCTATAAATTTGTTTTAAAACAAATTGGAATGTTTTGAATTATTCATATGAACTATTTGGGCATTTGTATGTGTACAGATACATACACATTATGTATGTATCCATACGCATATTATTTGTATCCGTATGCATTTGTACAGATACATATGGGACAAAAACATGATACATACAGGATTTAAATGGGATGCGTATGATGCATATGGACACGTACAGATGTTCTCGACATTTGTATCATCCAATATGAACTGAAAATTTCTACAAATAGATATGAATGTATTTCAATCAGTTTGAATTATAATACATTTCTTATTTCTCTGTTCATACAAATTCAGACAGTTGAATATTCTATCTGATTTTAATCAAATGTTGAAAATTGCATTTGTGCACACCCCTAGTTGCCAATGAATATAGCCAACAGAAGATGGAGATAACTATCTAGGCCCATTATTATTTTCTTTTTTTCAGATAACATTTTCTGCTCTTCTCACTTCATCTTTGGACATTCTATTTCCTTGATATCTGCTCCCTTGTGTTCAGCTCAGGTTTGAATATAACAAGGAACCATTTGGGAAGAAAAATACAGCCCAACAAACCACCACTAGAAGCCAAGATGGAGAAAACTTCTACAGGCACCATGAATTTCCCTTTGGTGCTCAAGTAGGTGGGAACAAAAGACACCCAAACACTGCAGAAGACCAACATGCTGAAGGTGATCAGCTTGGCTTCATTGAAAGTATCAGGCAACTTTCGGGCAAAAAAAGCCACAGAGAAGCTGACAAAAGCCAAGAAGCCCATGTATCCCAAGACAAGGTAGAACATGGAATTTGAGCCTTCATTGCATTGGACAATGATCTCACTGACCTGGGAATTCATGTCCAACTCAACAAAGGGAGGAGAAGTGGCCAACCAAAAAGTGCACATGGCAGTTTGAATGAGAGAACAGAAAATGATAACAGAAATGGCCATCCTCTTCCCCACCCATTTCTTGACACTGTTTCCAGGCTTAGCCATCATGAAGACCAAGACCACCATGATGGTTTTAGCCAACACACAAGAAATAGCAAGAGAGAAGATGATGCCAAACAAGGTTTGCCTCAAAATGCAGGTCACCATTCTAGGCCTGCCTATGAATTGAAATGAGCAGAGAAAGCAAAGCAGGAGGGAACAGAGCAACATCCATGTAATGTTCCTATTGTTGGCTTTGACAATAGGAGTATTCTGGTGCCAGTGGAAGGTCACCAACACAATAACTGTGATCAAGGAAAGCAGAAGAGCCAAAGATGCCAAAACTGCCCCCAAGGGCTCTTCATAGGACAAGTAACTGATTCCTTTAGGGAGGCAGCCATCCTGGTTCTTGTTTGCATATTGATCTTCTGAGCAGGATCCACACTGTTGGGCATCTGAAAGAGGCAAATTGTCCATATTAATAAGCAACCATTTCTGTGGTATCATCAGTAGAGATGCTATTAATCTGGGATGGTCAATGGCGCATTAATGTGTGTCAGTGCAGCCATAAATGTCACAACATATTTAAAGAAAATATTCATTGATCATAATTTCCATATTCCCTGCTCCTATTTATTATTTAAGTTATTCCAATGACTCATATGTGAAGATTCATTACTGTTTCCATATGACTGTTCTACCCTAAGGAGTAATATCAGTCTTTTATGACCAATAAATCTGCTCTTAAAGGAATTACAATAGGATTGAATTAGAGAGAGGTAGATCATTAATAATAATTTTATTAATCTGGATGAATTTATTAATGTAAAGAAGCCATGCTTCTATCCTCTATATTTCTGCTGGAGGGATTTACTTCAGTGTAGTTTGAAAGACCTAAAGCCTTACAATTTCAGACTCCTCTCCATATCCCCAAAGTCAGCTGGAATCGCTTACTTACCCCACAAGGCTGAAATTTGTCCTGGGGGGCACTGAACACAGTCATAGCAACGCACTTGCTTCCCTTGCTGGATTGACATGCTCTGTCCAGGATGGCAGCTCTCAACACAGGTGGAACTGGGCACCCCCTGACGAAGCCAGAAAGTTGTGAGGTGGTAGAAAGAAATGAAATGGGGAAAAACAAGACATAGGGCCTTTCCACACATACACTAAAAACACATATAGACATACATTAGACACACATTAGACACACATATAAACTTACCTTCCGTGCAGGAAGCTGGATTAAGGACCCTTCCGCACATTGGCAGGCAAGACCCATTCATAATTGGGTCTTGCCACTGAAAATCCGGCCTCCAGGAAGACCTGGGAAAAGTAGGTCTTCATCCAGCCTTGTGTCTCAATCTGTTCCAGAAGCAGGACTCTTCCGCACATACACAGGCAAAGGCTGGATCCCCCAGCGGCCACCATCTTGGGGAAGGCAGAAGCAGGAATGCCTACTTCCAAAGCCCTTCCCTTGCGCGCCAATGGGCTTCGATGACACGCGGGGGCTCGCCTGTCATTGAAGCCCTGCATGGGAGTGGAGGGGCTGCCCCTGCCTCCCCATGTGGCTCCTGCTCTCCCACAATGGGGCATCCATGGCAGGCGGTGGCAGGAGTTTGCCTTCGCCTGTCAAGGATTCCCAGTCACTGGAGAGGAGGGCAGCACAAGCAGCAGCAAAGTCATGTTGTCGCCGCTGCCACCACCTCCACCCCCCAGATGGGGAGGGGGCATGGATGGCAGCAGCATGGTGAGGGATGGAGGTAGCTGCCCTCTGTGCCCCCTCCCTGCCCTGATCACCCACTGCCACCGCCTGCCATGCCCAGCCTCCTGGGGGTGGGGATTGCTAGATTCCCCTTGCCCCTGGAGCTGGTGGCGGCAGGCCATCATGGCATGGAAGGGGCACGGAGGGTAGCTACCTCCATGCCCCCCTGCTGCCACCACCTCCCCAGTGACAGGGCAGCCTCATCAGGCAGGGGGAATCTTGCAGCGGCACAGACGGTTCTGCCGCCACCCGATCCCCACCCCAGGAGGTTGCTAGCTGTCACAGAGGGAAAGCATTCACATGTTCTCCCTCTCTGACAGCTGGCCCCCTCCCTCAGCCTACCTGACTGGCTCCCCAAGGGTGGGAGGCAGTCAGGTAGCTTCCCTGGGGTCCCGAACAGCATGCTGGGCCTCATGCAGGCAGAATTGACTGGACAGCCTGCAAGTAAGCCACGAGCGCAAGAGCGTGACCCGGTGTGGGTTGGGGGGTGCAGGGGATGGGCTCTCCTGGCCCTAGAAGCCATGATCGTGGCTTCGGGGGTGAGTGGGACCCCAGAGAAGCCACCCAACTGCCTCTTATCCTTGGGGAGCCAATCTGGGAGGCTGGGGGGAGGGTCTTCTGCCCTCCAAAGGAAGGATTGGAATGGGTGCTGGTGCATCCACACAGCACCCACTCCAATCCATTTCCTCAATCCGGCCTTGCCACTGCTGCCCCGCACATGTGTGGATGTGCAGGGCCTCCGAGGATCTGTCCTTATTTGGGACAGATCCTCGTAAGAATGGCTCACCGAAGAACGGATCGTTATATGTGCAGTAAGGTCCATAATTTCAATAGATCCTGCTCAGATTACTGAGTGTTGGTTTTAAGCTATACCAACAGACACCTTTCCTGCACTTTGGGGGAATTCGTACCGTAACTAAAGATGTAACAACAGATGTAAATGAGAGATATATTGATGTATGGGTATCATGAAAGGTTTTGCTGGAAAACTAAATTTTTAATCTCCGTTTTGTATGTTTTCCTGAGATAGACAAAAAGGCTCATCAGATAAAAGGTACCTTTGAGGGGATTAAGAAAGAGGTAGCAGCAGGAATGTGCCTGCCACTTGAAAAGAAAAAATTACCCCTACCTGTTTGAAAAAGTTAAAGAATCACAGACACTGAGCAGAAATGGTTTGTAGTTTTATTATAGGAAGAGACAAATGGAAGGATTTGGGGGAGGGATCCTTTGAAATTGTGCTGAATCAGAAGTTTGGGATGAAAACCAGATAGGATTAGCCAAACCTGTAGAGATTTGGTGAAAGAAAAAAGCTTACATTTGAAGGCACTCATTTGCCATCAAATCAAATAGATCCAGCCTCCGTCAAAGCTGTGATTAAGGTCAGATCCCCTCACCCTTAGCTTCCTGCCTTCCCCAGCCCCCCCCTTTATTTTTGCTCCACACACCACACCCTGGTCCACCTCCATTTGCACCCTCCCTGTAGGCCCAAGTAGGTCTTCCTAAGTTGAGTTCACAACTCCTTCATCTAGGAATCAGGGCAATTTGTAGATGTGGGGAGTGTGTGAATATCAGTGGCAGCCCACCCCCTGGCTTATTGACCCTTCCCAGCCTCCCCCCTTACCTATGGCCACCACCACTGTGTGCTCCTCCTGGGGTGAAGTAGGCCTTCCAGAGCTGACATGCCCTCAATGCAAAGCACCTGAAGGAGAGCATGGATCACTCATGCCAGAAGCACTCTGAGTAATGCTGGTAAGACTGTGGAGTGCTTTTCAGTTCCCCACAGCTGAATCATTCCTAGGAGGACTGAGGTAACTCCAGGTGAGCTGCACTACTGTCTTGGTACAGATACAGCAATTCTTCAAGTTGCCTAGATTGCTCCACTATGTAAGTGCAAAAAGGCCCTATGACTAAAACCAACAGCAACAAACCCATGTATATATATACAGACTGAAAAAACAGTGGGATTCACACCTGATTAAATATATGACTCCACACAACAGCACTTCCATTCATCATGAAACTTTTCTCAGCGGGAACCTGGAATCCCACCCTTCCAATGACTCTGCTGTGCAGGGAATTATTGGGGAAAGTGATCACATTGATGATGTCATAGTCAGTGGCCAAGTTCCCATCCTCATCAAAGGATATTTCTTCACCGGCACTGTTGTTGAAATGAAGATTTCTTAAAAAGTAGTGAAACTATTAAAAAGAAAAAGATTATTACATATTGCGGAGGGAATCAAATACCAAAAGATTCTCTGATACTTTCCTAGTATCCACGTTTGTGTTTTTAAAAAAGTTCAGCCTGGATAGCTTTTTAAAAAGATTAGACTAATTCATGGAGTATTGGTGTTGGAGACACAGACAAGATGCCTGGAAAGGCCATTTGCAAGGAACCAAGAGAGATCACAGGATAAGACAGGATGTTGGACTAGATGGACTGTGGCCCTATCCAACAGGACACCTTTTATGTCTATGTGCTCTTATGAGATGGTGTGTTGATGGATTGACTATCCAGACTGTGCCAAGATATTTCAGACAGGTGTCTTATCAGGTTGGTGTAATTTGGAGAACCAAAGGTGCTGAGCCTCCATCTCTGGGAAGCATCAGTGTAGCCTGCCAGCAGTTTGAGAGGTGATAGCAAACTTTCCCTCAGCAATCCAAATTAGCATTAAGGGGCAGGGATGAATTTTAGGACATTCATATGAATAGTTCAGACGGCCATTAAACTAGAGCTGTGGGAAAGCAGCACCAGTCACATCTGCAACAGATCCAGATTGCATTTGACACGGACTGAGAGCAGATTAAAAGTGGATTTAGGTCAGACACTTTCGGAGCGGAGATAATAGGAGATAAATATGTCAGATACGTATCAGATACATTTCGTATTCATAGGCGTTTTGTAGGAGATGATTTTGTTCATATCGGATACATATGAATACATTTGTATCGAATAGAATCCGACCACATTCAAAGGGGATCTATTTGAATGAATTTGGATTTTTAAAAATTTTATTTACTATGAATTAAAGCCCAAAAAACCATTCATGCACATCCCTATTAAGGGGCCCTCCTGCACTTAGCTTTATTCTATAATATATCTCAAAATAGGGGCAAGATGGTATAGATTATGGAAGTCCACAGGCGAGGCCTTCCATAGCATGCATTAGAATGGAAACAGCAGGCTCCTGTCCTGAGATATAATCTAGATTAAGACCAAGTCCAGAAAGGTCAGGAGCAAGTAAGGAAGTGAAATCTTTACTAAGGATTTAGGAACAGTTGATAAAGGAGAAGTACAAAGGAATAACAGGAAATTGAAAGGAAAATGATATACACAGCCTAATGAATGACTATAAATTAATTTTAGAGATGAAATAAAGAAAAATGAATAGGGCTGCTCAAATCGCTACAATATCTTAAACATTAATAAAAAAAAGTTCTGGTTTTTAAGAAACCATATGTTTCCACTTCACGAAGGTATCAGTCATCAGGCATTTTGAGGACAGCCACTCACACATGGCGAATGCAATTACAAACAGGATACAGCTCCATAAAACAATTATAATTTATAAAGACAACATTTTATAGCATTTCTACTTAATATGTTCAAATTATAACTTTTTTCTTCTAAATATTAGGATGTTGCTACTGAAATTACCTGCCATGGACTGATATCTTGTATATTTCTTCCTCTGTCTCCCCCCTTTGCTTTCAGTCTGTTTCGGAAGGTACGCATGGCAGCCTGGAGAGCACGTGCGACAGCATGGACGGCGTTGTAGATATTGTAGCTCTGCCCAGACATCTCCATCTCAAATGCATAACCAGGAAGGTCACCAAGCTTCTCCTTACCTGTGCAATCAATTCCACTCGGTGCATGCAAATTATACTTGGGAAATGAACAATGGAATGCACTCATCCAGAAGTCTAAGAGATAATAAATTTTATATTTCAAAGGATTGATGCGTTCTATAAAATTTTGAAAGTTTGGCACCAGATTTGTATGGATTTTAAATGATAAAGAACCATTGAATGTCTTCAATGGGAAATTGCGAACAGAGAAAATAGAAGGGAAATCCCACTCTGCTGTTGTGATCCATATTCCTTCTACCGGGAATTTGTAAACTATTTCAAGGTTAATTAAAAGAATCTGTAAACCTTCCAGAGTCTGGTTGTCTCCATAGACAAGGGTAACGTTCCTCTTTCTCCCAGAAAGAGCTGTAAATATTGGAGACAGTTTCTCTGTACGGGTGTTACGTGGTTGAAATAGTGTCACAAAAGGAACCACCTCTGTCCAAGCAATGCATATACGATTCTGTTGGAGTCTTGGTTTCAGGTTCCTCAGGAAGCGTTCTCCTTGCTCATCATCAGAAACAAGGGAGCCAATCCAGGTCCATCCAAAGTGTTTTAGCAGTTGAACAATCCCGACATACTGAGCTTCTTCCTTTGGGACCATCCGGAAGAAGGAAGGAAAGCGGGTTTTGTCACTCAACGCAAGATCAAAGGCACCAAAGCTCAGCTAATGGGTGAAAGAAGATATTATCAGCATCATGACAACCAACTGCCACAACTCATGGTAGGTTCTGAACCATGGAGACTCCTGCCACTTCCATGGTTGGAGCTCTTGATTCAGCCCTTGAAGTGGGAAGTGTAGAGGCTTATTTCTACATAGAGCAGTGAAAAGCCCAGAAAACCTATTCTTCAGAAATTATTATTGTGGCTGGGATTCTTTTAGAGGCACAGGAAATGACCCCAGAAATCACCCATTTTTTGTGTATCTGGCAACAGTGCATATTATTTGGACTGAAGGATATGCTTCAGTTTAGTCCATGTTCATAGTGCTGTGAATAAGGTGGAATAACGGGAGAAAGGACTGTCAGGGTGATTTCTCCCCTTATGGGGCTATGCTGCTACTGGTAGCATTTATGGTGGGGTGGGAGCTCAATGTCTGCATGTAACGAACTCATGCTCCACACCTCACACTGCAGGTAAGTCCAGGGTAAATGTTGGGATAGGTGTGGAACACGAAATCGTGCTCCACACCTCATCTGCAATCAGGACCGCTCTGGTGAGGGCAGGCACGCTTCTAGGCTGTAGCAGCCTAGTGAGCATGTATATGCTCTTTACCAGAGCTGTCCTGATTACATATGAGACAACGTAGTGCAAATTGGCCTCAGATCTTCGAAGGCAAGGGAGGAGAGTTCCTGGACTTCAGTGTTTCTGGCAAGTGCAGTTTATGTCACACACCAACTTTCTCTCTGAAATGCCAGTGATTTCCAAGGGTTCTGTTGGTCTAAAGTATTTTGCTGAGAGCAGTCCCTTGGATCAAAACATGTTTTTATGCCACACTAAAGGGTGGCCACTTTTCCCCTACTTCCTGCCAATAAGTGGCGACACAACATACTGTCTGCCATATCAAGCAAAGGGGTTCCTGGGTTCAAGTCCTTCTCAGCCTACTAATGTGCATTGTCTTGGACTCTTCAGTAAACAAGTGAGAAAGACTGAAATAATGCTGAGATATCTAACGTACCTCAGAGAAGATATGAAGCTCTGACTGGGAAACCAAAAAGAGCCTCGGACTGCCAGACAGACAATCATAAGAAGGGGAGGGGGCCTTTCCACCCTGTATTGAGGGTCAGCGTTGAAAGGGAGGGGCCTGAAAATAGCACAGCACTGATGGCAGTCTGGAAAAAGAGTTTGCTCATCCCAGCAAGCCAAGAGGCAATGGTACTCCGGTTGGAAAATGCAGCTTCTCCTAGCCCTTGTGTTGAGAAAGAGCAATGAGCAAGGTGCTTGGGACCCAAACAGCATGGAAGAGAAAAGCCTTGAAGGGAATTGGCATTACCAGAAAAAAAGATCCACCACTCTAACAAGACTTGTGTTAGAAGCAGGAGAGATGTAAGGCATCCTTGCATTTACCAGCTAGCAAGCTGTGGGTGGCGGTGAGGCACATACACACAGGAGGCCACCACTGCAGTTCACCAGCAATGTCCACAGCCTTCACCAGATTGATCCAGCTGTGGAGAAGCCCACGTGGAAACCAAGAATGCCAGGTGTGGCCATGGAAACCAAGAATGCCAGGTGTGGCAAAGTGGGTAGCTGTGTCTGGGTAACTGTGGCTACACAATCACAGGAAGCATCTAGATCACCATGACAATGTCCAAACATGCTCTGGATGTGGCCTTGGATGTTCCATTGGTGATCCAGCCAGCTCCAGTCACTGCACACAGGGCTGGCCATTTCCCAGTCTAGACCAGTGTGTGGAGTATGGACAGGACAACAATTAAATGTGTTGTACTAAATGCCAGGGGAGCTGTTGCTGTTCTCAGAGCCCCCCAGTGGACAACCATCTCTGTCCTCTGGAACACGAGGCTGGGATGACATCCCAAGTGCTGCCATCTATATAAGCCCACACGTATTCTGAGGTGGCCAAGATCTACATAGTAGGGATATGTACAAATATTCTAAACATATTCTAGACATTCAAATTCTAAACATTCAAATTCTAATTGAATTTGTTTGAATGTGGACGTTCAAACTCAAATCGAATGTCTTCACTTTCAAATTTAGGCATTCAAATGGAGTTTGTTCAGAAACATTTGTTTGAATCATTCAAATGTACATGCGTATCTATACAAATAATATACATATCTGCACGCATTTGTGCTTATAATATGGGATGAAAAGGGAATGCATACAAAATGCGTACAGATGTGTATAACACGATATGAATATTGTCAACATTTGTATCTTTAAATACAAATCTAACATTCAAATGAATGGTTTTGAATATAACACATTCTAATCGGGTTTTTTTTTAGCAATTTGTACTTTAAACATTTGAATTGAATTGAATGTTTTGTCATTCAATTCAACTCAAAGTTGAACACACACAAAAAAACCTTTTGCACACACCCCAACTACATAGGGCCCCAGGTTGTCTTTGCCCCATGCAGTTCAAATTTCCTACAACACCCAAAAGCCAGCCTTGTATTGTGTTAGGGAGCGCATACAGTGAAACCCATATTGAGGACACCCTCTGATCTTTGCAGTGACTGAGCTTCCTTAAGAGAATGCTGATTATGAAAAGTGGAATGTTAATGCTTACAAAAAATATTTTCATAAGCTGTGAAAAGCCTTTCTTCAACCAAAGTGAAAAGATAGATAGAACCTGTCATACTTCTGCACAGATACCTGAGGAATCTTGTAGATACTGAAGATATTGGCCATTGAGATGGAATTTGGGGACGTGAGCCCTCCAATGACAGCCAATACTTTCTCTTCATGGATGCAGTCGTAGTTTGGAGGGTTTCCTTGGCCTTCAAAGAGAAAGTTGAATGTAGTGAAAGATGTTCGGAATGCATCATGAGCATTTTCGAACATCTTGTAGAAAATCGTCATGTTTGGGAAAGCCCAGTCAGTTTCAAGCTTGGCAAAAAAGAGAGACAGCACGTGCTGGTAGTTTTTAGTGGCCATGCTGCAATAAAAGTTCAAAATGACATTAAATTCTGACATTATTTACCCTTCAAAACTAGGAGCTTTTTTGCTTATATCCTCATAGTATTCTAGCAGACTATCATTTATTTATTAATGTACAGTTCTACCCTTTAAGTTCAAAAAAGGTTTCTAAGAAGCTTACAACAGATAATACTACATTCCTGCCTCAATTTGACAAATTAAATAGGCATGACAATTGAAGGAAGTGGGAAGGGGAAAAGATGAAGCAATGGTGTAGAAGGCAGTTGCTACAATAAGGAAGGCAAATCGCCTTCCTGGCTGCACCTGATCAGCTGAAAGATGGTCTGTTGTTTTCAGTTCCATCGGAGGCCCTTCATTTGGTAAGACCTTTGATGTCTCCACTTTTATTTGCTGGGAGGATGGCTTTTAGATTATGGCAAGAAATACCAAATGGCAAAGGCAAGACCTTCATTGCAAAAGAGCAACCTAAGGCTCACAATCTGTGCAGACCAGGCAGGCCTCTGTGGCCCTTGACTTAGCTCCAAAGAAGTGGCCATTTTGCAGAGCAGGATGACCCACTCTACAAAGTCTTTGCTCCACCTCTGGCACTTCCATGCTGTGGTGGCACTGGTGAGCTCCTTCTATGCCCGTTTTGTATGCATTGCTTGGTGTCCACAAGCAGAAACTCAAAGCTGTGAAGTTCACAAGGGTGGCAAGCCGGAGCATGAATGCAGCACACCTCCCACCTTTGGACTGTGGCCCATGCTCTGGACCCTCAAACACTTGTAGCCATAAGTAGAACTCAGGCATTGCCAAGAATTTCCTCATCAGGCTGTCAAATGATTTTGAGTCTAATGTTCAGTTAAAGGACTGATTTCCTAAATAAAGCCTAAAACACCCCCCAACAAATCCATGCTTAAAAACAGGTAGGATTAAAATATCTCTTCATTAGACTTGCTTTATTTTAAACAAGTTAACAATTAAAATGTGTCACTTATGTGGTTTCAGAAATGAAACAGCTGGACATTCGCTTCAAATTTGAAAGTCCAAATTGGACGAAATTCCATCAAATGATGGATATTTCAAATATTCATTCTGACTTGAAAATTTCAAACTTTTTGCCAAATAACCTAGACATTTATGACCATGCATAAGAGGTCATTCATACTTTAGATTTTACTCTTCATTTCTATATAGAAGAATTCCTCTTTTACCAGCTTCAATTCACATACCAGCTGCACCCTTCGGTATGAATAAGAATAGCTTAATCATTGTTATCTAGGCTGCACTGGTAACCTTAAATTTAAAATTGCTGCTATGAAATATATGAGGGGTTAGTATTGCCCTGGAAGTTGCAATTAATACAGAGTGCAGAAGTAAGGTTGGCTTTCAGCTTTATCTTTGGTACATAAATTCCCTAACAAGTTCAGTCTTTCGATAAGGACACAGCCTATATTGGGTTTTGTCCAGGTAATCATTATAAATCTTAACTTATTAGCATTTTTTAGAAGAATAGCTTGTTAAGGGGATCTTTAGCTCAAAGACTGTATTGGAAACAGAGAAAGATTAGGGAGAAAATTTATGCACATTACAGAAAAGAAGGAAAAGAAGAAAAGAAAAGGGTTCTGTGTGCAACAAGACTGAAAATATTTTGGAAAACAAAATCATATTTTAATTTGAGTGACATCACTGAAGCATTTTCTTGCAAATATTTACATATGGAGACCCATACTGATTTCATGGATATATTATGTAAGTTAATCAAAATTTGCATAGTTTGGCTGAGTGTAAAGAACTGATCAAAGGTTATGTGTAGACCTGGGCTTGATGGAAGTGATATATTTCATAACTGAAGGACTGAGCCTGGAAATTTATTTTTTAAAAGTAAATACTTACAAAGATGGCAGTGCGGAGACATCTGGTTCTCTTGTAAACTCTAGCAAAGTTATGTTAGCCAGTGTCAAGGAGAAAAAGCAACCAATGACAATGCCAGATGAATAATAAACTTCAAACAGATGTCGTTTCTGATAAAGGCACATGGAGGACCTCAGACTCTTACTGGATGTGTCCTGCAGCAGAATCAGCATCAATTGCAAACTTATAACTATCACAGCTTTCTCAGCATTCCATCCAGACACAATCATTTTTGCTCATACAAGCTGAAAAGTTTCAATTGCAATAGGCACAAGTAGATCATTGCTGGTTAAAGTGAGGGTGAGATTCTGAGAAGTAGAGACCTCCCTATTATTTACATCATATAATGACTGATTAATACTGTTTCTGATAGTCCTTTTGTGCATTGAAACATTTGATTTCCTTTGGGGACTTGGAAAATTAGCAAGGAAATTTTTAAAATTTCAAATCAGGTCCCCCTAATTACAGATATTATAGGAATTATTTGAACTTGAAGAAAGCCTAACTTTCCGAGTGTCTAAGATTCGGCATGTTGCCAATGGGAGGAAATGGAAAGGAGATTGCTGTTTTTACGAGTGTTCAATCACAGGGAGAGACTAACATTGACTGGGGATTGCAAGTGCGAGCACTAGTCAACATTAGCTGATTACACTCCTTTCCCATACAGGGGACAGGAAGGGAAGTGCAAAAACGCCCATGGATGGTTGCACGAGGCTCACACCTGGCAGGGTCTTGCAGGCTAAGGGGTCCATTTCATGACTGACAAAAGTGACACAATGCAGTTAAATAGCATGGGGCCAATAGATCCAGATTTCAGAGATCCATGTTAAGGTAGATCCATATCTAGTATATACACCCCTTCCATCCACACACACGGTGGAAGGATGGATTTAGATCCGGATTTGAGCACAGCACACACCTCAATCTGGATCTACGGAGGCCCTCCCCCAGCCCGCCATGATTGGCTCCTCCAGAGCCAAGCATGGCGAGGCAGGAGACTCCAATTTAGGGGCTCCCCCTCACCCCAGAAGTGGCGGATCACCATTTCTGGAGCCAGGGGGGCTTTACCTAAACCACTCCAGCCCACCCTGGGCAACCAAGTGGAATCCCCTCCTTACCTTAACACAGCCTGCCTGATTCTGGCTGTGGGGTCCTGGTTGCCTTCACGCCTGTATCCTGTGCACCTCCTGATTGGCCAGGGTCACACCAGGCTTCAGGAGGCTCTCTGTGCAGGTGTGCAGCCCTGGCCAAAGCACGCCTCTTGATTGGTCAGGGTCGGCACCTGTGCAGAGAGCCTCCTGAAGCCAGGCGCCGCCCCCAGGGTGGGTTGGGGGGGTAGGTGAAGCTCCCCCTGGCTCCAGAAGCGGCAATCTGCCACTTCTGGGGTGAGGGGGAGCCCCAAAATCAGAGTTCCCTGGCCTGCCATGCTCGGCTCCGGAGGAGCCAATCAGGGCGGGCTGGGGGAGGGCCAAGTTAGAGACCCTTTTCACTGTGCGGACACATCCATTTCAGATGTGTCCTAACAGCGAAAACACCCATTAAGACTACCTTTTATGTGGTCTTATGGGAAACCGGCTTAAGGGTTCCCGCTGTGTCTCTAATGGGTGTCTAAAATGTGGTCTTAATGGGTGTTAAAGGGTCAATGCAGAAGCACCCTGAGGGTGCTTCCGTATTGGACACTTAATACACATTAAGTACCCATTAAGGACGGATGTCTAAACCCCGTCCGCACACAAAACACCCTAGAGACATTTGTGTCTCTAATGTATGTTAAGTGGCCCTTAAACCGGATTACAAGAAGACTACCTTGGACGTAGTCTTAAAGGGTACATAATGTGTACTTCCGCAGTTAAGACACATCCATTTTGGATGTGTGTGCATTGCAAAAAAGTCCTGAGTTTTCTCTAGTGAATGACTGATGAGAGTTCACTATAGTGTACAAGAGGTTTTGCTGGGGATATCTAAGCCTATCTTTCCCAAGAAACAAAAAAAGGTAATATCCAACTCCAAAGGCTCAAATGTGACTTCTAAAACAAAAGGTATAGAACAGTTTTTCTCACCCTCCAGCATGTTGTTGGCAGATTGCTAGATATCCATCTGCAAGAAGCCCACAAATCTATAGTAAAAAAAGAGCCGAAGCACTGGAACACAATGCTGACTTGCACATAAGCGTCTTTACAGCATTCATACACATTTGTATGGATCTGTACAAGACGAAAGCAGGTTGCATAGGGGATAACTATGGGATGCATACAGACGTGTATGGATGCATACAAGATGCCTAATGATGTGTAAGGGCACATAAAAGTGTTGTTGACACTCTTAAGTGCAAATTTGAATAAAAAATTTGAAAGGGTAGATTTCAATTTGCTTAATTCGTATCGAATTTGGTTCAATTCAAATTTTAAACGTTCAAATCAAATCTCCAAAACTGCATTTGTGCACACCCCTATTAGAGACTAACATGTACTAGCGTTTGCACTTATGACGGCTAGTACATGGTAGCCTAGATCTAACACAGCCAGAGACTTACCTGTGTCCAGTTGCACGTCTGATCCTCTGTAAGATGTTGCCATTTTGGTCGCAGTGCCCTGCACGACTATACTGTACATACACCAGCACTATTGTCATGGTGATGATGATGCTCTGTACTCATGCAGCTTTTGGTCACATTAGGTTAGGAATGGGTTGGTAGTATGCAATTAGTCCATCTCTAGGCAGGTCAGGGACATTTGTTGGCTGTAAACAACTCCTGCAAGTACAAATGCGCCCTCCCAGATGTTGACTAATTGCATACTATGGGGCCAAGGGCAGAAATGCCTCCAGTTAATATTTCCTATTTCCAAAGTCAGCTGTATTTGTGCACCACTTACCCATCAAAGATGAAATTCTTCCTGGGAGGCACTGAACGCAGTCATAGCAGCACACCTGTTTCCCCTGTTGGATTGACATGCTCTGTCCTGCGTGGCAGCTCTCAGCACAATTAGAACTGGGCACCTCCTGATATAGAAAATTTCTATATCATTTGTGCTTTTTTTAAATGAGTATGAGGCCCAGTCTACCAGAATTCATTCTGTCTTGTCATAGAAGAATAAGAAGAGTTGGCATTTCTACCCCACTTTTCTCACCCATTTTAGGGGACTCAAAGTGACTGACAAAGCTTTTCTATTCTTCTCCCCACAACGGAACACCCTGTGAGGTAGGTGGGGCTGTGAGAGCTCAGAAGAGAGCTGTGACTAGCCCAAGGCCACCCAGCTGGCTTCATGGGGAAGTGTTCCCAGATAAGAGTCTGGCTCCCAACCACTACACCAAACTGGCTAAGGTCCAGGCTAGCTATAACCCAACCACAAATCCATTTTTCATAGGATCTTTCACAACTAGATCACTGCAATGGTTTCAAGGTTCTGCTCTGAATCTCTGAGTTAGTGAAGATCTTTTGAAGTTTCCTGTAGATACGGTTTCTCAGTGGTTACAACCCAACTATGTAACATTCTCCTCATTGATGTTTGTCATACAGCTAGAATTATACCTGTACATGTGTCTCCCAGGGGAGTCACCCACTGGCTGCTGGGAGACGCCATTTTCATCATTGCCCCCAAATCAGCTTAGGAAGTGCTGGCAACTACATGGTTGCCTCGTAAATTTGGTTTGTGAAGAACTTCAGCCATGTGAACACAATGGGACAGAAATACTTAAGAGGAAAAACTCCCTCTGAGATTAAGGCCTTCTCCCCTTTGCCCTAAATCAGGATTTGGGACTTCAGTATGGGAAATGTACATACTAAGCAGCCTACAGTGACTCCCAGAGTCCTGAGAGCATCTGAGGCCAAACTTACAATCTGAAGGTCACCTCAGTTTCTCCTACATCACAGGGCTCCCAGGAAAACACCAACCACAACAGAAATAATGTAATAAGAAGACCATGTACCTTCTTGAACAGATTAAAGAAAGCCCGTAACATTGATGAAGGAAACCAAAAGTCAGTAAAGGGTAAAGAAAATGTATCTCCTTGAGCTGCTAGAGGGAGCACAGAATGTTTAAGTCCTCAGTACCACTAATAAGAGCAGAGTACTGCATTTAAACCATAAAATTGAAAACACAGTATAAGGCAGACACATGAAGCTGTCCTGTCCTGTCCTCCACCTGCTGAGCTGAGTCTGAGGTAGTTTGAATCAGAACTGTCTGACATGGGAGCTCCTGACTTAAAAGCCTCAACAATCTGGGCCCCCTTGTATAAGGTCTGACGCAGAGATTCAATCAACATTCATGGGGGAATTTTCACATGATGCTTAATATTCCTGCATTCAGTTCACACTGAATCAAAAGGCAGAAATTACCTTTGTGCACATTGGGGGGGGTGCATGAACGCACTTTTGACATTCGATTCATTATCATTTGAATGTCATTATGAATCGAATGTCCAGAAATCCATATTCATATGACTAGATCACATTCAAATCTATTCAATATGAATCTATTTGTACGTATTAGTACTAATATTCAATAAGTATCAATATGAATGAATACATATCTGTCCTTTTGAGATGCGTAGATATATAGCAGAGATTGCACATGGCAAAGTTCACAGCAGATAACATATGGATCTGGCATTTACAGCCACAGGAACAGACACGATGATTCGTTCCAAATAGGAAGAAAACCAAAATAGGAAGAATACTAAAAATAGGAAGGCTTTTAATAGCTTCATAGTTATAGTAAAATAACTAGCTAAATGCATTGCAGGTTACATGAGTGAGCGTATGAAAATAAAATACATGGTTTACAGCTTAACCACTAAGGCCCTATATTCTGCACCTTCATACAGGAATGAAAAAATGGACACATTTCTATGGCATTACAAAAACCCATCTAAATACTTGTGAGGTAGCATGATATATCTCACACGTGTACATGTTTGACCTATCCTGTACAGGACTGTTCTTCTCTGCAAAGTGGAAGCCTGGCTGAGATAACCACACTGTTCCCACAGGAAAACAGAAACATAGTCTATCTATGCCCATTATCATTTCTTCTTTCTGATAACATTATCTGCTCTTCTCCCTTCATCTTTGGACTTTCTATTTCCTTGATATCTGCTCCCTTGTGTTCAGCTCAGGTTTGAATATAATAATAAACCATTTGGGAAGGAAAATACAGCCCAACAAACCACCACTAGAAGCCAGGATGGAGAAGACTTCTACAGCCACCGTGAATTTCCCTTTAGTGCTCAAGTAGGTGGGAACAAAAGACACCCAAACGCTGCAGAAGACCAACATGCTAAAGGTGATCAGCTTGGCTTCATTGAAAGTATCAGGCAACTTCCGGGCAAAAAAAGCCACAGAGAAGCTGACAAAAGCCAAGAAACCCATGTAGCTCAAGACAAGGTAGAACATGGAATTTGAGCCTTCATTGCATTGGACAATGATCTCACTGACCTGGGAATTCATGTCCAACTCAACAAAGGGAGGAAAAGTGGCCAACCAAAAAGTGCAGATGGCAGTTTGAATAAGAGAACAGAAAATGATAACAGAAATGGCCATCCTCTTCCCCACCCATTTCTTGACACTGTTTCCAGGCTTGGCCATCATGAAGACCAAGACCACCGTGATGGTTTTAGCCAACACACAAGAAATAGCAAGAGAGAAGATGATGCCAAACAAGGTTTGCCTCAAAATGCAGGTCACCATTCTAGGCCTGCCTATGAACTGAAATGAGCAGAGAAAGCAAAGCAGGAGGGAACAGAGCAACATCCATGTAATGTTCCTATTGTTGGCTTTGACAATAGGAGTATTCTGGTGCCAGTGGAAGGTCACCAAAACAATAACTGTGATCAAGGAAAGCAGAAGAGCCAAAGATGCCAAAACTGCTCCCAAGGGTTCCTCATAGGACAGGTAACTGATTCTTTTAGGGAGGCAGCCGTCTTGGTTCTTGTTTGCATATTGATCTTCTGAGCAGGATCCACACTGTTGGGCATCTGAAAGAGGCACATTCTCCATATTAATAGGCAGGCGTCTCTGTGGCATCATCAATAGAGAGGCTATTAATCTGGGATGGTCAATGGCTCAGTAATGTGTGTCATTGCAGCAATAAAGGTCACAACATATTCAAAGAAATGTCCATACGTAAACCTTAGAACTTCAGACTCCTCTCCATATCCCCAAAGTCATCTGGATTCACTTACTCACCCCACACGGCCGAAATTTGTCCTGGGGGGCATTGAACACAGTCATAGCAACACACTTGCTTCCCCTGCTGGACTGACATGCTCTGTCCAGGATGGCAGCTCTCAACACAGGTGGAACTGGGCACCTCCTGACCGAGCCAGAATGTTGTGGGGGAGGGGGGAGGGGGGTAGAAATGAAATGGGAAAATACAGTACTTAATTTCAATAGATCCTGCTCAGATTATTAAGTGTTGGTTTTAAGCTACACCAATAGACACCTTTCCTGCACTTTGGGAGAATTTGGGGGTGGGGCTGTTTGAAATTGTGCTAAATCAGAAGTGTGGGATGAAAACCACATAGAAATAGCCAAACTGGTCTGGATTTACTAGTACTAAAGCTCAAAATTTCACATGTGCACAAATATTACTAGGAATGTGCACAAATATTCAATACATTCAAAATTTGTATGAATTTGGAGAAACAGAAGTTAGGGAGAAACAGAAGCCAGATGTAAAGGCAAAAAGGCCCTATGACTAAAACTAACTTCATCAAACCCATTTATATTTATACAGACTGGGCTCTAAAAAAAGAGTGGGATTCGAACCTGATTAAATATGTGACTCCACACAACAGCACTTCCATTCAACATGAAACTTTTCTCAGCAGGAACCTGGTTGCCCACCCTTCCAATGACTCTGCTGTGCAGGGAATTATTGGGGAAAGTGATCAAATTGATGATGTCATACTCAGTGGCCAAGTTCCCATTCTCATCAAAAGATATTTCTTCACCGGCACTGTTGTTGAAATGAAGATTTCTTAGAAAGTAGTGAAACTATTAAAAATAAAAAGATTATTAGATATTGCCAAAGGAATCAAATACCAAAAGATTATCTGGGTGTTTCCACACTAGCTGCGGAAACCGGATTAACCCACCCACCCCATAGAAAAGATTTAAAACACTTACCTAGAGTACCTTTCACACTGGAGTCCTCTTCTGCGACCCTTTGCAGAGGCTACTTCCGCATTTCGGTTTGCAAGATCCATCTTAAAAATGGATCTTGCCGCCAAAATCTGGATTAAATTGAAGACCTGAAAAATCAGGTCTTCAATCCATTACTTCACCTAGATGTTTGCAGAAGCAGGACGTTTCTGCACATGGCCAGGCGATGGGACAGATGTCCCTCCGACCACCATGTTGGGAGAAGCAGAACTGCACACCAAGCACCACCAGAAACTGTCCTCCCAAATCCGTCCTCCCCACACGTGTGCGGACATGGGGGGGGTCCCTCAGATCTGTCACTATTTGTGACAGATCAGGGGGAGGATGGATAGCTGAAAAACGGATCTTTTTAGATGTCTTTTTCGGTGGCAAATGCGAAAGAATCCTCTGATACTTGCCCAATATCTACATGTTTTTTTAAAATAAAAATTCAGCCTGGATAGCTTTTAAGAAAGGTTAGGCAAATATATGGTATCAATAGTTAGTAGAATGGATGCCTGGGTACCATCTCCAGGTTCAAGGCTAGGACAAGATGCCTGTAAAGGCCATTTGCAAGGAACCAAGGGAGAAGGTTTTGCCTTCATCTTCTGTTTGAGATGCCTAGAATCAATTGGTGGATCACGGGGTGAGACAGGATGCTGGACTAGATGGACTGTGGCCTTATCCAGCAGGACTCCTTTGATGTCCTTATGGTCTTATGAGATGGGAACGCTTGGTGTGCTCCACCATGTGGTGGCAGACTGCTTGCCTCTGGCTTGGAGGTTGAGATGGATTGACTATCTCAAACCAGATATTTCAGACAGGTGTCTATAAGGCTAGCGTAAGTTGGAGAACCAAATGTGTTGGTCTTCCATTTCCAGGAAGCAGCACTTTGGCCTGCCAGCAGTTTGGGAGGTGACAACAAGCTTTCCCTCCCGCTGCTCAGGAGCAGGTAAGGAAAGGAAATCATTACTAAGACTTAGATAAAGAAGTACAAAGAAATAACAGGTAAAAAGAAAAATTATATATACAGCCTAATGACTATACAACTATAAATTAATTTTAGAGATGAAATAAAGGTTAATGGAAAGGGTTGTTCAGATCTCTGCAAAATCATACACATTAGTATCTTTCCACTTCACAAAGTTGTCAGTCATCAGGCATTTCAAGGACAGCCACTCACACATGGCAAGTACAAAGACAAAAAACAAGATACAGCTTCCATAAACAATTTATTATTTCATAGCATATCTACTAAATGTTAAGATGTTGCTAGTGAAATTACCTGCCATGGATTAATACTGTGCATATGTCTTCCTCTGTCTCCCCCCTTGGCCTTCAGTCTGTTTCGGAAGGTACGCATGGCAGCCTGGAGAGCACGTGCAACAGCATGGACAGCGTTGTAGATATTGTAGCTCTGCCCAGACATCTCCATCTCAAACATGTAACCAGGAAGGTCACTAAGCTTCTCCTTACCTGTGCAGTCAAGTCCACTGTTTCCATACATATTATACATGGGGAATGAACAACCGAAGGCAGTGAACCAGAACTGTATGAGAAAATAAATGTTATGTTTCAAAGGATTGATGACTTCTAGGAAATTTTGAAAGTTTGGCACCAGATTTGTATGAATTTTAAATGATAAAGAACCATTGAACGTCTTTAATGGGAATTTGAGAACAGAGACAACAGTAGTAATATCCCACTCTGCTGTTGTGATCCATATTCCTTCTATTGGGGATTTGTAAGATATTTCAAAGTGAAATAAAAGAAATCGTAAACCCTCGAGAGACTGGTCGTCTCCATGGACAATGGTTACATTGATATTTCTTGCAGAGAGAGCTGCAAATAACTGAGACAATTTCTCCTTGCGGATCTTAACGGATTGAAACGCTGTCACAAATGGAACCACCTCTGTCCAAGCAATGCATATATGATTCTGTTGGAGTCTTGGTTTCAGGTTCCTCAGGAAGCGTTCTCCTTGCTCATCATCAGAAACAATGGAGCCAATCCAGGCCCATCCAAAGTGCTTGAGGAGCTGAACAATTCCGACGTACTGAGCCTCTTCCTTTGGGGCCATACGGAAGAAGGAAGGAAAGCGTGTTTTGTCACTCAATGCAGGATCAAAGGCACCATAACTCAGCTAATGGGGGAAAGAAGATATTATCAGGATTTGGCAAAATGTTCCCTCACCAGTCACTGCAAATGGTCATCCTGTCCCCAGCATGAACCAGCCTTAGCACACTACAGCTTGATTGCTCTAGTGTAAAAAGGCCCCAGGTAAAACCTGCCCATGTATTTCTCTTCCTCTGAAGATACCTGAGGAATCTTGAAGATACTGAAGATATTGGCCATTGTGATGGAGTTGGGGGATGTGAGTCCTCCAATGACAGCCATTACTCTCTCCTGATGGATGCAGTTGTAATTGGGAGGGTCTCCTTGGCCTTCAAAGAGAAGGTTGGATGTAGTCAAAGATGCTCGGAATGTATCATAAGCGTTTTCATACATCCTGTAGATCATTGTTGTATTGTTTGGGAAAGCCCGGTCAGTTTCAAACTTGGCAAAAAAGAAAGACAGCACATGCTGGTAGTTTTTACGGACCATGCTGCAATAAGATTTTAAAATGATATTAAATGCTGACATTGTTTACCATTTTAAATTAGGAGGCTTTTTGCATATATCCTCACACTATTCTAGCAGACGATCATTCATTTGCTAATGTATAATTCTACCTTTAAGTTTCAAAAAGGTTTCTAAAGCCTCATCCCCACGGCATCGTTATCGTGAATTCAAAATGTTTTGAGTTCTCCTCAGCCAAATGGCAGTTCGGCTTAACACGGTATTTCTGTGTTAAATGATGTTAAACCATTTTGAAATAAATCCTCACTCCGGATCCTGCGCTTGATGCGTGTTTCATTTTTTACTTTGTGGACAGTATCGTTTTCAGGGATGAGATTCCGTGTTCAGGCTGCCTCGCCCCCAATCGCACTGTAACCAATGGGCTGTCCGTATTGTAGGCACGTCATGTTTAGGATTCCCTCCCCCAATAGCTTGCTTCCAAAGAGTGATTTCATTGAAAGAATCCAGCCTCGAAACAGCCACTACCTTCAAAGCTACACTGTAGCGATGTAGCTTAATAACAATGTTGCAGTTTTGCACAAATTCTGAACTTTAAAATGGGAAAGGAAAGGAAAGCCCTGGAGTCCCCAGGGAAATTTCCCAGCCAGTCAAGTCCCTCTGAAGGATGCAGGGCGGGAAAAACACAATCCAAAGCTTTTGCAGCCTGGAGGCAGATTGGTCCCTCCCTGCCAGGCAACTTTCTCTATGTCCTGAGCAGTACCCCAACCCCGATCCACCAAAAATCTCTGACCTCTGGGGCATCTTTCTCTCTGGCCATGGTCACACCTCAGGTTGAATCCAGCTTCAGTCCACTTTCAGAGCGAGAGAACGCATCAGCAAAGTGACCGTTCATTTTCTTTGTCAGCTGCTGTGAATCCCCTTAAGGGTGAGTGCAGAAGGTATGTCAGCCACTTTGAGCCCCCTTAAATGGCTGATAACAGAAGATTTGTCAGCTGCTTTGAGTCCCCTTAAGGGTGAGTGCAGAAGGTTTGTCAGCAACTTTGAGCCCCCTTAAATGGCAGGTCACAGCTCTCTGCTGAGCTCTCACAGCCCCATCCACCTCACCGGACCATCCCAGGATTTTTTTAATTTAATTTTTTTTTGCGGGGGGGAAGAAAAAAGAAAGAAAGAAAAAATTCAAATAGCCTTCTAATGCTTAGTACACACCTGGTCTATACAGACAGGTATGTCCTCCAGAGGTGAGATGGGGGGGCTTCCTTGGTAAAGCAAAATGCAGGCACCCTGCCCACAAACTGCATCACCGTCTTCAGAAAGCATAGAAGCCCTTTTTCTAATTTGGGAGAGTTTTCAGCGCCCCCCCCCTTGTGGGCTTGCTCCACTGAGCGCCTTTCTCCGCCAGAAGAGGGGCTGGAAAAAGACGGTGCAGAAGAAAGGGTGGGGGAAAGGGTGCAGGAGAAGGGTGGCTGTGGAGGAAAGCGCTGTCTCCGGCCCACGGAGGAGCAGCAGGCACAAAGAAAACCCGCTAGGGGTCCAGAGATGCTCTTGGCAATTTGGCAATGCAGCATCCTCTGGTTGCTATAGCAACAGCCACAGGAGTCTGGAGAGGGATGGAGAGCCAGGTTATAACTCAGTCTCTCTCTCCCCCCCCCCCACGCTTCTGCAGTACTGGATTTGACTTTCTGGAAGACATCGGATTGAGGGGGTCTCTGGGTCTCCGGGAAGAGAATTTGGGGAATCAGGGCTACCCCGAAGTCTGTCAACATGCCCCCCCCCATGGGGCTTTTCTCAGGTTGACCAAATGACTCTCGAAGGATGCTCTGATTTCTGGGAGATTCCTGGGAAGCACATTCTGTTCCCCTCACTGGTGCTGCAGGAGAAGACACAAGGAGCCTCTGAGCATGTGCAAAATGCCCCCCTCTTGGTTTCAAACAAAGGGCTTCCAGTGCAGCAGTTTGTAGTATTTTCCAGGGTTCAAACTGAATGGCCTTTCCTTCTGAACAACAGAACACCATGGCTTCTAAGGCCCATTTCCTAAATCCTTCTCAGCAAGGTGTCCTGCTAACACAGATCTTATTTGCCCCTGGGGAGCCGGGGAGCAGAATGTGAGGCAGGTAGCGCTTTGCACATGGTCAGAGGATCTCTGCTCTTTTCTCAGGCAGCACATGTTGCTACCAGGAACTATGGGGCTGGAAACGGCTTCTGTTAAAATAAAGAAGAGTTGGCTCTTATATCGTGCTTTTGTCACCTTAAGGGGACTCCAAGCTGCTGACAAACCTCCTGTTCTTTTCCCAACACGGGACTCAGAGTGGCTGGCAAACCTTCTGTTCTTCTCCCCACAACAGACACCCCAGAGTGCTGCTGGCTGGCTCTCCCTCCTTCCCTCCTTCCCTCCTTCCCTCTCTCTCTCCCCCTCTCTTTCCTGATGGCAGAGAGATCTAGTCGGCAGCAGCGTGGACACATAGCTCGCTGGCTCGCCTTCTCCTCCGGAGCCATGGAGCGCTCTCAGGCCGCTCCAAGAGGCTCGGCTCTCCTCCTCTTCTAGCCAGCGGCGGCAGCGGAGGAGCAGGGCAAAGCGGCAGCGGCTCTGCCACCGGGCAACGAGGAGCCCCAGGGCGAAGCCACCCGCACCACGCCAGGATGGATGGATTGATGGATGGATGCTTCTGCTGCTGCTGGGAAGGGGAAGGGGAAGGGAGGGGACAGAAGGGGCCGGATCGGGCAGGGGATCCCCGGCGGAGCATGGATGACACAAACAGAAGGGAGGGTGGGATCCTGGGAGGGAAAAACAATCACAGAGAGGGGGTGGGCACCATGGCTGGCAATGGGGATTACCAGGATTGATTCTGCATTAAGGCTGCGATCGGAATGCCCTCGGAACCGGATCAATTTGCAAGTCGTGTAGACAGCTTTGTTCCGGGTCAATTATTTCGAATT
Organism: Aspidoscelis tigris stejnegeri; assembly: GCA_023333525.1. Lineage (NCBI taxonomy): Eukaryota > Metazoa > Chordata > Lepidosauria > Squamata > Teiidae > Aspidoscelis > Aspidoscelis tigris. The sequence continues at coordinate 13,185,382 of JALMGA010000009.1, forward strand.
ATTTAAACCGAATTAACGCATGCCATGAAGACGCAGGGTAAGAAGCTTACAACAGATAATACTACATTCTTGCCTCAATTTTACAAATTAAATAGGTGGTGGGAGGGGGAAAGATGAAGCGCTGGAAGCTTATGTTAGAGTTTAGTCAATAGCAATAATAATTCAATTCCATCCTGGTTAAAATGCATCATTTGGGAAGATCAAGCTGTCCTGCCACACTTTTGCTACTGGTCACATTGCACATTTCTTTCCCTTCTTTGCTTCACAATGGAGGACTTCTGGAATGTGTTAACAATATTGATGCTTTCTAAGGCAAAGTTTTGGATGGTCCAAGAAAGCACCAGGATGGTTCTATCCTTTTGAGAGACAGAATTAGGAAGGGCTTGCTGTGCTGGCTTTACTCTCCCCCTGAATAAAATGTTGCCTGGAAAGATGCAGCTGGAATGGGTAGCAGCACCCAAAACATCTCCTGCTAACTACAGCTTGAAAGGCAAATCACCTTCCTGGCTTACACCTGATCAGCTGAAAGATGCTCCTTGTTTTCACTTCCATCAGAGGCCCTTCACTTGGTAACACCCTAGTTGCCTGGGCTTTTATTTGCTGACAAGATAGCTTTTAGATGATGGAAAGAAATACTAAAGGACAAAGGCCAGGACCTTCTTGAGCAACAAAGAGTATCCAGCAGCAGCCTCAAGCTCACCATCTGTGCCGACCAGCAGGCCTCTGTGGCGTTTGACCTAGCTCCAAGGAAGTGGCCATTTGGCAGAGCAGGATGACCCACTCTGCAAAGTCTTTGCTCCACCTCTGGCACTGCTGTGTGGACGTGCTTTAGTGGCACTGGGGAGCTCCTTCTGTGCCCATTTTCTATGTATCACTTGGTGTCCACAAGCAGAAACTCAAAGCTGTGGAGTTCACAAGGGTGGCAAGCAGGAGCATGAATGCAGCACACCTCCCACCTTTGGACTGTGGCCCATGCTCCGGACCCTCAAGCACTTTTATTTTGCTTCTGTGTGATTCTAAGATAATATAAAATAAAATACAAAAAATGGCCTTGTTCGTATACATGTAAGATTCACTCTACTAAGACAAACGGTTTATCTATCTAGTGTTTCTTAATGGTCCACATATGATGCCTACTGGTGAAAGATATGTTGTCCACACTTGTAGCACACATTTGTAAAGGACCCAAAGCCATCTTCCAACACATGCAGAGTTTACCAGAAAGTTACCCAAACCATAGAGGACACCTTAAATCTCAGTACCTCTCCCTTTCAATACCTAATACATGTAGCCATACACACAGCTCAGGCATTCCTAAGAAATTCCTCCTCAAACTGCCAAATTATTTTGAGTCTAATGTTGTTTAGTCAAAAGACTATTTTCCTAAATGAAGCCTAAAACACCTCAACAAATCCATGCTTAAAATGATATGTGTGGCAGCAAGGATATTAATAACTCAAAGCAAGTAGGAGTAAGATATCTCTTCATTAGACTTGCTTTATTCCAAACAAGTTAACAAATAAAATCTGTCACCTATATGGTTTCAGAAATATAACATCTTTCAGTCTGACTTGGAAACATCAAACATCTTTTGCCAAATAAGCTAAAGAGAAGAGCATCTCATGGAGCGTAGATTCATAAGAGGCCATTCATACTTTAAATTTTACTCTTTTTTTCTATGAGAAGAGTTCTTCTTTTGCCAGCTTCAGTTCTCATGCCAGCTGCACCCTACTGTGTGAATAGGAATAACTTAATCATTGTTATCTAGGCTGCACTGGTAACCTTAAATGTAAGATTGCTCCTATGAAATACATGAGGAGTTAGCATTACCCAGGGAGTTGTATTTAATACAAAGTGCAGAAGTAAGGTCGGAGTTAAACTAAGCTTTAACTCTGATGCATAAGTTCTCTAACAAGCTCAATCTTTCAATAAGGACACAGCCTGTATTGCATTTTGTCCAAGTAATCATTATACATCTTAACTTATTATTGTTCCCTATTAATCTCCTTGAAAAGAGAATAATGCTTGACTTTTTTTGGAGGAATCTGTAGCTTAGTTCTGTGGCATGCACATTGGATAAAGGGTGGAAAAGATGAAACAAAAAAGAGGGTTCATTGTGCAACCAGATGGAAAATAGTTTAGAAAAGAGGATGCCCTCACATGACTGAAGCATTTTGTTGCCAATACTTCCATACAGAGGCCCACATTGATATCAGTGTTGATAAGGAGTTATATATCATTTTTATGTAAATTAATCAAAATTTGCATAGTCTGGCTGAGTTTGGAGATCTGAGCAAAAGTTATGTGTAGGCCTAGGCTTTCATAATTGAAGGAGTGAGCCTACAATATTCCAAGAAATCAAGAAATACTTACAATGCATTTGTATGGCTGTAATCTGGCTCTTCTGTAAACTCTGGCAAAATTATCTTCCCCAGTGTCAAGGAGAAAAAGCCACCAATGACAATGCCAGATGAAGTATGATAAGTTTCAGTCAGATGTCGTTTCCAAGGAAGGCACACAGAGGACCTCAGAGTCACACTAGATGTGTTGTGTAGCAGGATCAACAGCAGTTGCAAAATCGTAACTAACAGAGCTTTCTCAGAGTTCCATCGAAACACAGTCATTTTGCCCATAAAGGCTGAAAAGTCTCAAGTGCAGGAGGCACATATAGACCCCTTGCTGGTAAGAGTGTGGGTATCTGAAAGATTCTGAGAAGTGGAGATCTCCCTATTAATTACAGCATACATTGCCTCCTTAAAACATATTTTTGATATTCCTTTTGTCCATTGAAACCATTGATTCCCTTTGGGAGCCTCAAAAGTAGCAAGACAATTTTTAAAATTACAAATCAGGTCCCCCCGATTATAGACATTATAGGAATTACTTGAACTTGAAACAACTTTTGTGAAATCCTAACTTTTTGCTCATCTAAGATCTGGCATATGACCAGAGGTAGAAAATGGCTGGCTTCATGGGACTACCAACTATTCCAACTATCCCTCCATTTTCCAGGGAATCTATAAGAGTTAAAACTTTTCCGTTTGGAATGTGATAAAACTTTTCTTTTTGGAATTCTCTTTGGCGAGATAAAAATGTGAATGAATGAATGAATGAATGAATGAATGAATGAATGAATGAATGAATGAATGAATGAATGCTTATTGTCCTTCTGTCATCTTCCACTATGGCCCAATCCACACAGCAGTAGGGATGTGCAAAGGTTATCCATGGATTCTCAGCATGTTGCTGGCAGATTGCTGGGTGTCCATCTTCAAGAAGACTACAAATCCATAGTAACAATATGAACAAGAGTGAACTCAGATAGTAAATAGCCTTTGCTTGCAGAGTCGATTGAACCAAAGCAACAGTGAAAACTGGTGAAAGATCCAACAGTAGAAAACCAGACATGGTTTTGGAAGACTATGAATCTAATCTTTACACTAATTTTGATATGGAACAGTCACTCAAAATACAGGAATCACTTCTGGGCAAGGCAAAACATGACTCTCATTTATTGCAATGGAAAGGTCAATAAGGAACTAACGTATTTTTAATGAGGGGCACAAAGCTACCAGGGGGCATCCAAACATTTGTAGCATGTGCAGAGGGGAAGTTGTCAGATCTAGGTAATACCTCTGAGTGACTACATTCTTGTGATGATGGCTTCCTGGTAACTCAATCAAATAGGAGCAATGGGGTGACACAGACAGAAGAAATCTTCCCCAAATCAAATAACTGTCAAACCACATTTCTGATGTTTGCACTTAAACAACCCTTTCCAATTTAAACAATGAATTTGGTAAAAGAAAATTCTCAACAACAGTCAGGGCACATTTTAATATCTTCTCAGATTTGGATTAGAAATGTGTCACAGACTTGAATTATCTGGAGCAGGCATGAGCTGATAAACATTAATGGCTCCCTTGATTATTTGATGCAGGTTTCCTTCCTTGTAGGCAGAAGGGAGAGGAAATTTATGTATCATTTGTGCTTTTTAAAAAGAGGTTTATTCTTGAATATGAGCCCCAGTCTACCAAAATTGATTCTGTCTTGGCATAGGGTCCATGCTAGCTATATCCCAACCACAAATCAACTTTTCATAGGATCTTTCACAACAAGATCGCTGTTAGTGAAGATCTTTTGAAGTTTCCTGTAGATAGAGCTTCACTGTGGTTACAACCCAACTATGTGACATTCTCCTCATTGATGTTTGTGATACACCTAGAATTATACCTGTACATGTTTCTCCCAGGGGAGTCATCCACTGGCTGTTGGGAGAAGCCATTTTCATCAATGCCCCCAAATCAGCTTGGGATGTGTTGGCAAATACATGGGTGCCTCTTAAATTTGGTTTGTGAAAAACTTCAGCCATGTGAACACAATGGGACAGAACTACTTCAGAGGAAAAACTCCCTCTGAGATTAAGGCCTCCTCCCCTTTGCCCTAAGTCAGCATTTGGGGCTTCAGTATGGGAAATGTACATACTAAGCAGCCTACAGTGACTCCCAGAGACCTGAGAACATATGAGGCCAACCTTACAATCTGAAGGTCACCTGTTTCTCCTACATCACATGGCTCCCAGGAAAACACCAACCACAGATGATTTTGATTAAAAATTAAAAGGCAGCTGAGAAATAATAAAAGACATTGAAGCGAAGCAAAGAAACAAAATGACAAGTAGAAAAGTTGGAAAAATGGAGGAAGTCACGTATAACTAATAAAAAATGTAATAATGCAATAAGAGAAATGTAAGAAAGTGTTTACGTTCTTTTTAAGTAATTTTTTTTAAAAGCCTCAACAACAACATTTGTGGGGGAGTGTTCACGTGATGCTGAATATTCCCAAGTTCAATTCACACTGAATCAAAGGGGAGAAATTGGCTTTGTGCATATTAGGGGATGGTTGTGCATGAAGCGAATTTTGAAAAATCTGTATTCGTATGAATAGATCGCATTCAAATCGATTCAATATGAATCTTTTTGTATGTTTGCGATACAAATACATATTTGATATGTATCTGATACATGTTTGTAACATATCCATGCTCTGAAAACATGAAATTTGACATGAATCCACCTTTTAATCTGCTCTCAATCCATTATGAATGCAATCTGGATCCATAGCAGATGTGACAGGCACTCCCATTTTTCCACATCCCCAAACTAACTAATGTCCAAACTATTCGTACAAATATCAATATACAAATCTTGTAACATTGGATTCATGTGAATGTCCAAATTGATACATTCATACAACGAAAAACAAATAATGAATTTTACTAATATTTCTGTGCATCCCTGATGTACATCCATATTAGATAATGTAAATTATTAGCAAATTATTGCTAGTGTCTTTCTGTGTTTCATGATGCGTTCATAGATACTACTGAATGCAAAGGATCCAACCAATGGCATCTGAGACAAAAGGGAAAATTAAGATATTGCCAATTGAGATCTGCAAGAATATTTGAAACATTCAAAATGGGATCAAATTTGTTCTAATTTGGACATTCAGATACTAATTGAATGTCTATACATTTGTTTTTTTAACATTTGAACAAATTTGAATGATTTGAATTATTTATATGAACTATTTGGGCATTTGTATGTGTGCAGATATGTACGCATTACATACGTATCCATACGCATGTTATTTGTATCCATATGCATTTGTACGGATACGTATGGGACAAAAACATGATACATAGGGATAAAAATGGGATGCGTGTGATGCATACGGACACATACAAATCAAATATGAATCGAATATGAACAATCAAATATGAATTGAATATTTCTGCAAATAGATATGAATGTATTTGAATCGGGCTGAATTTTAATACATTTGTTATATCTCTATTCATAAGAAATCAGAAATTTGAATATTCTATCTGATTTTAATCGAATGTTGAAAATTGCATTTGTGCACACCCCTAGTTGCCAATGAATATAGCCAACAGAAGATGGAGATAACTATCTAGGCCCATTATTATTTTCTTTTTTCAGATAATATTTTCTGCTCTTATTCATTTTTGGACATTCTGTTTCCTTGATATCTGCTCCCTTGTGTTCAGCTCAGGTTTGAATATAATAATGAACCATTTGGGAAGAAAAATACAGCCCAACAAACCACCACTAGAAGCCAAGATGGAGAAGACTTCTACAGCCACCATGAATTTCCCTTTAGTGCTCAAGTAGGTGGGAACAAAAGACACCCAAACGCTGCAGAAGACCAACATGCTGAAGGTGATCAGCTTGGCTTCATTGAAAGTATCAGGCAACTTTCTGGCAAAAAAAGCCACAGAGAAGCTGACAAAAGCCAAGAAGCCCATATAGCCTAAGACAAGGTAGAACATGGAATTTGAGCCTTCATTGCATTGGACAATGATCTCACCGACCTGGGAATTCATGTCCAATTCAACAAAGGGAGGAGAAGTGGCCAACCAAAAAGTGCAGATGGCAGTTTGAATGAGAGAACAGAAAATGATAACAGAAATGGCCATCCTCTTCCCCACCCATTTCTTGACACTGTTTCCAGGCTTGGCCATCATGAAGACCAAAACCACCGTGATGGTTTTAGCCAACACACAAGAAATAGCAAGAGAGAAGATGATGCCAAACAAGGTTTGCCTCAAAATGCAGGTCACCATTCTAGGCCTGCCTATGAACTGAAATGAGCAGAGAAAGCAAAGCAGGAGGGAACAGAGTAACATCCATGTAATGTTTCTATTGTTGGCTTTGACAATAGGAGTATTCTGGTGCCAGTGGAAGGTCACCAACACAGTTACTGTGATCAAGGAAAGCAGAAGAGTCAGAGATGCCAAAACTGCTCCCAAGAGCTCCTCATAGGACAAGTAACTGATTCCTTTAGGGAGGCAGCCGTCTTGGTTCTTGTTTGCATATTGATCTTCCGAGCAGGCTGTACACTGTGGGGCATCTGAAACAGGCAAATTCTCCATATTAATAGGCAACCGTCTCTGTGGCATCATCAATAGAGATCCTATTAATCTGGGATGGTCAATGGCTCAGTAATGTTTGTCACTGCAACAATAAAGGTCACAACATATTTGAAGAAAATATTAACACCTAAAATTGATCATAATTTCCATAATTTCCATATTTCCTGCTCCTATTTTTTTAAAGTTATTCTAATGACTTGTATGTAAAGATTCATTACTATTTCCATGTGCCTGTTCTACCCTAAGGAGTAATATCAGTCTTTTAAGACCAATAAATCTGTCAAACAAATTGCAATAGGATTGTATTGGAGAGAGGCAGACCATTAACTATTTTATTTATCTTGATGAATTTCTTAATGTAAACAAGCCATGCCTCCATCCTCTATCTGTCTGCTGGATGGATTTCCTTCAGTGTAATTTGAAAGACCTAAGCCTTACAACTTCAGACTTTTCTCCATGTCCCCAAAGTCCTCTGGATTCGCTTACTCACCCCACACGGTCGACATTTGTCCTGGGGGGCACTGAACACAGTCATAGCAACACACCTGCTTCCCCTGCTGGATTGACATGCTCTGTCCAGGACGGCAGCTCTCAACACAGGTGGAACTGGGCACCTCCTGACAGAGCCAGAAAGTTGTAAGGGTGTAGAAGGAAACAATATGGAATAAAACAGTTTGTGGGAATTTCTACTGTAAATAAAGATGTAGCAATAGATGTAATTTAGAGAGATATTGGTGTCCAGGTGTCATGAAAGGTTTTGCTGGAAACCTAAATTTTAAATCTCCATTTTGGTGTTTTTCTAAGATAGAAAAGAAGGCCTGAAATTTAAAATGACATTCTCTCCCCCTCTTTGGTCAGGAGAGTTCATTGGATAAGAGGTGAAAATCAAATCTTTAATGGGATTTAGAAAGAGACAGGAGCAGCAGGAATGTGCCTGCCACCTGAAAGGAAAAAATTATCCCTACCTTTTTGAAAAAGTTACAGAATCACAGACACTGAGCACAAATTGTTTGTCTGTCATTTTATTATTGGAAGAGACAAATGGAAGGATTTGGTGGAGGGGTCCTTTGAAATTGTGCTGAATCAGAAGTTTGGGATGAAAACCAAATAGGGTTAGCCAAACCTGCAGAGATTTGGTGAATGAAAAAAGCTTACATTTGGAGGCGCTCATTTGCCATCAAATCAAATAGATCCAGCCTCCGTCAAAGCTTTGATTAAGGTCAGATCCCCTCACCCTTAGCTTCCTGCCTTCCCCAGCCCCCCCCTTTATTTTTGCTCCACACACCACACCCTGGTCCACCTCCATTTGCACCCTCCCCTAGGCCCACATAGGTCTTCCTAAGTTGAGTTCACAACTCCTTCATCTAGGAATCAGGGCAATTTAAAGATGTGGGGAGTGTGTGAATATCACTGGCAGCCCACCCCCTGGCTTCTTGACCCCTCCCAGCCTCCCCCCTTACCTATGACTGCCACCACTACCACCACCACTGTTTGCTCCTCCTGGGCCCAAGTAGGCCTTCTGGAGCTGACATGCCCTCAATGCAAAGCACAGGAAGGTGAGCATGGATCACTCATGCCAGAAGCACTCTGAGTAATACTGGTTAGACTGTGGACTGCTTTTCAGTTGCCCACAGCTGAATCGTTCCTAGGAGGACTGAGGTAACTCCAGGGCCGTGTCCGCATGGAGTAGAAAAAAAAGTGGGGTGGAAGTGATACAGCTTGATATGAATCTTAATTCACATTGAGCTGTCTGCATGCTAATGGAGGACAATGCGGGTTCCAGGCGAACACACCTATCCCCATGAAAACCACAGTAAATCCCTTCATCAGGATATTGCGGTTTTCTCTACCCCTCCCTCCCTTGCCTGAGGGTGCAAACACACACACACACATACACAGACAGGGGGGAATCCCTCCTAAGGAATGTCCTCCTCCTCCCCTCCCCCTTCCCAACCCTGAGCCCTCCTTCACACACTTCACACACACACACACACACGCATGGGCAGGGGGGAATCCCTCCTAAGGAACATCCTCCTCCCCTCCCCCCTCCCTCCTCCAGCCCCTGGTGAAAGCTCACTGTCTGCCTCCTTTTTCCCTGCCAGTTGCCCAGCAAACTTGAGGTTGCAAAAGAAGCAGACAAAGAGCTTTCACCATGCTAAAATCCTGTCCTTTGCTTTGCATACTTGCCGGCTACAAGTCTGCCTTGTAGCCAGGAAGCATGCAAGGCAAAGGACAGGATTTTAGCAAAGCAAGGGGAAGATGCCATTGCAGCGTTAGTGGTGGGGGCAGTGAAGCCCCACCCGCTAATGCTGCGATGGTAACTGTGAGTGTCCCCATGCCCCATTTATAACCCGCTCTTGCACCATAATTCAGTGTGAGTGCTGTTAGAAAGGTTTTTTTAAATTGAATTAGAGGGTTTTATTCCACTGTAAGCCCGAATTAGGGCTTTGCATGTGGACGATTGCGAGGCAAAATAGCTTTTGCCTCACATTCTCCTTGCCATGCGGACGAACCCCAGGTGAGCTGCTCTACTGGGGCAGCAGCGAAAAAAGCTAATTCAATGCTGGGAATAATTAAGAAGGGAATAGAAAATAAGTCAGCAAGTGTCATTTTGCCCCTTTATAAATCTATGGTGAGGCCAAATTTGGAATATTGTGTACAATTCTGGTCACCACACCTCAAAAAGGATATTGTGGAACTAGAGAAGGTGCAGAGAAGGGCAACCAGAATGATAAAGGGGTTGGAGCACCTCCCTTAGGAAACCAGGCTACAATGTCTAGGCCTCTTCAGTCTGGAGAGACTGCGTTTAAGAGGGGACATGATTGAAGTATATAAAATTATGCACGGTATAGAAAAGGTGGATAGAGAAAATTTCTTTTCTCTATCACACAATACTAGAACCAGGGGGCACTCTATGAAGCTGATGGGTAGGAGAATAAGGTCTGACAGGGGGAAGTATTTCTTCACCCAGAGGGTCATTGGCTTATGGAATGCGCTGCCGGAAGAGGTGGTGACAGCTACCAGTCTAGATGGCTTTAAGGTAGGATTAGACAAATTTATGGATGACAGATGTATCAATGGCTACTAGAACGAATGCCTAGGTACATCTTTCAGGCTTGGGGGGGGTAGGAACCAGGGCGCTTCTAAGGCCATCTGCTGGGAGTCAAGAGCAGGAGAAGGTTTGTCCTTGTCTCTGCTTGAGATGCCCATGATCATTTGGTGGGCAACTGTGTGCAATAGGATGCTGGACTAGATGGGCTGTGGCCTGATCCAGCAAGGCTTCTTTTATGTTCTTATTTTCTTATGTACTGGCTTGGTACAGATACAGCAATTCTTCAAGTTGCCGAAATTGCTCCACTATGTAAGTGCAAAATGTCCCTATGACTAAAACCAACAGCAACAAACCCATTTATATATATACAGACTGGGCTCTGAAAAAAAAGGGGAATTCAAACCTGATTAAATATGTGACTCCACACAACAGCACTTCCATTAATCATGAAACTTTTCTCAGCAGGAACACGGGTGCCCACCCTTCCAATGACTCTGCTGTGCAGGGAATTATTGGGGAAAGTGATCACATTGATGATGTCATAGTCAGTGGCCAAGTTCCCATCCTCATCAAAGGATATTTCTTCACCGGCACTGTTGTTGAAATGAAGATTTCTTAAAAAGAAGTGAAACTATTAAAAAGAAAAAGATGATTACATATTGCGGAGGGAATCGAATACCAAAAGATTCTCTGATACTTTCCTAGTATCCACGTTTGTGTTTTTAAAAAAGTTCAGCCTGGATAGCTTTTTAAAAAGATTAGACTAATTCATGGAGTATTGGTGTTGGAGACACAGACAAGATGCCTGTAAAGGCCATTTGCAAGGAACCAAGAGAGATCACAGGATAAGACAGGATGTTGGACTAGATGGACTGTGGCCCTATCCAACAGGACTCCTTTGAAGTCTATGTGCTCTTATGAGATGGTGTGTTGATGGACTGACTATCCAGACTGTGCCAAGATCTTTCAGACAGGTGTCTTATCAGGTTGGTGTAATTTGGAGAACCAAAGGTGCTGAGCCTCCATCTCTGGGAAGCGTCAGTGTGGCCTGCCAGCAGTTTGAGAGGTGATAGCAAACTTTCCCTCAGCAATCCAAATTAGCATTAAGGGGCAGGGATGAATTTTAGGACATTCATATGAATAGTTCAGACGGCCATTAAACTAGAGCTGTGGGAAAGCAGCACCAGTCACATCTGCAACAGATCCAGATTGCATTTGACGCGGACTGAGAGCAGATTAAAAGTGGATTTAGGTCAGACACTTTCGGAGCGGAGATAAATATGTCAGAAACGTATCAGATACATTTTGTATACGTAGGCGTTTTGTAGGAGATGATTTTGTTCATATCGGATACATATGAATACGTTTGTATCAAATAGAATCCGACCACATTCAAAGGGGATCTATTTGAATGAATTTGGATTTTTAAAAATTTTATTCGCTACAAATTGAAGCCCAAAAAACCATTCATGCACATCCCTATTAAGGGACCCTCCTGCACTTAGCTTTATTCTTTAATATATCTCAAAATAGGGGCTAGCTGGTATAGATTATGGAAGTCCACAGGCGAGGCCTTCCATAGCATGCATTAGAATGCAAACAGCAGGCTCCTGTCCTGAGATATAATCTAGATTAAGACCAAGTCCAGAAAGGTCAGGAGCAAGTAAGGAAGTGAAATCTTTACTAAGGATTTAGGAACTGTAGATAAAGGAGAAGTACAAAGGAATAACAGGAAATTGAAAGGAAAATGATATACACAGCCTAATGAATGACTATAAATTAATTTTAGAGATGAAATAAAGAAAAATGAATAGGGCTGTTCAAATCACTACAATATCTTAAACATTAATTTAAAAAAAACTTCTGGTTTTTAAGAAACCATATGTTTCCACTTCACGAAGCTATCAGTCATCAGGCATTTTGAGGACAGCCACTCACACAAGGCAAATGCTATTACAAACAGGATACAGGTCCATAAAACAATTATAATTCAAAAAGACAACATTTTATAGCATTTCTACTTAATATGTTCAAATTATAATTTTTCTCTTCTAAATGTTAAGATGTTGCAATGGAAATTACCTGCCATGGACTGATATCTCGTATATTTCTTCCTCTGTCTCCCCCCTTTGCTTTCAATCTGTTTTGGAATGTTTGCATGGCAGCCTGGAGAGCACGTGCGACAGCATGGACGGCGTTGTAGATATTGTAGCTCTGCCCAGACATCTCCATCTCAAATGCATAACCAGGAAGGTCACCAAGCTTCTCTTTCCCTGTGCAGTCAAGTCCACTGTTTCCGTACAGATTATACATGGGGAATGAACAACCAAATGCACCCACCCAGAAATCTAGGAGATAATAAACATCATGTTTCAAAGGATGGATGCCTTCTATAAAATTTTGAAAATCTGGCACCTGATTTGCATGGATTTTAAATGATAAAGAACCATTGAACGTCTTCAATGGGAAATTGAAAAGAAAGACAACAGAAGCGAAATCCCACTCTGCTGTTGTGATCCATATTCCTTCTACAGGGTATTTGGCAATTATTTCCAAGTTAACTAAAACAAATCCTAAACCTTCCAGACTCTGCTTGTCTCCATAGACAAGGGTAACATGCCTCTTTCTCCCAAAAATAGCTCTAAATATTGGAGACAATTTCTTTATACGGGTGTTACGTGGTTGAAATGGTGTCACAAAAGGAACCACCTGTGTCCAAGCAAGGCATATACGATTCTGTTGGAGTCTCGGTTTCAGGTTCCTCAGGAAGCGTTCTCCTTGCTCGTCATCAGAAACAAGGGAGCCAATCCAGGTCCATCCAAAGTGTTTTAGCAGTTGAACAATCCCGACATACTGAGCCTCTTCCTGTGGGACCATCCGGAAGAAGGAAGGAAAGCGGGTTTTGTCACTCAGTGCAGGATCAAAGGAGCCGTAACTCAGCTAATGGGGGAAGGAAGATATTATCAGCATCATGACAACCAACTGGCACAACTCAGGGTAGGTTCTGAACCATGGGGTGTCTCTGCACAGGGGCAAATAAAAACGGATCTGTGGCACCCAGATTTATTAAAACCGGTTCTCAGGGGAACCGGTTTTAATAGCTCCACGTGCACAGCAGATCCGGATTAACGGGGTAGATCCAGATCTGAGAGATCCAGATCTACCCCGCACCCCTGCCGCCGGACATGCGGTGCGAATCCGGTTTGGGGACAGGTGCTGTGCGGACACCCAGCACCCAGCTCCCATCCAGGGTGGAGGGCCCTCCCCCCACCCACCATGATTGGCTCGCCGGAGCCAAGCATGCCGAGCCAGGCCCTGCCGCGGCTCGCCCTGGCCCCAGAAGTGGCAGCTCGCCACTTCTGGGGCCAGGGCGAGCTTCCCAAAAGCCCACCCTAGCCCAGCCCACTGGGCAATGCACATGCTCAGAATGCTCCTGAGGGCAAGGGCTGCTCCTGGCAGCCCCAGACACTCAGGAGACACCCAGGACGCAGGTGCGCTGCATCCTGGGAGAAGACCCTCACAAAGAAGAAGAAGACGGTGAGGTAAGGAGGGGTTTCGCCGTGGTCCCAGCGGGGTGGGCTAGGGTGGGCTTTTGGGAAGCTCAGTGAGCCGGGAGTGGCCCTGGGGTTAGTTACACTTGCGCCGCGCGGACGCATCCTAAATGGATATGTTTTCATGGCGCAAAACCACTTGAGAAGTGGTGTGTAACTAACACCCATTAAGCACAGATTAAGCATGGGTGGGTGCAGAGACACCTACCGGAAGTGTGCTTAATTGCCCGCTCTAATGCGGACGTGGCAGTGCCAAACCAGTTTTGCCGCCGAAATCTGCATTAGAGTGGGACGCTAAATGCGGACACGCGTGGCCGGAAATGTGCTAAAAAGGCACACAAATGCAGACACACGTGTCCAAATCTGTGCTTAATGGGTGTTAAAGCCCCTGTGCGGAAGCACCCATGGAGACTCCTGCCACTTCCATGGTTGGAGCTCTTGATTCAGCCCTTGAAGTGGGAAGTGTAGATGCTTATTCCTATATAGGGCATTGAAAAGCCTGGAAACCTTTATTCTCCAGAAATGATCGTTGTGGCTGGGATTTCTTTAGAGGCACAGGAAATGACCCCAGAAAGGCTTGAAGGGAATTGACATTACCAGAAAAAAAAGATCCACCACTATAACAAGACTTGTGTTATAAGCAGAAGAGGTGAACATTTTAAATCTGTTTGAATGCCTAAATTTGAATGTGAAAACATTTGATTTGAGTTCAAATGTCCACATTCAAACAAATTTACCAGCTAGCAAGCTGTGGGTGGTGGTGAGGCACATACACACAGGAGGCCACCACTGCGGTTCACCAGCAATGTCCACAGCCTTCACCAGATTGATCCAGCTGTGTAGAAGCCCACATGGAAACCAAGAATGCCAGGTGTGGCACAGTGAGTAGCTGTGTCTGGGTAACTGTGGCTACACAATCACAGGAAGCATCTAGATCACCATGACAATGTCCAAACATACTCTGGATGTGGCCCTGGATGTTCCATTGGTGATCCAGCCAGATCCAGTCACTGCACACAGGGCTGGCCATTTCCCAGTCTAGACCAGTGTGTAAAGTATGGACAGGACAACAATTAAATGTGTTGTACTAAATGGCAGGAGACCTGTTGCTGTTCTCAGAGCCCCCCAGTGGACAGCTATCTCTGTCCTCTGGAACACCAGGGGCCTATTCACACCTGGCCTTTTTCTGGAGTATATCTCAGGATAGGGGTCTGTGGTCCACATGCTAATGCGGACTCTAGCAGATCTCACTTTGGACCTGCTGAAGCCTGCACTAGCATATGGACAGCAAATCCCTATTCCAGGATATATTCCAGAATAAAGCCAAGTGCGAATAGGCCCCAGGCTGGGATGACCTCCCAAGTGCTGCCATCTATATAAGCCCATACGTCGTATTCTGAGGTGGCCAAGATCTACATAGTAGGGATATGTACAAATATTCTAAACATTCAAATTCTAATTGAATTTGTTTGAATGTGGACATTTGAACTCAAATCAAATGTCTTCACATTCAAATTTAGGCATTCAAACGGATTTTGAATGTTCAGAAACATTCGTTTGAATCATTCAAATGTACAGATACGTATGTATTACATGCGTATCTGTACAAACAATATACGTATCTGCATGCATTTGTGCTTATAATATGGGATGAAAACAGATATGTATAACACATACAGACGTTGTCAACATTCGTATCTTTAAATACAAATCTAATCACATTTTTTAGCAATTTGGATTTTAAACATTTGAATTGAATGGAATGTTTTGTCATTCAATTCAACTCAAAGTTGAACACACACACAAAAACCTTGCACACACCCCAACTACATAGGGCCCCAGGTTGTCTTTGCCCCATGCAGTTCAAATTTCCTACAACACCCAAAAGCCAGCCTTGTATTGTGTTAGGGGGCGCATACAGTGAAACCCATACTGAGGAACACCCTCTGATCTTTGCAGTGACTGAGCTTCCTTAAGAGAATGCTGATTATGAAAAGTGGAATGTTAATGCTTACAAAAAATATTTTCATAAGCTGTGAAAAGCCTTTCTTCAACCAAAGTGAAAAGATAGATAGAACCTGTCATACTTCTGCACAGATACCTGAGGAATCTTGTAGATACTGAAGATATTGGCCATTGAGATGGAATTTGGGGACGTGAGCCCTCCAATGACAGCCAATACTTTCTCTTCATGGACGCAGTCGTAGTTTGGAGGGTTTCCTTGGCCTTCAAAGAGAAAGCTGAATGTAGTGAAAGATGTTCGGAATGCATCATAAGCGTTTTCATACACCCTGTACATCATTGTCATATTGGTTAGGAAAGCCTGGTCAGTTTCAAACTTGGCAAAATAGAAAGACAGCACATGCTGGTAGTTTTTAGTGGCCACTCTGCAATAAAATTTCAAAATGACATTAAATGCTGACATTATTTACCCTTCAAAACTAGGAGCTTTTTTGCATATGTCCTCATACTATTCCAGCAGCCTATCATTTATTTATTAATGTATAATTCTACCTTTAAGTTTAAAAAAGGTTTCTAAGAAGCTTACAACAGATAATACTACATTCCTGCCTCAGTTTTATAAATTAAATAGACATGGCAATTGAAGGAAGTGGGAAAGGGAAAAGATGAAACAGTGTGAAGAAGGCAGTTGCTACAATAAGGAAGGCAAATTGCCTTCCTGGCTGCACCTGATCAGCTGAAAGATGGTCTGTTGTTTTCAGTTCCATTGGAGGCCCTTCACTTGGTAAGACCTTTGATGTCTCAGCTTTTATTTGCTGGCAGGATGGCTTTTAGATGATGGCAAGAAATACCAAATAGCAAAGGCAAGACCTTCATGGCCAAAAGAGTAACCAGCAGCAACCTAAGGTTCACAATCTGTGCAGACCAGGCAGGCCTCTGTGGCCCTTGACTTAGCTCCAAAGAAGTGGCCATTTTGCAGAGCAGGATGACCCACTCTACGAAGTCTTTGCTCCACCTCTGGCACTTCCATGCTGTGGTGGCACTGGTGAGCTCCTTCTATGCCCGTTTTGTATGTATTGCTTGGTGTCCACAAGCAGAAACTCAAAGCTGTGAAGTTCACAAGGGTGGCAAGCCGGAGCATGAATGCAGCACACCTCCCACCTTTGGACTGTGCCCCATGCTCTGGACCCTCAAACACTTGTAGCCATAAGTAGAACTCAGGCATTGCCAAGAAGTTCCTCATCAGGCTGTCAAATGATTTTGAGTCTAATGTTCAGTTAAAGGACTGATTTCCTAAATAAAGCCTAAAACACCCCCCAACAAATCCATGCTTAAGAACAGGTAGGATTAAAATATCTCTTTATTAGACTTGCTTTATTTTAAACAAGTTAACAATTAAAATGTATCACTTATATGGTTTCAGAAATTAAACGGCTTTCAATCTAGGGGTGTGAACAAATGCAATTTTTGACATTCGATTCAATTAGAATGTATTCTAACAACATTCGTATGTGCCCATACACATGTACGCATCACGTATGCATCTGTACACAAGTATTTATCCTGTATTCATTGTTTCATTTGAATATTTAACAATGAATGTCTGGACATTGGCTTCAAATTTGAAAGTCCAAATTGGATGAAATTCCATCAAATATTCATTCTGATTTGAAAACATCAAACATCTTTGCCAAATAACCTACTTTGAAATATATAAGGGGTTAGTATTGCCCTGGAAGTTGCAATTAATACAGAGTGCAGAAGTAAGATTGACTTTCAGCTTTATCTTTGGTACACAAATTCCCTAACAAGTTCAGTCTTTCAAAAAGGACACAGCCTATATTGGGTTTTGTGCAGGTAATCATTATAAATCTTAACTTATTAGCATGCTCTAATAACCCCCTTTGAAAAAGCTAGATACTGTTTGGCTTATCATTTTAATGCTTGGCTTATCATTTTTTAAAAGGGGATCTTTAAATCAAAGACTGAATTGGAAACAGAGAAAGATTATGGAAAAATTTATGCACATTACTGTACAGAAAAGAAGGAAAAAAAGAAAAGAAAAGGGTTCTGTGTGCAACAAGACTGAAAATATTTTGGAAAACAAAATCATATTTTGACTGACGTGACTGAAGCATTTTGTTGCAAATATTTACATATGGAGACCCACATTGATTTCATGGGGATAAGGATATATAATATAATATAATATAATATAATATAATATAATATAATATAATATAATATAATATAATATAATATAATATAATATATTATATTATATTATATTATATTATATTATATTATATTATATTATATTATATTATATTATATTTATTATATTATATTATATTATATTTATTATATTATATTATAACAATATATATTATAACATAATATATATTATGTAAGTTAATCAAAATTTGCATAGTTTTCCTGGGTGTGGGCAACTGATCAAAGGTTATGTGTAGACCTGGGTTTGATGGAAGCAGTTTATTTCATGACTGAAGGACTGAGCCTGGAAATTTATTTTTCAAAAGTAAATACTTACAAAGATGGCAGTGCGGAGACATCTGGTTCTCTTGTAAACTCTAGCAAAGTTATGTTAGCCAATGTCAAGGAGAAAAAGCAGCCAATGACAATACCAGATGAATGATAACCTCTAGACAGATGCCGTTTCCGATAAAGGCACATGGAGGACCTCAGACTCTTACTGGATGTGTCCTGCAGCAGGATCAACATCAATTGCAAACTCATAGCTATCACAGCTTTCTCGGCATTCCATCCAGACACAATCATTTTTGCACATACAGGCTGAAAAGTTTCAATTGCAATAGGCAAAGGTAGATCATTTCTGGTTAGGGTGAGATTCTGAGAAGTAGAGACCTCCCTATAATGAATGATTAATACTGTTTCTGATCGACCTTTTGTGCATTGAAACATTTGATTTCCTTTGGGGACTTGGAAAATTAGCAAGGAAATTTTTAAAATTTCAAATCAGGTCCCCTTAATTACAGACATTAGAGGAATTATTTGAGCTTGGAAAAAAAGCCTAACTTTCTGAGTGTCTAAGATTCGGCATGTTGCCAATGGGAGGAAATGGAAAGGAGATTGCTGTTTTTATGAGTGTTCAATCACAGGGAGAGACTAACGTTGACTGGGGATTGCAAGTGCGAGCACTAGTCAACATTAGCTGATTACACTCCTTTCCCATACAGGGGACAGGAAAGGAAATGCAAAAACACCCATGGATGGTTGCACGAGGCTCACACCTGGCAGGATCTTGCAGGCTAAGGGGTCCATTTCATGACTGACAAAAGTGACACAATGCAATTAAATAGCATGGGGCCAATAGGAAAAAATGTGCACTATATTTAAAATGCGATCAAAAACACAGGAGCAAAGTAATATTAAACAGAAGTATGAAATGTGATGTCAAGAGATGATTATGAACCTGTTAGTGCAGCCAGCAATACAAGGTATCTTCTCAGGTAGATGCTAATAGGCTCAACGCTGAGTGTTCTCTAGAGAATGACTGAGGAGAGTTCACTATAGTGTATAACCAGCCCTGTTTCTGTATAGGCAAAGGAAGGGAAGAAGAGGATTTGCTGCGGATATCTAAGCCTAACTTTCTCAAGGAACAAAAAAAGGTAAAATCCAACTCCAAGGGCTCAAAAATGACTCTAAAACAAAAGGTGCACAACAGTTTTTCTCACCCTCCAGCATGTTACTGGCAGATTGCTCAATGACCATCTGCAAAAAGGCCACAAATCCATGGTAAAAAACAGCCAAAGCACTGGAACACAATGCATATTTGCACATACGTATCTCTTCCGCATTCATGCACATTTGTATGGATCTGTACGGGACAAAAACAGGTTCCATAGGGGATACCTATGGGCTGCCTACAGACGTGTATGGATGCATGCAAGATGCCTAATGATGTGTACGGGCACATACAAATGTTTTCGACATTCGTAAGTGCAAATTTGAATCAAAAATTTGAATAGATTTGAATTTGCTTACTTTGCATTGAATTTGGTTAAATTCAAATTTTAAAGATTCAAATCAAATCTCCAAAGCTGCATTTGTACACACCCCTATTAGAGATGAACATGTACTAGCATTTGCACTTATGACGGCTAGTACATGGTAGCCTAGATCTAACACAACCAGAGACTTACCTGTATCCAGTTGCACGTCTGATCCTCTGTAAGATGTTGCCATTTTGGTCGCAGTGCCCTGCATGGTGATGATGATACTCTGTACTCAAGCAGCTTTTTCTCACATTAGGGGTGTTTTTCCACGGTCACTAAGTACCCATTTTAGCACCCATTAAGGACCCATTCGGCTGAGAGCTGGATGACCCATTTCCACCACAGACCCCATTAGGGACACATTTGTTTCCACCACAGCTAGGGAAATCCAGATTATAATGGGTCCTTCAGGACTTATAATCCAGAATTCATGTAGACCCCATTAAAGGGGTCTACAATGGGATCTTCAGCCTTAATATCCAGATTGGAGGGAGCCTGTTTCCACTACAATCAGGCAATGGGGTCTAGAGGAGGTTCAGGGGGGGAGGTCCCCTTGGGGGGGTGTCCCAAAGTCAACACTTCAGAGTCCCTCCAAAGGCAGCTCCGAAATTGCCTTAGGATATTTGCAAAGGCTCCACAGAGAAACCCCTTGAGAGAGCAATGTGGCTGGGAGCTGCCTGTTACCTTCAGGCATGGAAAGAGGTGCGAGGCTTCCTGGGAAATGTAGGCAGCGGCACGCCTAGGCTCAATGGACGCCGGCCCTGCTGCTCTCACAGTAGCCCCACCAGCAACCAGGTAAGCACCCCAAAAGTGGCCATGGGTGGGGTGCGGAGTGACAGCTGCAGCTTCCCCTGGAAAGAGAAGGGGCCATGGCCCTTTCTCTTCCGAGGGGAAAGACCCAATCGGGCCGTGAAACCTTGGGGGGGCAGGGGATTTCTACTTTGGCTTCCCTGGGAAAGATAAGGAGTAATGCCCGCTTTTCTTGGCAGGGGAAAGCCAGGGAAGGTGGCAGCCGGCCGTGCCATGGGAGCTCCTGAAGGAGCCAATGGCGCAGGCTGCCAGATCGCCCACCTGTCAGAGTGGCAGCGCATGCGCGCTGCCTCTCTGACAGCTAGGCAGGTGCCGGCAGGGCCAGTTTGGGCTGGGTGCTGGTGCACTCGCACAGCACGCACCCCAAACCATTTCCAAATCCGGCCCTGTCGCCGCTGCCTCCCGCGTGTGCGTATGTGCGAGGTCTCCGAGAAACCGTTCCTGTTTGGAACGGTTTCCCCTTTAAAAACGTTTCGCCAGAAAATGGATCTGTTAGATCCGTTTTCGGCGGCGTGTACAAAAAGGCCCATAGGGTGCTTCCCTAAATCCAGATCTACTAGATCCAGATTAGGAAAAGTACCCATTGCTTAGATCCGGATCTTCTTAGATCCAGATCTACGGGCTGCAGTGGAAAAACACCCTTAATTTATCATTTCTGTGCCCATTATCAGCTCATCTCCCTTCATCACTGGAGATACTTTTTTCTTGATATTTGCTCTCTTGCATTGAGCTCAGGCTTGAATATTATAATGTACCATTTAGAAATAAATATACAACCCAGCAAGCCACCACTAGAGGCCAAGATAGAGAAGACCTCTACAGCCACCATGAATTTCCCTTTGGTGCTCAGGTAGGTGGGAACAAATGACACCCAAACACTGCAGAAGATCAACATGCTGAAGGTGATCAGCTTGGCTTCATTGAAAGTATCAGGCAGTTTTCTGGCAAAAAAGGCCACAGAGAAGCTGACAAAAGCCAAGAAGCCCATATAGCCCAAGACAAGGTAAAACATGGAATTTGAGCCTTCATTGCACTGGACAATGATCTCACTGACCTCGGAATTCATGTCCAACTCAACAAAGGGAGGAGAAGTGGCCAACCAGAAAACACAGATGGCAGTTTGAATGAGAGAACAGAAAATGATAACAGAAATGGCCATCCTCTTCCCCACCCATTTCTTCACACTGTTTCCAGGCTTGGCCATCATGAAGACCAAGACCACCATGATGGTTTTAGCCAACACACAAGAAATAGCAAGAGAGAAGATGATGCCAAACAAGGTTTGCCTCAAAATGCAGGTCACCATTCCTGGGCAGCCTATGAATTGGAATGAGCAGAGAAAGCAAAGCAGTAGAGCACAGAGCAACGTCCATGTAATGTTTCTATTGTTGGCTTTAACAATAGGAGTATTCCGGTGCCATTGAAAGGTCATCAACACAATGACAGTGATCATGGAAAGCAGAAGAGCAGAAGAGGCCAGGACTCTCCCCAATGGCTCCTGGTAAGACAAGTAACTTATTCTTTTGGGGAAGCAACCGTCTTGGTTCTCATTTGCATATGTATCTTCTGGGCAGGATCCACACTTTTGGGTGTCTAAAAGGAGCAATAGATGTGATATAGCAATGGACTCCTAAAGTTTATAACAACAATTTCATAAGAACATAAGAGAAGCCCTGCTGGATCAGGCCACAGCCAGCATCCTGTCACACACAGTGGCCCACCAAATACTCATGGGCATCTCAAGCAGAGTCAAGGACAAACCTATTCCTGCTCTAGAATCCCAGCAAATGGCTTTAGAAGCGCCCCGGTCCCCCCCCCCCCCCAGCCTGAAAGATGCACCTAGGCATTCATTCTAGTAGCTATTGATGCATCTGTTGTCCATAAATTTGTCTAACCCTACCTTAAAGCCATCTAGACAGGTAGCTGTCACCACCTCTTCCGGCAGCACATTCCATAAGCCGATGACCCTCTGTGTGAAGAAATACTTCCCCCTGTCAGACCCGCCTCCCCTACCCATCAGCTTCATAGAGTGTCCCCTGGTTCCGGTATTGTGTGATAGAGGCCCTAACTTGGAGCTATAATTGCCATAATTCATGCTCTGGGAAGGGATCTGGTGCTCATATTTATACATTTTAATTATTCCAGTGACTTCTGATGTTAAGGCTTCACTGCTATTTCCCTATGTCATGTGAATGTTGTGTGTTACTAATCTTTGCTCCAGTAGGAAAGAAGAACAGTGTGAAAGGAATGAAAAAATAAATAGCTTCAAAATTTGACAAATATTGTGATTCCTGAAGGTGCTTCATTTGACACACAGATGTTGGATGAGAAGGCTTGTTGAACTCTATCTTCTCGTAATCTCTGAGGATAAGTTCTATTCACTTTTCCTCTGATTTGCTCACTTTAACATCCACAAAGGATTTCCCTAACCAGTAACAGGAGAATGAAGGAACAACTGAACAGTAGTTAAAATGACAAAGCATATCACATTTTGGAGATCTAACCTTGCCTGCCTACACAATTGTCCATCAGAAAACACTGGTGAAAAGTTATGGTGCTTCCATTTGGGGGAAGATTTGGACTGAAGCCTCTTACCTTGTGAAGGAGTTAATATGACAACTAATAAAGCCTTCTTCTGAATAAAAATGACTGCCAGATGGGACAGCTGTTCCCCAAGTCTGGTGAGTTCCACCATATATGGTAAATTGAGACTTTCAGAACCAATCACCAAAGTGCAGTATATGATTAAACCATGTGAAAGCACTACATTCATGAATTCCAAGCAATGCAACTGCCTTTTGCTTATCTGCTAGGGGGATTTTCTTCAATATATTTCGGAAGACCTAACTCACAAACCTTCAGATTCCTTTTCCTACTTCCCAAGTCAGCTGTACTTGTTCACCACTTACCCATCAAGGTTGAAATTCTTCCTGGGGGGCACTGAACACAGTCATAGCAGCACACCTGTTTCCCCTGTTGGATTGACATGCTCTGTCCTGGATGGCAGCTCTCAACACAATTAGAACTGGGCACCTCCTGATGGAATCAGAAAGTTGGGATGTAAGAAATGAAATGGAGAAAAATGAATAATTTCAGTACCCAAATTTTCTAGATCCAGATGGCTCCTGCTCAGATTACCAAAGGTTGTCTTGTGAGCCAGTTTGGTCTTTGTGAACCACCTTGGTCTAGTGGTTAGGGAGCCGAACTCTTATCTTGGAATACCAGATTCGATTCCACCCTCCCCAATGAAGACAACTGGGTGACTTTGGGCTACTCACAGCTCTCTTCTGAGCTCTCACAGCCCCACCTACATCACAGGGTGTCTGTTGTGGGAAGAAGAACAGAAAGCTTTGTCAGCAGCTTTGAGTCCCCTTAAATGGGTGAGAAAAGTGGGATAGAAAAGCAAACTCTTCTTCTTCTTCTTCTTCTTCTTCTTCTTCTTCTTCTTCTTCTTCTTCTTGAAGCTGGAAAAATAGAATCTTCTCCATGGTGGCAACTACCTATATGAAATGTTCTCATCTCTGACACTAGAGTGGGTTTCCTCTTGCAACAATTAAGCCTTTACTGTGCACTGTGGATACATATTTTCCTAGCTTTCAGGGTACTGTGTTTCCTTGTGCCTGCACAATGATGTAAATGGGGACACATACCACTCTTGGGGCAGGTAAAGGTCATCTTAGAGGTTTGGAGTGTTTCTCTCAGAGAACACCATGATTCCTTTGATTGGTGTTGCAGTGGACCTGACCAGTGAGCTGAACTCAAGGAGGCACTAATGAAATGTGAGATGATAGAAATTGTCCTCTCTGCACAAGACTCTGGTTGCCATCCTGGCCAGTGACTTTCCAAATGCCCTAACATGACAGATAAATCACACTTGGGACATGTCTGCCATCCCCAGTATTCAGGCCTTCCCTGTGTAAATTTCCTTTATTGTTGTCTCTGTGTGGCTGTTAGGTTTTTTTAAAACATTGTTTTGAAATATGCATTGATACCATTGAGGAGCATTTGGTATGCTGATCCAAGAAAAATAGTTCTTCCAGGCACAATCTCAGATCAGGACTTTTAGGGTTCTGGTTTTAAAAATGGACAAGTAACCAGTGTGGACCATACAAAAAGGAATAGGAAGATAGGAAGAACAACTCAACACAGAACAACTAGCTAGCTCTAACAGACTTATCGCTTCAGCATTACAACTTTTTTCACTAATGATTAACAGGAACAAAGGAAAAATGAGGGGAACTTTCATTCTGTTCATTGAATTGAGAGACCTAGATATAAGTGTCTGATGCAACAGTAAGTATGTGTTCCTAATGTATCTCTAAACTAAATATAGTCACTGGAACAGTGTATCAAAGTTTTCTGACAGTCAATTTCAGCAATAAAAAGAAGAAAAACAAAAGCACAAACACAGAGCACAACTTTTTGAACACTTAATCAAGCTATTTCCCATTTCCTAAGACATATTTTCACTTGACCTATTTTTACTCGACAATCCAATCCAACAGACTGAAGAGAAGAGAAAGCAACAGAGAGCAAGGAGATAAGGGGGGGAAAACAGGAAAGAGAAGCATGCAGCAGTTCCAGGAAGAATCTTCTGGGCTGGGCAATTTGTCACTGATTATTGTGAAATGAATGGTAGGAGTGTGATGAACCAGAACCATCATAAAGCAGGGACTTAATGAGAAGGGATGGAAAATGGCAAGGAAATAATGCATGCCATCTGTCGGTCATTTGGTGGCTTAGCAGCCAGGAGGATAACCCACTGTATTCTGCTGGAGCCATCTGGGAGCAATGGACTTATTTGCTCTTGTGCAATGGTGGTTCTAGCTGGTTTTGGTGATTGCTCCATCCATACCAGGGAGCTAGATCTACTTGCCAGAAGTTGCTGCAGACTCCCTCAGAGTGATCCATGTATGGACTGCTAAAAAGCAGTCTCAGCCTTCATGTCCTAAGGACTGTTTGAGGACTACTCTGATGAAAGCAACCTGAAGCTAATGCAGAGTTTTTCCTAAATGAGGAAGAGAAGGGGAGATGAACCACCTAGCCACTCTTTGGTTTCCTGAAAAGGCATTATTTCTTCTCTTGTCTATTTGCATATCAGTGAAAACAGCGGAAGGGGCTTTCTTTGCATGTCTTGGACATATAGGAAGGATCTAGTGAACACAGCAGTTTCCTTGAATTGGTGAGGGGGCAGCTCTGTTTAAAGCTCTGTTGCTATCTCCAGCTGAAGATACTTCTGCGGTCATTTCTGGATCAATCTG
This sequence comes from Aspidoscelis tigris stejnegeri, assembly GCA_023333525.1. Classification (NCBI taxonomy): domain Eukaryota; kingdom Metazoa; phylum Chordata; class Lepidosauria; order Squamata; family Teiidae; genus Aspidoscelis; species Aspidoscelis tigris. The sequence continues at coordinate 13,211,013 of JALMGA010000009.1, forward strand.
CTATATCTAAGAAAGAAATGGGAAAGATACCAGGATACTCAAGAAATGTACCAGTTTAAACAGGATACCATTAACTTTTATTGTCTGGAGGAGGCAAGACCTGTTCAAGATGAATGGCTCCCATGATTAGTTTATGTAGAGAACACCTCCTTTTAGGCAGAAGGAAGGGGATGGGGCAGAGGAAACTTTCTCAATATTGTCCCTTTAAAATGGAGTTTATTCTCCAATATGGGTTCCAGTAGACCAAAATGGATTCCATTTCAGTATAGGGTTCAGGCTTCATCTGGTTTACCCAATCTCTTCCAACATGTCATATCATAGTAAAAGCAACTTAGCAGTAGGCATCTCCCTAACCTTTGTATCAAAGTACACCAGAAATCATATTTTCGTAGGATCACTTGGTGTTTAAAGAAAAGGGCAGGAAAAGGAGGAGGAAAAACAAGATAGACATGAAACACATTGTATTGCTTCATTATCTGGTTGCTTTTGGAGACATTTTAGAATCCTTATTCACGGCACCCATTCCCCTCCTTTGCACCTTCTTGTCCTATAGAACACAGTGATGGGAAACCTCATATTCTCAACAAACAATCCAAAGGTATTTATTTCACTTCAGTCCTTGTGCAGAGTGTGGCAAGATCTACAAGGGAGAGTAGACCAGCCCAATGTAAATATGAACTGTTCCTCACTGTGAGCCACTCTTGACTGCCCCCCTTCCAGTTCCCCAGTATGATTGAATAGGATACCTGAATGACCATGCAGGTCAATCAACAAAATAGGTTTCTCTTAACACAACCAGGGGGCTTCCATATGTCTGTGGTGAAAGCATTTCAGTAACCAACTCACTTGACATTTAGATATGCCTTGTGTCCATTATATGTGGGGGAAGAAGAAAGAAGATAGACATGATTCACTTTGAGGGGGCAGCTGATGTCCTATCCAGTGGTTCAGTAGTAGAAATCTCACCCGCCATGTGGGAGGTCCAGAATTGATTCCTGGCCAGTGCATCAGTACACTAAAACCAACCAACAACTATCTATTTATAAATATACAGACTGGGCTTAGAAAAAGTACTAAGATTTAAAACCTGATTAAATGTTGGACTCCATAGGATGGCACTTCCATTAATGATGAAACCTTTCTCATAAGGAACCTGCACACCCACTCTTCCAACAACTATCCTGTGTAAGGATTCATTGGGAAATGTGATCAAATTAATGATGTCATATTCATTTGCCAAGTTCCCATTCTCATCAAAAGATATTTCTTCACCAGCACTGTTGTTGAAATGTAGATTTCTTAAAAACCAGTGAACCTGCCAAAAAAAGAAGCATTGTGCCAAGTGAATCAAATGCCAGCAAATTATTCAATACCACCCACCTGAGCTTTGGACCATCATTACCACTGATCAGTAGGTCATGAAAATATACATATTTGTTCTTCTATTTCACTTTGAGATAGTTTGGGCACAGATAAGAAACCATATAGACCACAGTCACACATGGGAACTCTCATTTGGCAATGAGGCTTAGAAGCAAGTACATTCTCTCCTACCTCTGCATCCCTTGGTCTTAAGCACCACAGCTTAGCCAGGGGACCAGTGCACTTACTCATACTGTTCATTTCTGTGAAGCCATGAAATAAGTGTCATGTCAATAATTGTGTCATTCCTTCCTGCCAAATTTTATTCTACTGTTCTTTCAACTTCCCAAAACTTGGGCTTCCTTCTCCTTCATTGGTTTTTCCCATCAGCTGCCAGTCGTAAACCATGTGTCTTCCATCCCAGACTCAACTCTGTTGTCTATCCAATGCCAGTGAGTTGGTCCCAAGCATCTCCTTCCCAGACTTCAGCTGACACACAGGAACTAGAACTGACATTTTCTCGAATTTATTTGAATAGTAGGTAGCATTTGTAACCTGTCATTTGCTTATAGTATAACATTTGCAGAGCTTACTAATTTAAATACCTCTAAACCATATACCACCATTTTGTTGGTATAGTGGCTGTTATGTTATATGGCATTTCCTCATGAAAAATTGGGATCTATTTACAGAGTTGTGACAGCATAATTCCAGCCCAAATTAGATTTTCATGGCTTCACCAGTATCACAAATACTATTTTGTATCTTGCACATAAATGACCTGTAAGCTACAAACATCATTTGCAAATGACATAGGCCTTGTCTCCATGCAGCTTTCAAACTGGCTTGGGGAAGCATTGAAGTATGCCACTCTTCATGGCACCCCCACGCTGAAGGGGCTTGACAAGGTATGGAGGGAATTCATTCACCCTTCAGACTGTGAAAATGTCTAGAGATTTGCCTGAAATGTTTATATGTTGTGCATCGAAACCTCATCTGCTGTGGATCACTGACTTCATGGACATTGGAGGCCTTTGACTGGTGTCTTCTTTTGTACTTGCAGCCTCTTGCAATATCCAATAAGCCCTGGATTAGTCTGCAGTCCAAAATGAAAACTGGATCAGTAGTTCCAGTAGCTGTTGCATTAGGTGCATTACCAAAGAAACTCTAGGAATATTTTGGAGGTCCTAGAACACAAAGAAATCCAGCATCAATTATTTTCCCTAAATGTTAAAGTTGCTGGGATTACCTGCCATGGTTTGATTGCATCAAAATCTCTTCTATTAACTCCTCTTTTTGCCTTCAGTCTATTCCGGAATGTACGCCAGGAAGCCTGGAGGGCACGTGCGACAGCATGAACAGCATTATAGATATTGTAGCTCTGCCCAGACATCTCCATCTCAAATATATAACCAGGAAGGTCACTAAGCTTCTCCTTCCCTGTGCAGTCAATTCCATTATTTGCATACAAATTATACATGGGGAATGAACAATTGAATACAGTGGCCCAGAATTCTGTGAGAAAATAAAGTCTGTGTTTCATAGGATTTATTACTGCTAGATAATCTTTGAATTTTGGAGCTGTATTTGCATGGAGTGTAAATGATAAGGTGCCATTGAAAGACTTCAATGGGAAATTTGAATCAGAGACTACAGCAGTGAAATCCCACTCTGCTGTTGTGATCCATATTCCTTCTACAGGGGATTTATACAATATTTCCAAGACATACAAAGCAAATCGTAAGCCTTCCAGAGACTGATTATCTCCATGGACAAGGGTGACATTGATCTTTCTCCCAGAGATAGCTGCAAGAATTGGAGACAATTTCTTTCTGTAGATGTCACTTGGTTGCAATGGTGTCACAAAGGGAACCATCTTTGTCCAAGCAATGCATATACTATTCTGTTGGAGTCTCGGTTTCAAGGTCCGCAGGAAGCGTTCCCCTTGCTCGTCATCAGAAACAAAGGAACCAATCCAGGTCCATTGAAAGTGCTTGAGCAGCTGAACGATTCCATCATACTGAGCCTCTTCCTTTGGGGTCATCCAGAAGAAGGAAGGAAAGCGAGTTTTGTCATGCAATGCAGGATCAAAGGAGCCATAACTCAGCTAATGGGGAGAAAATATTAGTAACCGAATTTATAAAAACTGATTGTCCAATTAAATGCCAAGTCTGTTCATTGTCGTGAATCTGGTGTCAATATGTTGTCCCAAGGGGGGCATTTCTTACACCACCTGAAAGTCAGCCCTGTATCCCTCTTTCAGACTTTCCTGAGGTGGGCTAAATAGAGTTTTTGTTCAACACTCAAACCTTTCCCTCTTCTAGCACTGCCTGCACAGGGAACACATATTGATAACTTCCTCTGATCATTGCATTTGAATGGTGTGGCTGAGCAGCCCTAAGAGGAAGCTGGTTATGAATAGTGGAATGGAATGATTACAATAAATATTTTTGTAAGCTTTGAAAAGCCTTTCTTCAACAATGTGAAAAGGCAGGTAGCACCTGCCCTCATATTTCTCTTTTTCTACACAGATACCTGAAATATCTTGTAGATACTTAAGATGTTGGCCATTTGGATGGAGTTTTGTGACATGAGCCCTCCAATGACAGCCATTACTTTCTCTTCACTGAAGCAATTGTAATTGGGAGGATTTCTTTGACCTTCAAAGAGAAGGTTGAAAGTAGTCAAAGATGATAGGAATGTATTGTAAGCATTTTCATACATCAGATATTCCAGTGTCATGTTATGTAGCAGCTTCCTGTTAGTTTCAGACTTGGCAAAAAGGAAAGACAGGATGTGCTGGTAGTTTCTAGGGATCATGCTGCAATGAGATTTCAAAATGGTATTATATGCTGACAACAGGAAAAAAAAAGTATGAAATTCCGTATTGTTATTTACCCTTCTCAGTTAGGGCTTTGTAATATCTCTGGACCGTTCCTAAAAGAACTATATTGATCTTTTTTTTCCCTACACTGAAGCCTCCAAAAAAACTCTTAGAGCCTACACTCTCTGCCTCAGATTTACAAATTAAAGAGTCACAGCATATGAGTAAAATAATAATGAAAGTGGATATCAACATGAATTTTAAGAGATCAAAATATTCCACCCCACCTCTCCTTTGATCAGATTTCAAGGGTCTTATTTTGCTTTGATGCGTGAAGAAGGAACTCTAGATGTGTTAAGGAAAATGTGTTAAGCTTAAAGGCACAGTTTTAGATGATCCAAGAAAGAACCAGGATGGCTCTACCATTTTGAGAGAGAAAAGCACAGGTGACCTAGTTCCATGGCCTCTTTGTGTGTTAATTAATGGCCCCAGACAGAAAACCCAAAGCTAGAACTTTCATCCATGACTTTGATGTTTGCAAAGATAGCAAGCAGGAGCATGAGTAGAACATGTTTCCTACCTTTGGGATGGGGCCCCATGTTCCTGACCTTCAAGCTCCTTATTTTTTCCCTATAGAGATACTGCCAATGATAATGAGAAAGCTACTGATGAAAGAACAATAAAAAATTAAAAATGGATCATCCTATTCTCCTAAGACATGTACAATTTACTCTGCTAAGGCAACACTTTAGCAAAGAAACCCAAGAGGTAATGTCCATTTTTCAACGCAGATTGGTGGAGAAAATAATTGTGCAATTCCATTTTCTTTTCTTTTTCTCAGAAGACATTCTATGCTTTTGTCAGTATACTTAGACAGAAATCCCAACCAAATTACTGAAGGCACAGAGAATACCTTGAAGCTCATCACATCTATCTGAAGCAAGGAATGGAAGACTTAACCCCTTTGACATATAACACTTGGATACGCTTGTCCTATAAGAATTTGTCTAAGAATTCCTTAAGGCTATCCAGTTAATATACTTGCTAATATAAGGCAATTCAGTCTGAAGTAAAGAATAGAAGACATAATCCCTTTGTCATAATGATACAAAATTAGGCAAACATCTGTCAGAAGATCAGTTAATTCCTGAAAACTCTTCATCTCCATCTCAATATATGTAATACTTGCAGCTGTGAGTACAACCCAAGCATTGGTAAGAAACTCCAGGATGTCAGGGAGCCTAAAATTGTTTGGTTATAAGACTGACTTCCTAAATATAGCCTAAAATGTTCAGCTAAGTATATACTTAGATTTCTGTAGGTATCAGCAAAGATATTACAGCACAGAACAGCAAGGAGTGAAATATCCCATTAGATCTTTATTATTATTTAAAACACCTTAACAAATAGAACACACAGTAAAGCAATATTTATATGTGATGTCCTACATTGTTTTTGGTGAGGGGAAGGAGATATATATATCTTTTTATGTAAGATAATCAAAGTTTGCACAATCTGGCTGAGTAACAGTGATATGTAGATTTGGGCTTGATTGAAGCAATGTATTTCATGATTGAAGGGCTGAGCCTGGAATATCAAAATAAATCAATAAATACTTACTATGCTTCCACTGAGGATAAATCTGGCTCTACTGTAAATTCTGGTAAAACTATGTTACCCAGTGTCAATGAAAAAAAGGCACCAATAACAATGCTATCGGAGGGATAAGAATCAATCAAGTGTCGCTTGCGAGGAGAGCAGAGGGAGGATCTCTTACTGGATGTATCGGGCAATAGGAACAATATCAAAGTCATAACTAATAAAGCTCTGCCAGAGCTCCATCCACACACAATCATTTTTTCTCCATTCAGGCTGAAAATTGTCAAGTCCAAAGCACAAGAGAAGAGCCTTACTGGTAACAGAGATTACACAGCAGCAATTTCTAGTGCAAATTTAGATGTATCACATCTTGAATTCTCAGAGCTACGAGCACTTTGAAGTAACATTAAGTTCTGGGAGGTGAAGGTCTCACTATTAATCATAGCATACAATACTTGCTAAAATGTTTCTTTAAAAATATGTATAGTGTGTGTATTATGAATGATAGGAAAATTAAATAGAAACTAAAAATATGAACAATTATGCAAAATAACATATTTGAACTAAATATAACTCTATTCACTAATATTTACCAAATGAAATAGTTTACAGATTATATATAAAAATCATGTAGCATACATCATAAAACAATGGTAAACCAGTGCTCATTGTTATTTTGCTGAAGCAGTTAAGAATGAAAAGGGAGGCAGTGTTTTAAAGATTCATTTTCTGTAATGAAATCTTTGATTCCCTTTAGGGACCTCCAGAAGAATCAAGGCAATTTTCAAAATTACAAAGCAGTTTCCCCCCAGGATACAAATAATATAGGAGTTACTTGAGCTTGAAGCAACTTTTGTCAAAGCTTAACTTTCTCATTAGACAAGACCTGCCATACAGCCAGTGGGTGGAAATGAAAAAAGTGCATGGATGGTTCCAAGGGGCACTTCTGCTATGAATGTCACTTAGTAACTCCTTCTGGTTCTTCTGTAAGCTGACACTACCCAAATTTTCCATGGAACAATCCACATTCCACTGGAGGCTGCCCTGTTGCAAAGCTGCAAGTGAAGAGTCATCTTACCATGCTCTCATTTCACTGAGCAGGTGGGCACTGCAGCAGTGGCATGCTGTCCATATGGCTGCCACTACTTGTGGCAGTGAAAATTCAGTAGCTGGAGAACATTTGTTTCCCAGCTTTGAGGTTTGTGCCTGGGACTGTTTGACTAAAAAGAGGGTGTCAATTATGGGTTATGGTTGCAGACAACTATTTGGGGCTTTTCAAATTGTCCCACTTCTTAAACTGGAAAGATGGTCCTGCTAATGCCAAGACTCCCTTTCCTTATATTCAGCATTTTTAACCAAGATATAACCTAGACCAATGGTAGGCAAACCATGGCTTGGGAGCCACATATGGCTCTTTGGCCCCTTGAGTGTGGCTCTTCAGCTTAGGAGTACCCTAATTAAGTTAATAACAATGTACCTACCTGTATAGTTTAAGTTTAAAAAAATTGGCTCTCAAAAGAAATTTCAGTCGTTGTATTGTTGATATTTGGCTCTTTTGACTAATGAGTTTGCTGGCCACTGACCTACAGTAGACCATTGGTGCTTTCCATTTCTCTTTATTGGTACAATTAATACCTTGCAGAGCACCTTGCCTGTCTTGAAGGAACTGCTCAGCCCACTGGATTTTGCTAAATGCACCTGAAAGGAAAGAGGCTGACAGTTGCTTGCAAACATTTTGTGAATCAGTCAGTGGAAACTTTTTCTAACCAATTGCTCCCGAATATTCAACTCTGGCCTCAGGATAAGAATGTAACATTTGGGGAAGAAGATGCAAATTAACAAGCCAGCACTAGAGGACAAGATAGAGAAGATCTCCACAGCCACCATGTATTTTCCCTTAGTGCTCAAATAGGTAGGCACAAATGACACCCAAACAGAGCAGAAAACCAACATACTGAAAGTGATCAGTTTAGCTTCATTGAAAGTGTCAGGCAATTTCCTGGCAAAAACAGCTAAAGCGAAACTCATGAAAGCCAAAAGGCCCATGTAGCCCAGGACAAGGTAGAACATGACTTCTGAGCCTTCATTGCATTGCATTAAAATCTGCCCCTCTTGGGAATGCATATCAAACTCTGGGAAAGGGGGCGAAGTTGCCAGCCACACCACACAAATGCTCATTTGTATAAAAGTAGAGAGAAACATCACCCATAGTGCCAAGCTTTTCCCAACCCATTTCATCATCATATTTCCAGGTTTGGTAGCCAAGAAGGCCACAACCACAGTGATGGTTTTTCCTAATATACAAGAAACAATAATGGAAAAGAGGATGCCAAACACTGTTTGCCTCAGAAGACATGTTACTTTCCCAGGCCTTCCAATGAATAAAAAGGAACACAGAATACACAGAAGCAGAGAGGAAAGGAGAAGACATGTGATGTTCCAGTTGTTGGCCTTAACAATGGGCGTGTTATGGTGATTCAAGAAGGTCACAATCACCGCCACTGTAATCACACTCAAGAAAAGAGTGAAGAAAGCTAGAACTGTCCCCATGGGCTCCTTATAGGATAGGTAGCTTATTTCTTTGGGAATACAATGGTCTTGGTTCTTGTTTGGATATTGATCTTCCAGGCACTTTGTACACTGATCTGCATCTGAAAATAAGAATAAGACTCACTTTTTTCTTAAATACATAGATATTTTTTCAGTTGTAACTATCACATTAGTATTTCTTTTGTTACAAAAAGGATAATGAAGCAAAGAAAAATATACCACATAATACTCTAAAACTGTTGTTCCAAACTCCTCTTCATGTTAGAAAACACACACACACACACACACACACACATATATATATATATATATATATATAGAGAGAGAGAGAATATACTTCTAGGATGTTTATGTATAGATCCACCAGATCATGTACCTTTTTGGAATGAAATCCTCCCTTGAGGACACTGTGTACAATCATAGCAACAAAATTGTTCACCCTGTTGGACAACAATGCTTTGTCCTGGTTCACAGCTCTCAACACAGGTAGAACTTGGAGGCACCTAAGAGGAGAAGTAGAACAACAATGTTTGGAACACAAATTTTTATTCCTTTCTTCCAACAGAGTCTTTGGCATATTGTCCCTCTTCCAAATATCAAACCTCATATTGCCACAATGGCAGAAGGCATACAATGAAACTGGTCCAGTTTGTCTTCCTTTTCCTTAGCAGCTCAATCTGCATCCTCATCTCACAGCATAAAATGCTCTGAGGCAAGAACTTTTCTTCTCAGCCCTGGTGTGGGGTGTTTGCTGTCCAAACAGCCTGTTCTTCACCCTCCCACATGTTTCAAGTTGACACTTCAACTCAGGAGTTCAAGGGTCACTTCTGAGTACAGAAAACCCTTCATTAGTTGGAAAAGGCCCTGAAAGTGTGCCTTTGCTGACATGGTGCCTACATAAAGCAGGGACTTAAGTCATGTCTTTTTTTTCTAGGCTGATTATTTTATTTTATTTTTATTTATTTTTTTGGACTATGCTTTAAGGATGCAGACAGAATGTGGTGTAACCATCAAGGCAATCTAAACAGTTTCCATCAACTAAAATAGCTCTTGTTTACACTTCATTAATTCAGAAGCTTTCATTGTTATGTTCATGCACATATTGATGATGATGATGATGATACATTAAACCTTTACATTACCAGAGATTCCTGAATAATACTGAAAACATAAATGGTGCATTAAGTAAAGAGAAGCATGGAGATTTATTTGATAAAATTTTTGCCAGTTATGGATCCACCTACTTGTTGTGTCATCAAATTCATGTTTGATTTTATCAATGTGATATTATGATAAACTTTGTCAAATGCCTTGGTGAGATCAAGATACACTAAGTCTTTGCCCTGGCCTTTGGTTAAACAGGGATATATTGTTTTAATACATACTGTTATTGTTTTAATAATGTTTTATTTTAAATGTTGTTACCCTCCCAGAGACCTCAAGGTATAGGGTGGGATAAAAACGTAAATAAATAAATAAATAAGTCCATGGCATTATCCTGATCACCTAAGCTAGGTAGTTCCTCCAAACTGTTATCCAATATTGATCCCTAAAAGCTCATTGAAACCCAAAAACAAAATAAAACAAGTGCATAGTGCTATTATAGATCCCATGATGTTCAGTTACTACACTCTTTTTAGAATCTGACACAGAGTGAAATTACAACAGAACATGTGTAGGAATTCAGAGGAAGGCTGCTTTATAGGTCCAGATTGGAAATTATCTCACTGTTACAACTGAGGGAGGCCTCGGCCACAACAGTGCCAACAGAGCAAATGGTGCTGATCTTATCTATGTCTCTATACAATCTGGTCTGGTATCAGAAAGGACATAAGTGCAGAAAAGGCCTAAGTAGCATCTGAAAATTTCAGTGCACTACAATGTCAGCCAACCTAAACACGACAACCCAGAGTATTCTCAAAATAGAGTATAGATTGTAGTAATGATTCATACTTGCTTAAACATCTGATTCCAGATAATGGAGCTTCTGTTGATAGTGAACATTTTGTATGCAGGAGCTTTGGGATCAATTTGCCCAACTCTGATTCTCTGAAAGGACTCATTAGAGAATGTGACCATGTTGATCAGATCGTACCCTGTCACCAGGTCCCCATTCTCATCAAAAAAGATTTCATCTCCAGCACTATTATTATAGTGAACTTTTTTCAGAAAATGGTGAAGCTAAACAGAAGAAGGAAAATGTTTGCAATTCCAATTAGACAATGGAAAGTAAGTTCACAACACATTTTGAGTATGTACCAAAACATGGCATAAGCTGTTGATTCCTGCCTGAGATGGTATTGGTCAGAGATTACTAGTGACACATGGCACTGAGGTGGTAACATAAGGATTGGTTTAGAAAGCAGGGGATTAGACAGCAGGACCTTATGGAATATAATCCAGAATAAGGCCGGATGCAGAAAGGACCAAGGTTTGTTGTTTGTCAGAAAGGATGCCCCTCAAGGCCATTTGCAGGGAACTTGAGAGCAGGTGAGGGTTCTGCCTTTGTCTTCTGCTTGAGATACCCAGAAGCAATTGGTGGTTCATGGTGTGAAACAGGATCCTTGACTATTTGGGCTGTGGCCTGATCCAGCAGGGCTCCTTTTATGTTCTTTTTGTTGAACTAGATTATTCAACAAGCAGAGGATAACCACAATGTCAGAAGAGGTGCACCTCCTGCATGAAACTGTTCCTCTTTAACTGAAAGATTCAACCATTTGTCACTGAGTTTTCATTTCTCAGTTTGTATTTCAATTGAACACTTTTCGATTTTTCTATTGAAAAGCTTAAATCACAATCTCAGACCCAATGCTTATCTATGAGGACACATTGTTATTGACTTATAGTAGTCATCTTCCCTTTCAAAGCCTTTTCCTGAGGATCATTAGGAGTTCCTCATTGTTTAAGAGCTTTGTGTGTGAAAGAATTTAGTTCTGATAGATGCATTTCCCAGTTAAAAAGATAAACAGGATAATTAACAATATGGAGATCTGAGAGGACACCGTGCTGTGAAACTGATGTTCTACCATGTACATATTCTAATTATAAAAGTAAAACAAAGCAGATGAGAAGGAAATCCTAACAAGAAGCTTTGATAATTCTCAGGGCTACCACATGGTCATCTAAGGATATTTTTTTTCAAAATTGATAAAAGCAAGAGACATGAAGAAATCATACCACATTTTAAAATGTTCATGTCTCTGCAGTCATCCAAGAAAAATGAAATGGAAGTAAAGAAAAGCAAAAGTAAGAAGATGATATAAAGTTTTCTACAAGTTTTGTCAGAGAAGCATGAAGCTGTAGTAATGGAAAATCTCATCTGCTTGAGATGGTTTGGTTTAGATTATTTCATGGAACAGGGGATTAGACTTATGTATTTATGTATTTATGTATTTATTTATATTTATTTATATTTATATCCTGCCCCATTCCCAAGGGTCTCTGGGCGGCTCACAACATTTAAAAACAAACATGTCAAAAACTGTATCAAACAACTAAACCAGTACAAGGTTTAAAAATCCAGCATAAGTAACAATTATACAGCATTTAATGCTTTGAGAAAAGCACAGGCTAAATGCTTAAATATTACTATCTAATAAGGGCAACCAAAACACTTAAAAGTTTTAATTCCTCCACCTGTTAGGAAATAGCAAAATGCTTGGAGCCCCTTAAATGGGAATAAGGTGAAAATAAATGAAAGAGAAACATTTAAGTTGACTAGCTTCAGAGGTGTGGATGTTTCCATACTTCTCCCTGGTGGAAGAAGTTTGAAAGGAGCCTGGGTAGGGATGGTGCAAGTGTAGTTAGTGCCATGTTGCTCTATCACCATAGCAAGGGTGCCATACAGGCACATTGGGGCCATTGGCGCAGTTCAGCAATCTCCACCATAATGGTAGCAATTCACATCTCAAGAGCACTTAGCATAGCACTGGCCAGGAGTGAGAGAGATGTTGTGTCCAAAATCCATTGCCCCAGTAAGTGAGGGCAGTGTGTTACCCTTGTGTTCCCAACCCTTCTCTAATCCACCTTTTCTAGCATAGAATGTTCATGAGAAAGGGAAAGAGGCAAACTTGTGTGTGAACAATCCCACGCCTCAAAGCCTTCTCTAAGCTGTCTCAAAGGCACCCCAGAGATGCTCTCTCTCTCTCTTTCTTTTCCTGTGCCTGATGATAGCCAAGATGTATTTTCCATTGTTTGTATGAAATAGTCACCAAATAAAATGCATTTGCTTCAAACCTGACTACCAGTGGCCTTCAGCTTCAATGGCTTGGAAAGACAGAAGAGTGTATCCAGGGATGTCACCCAAAAGAAATTTAATAATGATTTGAAAGGTAGAGCTGAGCAAGCTAATTTTGCTAAATTTTACAATCTGAATTTGTTCTGCCTTCTGTTATTTAATGTACCTGCCATGGTTGAGCATTCTGCAGATTCCATTTGTGTCCATTCCTTTCCACCACTCTCTGCTTGGCTTTCAATGAATACATAGCGTGGAGTGCGTGGCCTACAGCATGAACAGCATTGTAGACACTGTAACTCTGCCCAGACATTCCCATTTCAAAGATATACAAAGGAAGGCTTTCCAGCTTTTCATTTCCAGTGCAGTTTCTTTTGAAAAGTGGATACAGAATATTCTGTGAGCAGGAGAATATGTTACTCCAAAATACCCAAATAGAATAAACATTAGACTGGAATGGATTTATTGTCTCAAGAAAATCATGGAATCCTGGGACTCGATTTGTATGCAAAGCAAATGACAAGGTGCCATTGAAAGATTTCCTGGGGAATCTTTCCCCAGGAGATAAAGCAGTAAAATCCCATTCAGCAGTTGTGATCCACACTCTTTCTAGTGACCTATTATGAAAAAACTCTTTTGTATATAAAATTAGTTGCAAACCTTCCAGAGATTGCTTGTTTCCATAGACTAGAATCACATTTGTGTTCATCCTGGACAGAGCAAGTTGAATTGGCCCCAGTTTTTCTTGAATGGTCTGTCTTGGTGAAAATGTTGTTACTAGTGGGATCACCAGGGTCCAAGCTACACAAAGATGATTCTGCAGAAGCTTTGGTCTCAAAGTCCAAAGGAATCTTTCTCCATGATCATCATCAGAAATAAGCAATCCAATCCAATTCCATTGAAAAGTCTTCAATAGCTGAACAATCCCATGACACTGAAGCTCTTCATTTGGAACCATCCGATAGAAAGAGGGAAATTGAATTTTGTCACCCAATGCTGGATCAAAGGAACCATAATCAAGCTAACAATAGCAATACAATTATAGAGCAGTTCTTAGTAAGTGTTCCCAAAAATTGACTGATTCTTTTCAACAGCATGGCATATTTAAAAAAATTATCTTTAACGCTAAATAAAATCTTTAGAAGGGAAAATAACACATTCCCATAGGATCATTTGGAGCAAACCTAAAACTGAGCAGGCTATGGGGAGCAAATCCAAGAACTTATGGGCGAGATCGCATTATGACTTAAAACTGTTTAAAAACTGTTTGGACCCTCATCATTCCCACTCCCAATCAGTTTCAGGGGTATTTTGAGGATTATTTGGCTTTAAAACAGAATAAATAAACACCTGTTCAGGTGTTTTTTTTCCAGTTTGGGCTTTTTAAACGCTTCTTCCTTATTGCTATGGGAATGCTAGAGGAGTATTTGGGCAAATACATCATGAAATGGATGGGGTTTCACCCTTTCAGTTAAAATGCCAGGTTTCCCCTGTACAACAGCCGGTTTCATTGTAAAAATCCATCCACTGGTGGCGGCGGCGGCAGCAGAGCCAGCCAGCCAGCCAGGGTGCTTTTTTTGGAGGGAACCCCTGCTGGGGATGGGGCTGTGGAGGTGGAGCCGGCGAACAGGGCTTGAATTGCCGCTTCCCCAATCTGTTTTTTGAAGTGTTTTAAGTGTTTAGATTGGGGACACAAAATCAGGGTTGAATCCGATTGCCAGATGCTGTTTGCTTCCTTTTAACGTGCTTTACATATCGGTGTAAATCCCGATGTAAATCTCAATGTATATTGCACTTTATTCCTTGAATGGAAACTCACCATATCTGTTCTTGCCTTTAATCTGGAATAGGATCCCTCATGCTTCCCATCAGGGCCTTTTCAGTCCACATGTTAGTGTGGATTTGTGAATCTCTGCTCACTGCTGAAATATAATCCAGGTCCGGATTACTAGTAGACCATCAAGGTCTCTCAAGAGACCAGTGGGGCCTAGTCTGGAAAACAGAGGAACGCAGTAAGCACACTTCCATGTTCCTGACTACTGGAGGACCCATTTTGGTGGGTCATCAAACTATATTAAACTTTGTAGACTAGCCCCAAAGGTTGTGTAAGGTCCACACTCGGGTCAAAGCTGATCTGCACCAGCATTGCCGTGCAGATGCCGGTGTTCCCGACCAAGCATTACTAGGTTCCAGGTTCCACTGATCCAGCCCCACTGGCTCAGAAAAAGACATAAAGGCCCTAAGGCTCAACAGGTTATGAGGCATACAGCTATGACTCTCTCTCTCTCTCCAGTGATTACTTTCTTCAATATACAGAATTCAGCTCTTAGGAATGAGAACATAATTTGAAGAATCCCTTAGTTAATTGATGTAACAATAAAGTTAGGAGCTTTCTGCACTTGCTCCAGTCTACACAAAGCTGCTTCTAACTTCTGTTCTATCTCTGTGTGCCCAAGGTATATACATGAAGAGCACTAAAAAGTATATGCAGCTAATATACGCAGGCATGGATCTGTTCACACCTCTGTTTGCCCCAGTTTTTGCACCAACCCTGAAGCTTGCACCAGTTCCAGAGCTGGGGGGGCTCCTTGTCTTTGGAATTCTGGGGGGGGGGGCATTGTTGCACCACCAAAATGAGTCCTCCATGGTATACTGGACCACAGGTGTTTGTCATCCGGACCTCTCCATGTCCCAATATACCACTCTCTAGTATGCCAGTAGACTTCACAATTGAGGTTTACTGATAACCAGACTAGTCCACTCTGCACTCTGTCCTGTGTGGACAAAACATACTTGGAGGGAGAGGAGTCTCCTTTGTCCCACACCAGCAGGCAGAACATAGGCCCAAAGAAAGGGCTAAGTATTTCATACAGGATAGCAAAACCCTCTGAACTGGCTCTTTACGACAGAAATAAAGCTGGTGCTGCAGAACATAACATGTGCTACCTAAATAATGGTCTGACCCATAAAGCACAAAGATAAATGCTTAAATGCCTCCTAATTCAAAAACACAGACTAGCCCAAAGGCAAATAGAGTAATAAACAAATAGATACCTGTGAAATCTTGTAAGTATTTAAGATGTGGGCAATCTGGACAGAGTTTTGGAAGCTGAGCACTCCAAGGATAGCCCCTGATGTATCTTTGGTGCTGCAGTGATAATTGTGGGGATTTCCTCCTCCCGTGAACAGAAGATCATAAATGGACCAAGTCACTCGCCAGGAACTGTAAGCATTTTCATAAATTCTGTTTCCTAAGGTCACGTTGGGTAACAATTCTTTATTCTGGTTGATCTCGTGAACAGCAAAAATGTAAGAGAGGACATGCTGGTAGTTTTTAGGAATCATGCTGCAATGAGATTGTCAGGTCATTAGTGTTGGTCTCCGGGAAGCAACCGCCTTGCCACTTTTTGTTATGACTCCTCCATCTAAGTAAACCTGTGAAACCTTTGCTTAAATGTATAATGTAATGGCTATCTTCGGCAACAACAAGCAGCTAGATTTGAAGGTGGGAGATGCAGAACTAATACCTTTTTCTTCTGGGATGAACAGAGCTAGAGTCCGGAGTCTCTATAATGAAGGGGACGGGCAAACCGGGACTCACTGGTATCAGTTCAGTGAACAATGCAGGTGGACATGGAAAAAGCTGTACGTTCACCCAAAATAGGGACTGGATTAAAGAACTGCATTTACATTTGTATTCATTTCTTGTTATGCTCAGTTGGAAACTGACTAAAGATATTGTTTTAAAAAATAAACTATTTTCACTTTGTTTTTCTTTTTTCCTGCACTTCTATTAGCCTTTGTCTATAACTTCCACACCACACTTGGAAACCTTACTTCTCAACCACGTACCTATAAAATTATTTTAGGTACTAGGTGCAGTGCAGGAGCAAATGTTATCAAATTGCAGTATTGTAAAATGGGTTACTGGTGTTCAGGAGCAGATGGTAGTCAGCCTGTATCACAGCTTGTAAAACAAAATAGGCCTGTGAAAATCCCCCAATTCTCCATGGCATCCTCCTTGTTCTGGTGCAACTTACCACCTTCACCCAGCTTCACTCAATCTTGTTGGGGTGGTCCGGCAAGGTAAAGTATGAAAACAACCTTTATTTCCAATGGTCATTGTAGCTAAAGATTAAATGAACTATCCATAAATTGACCTTCTTCAAATTCTTGCTATAAAGAAGTAACTGTGGATGCCTCTCCAAAGGATGAATTCAAAGATGTAGCCATGTTAGTCTAGGTGAGTATTTTACAAAGGGGACTGTAGTAGAAACTTAAAGACTTCAGTGCTCAGGTTAAATTTAGTAACATTTTCTAGAAAAGGTCCACTTTGCTTCCAAACACTGAATATTAGTAATTTAATCAAGTTATTGAACATTTTGAATGTATACAGATAGATAAGGAAAGAGAACCCATTAAAAATAATGCAATTTGTGGCTCTTAGAATGATCCTTTGAGAACACAATGAATAAACTAATAAAGAAATAAAAGAAAATCTACTTACTAAAAGGTTAGTGCATATGACTGTGGTTCTTTTGTAAAATCATATGTAAAATATGAAGCCAGTCCAAAAGACACAAAATTGCCAATAACCACCTCAAATGGAAAGTGATATGGACGTCTTTGAACTCTTTCCCCCTTCCTACAAATGGATAAGTCAAAACTCTTGCCCAAGGAATAATGCAGAGATAGCAGGAGCAAAATTGCAGTGAATTCTAAGAAATCTCTAGCCAGAACACAAATGCATCTCTTCATGATCACATAGGGGTCATCCAGCTCCACAGAAGTCACTGAGAACCTGATAGCATCATACCTGCTTATGTACCACAAAATTGGCACCTCATGGGTAAACACAGTAAATTATAATTGAAACAGATTGTTTTTCATATTGGTCTTTTCCTAATTGGTTCCCAGATCCTTGTGGGGTTTTCCACCATGGCATAGGTGAATAAAACAATTTTGTTAATTGCTGGACAGTAATTGTCCGCTCTTAGCTAAAGCAACAAAATATATTTATTGATCCTTCATATTTTAAATCTTTAAAAAATATGTACAAACCAAAAACAGAGCAAGTTCCCACATTCAAACCCAATGTTAATTAAAATTACAGTTAAATAAATACAATTAAAAAATCTAAAAGCAATTAATAATAATGGGTAGGAAAGCACTATTCACATTGGAATGTTCTAGTTGCAGAAAATTGTCTTCAATATGTGACTGAAGTGGGTAATGTAGGGATGTTCACAAATATTCATAACATTCAAGATTCAGATGAATTCAGATGAATTCGGACATTCCTATATGAATCAAATGTTACGACATTCATACATTGACATTTGAATTAATGCACAGTCACATCTGCAATGGATCCAGACTGCATGGATTGAGAGCAGATTCAAAGTGGATTCAGGGTGGATTTGATGCTTTCAGAGTGGATATGTTACAGAATACGTATCAGATATGTATCAGATACATATGCATTTCTATCTGATATTCATATGAATTCATAAGAATACATTTGTATCGAGTAGAATCCTACCACACTAGAAGGGGATCTATTTGAACAAACTGAAAATCAAGCCTTTATTTATGATCGCCTTGCAGATCGGGGAAACAGGGGTTGCAAATTGAACAGGAATCAAACCATTATGCAGCCTGCCTTGGCATTCTTGAAATGAGGTTGGAATTACCTCTGTGGAAATGGCAAAAAAAAAAAAAAATTAAACCAAGCCATTCTTCAGCCTGACTTTGCAATCAGCATTTTAAAAAGTCAGCAGCTGTGATCTTCAATGCACAGGGCAGGGACAGCAAGCACACACCACCTCCCAATGAAGTGAACACAAATCTCCTCCCCATTAGCTCGCTAGCCTCTCCATGTGCATTCCTGGCTTACTGAGCAAAGCATACCAGTCTCCCAAACTGTGCCAAGACTTGTTTTTTCAGGTATCAAATTTGGCACCCTTCTGGCACAGTTTGGGGGGAGGGGTTGGTATGCTTTTCGCAGACCAAATCCAAAAACCTTGGGGACAAAGCTTGCCGATCCCACACTGAGAACTGCACCAAAGTTGCATGGCGGCACAGCCTGAGAGTGTGGAAAAAAACATGTTGGCTCAACTGTGCCACCATGGCCCGGAGGACGGTGGCCCATTGTAGCTGGCTGGGCTTAATAACTCTTCTGGCCCTTTTCCTGCTGGTCTTCTTGATGGGCTGGTACGCAAAGCCAGGAGGCAAAAAGGTGGAGGCCACTGTATTCCAAAATGTGAGAAGCCAATTCCTTGCAGAAATAAAAGCCAAAAATATCCAGGAATTCTTGCAGGCTTTTACCAGGCTTCCTTATGCGGTGGGAACAGAACAGAATCTTCACCTTGCAAGATAAATACAAGCCCAGTGGGGGAAGAGTTTCAGAAAGATCCTTTCTGGACCTAAAGTTTCATGATCTTTCATTTCAGTGGCCAATGAGTAAGTAATAGTATATTTTGCTAGCTAATACTTTGCATAATGTAATATTAGGTGGGCTTAAGTGCAGTCTTCCAGATGTTTCTCTACTGCGGCGGTGGCATGCAAACAAACATCATGTGTGTGTTTGTGTGTGTGTTGGCTTATTTTCCAGTATTTTATACTGTATTTTTATTATAATGTTTTAATTATTACTTCGCATTATATATTTTCTATTTGCTGTAAACCACCTTGGGCAAATTTTCTTTTGGAAAGGTGGTATGCAATAAAATGGAAACAAAAAACTAAAAATAAAAGACGGATGACACCAGTAATTAAACTAAAAGTTTACAAAAAAAATATGGAGCTATGATTTCAAGATGGGAGTTATTAATTTTATATGTGTACTTACAGGCCAAGCAAGGCAGAGGATGTATAATTTTATTTATCCAAATATCCACAGATGTAATTGCAGTTCCGGAGGCCTTTTTACACAAGGAAGTTTTGAACACGTGAAGACCACATGGAGATGCCGCATTCACAAGTCAGGGGTGGCCAGATCCACCCCAAATGTCCCCGTGAGCTCTCCACGCGTTCCATTTTCAGAGCAGAAAAAAATGTAGGCAAGGAAAGGATGCATTTGGAACGCATCCTTTGCCTGCCAGTGCAGATGGGGAACTGTACTCAATGCGTTCTGGCTGAAGCATTCTGAGACGTCTTCGCCTTAGTGCAAAAATGCCTCAGAAAATGTGTTGGATACAATTCAATAGATAGATGGATAGATGGATAGATGATTGATAGATGATAGATAGATAGATAGATAGATAGATAGATAGATAGATAGATAGATAGATAGATAGATAGATAGATAGATACATACATACATACATACATACATACATACATACATACATACATACATATAGATATTTATGTATTTATTTAGTTCTATGTAAATATTTGGCCTGCTAAGGAGTCCCAGAATGGGTCACAACATTCATAATAAAAAAAAATTAATAAAATCAAGACTTTTTGAAAAAATAACTCATGGATGTTTTCATTATAGCAAAAATAACAGAACAAAAACAAACTCTGAGAAAAAAGCTCCTGATCTTGGTAAAATACTATTATATTTTAAGGTCCCTGTTTTCGTATATCAATCATCGACCAGGGGTTAGGTCAACATACAAATTTATATTACAACATTGGTTTCCTTACTAATTGGCCTCTGCTATTCAACTCAGGTTTTACAATAACAATGTAGCATTTAGGGAAAAAGATGAAGGTCAGCAAACCAGCACTCGAGGCCAAGATGGAGAAGATCTCCACGGCCACCATGTATTTGCCTTTGTTACTCAAGTACGTTGGGACAAAGGATACCCAAACACTGCAGAACACCAGCATGCTGAATGTGATCAGCTTGGCTTCATTGAAAGTGTCAGGCAGCTTTCTGGCAAGGAATGCTGCAGTAAGGGCAAGGAAAGCCAAAAGCCACATGTAACAAAGGACCAGGAAAAACATGAAACTTGAACCTTCATCACATTGAATTATTATTTTGCCCAACTGGGAATGTGTGTCAAACTCCAGAAATGGGGGAGAATATACAAGCCACACAGCACAAATGACAATCTGAAAGAGGGAACAGGGAATGATGACTGATAGAGCTAATCTCTTCCCAACCCATTTTCTCAGGCTGTTTCCAGGCTTGGTGGCAAAGAAGGCGAGAATCACAGTCATCGTTTTTGCCAAAACACAGGCCACTGCAAATGAAAAAGTGATACCAAACACAGTTTGCCTCAGCAAACAAGTCATCTTCCCTGGCCTGCCAATGAATAGATAGGAACAGAGAAAACACAAAAGTAGAGAGATAAGGAGAAGACAGGTAATGTTCCAGTTGTTGGCCTTGATGATGGGAGTGTTACGGTGCTTAAAGAAGGTTGCCAACACTCCAACTGTGATTGTACTCAAGAAAAGGGTCAAGAAAGCTAGAATACTTCCCAGGATGTCTTGATAAGATAAGTAGCTTATTTCTCTGGGAATACATTTGTCTTGATTCTTGTTTGGATACTGATCTTCTGGACACTTTTCACACTGTTCTGAATCTGAGGAAAAATTAGGATTCATGATTTTATTCATCTTTCAGTGTATTTAACAAATATCTTTTCATTCTTCACCAATCTGAATTTCCTCTTACCCCTTTCTTTTGAAATCCTCCCATCAGGGCACTGAGCACAGTCATAGCAACACACTTGATTCTCTTGCTGGACAAACATGTTCTGTCCAGGATGACAGCTCTCAACACACCTGGAACTCGGAAGGGTCTGTGGGAATTAAAAACAGATTAATGCAGTTCATAGTCATCAACCCATTTCTAGCAAGGAACAAAAATACTAGTTTCAGAGAGAGAGAGAGAGAGATATTCTCATCCATTATTTCCATTTCCATTTTTATTTATATACTGCCTTTCCAAACATAAATTTTGCTCAAGGTGGTTTACAACAAATGGAAGAACAAGGTACAATACAAATTCAATCAATTAAATCAAAGAAATACAACAAATAAGAATAATCAAAAACTCAAATTGAAAACACTTGCCAAGGCAGTTTACATACATCAAAATTACATTACATGTTATAACCACTAATACATTATAATAATAATAATAATAATTAAAAGAAAAAACCCTATAAACCGGTGGGACGGCTGGCTAATAAGTTTTTGTAGTCCTTACAACAGGTAGAATTAGTTGCACACTGAGTCTCCCTCCTCCCCTTGTCCATAATGGTGTTGGGGCATTGGGCTGGGTGCTGCTGGGCTTCTGTAGCCTTGCAGCAGGTGGACATTGTGGAGCGCTGATTCCCCTCCTCCTCTCGTCCCTGGAGGCGATTTACAACCCTTCTCAGGCGTGTCATAATTCTGTTCATTTTGTTGTAAATCACCTTGGGCAAAATTTTATTTGGGAAAGGAGAGATACAAATAAAAATGGAAATGGAAATGGAAAATCTAATGCTATCATTCTCTTCCCTGTTTGCACTATGGTATATAAATGTAGCAAACAATAGTTAATGAAAGGATATGGAGAGCATTTGGTTCTAAGTGAATTGTCTTTACCTTCTGTACAAAATTTAGGGCTGGCCTCAATTGCCCCACATTCTACATCCCGCGTTGCAGATCAATTTTTACATCCATATCTCTTGTCAGAAACTGATCTTCAATGCACAGTTTGAGCTACTTGGACTTTTCAAGTTGCCCAGGACTGGAAATACTAAAAACTCAAGGGTCTCATATGATAAGAAGTGAAGGACCTGGCAATAATTTTAACAGATCCGAATAACTCAATTGAAAAACTAAAAAAATTTATAGCTGACTATGGAAAATATGCAGGTCTGAAGGTAAATGAAACAAAAACTAAAGTGTTAGTAAAAAATATGCCTAAACAAGATCAAGATTTATTCCGACAGAAATCTGGATTTGCAAGGGAGAAGAAGATTAAGTACCTAGGAATATTTTTAACTAAGCAAAATATTGCCTTGTACAAGAATAACTATTTGAAAATATGGGCGGAGGTCAAACAAGATCTTTTGAGGTGGTCTAATTTACAGCTATCATTAATGGGAAGAATATCAGTGATAAAAATGAATATACTTCCAAGGCTGATGTTCCTCTTTCAAGTTTTACCAATTGTAAACAATACAAAGGACTTTATAAAATGGTGAAAAGATATCTCAAAGTTCTTATGGCAAGGAAAGAAACCTAGGATAAGATTTAAACTCCTACAAGATGCAAAAGAAAGAGGAGGCTTGGGACTGCCGAACTTTAGATTATATCATGCTGCAGCCTGTTTGAGCTGGATAGCCAAATGGTTTTGGCTAAAAGACCAAAGACTTTTTACAGTTGGAAGGAGAAGGTCTTAGGTTTGGCTGGCATGGATACTTATGGTATGACAAAGCAAAGGTTAATGCAGATTTTAAGAATCATTTTGTAAGAAATGCCTTATTTAAAACTTGGTCGATGTATAAAAACAAACTCTATAGAAAGATTCCACTCTGGGTATCACCCCATGGAGGTTTGTTAAAGGAATTTGGGGATGGTGGACATTGGTATAAATATGAGGATTTATTATACAAAAAAGATAATAACGAATTTGATATTAAACCAAGGGAACAATTGATCCAAGAGGGTAAAAATATACAATGGTTTACGTATGCACAACGAGTTGATATATTTAGAGAAGATAAGCAAAAGTTTAATTTTCAGGAAGAAATTGAAGATTGGGAAACAAAACTGAACAAGGCGGAAAGGGGCACTATTGGGTTCGTTTATAGAATACTTTTGCAGATTGATATGGAACATGAACAGGTTAAAGAATCTATGATTACATGGGCTAGAAATTTTGGGTATAATATACAGATGGAACAATGGGAAAAATTGTGGACAAAGAATATGAAATTTACAAATTGTACATTATTAAAAGAAAACATTTATAAAATGATGTATAGATGGTACTTAACACCACATAAATTAGGAAAAGTTTATCAAAATATATCAACCAAATGTTGGAAATGTAAGAAAGAAGAAGGAACGTTCTACCATATGTGGTGGACATGTAAAAAAGCAAAGAAATACTGGGCTCAAATCTATAAGAGTATGAAAATAATATTAAAGAAGCATTTTTTATTTAAACCAGAATTGTTTTTGTTGGGTATAATAGATAACTCTTTGGATGATAATAATGTATTGGTATCATATATGGTGACGGCAGCAAGATTACTATACGCACAAAAATGGAAGGAGAAGGAGATTCTTACGGAATATGAATGGTTAATTAAACTGGTTGATCTGGCAGAAATGGATAAACTGACAAACTTGTTAAATGATAGAACAATGGATAAATTTATAGAAGACTGGCACCTTTTTATTAACTATCTACACGAACTACAAGTATCGACAGAAGGTTTCGACTAAAAAACAAGAAGGCAGTCAGAAAATGACAAGAATGAATAAAGAAGCAAAGGAACAAGTGGTATTAAGAAGGGAAGTCGGAGAAACGGGGGAAGTCATACAGAATAATAAAGCAATACACACTAAGAGAAGATACAAGAAATTGTATGATAGATATTGTTTAATTGTTTTTTTAATGTCATATTGCTTTTAAAATCAATAATATATATATATATATATATATATATATATATATATATATATATATATATATATATATATATATATATATATATATATATATATATATATATATATATATATATATATATATATATATATATATATATATATATATATATATATATATATATATATATATATATATATATATATATATAAAGAAGTGAAGGAATAAAACTAAGCAAAACATCAGAAATATCTGCCACATCTGACATTTTGTAAATAAACTAATAAGGCCATCACAATATTAAGATTTTTAAAAAATCATTTTTAACAACTACTACATGTTTTTGGTTGAAAAGAATGACATCATTCTTACTTGAAATTTGCTATTCCAGGTTACTGCACTTCCATTAATGAGAAGTTCTTTGCTCTTGGCAGACTTGGGGTCAATTCTTCCAACTCGGACTCTCTGGAAAGATCCATTGGGAAATGTGACCAGGTTTGTGAGATCGTATCCAGTTGCCTGGTTGCCATTGTCATCAAAAAAGATTTCTTCCCCAGCACTGTTGTTGAAGTGAACTTTTTTCAGGAAATGATGAACCTAAGTTGCAATTCAGAAAATGTAACCATTTCTGTCTAAAATGTAAACAAGTTGATTACTACTGCATATGTATTTTCATAATTTTACACTTAGAATCCCAGTTCATTATTGGAATGGATTTCGTAGTATCAATGGACGTCAATGTGTGTAAGAAGTTGCCTCAACCCAAATTACAACATAAAATATTAAAATATATGGGGCTTCAAATGCTCAGCTTGAACCCTGGGCAACTCCTATGCTTCGTGTTGCAGTGTGAAAAATTAAGATAATCCTGAAAATCTTGTTATAATTTCAATTCTTACCTACCAAGACAATAGTGAAAAATAAAACAAAATAATTCAAGGATATATTTTTAACCTAAGTGATCCTAACTTCTCAAGGCAAAATTGCACAACTCACATATTTTCATACATTTGAAGTGACTCAGTGTTCATTTGGTCAAGGAAAACCCACCTTTAAATGGAGGTATAATCTTCACTTCTCTTAATTTTAAAGGTTGGGAAACATAACTGGGGCAAGTTTGGCCAAAACAAAATAATACAACTTATGAGTGATGGAAATCATGTAAAATTGCATACTGATACAATTTATAAGTGACCAAAATCATGTAAAGCATATTTAAAAATGTATAAGTAGGACAGAACTTCATTTTAGTCAGTTTAAATCCTGTGAGGATGAAAACTGAAATGCTGGGGAGAAAGTAATGAGGGACCCTATGATATACATATGTTATGTAACTTTCCCTAAGTTGCTGATCTCTGAAATATTGCAGCAGAAGACATTGCCAAGAGGTTGCCCAATATGCAAGGGATACATCTGGGTGGGATGAAAAATAGCGCTATTATGGCACTGCTAGGGTGGAGTCGCCCCACATATCATAGCCAGCCACCCAATATTCCTTCTTTTTCATCCCTAAAAAGCCCTAAAAACAATTGCTGGAAAACCCAGCACTGGTAACAGGTTCTCCAGTTTTCAGCATTTTTAGCAATAGACTTCTCTTTCTGGAAGGAGTTGCAACTGCAGCACACATTAGAGACAGTTTGGGGACTCCGATTCCACATTGACTCCTGCGAGATCTGGCTCTAATGTGTGTTAAGAAGACCTTAAACCATCCTTGCGCAGTAAATCTACATCTGCATAGGATGTGCTTCTGCATGAAGACAAGTGAACTAAATGGGCCCTCCCTCCTGCCTCCCTGATTGGCTCCTTTGAAGCCAGCCATGGAGAATCTGGGGCCTCTATTCTCTGCACTCTCCCTCACCCCAGAAGCTCCCCCTTACCCCACGCACCCTGCAGGTGCAAGTGGCTGGCCAATTGGGAGGTGCGCTGTGCGGATGTGCAAAGCACACTGGGCCCCGGCAGCCAGAATTGGCCTGGCTGCCTGCAGGTAAGGAAGGGATCACGTGTACCCAACCTGGGGTGGGTAGTGAGAGCTACGGTGAAGCCCCCCTGGCTCCAGAAGCCATGATTGCAGATAAAGGGGCAAGGGGGAAACCCAGAGAATGGAGGCCCCCGGTTCTCCATGGCTGGCTCCAGAGGAGCCAATAAGGGAGGGCGGGGGGGAGGGCCTTCGTAGGACGGATTGAGGAGAGTACTCTGCAACCACACTGCACCCACCTCAAATCCGTTTCCCAATCCGCCCTCCCTCGCATGTGCGGACACAAGGGGTCTACCAGAAAGGGGTCTACCGGATTTACCAGAAGGGGCGGATTGCTGAAAAATTGATCTAATAGATCCGTTTTCGGCTGGCCAATGGGGAAAGACCCTAAATGTCCCCTTACTATTTCTGAGCAGTATATATTATCTGCCATACCTTTACCTTCTCCCTATTTTAAGTCAAATAGCATAATGAAAATGGTGCATTCATTATAGTAACCTCTTCCTGTATTTCTCTATTATTAATGTGTGCCAAGAAGGTCTGAGGGGGAAGGATTTTACAAATTAGCTCTATAAGCAATTGAGATTCCCAACTAAGAATCTTTTGAAAAGACACACAAAGCTAACAAAAAATATCTATCAGTGACTTCTCAAGCATTAACCTCTACACAGAAAATTAATGTGTGCTAGAGTGAGAATCAGTAGATACTCAGCCTGTTTTTGCACTTATCTCAGTAGATTCAAACCACCGAAATCCGAATTACCATGTCTCTGCTAAAGAGATCCAGATTAAATAGATCTGGATCTACAGAGGCCATAGCATCTATATTGCACAGGTCTTAGAAGCTCTTGGAACCAGATCAGAATGCAGCCAGTACATTCCTAGGAGCTCCTAGATCTGGATTAACAGCTAATTGCTGAAAGTGCCTCACACACCTGCCATGGCTGAATGTTCCATCGGTCTCTATGGCCCTTCTGTTTGGCTCCAGGTGAATACATGGCCTGGAGGGCATACGCTAGAGTATAGGCAGCATTGTAGATACTGTAGCTCTGCCCAGACATCTCCATTTGAAAGATAGAGGATGGAAGGCTCTGGAGCTTCTCATCCCCAGTGCAGCTTTCCTTGTTAGGGCCATATAAGTTATCCTGAGGAAATGAACAGAAAAATGCATGGTACCAAAAGTCCTTAATTAAATAAATATTATGCTGGAAAGGATTTAGTGACTCAAGAAAATCATGAAATCCTGGCACCACATTTGTTTGTGTTGTGAAAGACAAGGTGCCAACAAATGTTTGCATGGGGAATTGAGATAAAAATAACTGAGCAGTGAAGTCCCATTCAGCAGTTGTGATCCACACTTTCCTTTGAGGAAGGTTGAGAGAAACATCTAGAGAAACCAACACCATAAATAAACCTTCCAGGGACTGATTGTCTCCACTGACAAGACACACATTGGTATCTTTCAGAAGCAGAGTGGATTGGATTGGGAGCAATTTTTGTTTGAGCATCCATACTGGGAGAAATCTTGTCACTCGTGGGATTGCAATTGTCCAGGCAATGCAGATGGCCTTCTGAAGTAGTCTTGGACGAAGGGCTTGTTGGAAGGTTTCTCCTCTGTCATCCTCAGAAACAATGAGACCAAGCCAGTTCCACCCAAAATGCAGCAAGAGCTGAACTATCCCATGAAGTTGGAGATCTGCCTTTGGAATCATTGAGTAGAAGGAAGGAAACTGAACATTGTCACTGAGCAAGGGATCAAAGAAGCCATACCTAAGCTGAAGAGAAAGCAGAAAATCTCTCAGAACTGTCAAGCTGTTATCATACATATTAGAACATTTTTGATATGCTGCTAATTTTGGGGGAAGAAATCAACCCTTTCCAGGAGAAATTCTAACCACTGTTTTTCTCCATGTCTACCGCAATGTCTCTGTGATCCACCTAATTGTTCTTCACATCCTTTTGATTGCTTTCATACATTCTCGTCCCTCATACAGCACACGAATCTCATTTGGTCACAGTATCTGTTGCAAAACTAACAAAAGGAGTGGATTTCCCTCTGAAAGTGTAATACCACAGGACTTGAGAGGCAACTGCTCATCATCTCATGAAAGCCTACCCATAGTCTAGTCTCAATCTTAATGTTTACACCTGCCACATCATAAATACCTCTCTGGAGGACTGGCACACTGCAAGTGCCAGCGGTCCAATTGCTATGATAGACACAGGATCAAGTCATTCCCTTCTCAATGTCCTGCCAATCTTGCTAATATTTAATTTTAACTCTGCACAGTGTTCCCATCTAAGGTTTGACAAGAACAGGCCAATTTCAGAGTGAGAAAACACATCAGCAAAGTAGCTAATTGATTTCTCGTAGCATCCTCTATAATGCAAAGAAAAAATAACTGTTCCCTTTCCTCATATGTTGCTCTCTTTCTAGTATTCCCGTTTCCAGGAGATATTTTATCTTTCACGTTAACAATGAAGCAGCTGAATACCGTGGTAGAATGCACAGAGACATTAGCAGTACCATATATCGGATTCAGAAACAGTATTAGACTTGGATTCTTTACAGTTTGCACACAGAATAGCCATACATCTCTATGTCTGCTTTGCACTATTTCTATTCCTTTCTTACGGAATGGCTCAGATAATATCTGAACATTAATGTCATATATAATACCATTAAGGTGATATCAGTTTTTTGGAATGGGGGAAAGTCCCCTTGTCATTACCCCGTAGTGGATACTGGAGTGGATTTCCCTCTGTAATACCACAGGACTTGAGAGGCAACTGCTCATCATCTCGTGAAAGCCTAGCCCTAGTCTGGTCTCAGTCTTAATGTTTACACCTCCCACGTCATAAATACCTCTCTGGAGGACTGGCGCACTGCAACTGCCAGCGGTCCAATTGCTACAATAGACACAGGATCAAGTCAAGCCCTTCTCAATGTCCTGCCAATTTTGCTAATATTTAATTTTAACTTTGCACTGTGTTCCGATCTAAGGTTTGACAAGAACAGGCCAATTTCAGACTGAGAAAACACATCAGCAAAGTGGCTAACTGATTTCTTTTAGCATCATCTAAACTTTGGGTGAGATAATGTAAAGAAAAAATAACTGTTCCATTTCCTCATACATTCTTCTGCTCTGAAAGGGGACTAAAGCCGGATTAGGACTTAGATGTGAATACAGCCACAGAGTATTTTTCAATCAGTTACTCTCTTTCTAGCATTCCCTTTTCCAGGAGATATTTTTATCTTTCAAGTTAACAATGAAACAGCTAAATACATTGATAGATTGCACAGAGACATTGGCATATGATATATCGGATTCAGAAAAAGTATTAGACTTGGATTATTTACAGTTTGCCCAAAGAATAGCCATACATCTTGATTTCTGCTTTGCAGTATTCCTATTCCTTTCTCATGGAATGACCTAGATAATATCTGAACATTAATGTCATATATAATACCATTAAGGTGATATCTGTTTTTTGGAATGGGGGAAAGTCCCCTTGTCATTACCCCTTAGTGATCTATCCATTTAGTACGTACCTGTGATATCTTATAGGTATTTAAGATGGTTGCTGTCTGAAGAGATGTTTGGTAGGCAAGGCCATCAATAACAGCCATTATCCTCTGTGCTCCAAGACAAATGAAATTGAGTGGATTCCCTTGTCCCATAAAGAGTTCATACAGGATCATCAGAGTGTTTCGCCATGCATTGAAACAACTGTCCCAAATCATAGTTCCTAATGTGACATTGGGTAACAATGCAACTTCCCTGTTGATCTCTCGTATGGAAAACATAAAGGCAAGGATGTGCTGGTAGTTGTTAGGGATAATGCTGCAATGAGATTCAGTTCTAAGCATCAGAAAAGCAATTAGAGTTGCATTTTGATTCATTCTGCTATGTAACTTTAGGATTCCGATGCCTCAATTAAAGACAATGGAAAAGAATTCCAAATGTCAACATTACGGTGGAAGTTCTTTTGGGGCCACAAATTTGTTCTCCCCCCTCTCATTTGCCCACATGAACACCATAAAGGTCACATAAAGAGCATAAGATACTCATGCCTTGCAACTTGCTCCTTTTACATGGGCAGTGCCAACCGTGATATCCTTCCATGTGTCTGAAAGGAAGACCTGGATTAAAGGTGGCCACCCCACCTTTAACCTTGGTATGTATAGGCAGTAGGTGATTTGTAAGAGGCTGTGGCTTCAACTCAGCCAATCAGGCAATCAGAAAACAGTCACTTATAATTTGTATAATCCTTTGAAGAGCTCTCATATAGAAAACATGGATTAGATGTGGGATGAGAACACAAAAGTTGTGCAATACAGACTCTAATGTGCACTTCAAATGTTTCTTTTGCTATTTCTGTATATTTCTTGAATCTCTGAATAATTCTCATCTCCAATATCACTATTTATTTACTTACTATGACCCTATGCCAGAGTATGCTGGGTATTGCTCAAAAGTCTGCTCGCCAAAGGTTGGAAAGGAAAGGGATACAAATTCACCAATCATTATCTCAGGAAAACTAGGCAAACTGGTTGGAACCATTTTTTTCCAATCACATATAGATGTATGCGACCCATTAACTGAAGAATAAAGAAGGAATATCAGCCTCAGAAGCATAAGAAGGGTCACCAATTTGTGCCCCATCCTCAGATGAGATTCTTCATGTTCATTTATGGACACAACCAGCTAAAAGATTCCTGAAGAAATGTCAAAGAT
Organism: Aspidoscelis tigris stejnegeri; assembly: GCA_023333525.1. NCBI lineage: Eukaryota > Metazoa > Chordata > Lepidosauria > Squamata > Teiidae > Aspidoscelis > Aspidoscelis tigris. The sequence goes on from JALMGA010000009.1 coordinate 13,241,865, forward strand.
AAGTTGTACCTCACAGCCTCTGGATGATCTTGCATGATGTGATGTCTGTCGTTAAAAAGAACCAGTTGAGACTAATTATAGTTTACACAGGATGGCCCCAAGGAGATAATCACTATAATTTTAATAATTCGATGGCTGAAATTCTCAATAGAGGGAAAAAAGGTCTTAGAAGACTATCAAGGCGGATGGTGGATATAACATTTTATTTATCCAAAAGTTCACAGATGTCCTTACACTCACAGAAAATTGTTTTGGCTACAAATCAGTTTACATATTTATGTATTTATTTTGCTCTATATTTTTATATTTTACACTTCACTGAGTAGTCCCAGGATGGGTGACAACTTTCATGAAAAGAGAAAATATTAATAAAACAAATACTATAAAAAATAGCTCATAGATGTTTTCATTTTAGCAAATATAGGTAAGTAAAAATAATTTGTGAGAATAAATGCCATGATCTTCCCATCTCTTTCTTCCATATATCAGTATTATGACATTGACACAGATATGCAAGAGCTTAGGACAAATGCAAATTTAATTTACAATGTTGGTTTCCTTATTAATTGGTCTCTACTGTTCAGCTCAGGTCTCATAATAAGAATGTAGCATTTAGGGGAAAAAATGAAGAACAGCAAAGCAGCACTTGAGGACAAGATGGAGAAGATCTCCACGGCCACCATGTATTTGCCTTTGTTACTCAAGTACGTTGGGACAAAGGATACCCAAACACTGCAGAACACCAGCATGCTGAATGTGATCAGCTTGGCTTCATTGAAAGTGTCAGGCAGCTTTCTGGCAAGGAAAGCTGCAGTAAGGGCAAGGAAAGCCAAAAGCCACATGTAACAAAGGACCAGGTAGAACATGAAACTTGAACCTTCATTACATTGAATTATAATTTCTCCTAACTGGGAATGTGTGTCAAACTCTGGAAATGGGGGGAAATATACAAGCCACACAGCACAAATGATAATCTGAATGAGGGAACAGGGAATGATGACTGACAGAGCCAGTCTCTTCCCAACCCACTTTCTCAGCCTGTTTCCAGGCTTGGTGGCAAAGAAGGCAAGAATCACAGTCATCGTTTTTGCCAAGACACAGGCCACTGTAAAGGAGAAGGTGACACCAAACACAGTTTGCCTCAGCAGACAAGTCATCTTCCCTGGCCTGCCAATGAATAGATAGGAACACAGAAAACACAAAAGTAGAGAGATAAGGAGAAAACAGGTAATGTTCCAGTTGTTGGCCTTGATGATGGGAGTGTTACGGTGCTTAAAGAAGGTTCCCATCACTCCAACTGTGATTGTACTCAGGAAAAGGGTCAAGAAAGCCAAAACACTTCCGAGGATGTCTTGATAAGATAAGTAGCTTATTTCTCTGGGAATACATTGGTCCTGATTCTTGTTTGGATACTGATCTTCTGGACACTTTTCACACTGTTCTGAATCTGAAGAAAAATTAGGATTCATGATTTTATTCTTCTTTCAGTGTATTTAAAAAATATCTTTTCATTCTTCACCAATCAGAATTTCTCTTACCCCTTTCTTTTGAAATCCTCCCATCAGGGCACTGAGCACAATCATAGCAACACACTTGATTCTCTTGCTGAACAAACATGTTCTGTCCAGGGTGGCAGCTTTCAACACACTTGGAACTCGGAAGGGTCTGTGGGAATTAAAAACAGATCGATGCAATTCATGGACATCCATTTGCTAGCAGGGAATATCAATACTAGGATTCAGTTCAAAATTCCAACTTTGTATTTGCCAGAAAAATCTTAAAAGATTTTCTGTTTTCTGAGATAGATAGATAGATAGATAGATAGATAGATAGATAGATAGATAGATAGATAGATAGATAGATAGATAGATAGATAGATAGATAGATAGATAGATAGATAGATAGATAGATAGATAGATATGTGTGTCTAGCTTAGTATTCCCTTTCAAGCTTCTGTTCAGTTCCAAAGAGAAAACAAACAAACAACCCCTGCCTCAGCTTTGGTTTCTGCTCAATATTCCAGGCAGCTGCTAACTAATGAAAGCTTAAGCACCTGTAAATGCTGCCAGGCTGTCCTGCCTCCTGCAAAACCCCTGCTTCTATTCCCAACCAGTAATAAAGCAGTTTCTGGGAAGTTCTCCCAAATGCCAGAGCAAACTAGCCTCCCTCTCCATTCTCCTAATGAAGATTGTGTGGTATGTGTCAGCTAAAAGTTCAGCAACCCGCTCTCCCTCTCAGCTCTCGATTCACCCATATCCTGAATTCAGCGTGTGTCTGTTCTTATATAGGGTTTCCCCTCCCCTGCTGTCTATTGGATTGTCATAGTCAGATAAGCTGTCCCTGGGCTCGGGAAAGCCCACAAAAGCACCAAAATCACTCCTGAAGCGTAAGCTAAATTTAAAAAACACTGTGGTGTGACTCAATGGGTCGTAAAGAACCCATGGTCTCCACATATATCATAATTATATCTGGGCTATGTAGGGATTGTGCCACATGCACGTGTACCATGGGGCTGACTGAGCCGGGTCATTGGGACCCAGCACAGCCAGCAGGTAGGTGCATGCGCGTGTGCTCTTCCCCGGGTCCTGGGATGGGGTGTGTGTGCCAGGGGGGCTCTGCAGGGCTGAGCCACCTAGATCTAGGTGCCTCAACCCCTCAGAGGCCAGCGATCTGCCCCGATGGACCAGGGGATGTGAGGCCCTTGGTAGACAAGAACCATGTGGTCCTGGTCTATTGATGGGTCCCACATTCCCCAGCCTATAGATAGCTGACAGTCCAACTTCCCCCACTCTGGAAAGGTCCAAGGGGAGACCAAACTGGGTGTCTCCCCCTCTGCTTCAGTCCCAATGGGCCTGAAGCAGCCAGAAGAGAGCCACCCTTCCCCCCCCACCATCAAGATCACTTACTTTGCCGGCCTTGAAGTTGCCATCTGCTGCAGTCTGCGCAGGCGTGCGTGCTTCCGGTAGACAGTACCCACATGGTCAGCCTGGGTCCCATCTACCAGAGTCAACAGGGGCAGAGTCCACAATTGTGGCCGGGGGGCATGTCCCACAGCTGTCACAGAGGGAGGCGTATGGAAACGCTTCCCTCCCTGGATGGCCGGGGGTGGCTTAGATGTGTGCTCTACATTTCAAACATGTCTAGGACATGTCAGGACGCTTGGGGCGACCTGGAATGGATCCGATCACCCCAAGTGTGCAAATGCAGCATCCCGGCATGTTCTAGATGTGTTCCAGGCGGCCTCGTGCGAAAAGGCCTTTGACCTTCTATGCACAGTCTGAGCTCCTTGGACTTTTCTAGTTGACTAGGACTGGAAATACTTTTAAAAGGGGGGGTCTAATGTGATAAGTAATGAAGGAAGAAAACTAAGCAAAATATCAGAAATATCTGGCAAATCTGACATTTTTTAACTAAATTAATAAGGCCATCACAACGTTAAGATAAAAAAAATATTCATGTTTAACAACCACTACGTGTTTTTGGATGAAACAAAGGCATCATTCCCACTTGAAATTTGGGATTCCAGGTTACTGCACTTCCATTAATAACAAGTTCTTTGCTCTTGGCAGACTTGGGGTCAATTCTTCCAACTCGGACTCTCTGGAAAGATCCATTGGGAAATGTGACCAGGTTTGTGAGATCGTATCCAGTTGCCTGGTTGCCATTGTCATCAAAAAAGATTTCTTCCCCAGCACTGTTATTGAAGTGGACTTTTTTCAGGAAATGGTGAACCTAAATTGCAATTCAGAAAAAGTAACCATTTCTGTCCAAAATGTAAACAAGTTGATTACTACTGCATATGTATTTTTGTAATTTTACACTTAGAATTCCCAGTTAATTTTTGGAATGGATTTCATAGTATCAATGGACGTCAATGTGTGTAAGAAGTTGCCTCAACCCAAATTACAACCTAAAATATTAAAATATTTGTGGCTTCAAATATTTGTGTCGCAGTGTGAAAAATTAAGATAACCCTGAAAATCTTGTTATTAGTTCAATTCTTACCTACAAAGACAATAGTGAAAAATAAAATAATTCAAGGATATATTTTTTAACCTAAGTGATCCAGACTTCTCAAGGCAAAAATGCAGAACTGACATATTTTCATACATTTGAATTGACTCAGTTTCACAGGGTCAAAGAAAACCCACCTTTAAATGGAAGTATAATCTTCACTTCTCTTAGCATTAAAGGTTGGGAAAGGTATCTAGGAGCAAGTTTGGCAAAAACAAAACAATACAACTTATGAGTGACAGAAATCACGTAAAATTGCATACTGATACAATTTATAAGTGACTGAAATCATGTAAACATATTTAAAAATGTATAAGTAGGACAGAACTTCATTTCAGTTACTGTGAGGATAAAACTGAAATGCTGGGGAGAAAGTAATGAGGGACCCTATGATATACATATGTTGTGTAACTTTCCCTAAGTTGCTGACCTCTGAAATATTGCAGGAGAAGACATTGCCAAGAGGTTGCCCAATATGCAAGGGATGCTTCCGGGTGGGATGAAAAATAGCGCTATTATGGCACTGCTAGGGTGGAGTTGCCTCACATATCATAGCCAGCCACCCAATATTCCTTCTTTTTCATCCCTAAAAAGCACTAAAAACAACTGCTGGAAAACCCAGCACTGGTAACTGGTTCTCCAGTTTTCAGCATTTTTAGCAACAGACTTATCTTTCGGGATGGAGTTCCAACTCCAGCACACATTAGAGACACTTCAGGGAGTCCGATTCCACATTGATTCCCACAAGATCTGTCTCTAGTGTGTGCTAAGAGGTCCTTAAATCGGTTTCCTGGAAGACCTGATTGAAGTCTTAATCAGGTCATAAACCGTCCTTGTGCAGTAAATCCACATCCACATCGGATGTGCTTCTGCATGAGGACGAGGGAACTAAATGGGCCCTCCCTCCTTCCTCCCTGACTGGCTCCCCTGGAGGCAGCCATGGAGAACCAGGGACCTCTATTCTCTTGCCTCCCCCTCACCCCAGAAGCTGCAATTGCGGCTTCTGGAGCCAGGGGCCCTTCACCCTACCCCCCCACAACCCACCCCGGGTTGGGCATGCACGATCCCCTCCATACCCTTCGCACATCCATGCAACACGCCTCCCCATTGGCCAGCCACGCACCCTGCTTCAGCAGGCCCTCTGTTCAGGAGCGAGTGGCTGGCCAATGGGGAGGCATGCTGCGCGGATGTGCAAAGCACACCGGGCCCCGGCAGCCAGAATCGCGCTGGCTGCCTGGAGGCAAGAAGGGGATCACACGTACCCAACCTGGGTGGGTGGTGGGAGGTAGGGTGAATCTCCCCTGGCTCCAGAAGCCATGATTGTGGCTTCAGGGGTGAGGGGGAACCCAGAGAATGGAGGCCCCCGGTTCTCCATGGCTGGCTCCAAGGAGCCAATAAGGGAGGACGGGGGGAGGGCCTTGGTAGGACAGATTGAGGCGGGTACTCTGCAACCACACTGCAACCACCTCAAATCTGTTTCCAAATCCGTCCTCCCTCGCATGTACAGACACTAGGGATCTACCAGAAAGGGGTCTACCGGATCTACTAGAAAGGACGGATTGCTGAAAAACAGATCTAATAGATCCGTTTTTGGCGGGCCAATGGGGAAAGACCCTAAGTGTTCCCTTGCTGTTTCTGAGCAGGATATATTACCTGCCATACCTTTACCTTCTCCCTATTTTACATCAAATACCATAATGAAAACGGTGTATTCATTATAGTAACCTCTTCCTGTATTTCTCTGTTATTAATATGTGTGCACAGCAGGTCTGAGGGGGAGGATTTTACAGATTAGCTCTATAAGCAAATGAGATTCCCAACTAAGGGTGTTTTTCCACTGTCACTAGAAGTACCCATTAAGTACCTATTAATGGGTACAAAAATGCCATTACATAGCCATGAATGGGTACTTAATGGGTACTTCTAGTGACAGTGGGAAAACACCCTAAGAATCTTTTGAAAAGGTACACAAAACATACAAGAAATATCTATCAATGAATTCTCTACCATTAACCTCTACAGAGAAAAGTAATGTGTGCTGAAGTGAGAATCAATAGATACTCAGCCAGTTTTTGCACTTATCTCAATCTCTGCTAAAGAGATCCATATTAAATAGATCTGAATCTACAGGACGCCATAGCATCTACATTGCACAGGTCTTAGAAGCTCTTGGAACCAGATTGGAATGCAGACACTCCATTCTGCAGAGCTCCTAGATCTGGATTAACAGCTAATTGCAGAACGGGCCTCACACACCTGCCACGGCTGAATGCTCCATCGGTCTCTACTCCCCTTCTGTTTGGCTCCAGGTGAATACATGGCCTGGAGGGCATGCGCTAGAGCATAGACAGCATTGTAGATACTGTAGCTCTGCCCAGATATCTCCATTTGAAAGATAGAGGAAGGAAGGCTCTGAAGCTTCTCATCCCCAGTGCAGCTTTTCTTGTTAGGGCCATATAAGTTATCCTGAGGAAATGAACAGAAGAATGCACTGATCCAAAACTCCTTAATGAAATAAATATTATGCTGAAAAGGATTTAGTGACTCAAGAAAATCATGAAATCCTGGCACCACATTTGTTTGCGTTGTGAAAGACAAGGTGCCAATGAAGGTTTGCATGGGGAATTCAGATAAACATGACCGAGCAGTGAAGTCCCATTCAGCAGTTGTGATCCACACTCTCCTTTGAGGAAGGTTGAGAGAAACATCTAGATAAACGAAAACCATAAATAAACCGTCCAGTGACTGATTGTCTCCACTGACAAGACACACATTGGTATCTTTCAGAAATAGAGTGTTTTGAATTGGCTGCAATTTTTGTTTGAGCATCCATACAGGGAGAAAGCATGTCACTCGTGGGACAGCAATTGTCCAGGCAATGCAGATGGCCTTCTGAAGTAGTCTTGGCCGGAGGGCTTGTTGGAAGGTTTCTCCTCTATCGTCCTCAGAAACAATGAGACCAACCCAGTTCCACCCAAAATGCAGCAGGAGCTGAACTATCCCATGAAGTTGGAGCTCTGCCTTTGGAACCATTGAGTAGAAGGAAGGAAACTGAACTTTGTCACTAAGCAAAGGATCAAAAAAGCCATACCTAAGCTGAAGAGAAGGCAGAAAATGTTTCAGAATTGTCAAGCTGTTATCAGAACATTTTTGATACTCTGCTAATTTGGGGGGAAGAAATCAACCCTTTCCGGGAGAAATTCTAACCACTGTTTTTCTCCATGTCTACCGCAATGTCTCTGTGATCCACCTAATTGTTCTTCACATCCTTTTGATTGCTTTCATACATTCTCGTCCCTCATACAGCACACGAATCTCATTCGGTCACAGTATCTGTTGTAAAACTAACAAAAGGAGTGGATTTCCCTCTGAAAGTGTAATACCACAGGACTTGAGAGGCAACTGCTCATCATCTCGTGAAAGCCTAGCCCTAGTCTGGTCTCAGTCTTAATGTTTACACCTGCCACATCATAAATACCTCTCTGGAGGACTGGGGCACTGCAAGTGCCAGCGGTCCAATTGCTATGATAGACACAGGATCAAGTCATTCCCTTCTCAATGTCCTGCCAATCTTGCTAATATTTAATTTTAACTCTGCACTGTGTTCCCATCTAAGGTCTGACAAGAACAGGCCAATTTCAGAGTGAGAAAACAAATCAGCAAAGTAGCTAATTGATTTCTTGTAGCATTCCCTATAATGGAAAGAAAAAATAACTGTTCCATTTCCCCATATTTTGCTCTCTTTCTAGCATTCCCGTTTCCAGGAGATATTTTTATCTTTCACGTTAACAATGAAGCAGCTGAATACCGTGGTAGAATGCACAGAGACATGGGCAGTACCATATATCAGATTCAGAAACAATATTGGACTTGGATTCTTTACAGTTTGCACACAGAATAGCCATACATCTTGAGGTCTGCTTTGCAGTATTCCTATTCCTTTCTCATGGAATGGCCCAGATAATATCTGAGCATTAATGTCATATATAAAACCATTAAAGTGATATCTGTTTATTGAAATGGGGGAAAGTCCCCTTGTTATTACCGCTTAGTGATCTATCCATTTAGTGCGTACCTGTGATATCTTATAGGTATTTAAGATGGTTGCTGTCTGAAGAGATGTTTGGTACGCCAGGCCATCAATAACAGCCATTATTCTCTGTGCTCCAAGACAAATGAAATTGAGTGGATTCCCTTGTCCCATAAAGAGTTCATACAGGATCATCAGAGTGTTTCGCCATGCATTGAAACAATTGTCCCAAATCATAGATCCTAATGTGACATTGGGTAACAATTCCACTTCCCTGTTGATCTCTCGTATGGAAAACATAAAGGCAAGGATGTGCTGGTAGTTTTTTGGGATAATGCTGCAATGAGATTCAGTTCTAAGCATCAGAAAAGCAATTACAGTTGCATTAGGACTCATTATACTATGTAAATTTAGGATTCCCATGCCTCAATTAAAACAATGGAAAAGAATTCCAAATGTCACCATTACGGGGGAAGTTCTTTTGGGGCCACAAATTTGTTTTCCCCCCTCTCATTTGACCACATGAACACCATAAAGGTCACATAAAGAGCATAAAGAGATTCCACAAAATAAAAAGGAAGCATTAGTACATCCAAATTATTAACATAAGATACTCATGGCTTGCAACTTGCTCCTTTTACATGGGCAGTGCCAACCATGATATCCTTCCATGTGTCTGAAAGGAAGACCTGGATTAAAGGTGGCCACCCCACCTTTAACCTTGGTATATATAGGCAGTAGGTGATTTGTAAGAGGCTGTGGCTTCAACTCAGCCAATCAGGCAATCAAAAAACAGTCACTTATAATTTGTATAATCCTTTGAAGAGCTGTCATATAGAAAACATGGATTAGACGTGGGATGAGAACACAAAGTTTGTGCAATACAGACTCTAATGTGCACTTCAAATGTTTCTTTTGCTATTTCTGAATGTATCTTGAATCTCTGAATAATTCTCATCTCCAATTTCACTATTTATTTACTTACTATGACCCTATGCCAGAGTATGCTGGGTATTGCTCAAAAGTCTGTTCGCCAAAGGTTGGAAAGGAAAGGGATACAAATTCACCAATCATTATCTCAGGAAAACTAGGCAAACTGGTTGGAACCATTTTCTTCCAATCACATATAGATGTATACGACCCCTTAACTGAAGAATAAAGAAGGAATATCAGCCTCAGAAGTATAAGAAGGGTCACCAATTTGTGCCCCATCCTCAGATGAGATTCTTCATGTGCATTTATGGACACAACCAGCTAAAAGGGTCCTGAAGAAATGTCAAAGATAAGTTGCACCTCACAGCCACAATATGATATTGCATGATGTGATGTCTGTCTTTAAACAGAACCAGTTGAGACTAATTCTAGTTTACACAGGATGGCCCCGAAGAAACACGATAATCACTATAATTTAAATCATTGCATGGCTGAAATTCTCAACAGAGGAAGAAAAGGTCTTAGAAGACTATCAAGGCAGATGGTGGATGTATCATTTTATTTATCCAAAAGTTTACAGATGTCCTTACGCTCACAGAAAATAGTTTTGGCTACAAATCAGTTTACATATTTATGTATTTACTTTGCTCTATATTTTGATATTTTACACTTCACTGAGTAGTCCCAGGACGGGTGACAATATTCATGAAAAGAGAAAATATTAAGAAAACAAATACTATAAAAAATAGCTCATAGAAGTTTTCATTTGAGCAAATATAAGTAAGTAAAAATAATTTGTGAGAATAAATGCCATGATCTTCCCATCCCTTTCTTCCATATATCAGTATTACGACATTGACACCGATCTGCAAAAGCTTAGGACAAATGCAAATTTAATTTACAATGTTGGTTTCCTTATTAATTGGCCTCTACTGTTCAGCTCAGGTCTCATAATAAGAATGTAGCATTTAGGGGAAAAAATGAAGAACAGCAAAGCAGCACTCGAGGCCAAGATGGAGAAGATCTCCACGGCCACCATGTACTTGCCTTTGTTACTCAAGTACGTTGGGACAAAGGATACCCAAACACTGCAGAACACCAGCATACTGAATGTGCTCAGCTTGGCTTCATTGAAAGTGTCAGGCAGCTTTCTGGCAAGGAACGCTGCAGTAAGGGCAAAGAAAGCCAAAAGCCACATGTAACAAAGGACTAGGTAGAACATGAAACTTGAACCTTCATTACATTGAATTATCATTTCTCCTAACTGGGAATGTGTGTCAAACTCTGGAAATGGGGGGAAATATACAAGCCACACAGCACAAATGATAATCTGAATGAGGGAACAGGGAATGATGACTGATAGAGCCAGTCTCTTCCCAACCCACTTTCTCAGCCTGTTTCCAGGCTTGGTGGCAAAGAAGGCAAGAATCACAGTCATCGTTTTTGCCAAGACACAGGCCACTGTAAAGGAGAAGGTGACACCAAACACAGTTTGCCTCAGCAGACAAGTCATCTTCCCTGGCCTGCCAATGAATAGATAGGAACAGAGAAAACACAAAAGTAGAGAGATAAGGAGAAGACTGGTAATGTTCCAGTTGTTGGCCTTGATGATGGGAGTGTTACGGTGCTTAAAGAAGGTTCCCATCACTCCAACTGTGATTGTACTCAAGAAAAGGGTCAAGAAAGCCAAAACACTTCCGAGGATGTCTTGATAAGATAAGTAGCTTTTTTCTCTGGGAATACATTGGTCCTGATGCTTGTTTGGATACTGATCTTCTGGACACTTTTCACACTGTTCTGAATCTGAAGAAAAATTAGGATTCATGATTTTATTCTTCTTTCAGTGTATTTAAAAAATATCTTTTCATTCTTATCCAATCAGAATTTCCTCTTACCCCTTTCTTTTGAAATCCTCCCATCAGGGCACTGAGCACAATCATAGCAACACACTTGATTCTCTTGCTGAACAAACATGTTCTGTCCAGGGTGGCAGCTTTCAACACACCTGGAACTCGGAAGGGTCTGTGGGAATTAAAAACAGATCGATGCAATTCATGGACATCCATTTGCTAGCAGGGAATATCAATACTAGGATTCAGTTCAAAATTCCAACTTTATATTTGCCAGAAAAATCTTAAAAGATTTTCTGTTTTCTGAGATAGATAGATAGATAGATAGATAGATAGATAGATAGATAGATAGATAGATAGATAGATGATAGATAGATAGATAGATAGATAGATAGATAGATAGATAGATAGATAGATAGATATGTGTGTCTAGCTTAGTATTCCCTTTCAAGCTTCTGTTCAGTTCCAAAGAGAAAACAAACAAACAACCCCTGCCTCAGCTTTGGTTTCTGCTCAATATTCCAGGCAGCTGCCAACTAATGAAAGCTTAAGCACCTGTAAATGCTGCCAGGCTGTCCTGCCTCCTGCAAAACCCCTGCTTCTATTCCCAACCAGTAATAAAGCAGTTTCTGGGAAGTTCTCCCAAATGCCAGAGCAAACTAGCCTCCCTCTCCATTCTCCTAATGAAGATTGTGTGGTATGTGTCAGCTAAAAGTTCAGCAACCCGCTCTCCCTCTCAGCTCTCGATTCACCCATATCCTGAATTCAGCGTGTGTCTGTTCTTATATAGGGTTTCCCCTCCCCTGCTGTCTATTGGATTGTCATAGTCAGATAAGCTGTCCCTGGGCTCGGGAAAGCCCACAAAAGCACCAAAATCACTCCTGAAGCGTAAGCTAAATTTAAAAAACACTGTGGTGTGACTCAATGGGTCATAAAGAACCCATGGTCTCCACATATATCATAATTAAACTGGGTGTCTCCCCCTCTGCTTCAGTCCCAATGGGCCTGAAGCAGCCAGAAGCGAGCCACCCTTCCCCCCCCCCACCATCAAGATCACTTACCTTGCCGGCCTTGAAGTTGCCATCTGCTGCAGTCTGCGCAGGCGTGCGTGCTTCCCGTAGACAGTACCCACATGGTCAGCCTGGGTCCCATCTACCAGAGTCAACAGGGGCAGAGTCCGCAATTGTGGCCGGGGGGCATGTCCCACAGCTGTCACAGAGGGAGGCGTATGGAAACGCTTCCCTCCCTGGATGGCCGGGGGTGGCTTAGATGTGTGCTCTACATTTCAAACATGTCTAGGACATGTCAGGACGCTTGGGGCGACCTGGAATGGATCCGATCACCCCAAGTGTGCAAATGCAGCATCCCGGCATGTTCTAGATGTGTTCCAGGCGGCCTCGTGCGAAAAGGCCTTTGACCTTCTATGCACAGTCTGAGCTCCTTGGACTTTTCTAGTTGACTAGGACTGGAAATACTTTTAAAAGGGGGGGGTCTAATGTGATAAGTAATGAAGGAAGAAAACTAAGCAAAATATCAGAAATATCTGGCAAATCTGACATTTTTTAACTAAATTAATAAGGACATCACAACGTTAAGATAAAAAGAATATTCATGTTTAACAACCACTACATGTTTTTGGATGAAACAAAGGCATCATTCCCACTTGAAATTTGGGATTCCAGGTTACTGCACTTCCATTAATGACAAGTTCTTTGCTCTTGGCAGACTTGGGGTCAATTCTTCCAACTCGGACTCTCTGGAAAGATCCATTGGGAAATGTGACCAGGTTTGTGAGATCGTATCCAGTTGCCTGGTTGCCATTGTCATCAAAAAAGATTTCTTCTCCAGCACTGTTATTGAAGTGGACTTTTTTCAGGAAATGGTGAACCTAAATTGCAATTCAGAAAAAGTAACCATTTCTGTCCAAAATGTAAACAAGTTGATTACTACTGCATATGTATTTTTGTAATTTTACACTTAGAATTCCCAGTTAATTATTGGAATCGATTTCATAGTACCAATGGACGTCAATGTGTGTAAGAAGTTGCCTCAACCCAAATTACAACCTAAAATATTAAAATATTTGTGGCTTCAAATATTTGTGTCGCAGTGTGAAAAATTAAGATAACCCTGAAAATCTTGTTATTAGTTCAATTCTTACCTACAAAAACAATAGTGAAAAATAAAATAATTCAAGGATATATTTTTTAACCTAAGTGATCCAGACTTCTCAAGGCAAAAATGCAGAACTGACATATTTTCATACATTTGAATTGACTCAGTTTCACAGGGTCAAAGAAAACCCACCTTTAAATGGAAGTATAATCTTCACTTCTCTTAGCATTAAAGGTTGGGAAAGGTATCTAGGAGCAAGTTTGGCAAAAACAAAACAATACAACTTATGAGTGACAGAAATCACGTAAAATTGCATACTGATACAATTTATAAGTGACTGAAATCATGTAAACATATTTAAAAATGTATAAGTAGGACAGAACTTCATTTCAGTTACTGTGAGGATAAAACTGAAATGCTGGGGAGAAAGTAATGAGGGACCCTATGATATACATATGTTGTGTAACTTTCCCTAAGTTGCTGACCTCTGAAATATTGCAGGAGAAGACATTGCCAAGAGGTTGCCCAATATGCAAGGGATGCTTCCAGGTGGGATGAAAAATAGCGCTATTATGGCACTGCTAGGGTGGAGTCGCCTCACATATCATAGCCAGCCACCCAATATTCCTTCTTTTTCATCCCTAAAAAGCACTAAAAACAACTGCTGGAAAACCCAGCACTGGTAACTGGTTCTCCAGTTTTCAGCATTTTTAGCAACAGACTTATCTTTCGGGATGGAGTTCCAACTCCAGCACACATTAGAGACACTTCAGGGAGTCCGATTCCACATTGATTCCCACAAGATCTGTCTCTAGTGAGTGCTAAGAGGTCCTTAAACCGGTTTCATGGAAGACCTGATTGAAGTCTTAATCAGGTCATAAGCCGTCCTTGTGCAGTAAATCCACATCCACATCGGATGTGCTTCTGCATGAGGACGAGGGAACTAAATGGGCCCTCCCTCCTTCCTCCCTGACTGGCTCCCCTGGAGGCAGCCATGGAGAACCAGGGACCTCTATTCTCTTGCCTCCCCCTCACCCCAGAAGCTGCAATTGCGGCTTCTGGAGCCAGGGGGCCTTCACCCTACCCCCCCACAACCCACCCCGGGTTGGGCCCTCTGTGCAGGAGCGAGTGGCTGGCCAATGGGGAGACATGCTGCGCGGATATGCAAAGCACACCGGGCCCCGGCAGCCAGAATCGCGCTGGCTGCCTGGAGGCAAGAAGGGGATCACACGTACCCAACCTGGGGTGGGTGGTGGGAGGTAGGGTGAATCTCCCCTGGCTCCAGAAGCCATGATTGTGGCTTCAGGGGTGAGGGGGAACCCAGAGAATGGAGGCCCCCGGTTCTCCATGGCTGGCTCTAAGGAGCCAATAAGGGAGGACGGGGGGAGGGCCTTGGTAGGAGGGATTGAGGCGGGTACTCTGCAACCACACTGCACCCACCTCAAATCTGTTTCCAAATCCGTCCTCCCTCGCATGTACAGACACTAGGGATCTACCAGAACGGGGTCTACCGGATCTACCAGAAAGGACAGATTGCTGAAAAACAGATCTAATAGATCCGTTTTCGGCGGGCCAATGGGGAAAGACCCTAAGTGTTCCCTTGCTGTTTCAGAGCAGGATATATTACCTGCCATACCTTTACCTTCTCCCTATTTTACATCAAATAGCATAATGAAAACGGTATATTCATTATAGTAACCTCTTCCTGTATTTCTCTGTTATTAATATATGTGCACAGCAGGTCTGAGGGGGAGGATTTTACAAATTAGCTCTATAAGCAAATGAGATTCCCAACTAAGGGTGTTTTTCCACTGTCACTAGAAGTACCCATTAAGTACCTATTAATGGGTACAAAAATGCCATTACATAGCCATGAATGGGTACTTAATGGGTACTTCTAGTGACAGTGGGAAAACACCCTAAGAATCTTTTGAAAAGGCACACAAAACATACAAGGAATATCTATCAATGAATTCTCTACCATTAACCTCTACAGAGAAAAGTAATGTGTGCTGAAGTGAGAATCAATAGATACTCAGCCTGTTTTTGCACTTATCTCAGTCTCTGCTAAAGAGATCCATATTAAATAGATCTGAATCTACAGGACGCCATAGCATCTACATTGCACAGGTCTTAGAAGCTCTTGGAACCAGATCGGAATGCAGACACTCCATTCTTCAGAGCTCCTAGATCTGGATTAACAGATAATTGCAGAACGGGCCTCACACACCTGCCACGGCTGAATGCTCCATCGGTCTCTACTCCCCTTCTGTTTGTCTCCAGGTGAATACATGGCCTGGAGGGCATGTGCTAGAGCATAGACAGCATTGTAGATACTGTAGCTCTGCCCAGATATCTCCATTTGAAAGATAGAGGAAGGAAGGCTCTGAAGCTTCTCATCCCCAGTGCAGCTTTCCTTGTTAGGGCCATATAAGTTATCCTGAGGAAATGAACAGAAGAATGCACTGATCCAAAACTCCTTAATGAAATAAATATTATGCTGGAAAGGATTTAGTGACGCAAGAAAATCATGAAATCCTGGCACCACATTTGTTTGTGTTGTGAAAGACAAGGTGCCAATGAAGGTTTGCATGGGGAATTCAGATAAACATGACCGAGCAGTGAAGTCCCATTCAGCAGTTGTGATCCACACTCTCCTTTGAGGAAGGTTGAGAGAAACATCTAGATGAACGAAAACCATAAATAAACCCTCCAGTGACTGATTGTCTCCACTGACAAGACACACATTGGTATCTTTCAGAAATAGAGTGTTTTGAATTGCCTGCAATTTTTGTTTGAGCATCCATACTGGGAGAACGCATGTCACTCGTGGGACAGCAATTGTCCAGGCAATGCAGATGGCCTTCTGAAGTAGTCTTGGCCGGAGGGCTTGTTGGAAGGTTTCTCCTCTATCGTCCTCAGAAACAACGAGACCAAGCCAGTTCCACCCAAAATGCAGCAGGAGCTGAACTATCCCATGAAGTTGGAGCTCTGCCTTTGGAACCATTGAGTAGAAGGAAGGAAACTGAACTTTGTCACTAAGCAAAGGATCAAAAAAGCCATACCTAAGCTGAAGAGAAGGCAGAAAATGTTTCAGAATTGTCAAGCTGTTATCACATGTATCAGAACATTTTTGATACTCTGCTAATTTGGGGGGAAGAAATCAACCCTTTCCGGGAGAAATTCTAACCACTGTTTTTCTCCATGTCTACCGCAATGTCTCTGTGATCCACCTAATTGTTCTTCACATCCTTTTGATTGCTTTCATACATTCTCGTCCCTCATATAGCACACGAATCTCATTCGGTCACAGTATCTGTTGCAAAACTAACAAAAGGAGTGGATTTCCCTCTGAAAGTGTAATACCACAGGACTTGAGAGGACACTGCTCATCATCTCGTGAAAGCCTAGCCCTAGTCTGGAGGACTGGTGCACTGCAAGTGCCAGCGGTCCAATTGCTATGATAGACACAGGATCAAGTCATTCCTTTCTCAATGTCCTGCCAATCTTGCTAATATTTAATTTTAACTCTGCACTGTGTTCCCATCTAAGGTTTGACAAGAACAGGCCAATTTCAGAGTGAGAAAACAAATCAGCAAAGTAGCTAATTGATTTCTTGTAGCATCCCCTATAATGGAAAGAAAAAATAACTGTTCCATTTCCCCATATTTTGCTCTCTTTCTAGCATTCCCATTTCCAGGAAATATTTTTATCTTTCACATTAACAATGAAGCAGCTGAATACCGTGGTAGAATGCACAGAGACATGGGCAGTACCATATATCAAATTCAGAAACAATATTGGATTTGGATTCCTTACAGTTTGCACACAGAATAGCCATACATCTTGATGTCTGCTTTGCAGTATTTCTATTCCTTTCTAACGGAATGGCTCAGATAATATCAGAACATTAATGTCATATATAATACCATTAAGGTGATATCTGTTTTTTGGAATGGGGGAAAGTCCCCTTGTCATTACCCCGTAGTGATCTATCCATTTAGTACGTACCTGTGATATCTTATAGGTATTTAAGATGGTTGCTGTCTGAAGAGATGTTTGGTACGCCAGGCCATCAATAACAGCCATTATTCTCTGTGTTCCAAGACAAATGAAATTGAGTGGATTCCCTTGTCCCATAAAGAGTTCATACAGGATCATCAGAGTGCTTCGCCATGCATTGAAACAAATGTCCCAAATCATAGTTCCTAATGTGACATTGGGTAACAATGCAACTTCCCTGTTGATCTCTCGTATGGCAAACATAAAGGCAAGGATGTGCTGGTAGTTTTTTGGGATAATGCTGCAATGAGATTCAGTTCTAAACATCAGAAAAGCAATTACAGTTGCAATAGGACTCATTCTACTATGTAAATTTAGGATTCCCATGCCTCAATTAAAACAATGGAAAAGAATTCCAAATGTCACCATTACGGGGGAAGTTCTTTTGGGGCCACAAATTTGTTTCCCCGCCTCTCATTTGCCCACATGAACACCATAAAGGTCACATAAAGAGCATAAAGAGATTCCACAAAATAAAAAGGAAGCATTAGTACATCCAAATAATTAACATAAGATACTCATGCCTTGCAACTTGCTCCTTTTACATGGGCAGTGCCAACCGTGATATCCTTCCATTTGTCTGAAAGGAAGACCTGGATTAAAGGTGGCCACCCCACCTTTAACCTTGGTATGTATAGGCAGTAGGTGATTTGTAAGAGGCTGTGGCTTCAACTCAGCCAATCAGGCAATCAAAAAACAGTCACTTATAATTTGTATAATCCTTTGAAGAGCTCTCATATAGAAAACATGGATTAGACGTGGGATGAGAACACAAAGGTTATGCAATACAGATTCTAATGTGCACTTCAAATGTTTCTTTTGCTATTTCTGAATATTTCTTGAATCTCTGAATAATTCTCATCTCCAATATCACTATTTATTTACTTACTATGACCCTATGCCAGAGTATGCTGGGTATTGCTCAAAAGTCTGCTCGCCAAAGGTTGGAAATAAAAGGGATACAAATTCACCAATCATTATCTCAGGAAAACTAGGCAAACTGATTGGAACCATTTTCTTCCAATCACATATAGATGTATACGACCCCTTAACTGAAGAATAAAGAAGAATAAAGAAGAATATCAGCCTCAGAAGCATAAGAAGGGTCACCAATTTGTGCCCCATCCTCAGATGAGATTCTTCATGTTCATTTATGGACACAACCAGCTAAAAGATTCCTGAAGAAATGTCAAAGATAAGTTGCACCTCACAGCCACAATATGATATTGCATGATGTGATGTCTGTCTTTAAAAGGAACCAGTTGAGACTAATTATAGTTTACACAGGATGGCCCCAAGGAGATAATCACTATAATTTTAATAATTCGATGGCTGAAATTCTCAACAGAGGGAAAAAAGGTCTTAGAAGACTATCAAGGCGGATGGTGGATATAACATTTTATTTATCCAAAAGTTCACAGATGTCCTTACACTCACAGAAAATTGTTTTGGCTACAAATCAGTTTACATATTTATGTATTTATTTTGCTCTATATTTTTATATTTTACACTTCACTGACTAGTCCCAGGATGGGTGACAACTTTCATGAAAACAGAAAATATTAATAAAACAAATACTATAAAAAATAGCTCATAGATGTTTTCATTTTAGCAAATATAACTAAGTAAAAATAATTTGTGAGAATAAATGCCATGATTTTCCCATCTCTTTCTTCCATATATCAGTATTATGACATTGACACAGATATGCAAGAGCTTAGGACAAATGCATATTTAATTTACAATGTTGGTTTCCTTATTAATTGGCCTCTGCTATTCGGCTCAGGTCTCACAATAAGAATGTAACATTTAGGGAGAAAAATGAAGATCAGCAAACCAGCACTCGAGGCCAAGATGGAGAAGATCTCCACGGCCACCATGTATTTGCCTTTGTTACTCCAGTACGTTGGGACAAAGGATACCCAAACACTGCAGAACACCAGCATGCTGAATGTGATCAGCTTGGCTTCATTAAAAGTGTCAGGCAGCTTTCTGGCAAGGAATGCTGCAGTAAGGGCAAGGAAAGCCAAAAGCCACATGTAAAAAAGGACCAGGTAAAATATGAAACTTGAACCTTCATTACATTGAATTATCATTTCTCCTAACTGGGAATGTGTGTCAAACCCTGGAAATGGGGGAGAATATACAAGCCACACAGCACAAATGATAATCTGAATGAGGGAACAGGGAATGATGACTGATAGAGCCAATCTCCTCCCAACGCATTTTCTCAGCCTGTTTCCAGGCTTGGTGGCAAAGAAGGCAAGAATCACAGTCATCGTTTTTGCCAAGAAACAGGCCACTGCAAAGGAGAAGGTGATACCAAACACAGTTTGCCTCAGCAGACACGTCACCTCTCCTGGCCTGCCAATGAATAGACAGGAACAGAGAAAACACAGAAGTAGAGAGATGAGCAGAAGACAGGTGATGTTCCAATTGTTGGCTTTGATGATGGGAGTCTTACGGTGCTTAAAGAAGGTTCCCATCACTCCAACAGTGACTGTACTCAAGAAAAGGGCTAAGAAAGCTAGAATACTTCCAAGGATATCTTGATAAGATAAGTAGCTTATTTCTCTAGGAATACATTGGTTCTGATTCGTGTTTGGATACTGATCTTCTGGACACTATTCTCACTGGTCTGAATCTGAAGAAAAATTAGGATTAATGATTTTATTCATCTTTCACTTTATTTAAGAAATATCTTTTCATTCTTAGCCAATCTGAATTTCCTCTTACCCCTTTCTTTTGATATCCTCCTATCAGGGCATTGAGCGCAACCATAGCAACACATTTGATTCTCCTGCTGAACAAACATGTTCTGTCCAGGGTGGCAGCTCTCAACACACCTTGAACTGGGAAGGGTCTGTGGAAATTAAAAACAGATTAATGCAATTCAGAGCCATTATCCATTTGCTAGCAAGGAAAATCAATATTACCTTTCAGTTCAAAATTCCAAATTTGTATTTGCCAGAAAAAAATGTGAAAGATTTTCTATTTTCTGTGATTAGGTAGGTAGGTAGGTAGGTAGGTAGGTAGGTAGGTAGGTAGGTAGGTAGGTAGGTAGGTAGGTGATTGATTCTGTTCATTCTGTTGTAAACCACCTTGGGCAAAATTTTACTTGGGAAAGAAGGGATACAAATAAAAATGGAAATGGAAAAATCTAATGCTATCATTCCCTTCCCTGTTTGCACTATGGTATATTAATGTAGCAAAAAATAGTTAATGAAAGGATATGGAGAGCATTTGGTTCTACCTTCTGTCTTTACCTTCTGTACATTCTACATCCATCATTGCAGATCAATTTTTACATCCATATCTCTTGTCAGAAACTGATCTATGTGCAGTTTGAGCTACTTGGACTCTTCAAGTTGCCCAGGACTGGAAATACTAAAAACTCAAGGGTCTCATGTGATAAGAAGTGAAGGAATGAAACTAAGCAAAACAGAAATATCTGCCCCATCTGACATTTTGTAAATAAACTAATAAGGCCATCACAATATTACGATAAAAAATATTCATTTTGAACAACAACTACATGTTTTTGTTGAAAACAATGGCATCATTCCTACTTGAAATTTGGGATTCCAGGTTACTGCACTTCCATTAATGACGAGTTCTTTGTTCCTGGCAAACTTGTGGTCAATTCTTCCAACTCGGACTCTCTGGAAAGATCCATTGGGATATGTAACCAGGTTTGTGAGATCGTATCCAGTTGCCTGGTTGCCATTGTCATCAAAAAAGATTTCTTCCCCAGCACTGTTAGTGAAGTGGACCTTTTTCAGGAAACGGTGAACCTAAGTTGCAATTCAGAAAAAGGAACCATTTCTATCCAAAATGAAAACAAGTTGATTATTGCTGCATATTTTTTTCGTAATTTTACACTTAGAATTCCAGTTAATTATTGGAATCGATTTCATAGTACCAATGGGCATCCCTCAACCCCTCAACCCAAATTCCGACCTAGATTATAATTCAAACATTCAACAAGAATCCTTGGTTACATGTTATTGAAACCTGGGCAACTCCTTTCCTACATGTTGCAGTGATTCCAGATCCCCCTGAAATGAAATTACAGATCCAATTTGTATGAATTTCAACATCAGAACTCATAATGTTTACTCAGTAGTGTGTATGGCGCCTACATGTTGGGATACACTCCGAACAATGTCTGCTTCCGATGTGATGATGGATTGTATCCTCGGGGAGCTCCTCCCAGACCTGGATCAGGGCTTGAGTGACTTTTCTGGGCAGTCTGTTGCAGTACTTGGTGGTGCTAGATGCAGCCGTACTTAATTTTCCAGATGTTCTGAACTGAATTCAAATCTGGGGTACATATGGGCCAGTCAATGCCATCAATGCCTTCATCATACAGTTGCTTGCACCTTCTGACCACATGAGGCTAGGCATTGTCCTCCACGAGGAGGAACCCAGGGCTCGCTGCACCGGTATAAGTTCTGACAATGGTTCTGAGGTTTTATCACAGTGCCTTACAGCAGTCAGCATACTGTGGACTATGTTGTGGAGATTCCTGTGTCGTTCCATGTTCCAACTCCCCAGACCATCACTGGACTATCAACAAACCAGTCATGCTGGATGATGTTACAGGCAGTGTCACATGAACCACAGGATCTCCAGACTTTGCACATGTGTCACACGCATTCAATGAGAACTTGCCGTCATCACTGAAGTAAACTCCACACCAATGGTGCAGATCCCTCATGAATGCCAATTGAACTGCACAGTGCTGGTCTGTGAGCACAGATCCCACTACAGGATATCCAGCCATCCTCATGGAGTCTCTTGCTGACCATTTGGTCAGTGACATGAACACCAGTACCCCACTGGAGGTCATTTTGCAGAACTCTAGCAAGCAATGCTCTTCTTGTCATCATCAAGTAGACCCCAATCCTGTTGCTGGGTTGATGCCTAAATGTTCCCTTACTATTTTTAAGCAGTATATATTAACTGCCATATCTTTCCCTTCTCCTTATTTTACATCAAATAGCATAATGAAAAGGCTGCATTCCTTTTAGTAACTCTTCCTGTCTTTCTCTATTATTTATAAATGTGGCCACCAGGCCTAAGGGGAAAGGATTTTACAAATTAGCTCTATAAGCAATTGAGATTCCCAACTAAGAATGTTTTGAAAAAACACACCAAACATACAAAAAATAGCATGCAGTGACATCTCTACCATTAACCTCTACACAGAAAGCAAATGTGTGCCGTAGTGAGTATCAGTGGTAACTCGGTCTCTATTTGCACTTATATCAGTAGATCCAGATCAACAAAATCCGAATTACTATGTCTCTGCTAAAGCAGTGGTTCCCAAAGTTGTCTGGGCTATGACCCATCTAATATAAGTTTACCACCTCGGTACCCACTTCTAGAAAATTTAACCGTTACCAATATGAATACAACACTTTTCAAATAACAGGCAGGGCCTACTCAATATTCGCTCACGACCCACCAGTGGGTCGCAACCCATAGTTTGGGAAAAACTGTGCTAAAGAGATCCAGATTAAATAGATCTGGACCTACAGGAGGCCATAGCATCTATATTGCACAGGTCTTAGATGCTCTTGGATCCAGGTCGGAATGCACACAGGGCATTCGTAGGAGCTCATACATATGGATTAACAGCTAATTGCTGAAAAGGCCTCAAACACTTGCCACGGCTGAAGGGTCCATTGGTCTCTAATCCCCTTCTGTTTGGCTCCAGGTGAATACATGGCCTGGAGGGCATGCGCTAGAGCATAGACAGCATTGTAGATACTGTAGTTCTGCCCAGACATCTCCATTTGAAAGACAGAGTTAGGAAGGCTCTGAAGCTTCTCATCCCCAGTGCAGTTTTTCTTGTTAGGGCTATATAAGTTATCCTGAGGAAATGAACAGAAGAATGCATTGTACCAAAACTCCTTAATTAAGTAAATATTATGCTGGAAAGGATTTAGTGACTCAAGAAAATCATGAAATCCTGGCACCACATTTGTTTGCGTTGTGAAAGACAAGGTGACAGTGAAGGTTTGCATGGGGAATTGAGATAAACATGACCGAGCAGTGAAGTCCCATTCAGCAGTTGTGATCCACACTCTTCTTTGAGGAAGGTTGAGAGAAACATCTAGAGAAACCAACACCATAAATAAACCTTCCAGGGACTGATTGTCTCCACTGACAAGACACACATTGGTATCTTTCAAAAATAGAGTGTTTTGAATTGGCTGCAATTTTTGTTGAAGCACCCACTGTGGGAGATAGCATGTCACTTGTGGGATTACAATTGTCCAGGCAATGCAGATGGCCTTCTGAAGTAGTCTTGGCTGGAGGGCTTGTTGGAAGGTTTCTCCTCTATCATCCTCAGAAACAATGAGACCAAGCCAATTCCACCCAAAATGCAGCAGGAGCTGAACTATCCCATGAAGTTGGAGCTCTGCCTTTGGAACCATTGAGTAGAAGGAAGGAAACTGAACTTTGTCACTGAGCAAAGGATCAAAGAAGCCATACCTAATCTAAAGAGAAAGGCAGAAAATGTTTCACAATTGTCAAGCTGTTATCACACGTATCAGAACATTTTTGATATGCTGCTACTTTTTCTGGGAAGAAATCAACCCTTTCCAGGAGAAATTCTAACCACTGTTTTTCTCCATATCTACCTCAAGGTCTCTGTGATCCACTTAATTGTTCTTCAAACCTTTCTGATGGTTTTCAGACATTCTCGTCCCTCATACAGCACATGAATCTCATTCGGTCACAGTATCTGTTGTAAAACTAACAACTGGAGTGGATTTCCCTCTGTAATACCACAGGATTTAAGAGGCAACTGCTCATCATCTCGTGAAAGCCTAGCCCTAGTCTGGTCTCAGTCTTAATGTTTACACCTGCCACATCATAAATACCTCTCTGGAGGACTGGCACACTGCAAGTGCCAGCGGTCCAATTGCTATGATAGACACAGGATCAAGTCATTCCCTTCTCAATGTCCTGCCAATTTTGCTAATATTCAATTTTAACTCTGCACTGTGTTCTGATCTAAGGTTTGACAAGAAAAGGCCAATTTCAGAGTGAGAAAACACATCAGCAAAGTGGCTAACTGATTTCTTTTAGCATCATCTAAACTTTGGGTGAGATAATGTAAAGAAAAAATAACTGTTCCATTTCCTCATACGTTCTTCTGCTTTGAAAGGGGACTAAAGGCAGATTAGGACTTAGATGTGAATGCAACCACAGAGTACTTTTCAATCAGTTACTCTCTTTCTAGCATTCCCTTTTCCAGGAGATATTTTTATCTTTCAAGTTAACAATGAAACAGCTAAATGCATTGATAGATTGCACAGAGACATTGGCATATGATATATCGGATTCAGAAAAAGTATTAGACTTGGATTATTTACAGTTTGCCCAAAGAATAGCCATACATCTTGATTTCTGCTTTGCAGTATTCCTATTCCTTTCTCATGGAATGTCCCAAATAATATCTGAACATTAATGTCATATATAATACCATTAAGGTGATATCTGTTTTTTGGAATGGGGGAAAGTCCCCTTGTCATTACCCCTTAGTGATCTATCCATTTAGTACGTATCTGTGATATCTTATAGGTATTTAAGATGGTTGCTGTCTGAAGAGATGTTTCGTAGGCAAGGCCATCAATAACAGCCATTATCCTCTGTGCTCCAAGACAAATGAAATTGAGGGGATTCCCTTTTCCCATAAAGAGTTCATACAGGATCATCAGAGTGTTTCGCCATGCATTGAAACAATTGTCCCAAATCATAGTTCCTAATGTGACATTGGGTAACAATTCCACTTCCCTGTTGATCTCTCGTATGGAAAACATAAAGGCAAGGATGTGCTGGTAGTTGTTAGGGATAATGCTGCAATGAGATTCAGTTCTAAGCATCAGAAAAGCAATTAGAGTTGCATTTTGACTCATTCTGCTATGTAACTTTAGGATTCCGATGCCTCAATTAAAGACAATGGAAAAGAATTCCAAATGTCACCATTATGGGGGAAGTTCTTTTGGGGCCACAAATGTGTTTTCCCCCATCTCATTTGCCCACATAAACACCATAAAGGTCACATAAAGGGCATAAAGAGATTCTACAAAATATAAAGGAAGCATTAGTACATCCAATTTATTAACATAACAAGATATTCATGCTTTGCAACTTGCTACTTTTACATGGGCAGTGCCAACCATGATATCCTTCCATGTGTCTGAAATGACCTGGATTAAAGGTGGCCACCCCACCTTTTACCTTGGTATGTATAGGCAGTAGGTGATTTGTAAGAAGTTGTGGCTTCAACTCAGCAAATCAGGCAATCAAAAAACACTAACTTATAATTTGTATACTCCTTTGAAGAGCTCTCATATAGAAAACATGGATTAGACGTGGGATGAGAACACAAAGCTTATGAAATACAGACTCTAATGTGCACTTCAAATGTTTCTTTTGCTATTTCTGAATGTATCTTGAATCTCTGAATAATTCTCATCTCCAATTTCACTATTTATTTACTTATTATGACCCTATGCCAGAGTATGCTGGGTATTGCTCAAAAGTCTGTTCGCCAAAGGTAGGAAAGGAAAGGGATACAAATTCACCAATCATTATCTCAGGAAAACTAGGCAAACTGGTTGGAACCATTTTCTTCCAATCACATATAGATGTATATGACCCCTTAACTGAAGAATAAAGAAGGAATATTAGCCTCAGAAGCATAAGAAGGGTCACCAATTTGTGCCACATCCTCAGATGAGATTCTTCATATTCATTTATGGACACTACCAGCTAAAAGGGTCTTGAAGAAATGTCAAAGATAGGTTGCACCTCACAGCCTCAGTATGATATTGCATGGGGTGATGTCTGTCTTTAAAAGGAACCAGTTGAGACTAATTATAGTTTTTTTTAACATTTTATTCACATTTTCGCATACATTAACACATAGATTAACACATAAATACAAAGCAAGAATACAAACCAGTCAATACTATTTACATTAATATATCATTCTTGTGATCAATATATCCTGGTGTTTATTTACACATTATTATATCCACCCCCCGTCCCTTCCCCCCTTGGATAGATGGTACCATTATATCTATTTTCTCATTATCTTAAGACCAGTTTCATAACATTCAATAATTCATGCCCCCCCCCACCTGTATTGTTGGATATATATTATCAATTTAGACCATTTGCCCATCCAGACATCCCTATTATCTTTAACTACACTCTCATTACTATCTAAATAATCAGTAATCATTTGATCTGATAAATAATGCTGCCAATTTTCAATCTGCCTTTTACCTTTGTCTTTCCATCCCAAGACTATAACAGCCTGAACTGCCATAATCATCTGTCGGAATAGATATTTGTCTGTACTTATATTTAACTGTGATTCTATATCTTGGGTTATACATATTTCTTTTGTTTTGCTTACTCTATATCCCAATATTCTTTCTATCCATCCCCAAGCTTCAGTCCAAAATTTTTGTACTTCTGGGCATTCCCACATCATATGCAATAATGTACCCTGTTGTCCACATCCATGCCAACATAGCGATGATACATTGGGAATAAATTTTGCAATAATTTTTGGTGTTCTATACCAACGCATCATCACTTTCATTTGAAGTTCTTTCACCCTTGTATTTCTTATCTTTGCAATACTTTCCCAGATTTTTTTCATTTTTTGGTTTGTAATATTTATATCTGTTCCCCATTTCTGTGTGAGGAGATCTATATTATCGTATAAAAAATGATTTAAAGCTATATATATCTATAGATATAGATATAGATATAGAGACTAATTATAGTTTACACAGGATGGCCCCAAAGAAACACGATAATCACTATAATTTAAATCATTACATGGCTGAAATTCTCAACAGAGGAAGAAAAGGTCTTAGAAGACTATCAAGGCGGATGGTGGATGTATCATTTTATTTATCCAAAAGTTCACAGATGTCCTTACACTCACAGAAAATAGTTTTGGCTACCAATCAGTTTACATATTTATGTATTTATTTTGCTCTATATTTTTATATTTTACACTTCACTGAGTAGTCCCAGGATGGGTGACAACATTCATGAAAAGAGAAAATATTAATAAAACAAATACTATAAAAAAATAGCTCATAGAAGTTTTCACTTTAGCAAATATAATTAAGTAAAAATAATTTGTGAGAATAAATGCCATAATCTTTTCATCCCTTTCTTCCATATATCAGTATTATGACATTGACACCGATCTGCAAGAGCTTAGGACAAATGCAAATTTAATTTACAATGTTGGTTTCCTTATTAATTGGTCTCTACTGTTCAGCTCAGGTCTCATAATAAGAATGTAGCATTTAGGGGAAAAAATGAAGAACAGCAAAGCAGCACTTGAGGACAAGATGGAGAAGATCTCCACGGCCACCATGTATTTGCCTTTGTTACTCAAGTACGTTGGGACAAAGGATACCCAAACACTGCAGAACACCAGCATGCTGAATGTGATCAGCGTGGCTTCATTGAAAGTGTCAGGCAGCTTTCTGGCAAGGAATGCTGCAGTAAGGGCAAAGAAAGCCAAAAGCCACATGTAACAAAGGACCAGGTAGAACATGAAACTTGAACCTTCATTACATTGAATTATCATTTCTCCTAACTGGGAATGTGTGTCAAACTCTGGAAATGGGGGGAAATATACAAGCCACATAGCACAAATGACAATCTGGATGAGGGGACAGGGAATGATGACTGAAAGAGCCAGTCTCTTCCCAACCCATTTTCTCAGCCTGTTTCCAGGCTTGGTGGCAAAGAAGGCAAGAATCACAGTCATTGTTTTTGCCAAGACACAGGCCACTGTAAAGGAGAAGGTGATACCAAACACAGTTTGCCTCAGCAGACAAGTCATCTTCCCTGGCCTGCCAATGAATAGATAGGAACACAGAAAACACAAAAGTAGAGAGATAAGGAGAAGACAGGTAATGTTCCAGTTGTTGGCCTTGATGATGGGAGTGTTACGGTGCTTAAAGAAGGTTGCCATCACTCCAACTGTGATTGTACTCAAGAAAAGGGCCAAGAAAGCTAGAATACTTCCCAGGATGTCTTGATAAGATAAGTAGCTTATTTCTCTGGGAATACATTGGTCCTGATGCTTGTTTGGATACTGATCTTCAGGACACTTTTCACACTGTTCTGAATCTGAGGAAAAATTAGGATTCATGATTTTATTCATCTTTCAGTGTATTTAACAAATATCTTTTCATTCTTCACCAATCTGAATTTCCTCTTACCTCTTTCTTTTGAAATCCTCCCATCAGGGCATTGAGCACAATCATAGCAACACACTTGATTCTCTTGCTGAACAAACATGTTCTGTCCAGGGTGGCAGCTCTCAACACACCTGGAACTCGGAAGGGTCTGTGGGAATTAAAAACAGATTGATATAGTTCATAGCCAGTATCCATTTGCTAGCAAGGAAAAGAAATCTAGCTTTCAGTTCAAAATCTAACTTTGTATTATTGCAATGTGACTCTTACACTTTCTTTAGAAATGTAGCCTTAGGAAAGACAATGATAAGCATTTGGCAATGTCTTGAAAAATTTTCTATTTTCTGGGATAGTTGTATAAGGGTGGGCAGGCAGAGAGATGAGAGACAGAGAGAGAGATGAGAGAGAGAGATGAGATGTGTGCCTTAAGCCTTATCAAATATTTTTCAACATATTTAAAATAGTCATGCTCTCTTACATGTACACTTTAACAGGTTTTGGAGTAGAGTGAGTTGCAGCTTACCTTCCTCATGGCTGGTCCTAAAACCTGCTCAGCAAGGCCATTCAAGCACCCCCACCATCAATAGCTCTAATGAAATGCATGGCTTGAATGGGCTTCTTCTCTGTCTGGACTGCCCCCCTCTTTAGCTCTCCACCCAGCTCAGGGCATTCACAGCTGTACCTGTCCATCCCACAGCTGTTCAGGAGAGACAGCGTTTGCACAATCCCTCCCTGACAGCTGTGGGCCCCACCTCCAGCTGGTCCCATTGGGCAGGCCAGTCAAGTTCCTTCTCTGGGTTCTTGCAGGTTCTAGAGAACCTGATCTGGTCCCCTAGAGGCTGCAAAAAACCCTCCCGGGCAGCCCCCTGAGCCTGAGCCTAAGCAGGGATGCGAGTGCACAGGAGGCACTTACCTCATTACTGCTGGGTTCCAAAGTGTTGAGCTCAGTCAGAGGCTCTGTGCGCACCACCCACTCTCACTGGCTAGCTGATTGGCTAGTTCTGATTGACTAGCTTTAGTCGAGGACAGAATCAAACCCGGTATTCTCAGGTAAGAGTCCAGCTCCATAACCACTAGACCAAACCGGAGCCAGACGCCATAATGCTCAAGTTTCCTATGATCTCTTACAATAGTGTGCACATCCTACAAACTGTTCCATGGAAATTTCAAATTTGATAATGGAACAGACACATCTAGAGATAAAAATATTTTCAAAAATAATGTTCACACCATTATAAACTTCATTCTCATGCTATCATTCTCTTCCCTGTTTGCACCATGGCATATAAATGTAGCAAAAGATAGTTAATGAAAGGATATGTAGAGCATTTGATGCTAAATGAATTGCCTTTACTTTCTTTACAAAATTTAGGGCTGGCTTCAATTGTCCCACATTCTACATTCCTCATTGAAGATTAATTTTTACATTTATGTCTCTTGTCAGAAACTGATCTTCTATGAACAGATTGAGCTCTTTGGGCTTTTCAAATTACCCAACTGGAAACACTCAACAACACAAGGGTCTCATGTGATGAGAAATGAAGGAAGAAAACTAAGCAAAATATCAGAAATATCTGGCATATCTGACATTTTGTAAATAACCTAATAAGGCCAACACATGTTTAACAACCACTACATGTTTTTGGATGAAAAAAATGGCATCATTCCCACTTGAAACTTGGGATTCCAGGTTACTGCACTTCCATTAATGATGAGTTCTTTGTTCCTGGCAAACTTGGGGTCAATTCTTCCAACTCGGACTCTCTGGAAAGATCCATTGGGAAATGTGACCAGGTTTGTGAGATCGTATCCAGTTGCCTGGTTGCCATTGTCATCAAAGAAGATTTCTTCCCCAGCACTGTTATTGAAGTGGACTTTTTTCAGGAAATGGTGAACCTAAGTTGCAATTCAGAAAAAGTAACCATTTCTATCCAACATGAAAACAAGTTGATTATTACGGCATATGTTTTTATAATTTTAAGCTTAGAATTCCAATTCAATGTTGGAATCGATTTCATAGTACCAATGGGCATCTAGGTGTATAACAAGGTCCCTCAACCCAAATTCTAACCTAGATGATTATAATATTTGAAACTTCAAAGGTTCAACATGAACCCTTGGTTACACATTATTGAAACCTGGGCAACTCCATTGCCGCATGTTGCAGTGATTCCAG
Source organism: Aspidoscelis tigris stejnegeri (assembly GCA_023333525.1). Taxonomy (NCBI): domain Eukaryota; kingdom Metazoa; phylum Chordata; class Lepidosauria; order Squamata; family Teiidae; genus Aspidoscelis; species Aspidoscelis tigris. Next base: position 13,272,306 of record JALMGA010000009.1, read on the forward strand.
ATCCCCCTGAAATGAAATTACAGATCCAATTTGGGTGAATTTCAACATGGGAAATCATAATGTTTACTCAGTAGTGTGTATGGCCCCTACATGTCGGGATGCACTGCCAACAGTGTCTGCTTCTGATGAGATAGTGGATAGTATCCTCGGGGATCTCCTCCCAGACCTGGATCAGGGCTGGAGTGACTATCCTGGACAGTCTGTTGCAGTACTTGCTGGTGCTAGATGCAGCCATACTTAATTTTCCAGATGTTCTGAACTGAATTCAAATCTGGGGTATGTAAGGGCCAGTCAATGCCATCAATGCCTTCATCATCCAGCTGCTTGCACCCTCTGACCACAAGAGGCCAGGCATTGTCCTCCACGAGGAGGAACCCAGGGCTCACTGCACCAGTATAAGTACTGACAATGGCTCTGAGGTTTTATCACACTACCTTATAGCAGTATGCTGTGGACTATAACATGGAGATTCCTGTGCTGTTCCAGGATCCAACTCCACAGACCATCACTGGACCATCACCAAACCAGTAATGCTGGATGATGTTACAGGCAGTGTCACATGCACCACAGGATCTCCAGACTTTCCACATCTGTCACACACATTCAATGAGAACTTGTCCTCATCTCTGAAGAAAACACCACACCAATGGTGCAGATCCCTAGTGAATGCCAATTGAACTGCACAGTGCTGGGCTGTGAGCACAGGTCCCACTACAGGATATCCAACCATCCTCATGGAGTCTCTTCCTGACCACTTGGTCAGTAACATGAACACCAGTACCCCACTGGAGGTCATTTTGCAGAACTCTAGCAAACAATGCTCTTCTTTTCATCATCGATACCAATCCTGCTGCTGTTTTGATGCCTTTCAAGGCCCAGCCCAGCTTTCCTCATGTAACAGCCAACATCCTGGGATCAGTTCCAGGCTCTTGGAAGAAACCTGGCACATCAAACCTTCCAGCCATGGCATATAAGTAATGTGCCATCCTGTAGGAGCCGGGATACCTGTGCAATCTGAATGAGCAGCAGGTACCACTTCATGCTACCACTAGTGACAAGGACAGTAGCAAAACAAAGATACGATTGTCTGTAGCCACCACCTGAATAACCATTACCTATCTGGGGCCTGTCTTGCCCTTGGTCCTCTCGTATACCTGTTGTCACTTTCATGTGCACCAAAGCAGATGAAAATGATACACAATTGCTGATGCTTCCTAACTGGACAGATTGAGCTCCCTGAAGTTGATGTGAATGGGGATTATACAATGATGCCTAAATGTTCCCTTACTATTTCTGAGCAGTATATATTACCTGCCAAACATTTACCTTCTCCCTATATTACATCAAATAGCATAATGAAAAGGCTGTATTCATTTTAGCAACCTCTTCCTGTATTTCTCTGTTATTAATAAGTATGCCCACCGGTTTTGGGGACAATGGAGGGCTGACGTGCCAAGTAGAACTCGACAAGCCATTCCAGTGTTTTTTCCCGGAGAAGGAGAACTTGGCTATCCTCTCCGGTGATTTATTTCCCTGGGGTAACAGGGATACGAAGGGGTTTCCTTAATTGAGCTGCTACTTGGTGGCTCTCCAAAGGCACGAAGTTGCTGGAGGCAGGAAAAATCGTCATCTACCTGAAGCTGGAAAAGTTCAAGATAAGCCCGTCCCGTCCTCTTTTTAAGATTTTAATTTAAGAATGGAAACAAATTGAGTTCTGAAAGCATCTAATGATAAGAATGATTTGCTTCGGAAATCTGGCTAGCAGCCAAAATATTGTTGTAACGAACCAGAGCCACTAAGTGAAAGAGGAGGTAAGAAAATTGATTTTTTTTATCTCTAAAACTTAGAAACGAGCAAAAGAAACAAAGATAAATGTATTTAGAAACAAGCTTATCTCTGAAACATTTTTTTAAAAGGAAGTGACGTCAGATCATAGAGTGAGAAATATGTCGACTAAGCCAGCCCTGCAAAGCACTTTCAGAAGAATGGAACTTAAATTTGATGAAATACTGAAGCAATGGATCAGCATGAATGAAGGATTAAAGAGACTTGCTGAAATTGCTAGAATTGAAGAAGGGGAGTTACTAAGTGAAAAACATAAGGGACAAGGCTCTGTAGATGGAAGGAGAGACCAGGAAAAAAAGTTAAAAAGAAGAAACCAAACCACGGCTATCTAGCAAAGAGCAAAAGATGAAGGAAACCAAGGAACCAAGGACATAAACACAGAGATTGCTTACAATCAAAGAGAAGTGCACATGCCCTTGAAGACAAAGCAATAAATCCTCAGAAAAAGTTTCTAGGTTTGCAGCTGTTACAAGATTTACTCATGGAAGTAACATTGGAGCCTGGGAAATGGAACTTCAAGAATTCCAAGGACATTTTTGCAATAGGCATTACATAGAAAAATATTATGATAAAGTTGGGAGGAAAGGGGGGATACTTTTAAGAAAGCAAGTATATTAACAGAGCTAAAAAATGAATTCTGATAATAATATCAAGAGGCAAATTGGTTTGGTGATAGAATGTTAACAGTAATATAAGGCTAAATAAGACATGTCATTCAGAAAAAATTTATAAACTAGAAAAGAATAGAATGGAGGCAAGTAGTGAACTTGGGTCCAGTTTTTATGTGTTCTTTCTGTTTTATTTTGTTTTGATGTTTTGCTGTTGTTTTCCTCTTTCTTAAAAGGAAAGTAATGAATATATGAAGTTATTAATCATAATAAGGTAGATTGCTTTGTGTAGAAATATAGAAGCTTGTTTAATAATAGCTAAGAGGGTAATAGCACAAAAATATGCAAATAATAGAAACCTTGGTTTAGTTAATGTTAATATGAGATAAAATTGATATATATATATATTTTTAAGAACTCTGTATGATGGAGTCTAACAAAAATTAGGTCTATGAAGCATTTAAGGCTAGTTGGTGAACAGGAAGATGATATAAGGTGTGGATGAAGCAGAAATTGAGAAGAAAGAAGAAGATTTACTCATGGAAGTAATATGCGAGCCTAAGAAGCAGAACGTCAAGAATTCCTAGGTAGTTTTAGCAGTAGGCATCATATAGAAAAAAAATATGTATATTATGAATATATGAAGTTATTAATTATAGTAAGGTAATAATAAAAATATTGTTATAGTTTAGAAAATATTAACATAATACTGAGTTAGGTTGGGAGATTGTTTTGAGCAGAAACATAGAAGTTAGTTTAATAATAGTTAAGAGGGGTAATAATAGGAAAATATTATGCAAATAATAGAAATCACGGTTTAGCTAATGTTAATATGAGGTAAGAATGATATTCCTATAAGAACTCTGTTTGATGAAGGACTCTAATAAAAATTGGTTCTGGGAGGCATATGAGGCTAGTTGGAAAACAGGAAGATGAAGACAGAGTGAAGATGAAGCAGATACTGAGAAGAAGAGTTGTTTGAAGAACAAGGAAGTCACCAAAAATATTAAGAAGATATATGGACACTATTTGATTGGCTTATGGTGTTCTGTGATGTTGTTTTAGGTTATTAATGAAAATTTTCAATAAAAATTATATCCAAGAATGATGCCTAAATGTTCCCTTACTATTTCTGAGCAGTATATATTACCTGCCAAACCTTTACCTTCTCCCTATATTACATCAAATAGCATAATGAAAAGGCTGTATTCATTTTAGAAACCTCTTCCTGTATTTCTCTATTATTAATAAGTGTGCCCACCAGGTCTAAAGGGGAAGGATTTTACAAATTAGCTCTATAAGCAATTGAGATTCCCAACTAAGAATGTTTTGAAAAAACACACAAAACATGCAAAAAATAGCTATCAGTGACATCTCTACCATTAACCTCCACACAGAAAACAAATGTGTTCTGTAGTGAGATACAGATTAAATAGTTCTGGATCTACAGGAGGCCATAGCACCTACATTGCACAGGTCTTAGTAGGTCTTGGGTCCAGATCAGAATGCAGACAGTGCATTCTTAGGAGCTCCTAGATCTAGATTAACAGCTAATTGCTGAAAGGGCCTCACACACCTGCCACGGCTGAATGCTCCATCGGTCTCTACTGCCCTTCTGTTTGGCTCCAGGTGAATACATGGCCTGGAGGGCATGTGCTAGAGCATAGACTGCATTGTAGATACTGTAGCTCTGCCCTGACATCCCCATTTCAAAGATAGAGGATGGAAGGCTCTGAAGCTTCTCATCCCCAGTGCAGTTTTCCTTGTTTAATCCATATATATTATCCTGAGGAAATAAACAGAAGAATGCATAGATCCAAAACTCCTTAATGAAATAAATATTATGCTGGAAAGGATTTAGTGACTCAAGAAAATCATGAAATCCTGGCACCGCATTTGTTTGCATTGAGAAGGACAAGGTGCCAATGAAAGTTTGGATGGGGAAATTAAATGCACTTGAAAAAGCAGTGTAGTCCCATTCAGCAGTTGTGATCCACACTCTCCTTTGAGGAAGGTTGAAAGAAACATCTAGAGAAACCAAAACCATAAATAAACCTTCCAGGGACTGATTGTCTCCACTGACAAGACACACATTGGTATCTTTCAGAAACAGAGTGGATTGGATTGGGTGCAATTTTTGTTTGAGCATCCATACTGGGAGAAATCTTGTCACTCGTGGGATTGCAATTGTCCAGGCAATGCAGATGGCCTTCTGAATTAGTCTTGGCCGGAGGGCTTGTTGGAAGGTTTCTCCTCTATCATCCTCAGAAACAATGAGACCAACCCAGTTCCACCCAAAATGCAGCAGGAGCTGAACTATCCCATGAAGTTGGAGATCTGCCTTTGGAACCATTGAGTAGAAGGAAGGAAACTGAATTTTGTCACTGAGCAAAGGATCAAAGAAGCCATACCTAAGCTGAAGAGAAAGACAGAAAATGTTTCACAATTGTCAAGCTGTTGTCATACGTATCAGAACATTTTTGATACGCTTCTATTTTTTGTGGGAAGAAATCAACCCTTTCCAGAAGAAATTCTCCATGTCTACCTCATGGTCTCTGTGATTCACGTAATTGTTCTTGACATCTTTTTGATGGCTTTCAGACATTCTCTTCTCTGAAAGAGATTGCCAAGAGCTCCAGAGGGATCTCTTAGCATTGGATGAGTAGGCAACCAAGTGGCAAATGTGCTTTAATCTTAACAAGTGTAAAGTAATGCACATTGGGGCCAAGAATCCAAATTACGTCTATAAACTGATGGGGTCTGAACTTTCTGCAACACACCAGGAAAGGGATCTCGGGGTTTTGGTGGACAGTTTAATGAAGGTGTCAACCCAGTGCGCGGCAGCAGCAAAAAAAGCAAATTCAATGCTGGGAATAATTAGGAAGGGAATAGAAAATAAGTCAGCAAGTGTCATTTTACCCCTTTATAAATCTATAGTGAGGCCACATTTGAAATACTGTGTACAATTCTGTTCACCACACCTCAAAAAGGATATTGTGGAACTAGAGAAGGTGCAGAGAAGGGCAACCAGAATGATTAAGGGTCTGGAACACCTCCCTTACGAAACCAGGCTGCAACGTCTAGGCCTCTTCAGTCTGGAGAGACGGCGTTTGAGAGGGGACCTGATTGAAGTATATAAAATTATGCACGGTATAGAAAAGGTGGATAGAGAAAAATTCTTTTCTCTGTCGCACAACTCTAGAACCAGGGGGCACACTATGAAGCTGATGGGTAGGAGCGTAAGGTCTGACAGGGGGAAGTATTTCTTCACACAGAGGGTCATCGGCCTATGGAATGTGCTGCCAGAAGAGGTGGTGACAGCTACCAGTCTGGATGGCTTTAAGGTAGGGTTAGACAAATTTACGGATGACAGATGTATCAATGGCTACTAGAACGAATGCCTAGGTGCATCTTTCAGGCTGAGGGGGGGAGGAACTGGGGCGCTTCTAGGGCCATCTGCTGCGACTCGAGTGCAGGAGAAGGTTTGTCCTTGTCTCTGCTTGAGATGCCCATGAGCATTTGGTGGGCCACTGTGTGCGACAGGATGCTGGACTAGATGGGCTGTGGCCTGATCCAGCAAGGCTTCTTTTATGTTCTTATGTTCATACAGCACACAAATCTCATTCGATCACAGTATCTGTTGCAAAACTAACAACAGGAGTGGATTTCCCTCTGAAGGTGTAATACCACTGGACTTGAGAGGCAACTCATCATCTTGTGAAAGACTCCCACACACACACCAGCGTAAACCTTAATTTTAACAACTGCCATGTCACAAATAGTTCTCTGAAGGACTGGTGCACTGCAAGTGCCAGAGGTTCACATTGCTAGGATAGACACAGGATCAAGTAACGCCCTTCTCAATATCCTGCAGATCCTGCTAACATTTCCCTTTTACTCTACAATGCATTCACACCTAAGGTTTGACAAGAACAGTACAATTTCAGAGAGAGAAAACACTTCAAGAAAGTGGAAAAGTGATTTCTTTTAGCATCATCTAAACTTTGAGTGAGATAATGAAAAGAAAAAATAACTGTTCACTTTCCTGATGTGTTCTTATGCTCTGAAAAGGGATTGAAGCCGGATTATGACTTAGATGTGAATGCAGCCACAGAATACTTTTAATCTGATGCTCTCTTTCTAGCGTTCCCATTTCCAGGACATATTTTTATCTTTCAAGTTAACAATGAAGCAGGTGAATGCCTAGGTAGATTGCACAGAGACATTGGCAGTACCATATATTGAATTCAGAAACAGTATTGGACTTGGATTCTTTACAGTTTGCACACAGAATAGCCATACATCTTGACTGCTTTCCAGTATTCCTATTCCTTTCTCATGGAATGACACAGATAATATCTGAACATTAATGTCATATATAATACCATTAAGGTGATATCTGTTTATTGGAATGGGGGAAAGTCCTCTTGACATTACCCCTTACTGATCTATCCATTTAGTACGTACCTGTGATATTTTATAGGTATTTAAGATGGTTGCTGTCTGAAGAGATGTTTGGTAGGCAAGGCCATCAATAACAGCCATTATTCTCTGTGCTCCAAGACAAATGAAATTGAGTGGATTCCCTTGTCCCATAAAGAGGTCAAACAGGATCATCACAGTGTTTCGCCATGCATTGAAACAATTGTCCCAAATCATAGTTCCTAATGTAACATTGGGTAACAATTCCACTTCCCTGTTGATCTCTCGTATGGCAAAAATAAAGGCAAGGACGTGCTGGTAGTTCTTTGCGATGATGCTGCAATGAGATTCAGTTCTAATCATCAGAAAAGCAATTATAGCATCCTTAGGACTCATTCTGCTATGTAACTTTAGGATTCCCATGCCTCAATTAAAGACAATGGACAAGAATTCCAAATGTCACTGTTATGGGGGATGTTCTTTGTGGACCACTAATTCATTCCCCCCCCCCAACTCTCATTTGCCCACATGAACAGCATAAAGGTCACATAAGGAGCATAAAGAGATTCTATCAAAATGAAAAATAAAATTCTACTTAATACCTAAAAGTAACAGGGGTTTAAGCCACAAAATAAAAAGGAAGCATCAGTAAATCCAATTCAGTAACATAACGAGATGCCCATGGCTTGCAACTTGCTACTTTTATATGGGCAGTGCCAACCAAGAAATTCTTCCATGTGTTTGAAATGAAGACCAGGAATAAGGGTGGCCACCCCACCTTTAAGCTTGATGTGAATAGGCAGTAGGTGAATTGGAAGAGGCTGTGGCTTCAACTCAGCCAATCAGGCAATCAAAAAACAGTCACTTATAATTTGTATAATCCTTTGAAGAACTCTCCTCATATAGAAAATGTGGATTAGACATAGGATGAGAACACAAAAGTTATACAATACAGATTCTAACGCACACTTCAAATGTTTCTTTTGATATTTCTGAATGTATCTTGAAACTCTGAATAATTCTCATCTCCAATTTCACTATTTATTTACTTACTAAGACCCCATGCCAGAGTATGCTGGTTGTTGCTCATAATTCTGTTCACCAAAGGTAGGAAAGGAAAGGGATATAAATTCAGCAACAATTATCTCAGGAAGATTAAGCAAACTAGTGGTAACTGTTTTCCTCCAATCACATATAGATATATCCAACCCCTTAACTGAAGAATAAAGAATGAATATCAGGCTCAGAAGAACAATATGTGTTTCCAATTTTGTGGACCCTGCCCAGATCTCATTTGCCATGTTCATTTACAGACACCTCCAGCTTAAAGGATCCTGAAGAAATGTCATAGACAAGCTGCACCACAAAAGAGCCTACGTCAGCCTCAATACAAAAGAGACCAATAAAGACAAATTATAGTTTACAAAGGACAGCCTTGAAGAAAGATAATCACTATAATTTTCATAGCTGAAATCCTTGGCTCCCTATGAAAGGAAAGGTCTCAGAAGAGAAGCAAGGCAGATGGTGGAAGTATCATTTTATTTATCCAAAAATTCACAGATGGCCTTCAACTCACAGAAAACAGTTTTGTGAAAATTTGTGAGAATAAATACCATGATCTTCCCATCCCTTTCTTCCATATATCAGTATTATGACATTGACACCGATCCGCAAGAGCTTAGGACAAATGCATATTTAATTAAAATGTTGGTTTCCTTATTAATTGGTCTCTACTGTTCAGCTCAGGTCTCACAATAAGAATGTAGCACTTAGGGAAAAAGATGAAGATCAGCAAGCCAGCACTTGAGGCCAAGATGGAGAAGATCTCCACGGCCACCATGTATTTGCCTTTGTTACTCAAGTACGTTGGGACAAAGGATACCCAAACACTGCAGAACACCAGCATGCTGAATGTGATCAGCTTGGCTTCATTGAAAGTGTCAGGCAGCTTTCTGGCAAGGAACGCTGCAGTAAGGGCAAAGAAAGCCAAAAGCCACATGTAACAAAGGACCAGGTAGAACATGAAACTTGAACCTTCATTACATTGAATTATCATTTCTCCCAACTGGGAATGTGTGTCAAACTCTGGAAATGGGGGAGAATATACAAGCCACACAGCACAAATGATAATCTGAATGAGGGAACAGGGAATGATGACTGATAGAGCCAGTCTCCTCCCAACCCACTTTCTCAGCCTGTTTCCAGGCTTGGTGGCAAAGAAGGCGAGAATCACAGTCATTGTTTTTGCCAAGACACAGGCCACTGCAAAGGAGAAGGTGATACCAAACACAGTTTGCCTCAGCAGACAAGTCATCTTCCCTGGCCTGCCAATGAATAGATAAGAACAGAGAAAACACAGAAGTAGAGAGTTGAGGAGAAGACAGGTGATGTTCCAATTGTTGGCTTTGATGATGGGAGTCTTACGGTGCTTAAAGAAAGTTCCCAACACTCCAACAGTGATTATACTCAAGAAAAGGGCCAAGAAAGCCAGAATACTTCCAAGGATGTCTTGATAAGATAAGTAGCTTATTTCTCTGGGAATACATTGGTCCTGATTCTTGTTTGGATACTGATCTTCTGGACACTTTTCACACTGCTCTGAATCTGAAGAAAAATAGAATTCATGATTTTATTCATCTTTCTGTGTATTTAACAAATATCTTTTCATTCTTAGCCAATCGGAATTTCCTCTTACCCCTTTCTTTTGAAATCCTCCCATCAGCGCACTGAGCGCAATCATAGCAACACACTTGATTCTCTTGCTGAACAAACATGTTCTGTCCAGGGTGGCAGCTCTCAACACACCTGGAACTCGGAAGGGTCTGTGGGAATTAAAAACAGATTAATGCAGTCCATAGTCATCATCGCATTTCTAGCAAGGAACAATAATACTAGTTTCAGATAGATAGATAGATAGATAGATAGATAGATAGATAGATAGATAGATAGATAGATAGATAGATAGATAGATAGATAGATAGATAGATAGATAGATAGATAGATAGATAGATAGATAGATAGATAGATAGATAGATTCTCATCCGTTATGATTTACAACCCTTCTCAGGTGTGTCATAATTCGGTTCACTTTGTTGTAAATCGCCTTGGGCAAAATGTTATTTGGGAATGGAGAGATACAAATAAAAATGGAAATGGAAATGGAAAAATCTAATGCTATCATTCTCTTCCCTATTTGCATTATGTCATTTTAATGTAGCAAACAATAGTTAATGAAAGGATATGGAGAGCATTTGGTTCTACCTTCTGTCTTTACCTTCTGTACAAAATTTAGGGCTAGCCTCAATTGTCCCACATTCTACATCCATCATTGCAGATCAATTTTTACATCCATATCTCTTGTCAGAAACAGATCTTCTATGCACAGTTTGAGCTACTTGGCCTTTTCAAGTTGGCCAGGATTGGAAATATTTAGAACTCAAGGGTCTCATGTGATAAGAAGTGAAGGAAGAAAACTAAGCAAAACATCAGAAGTATCTGCCACGTCTAACATTTTGTAAATAAACTAATAAGGCCATCACAATATTAAGAAAAAAATCATTTTTAACAACTACTATATGTTTTTGGTTGAAAGAATGGCATCATTCCTACTTGAAATTTGGCATTCCAGGTTACTGCACTTCCATTAATGATGAGTTCTTTGTTCCTGGCAGACTTGGGATCAATTCTTCCAACTCGGACTCTCTGGAAAGATCCATTGGGAAATGTGACCAGGTTTGTGAGATCGTATCCAGTTGCCTGGTTGCCATTGTCATCAAAAAAGATTTCTTCCCCAGCACTGTTATTGAAGTGGACTTTTTTCAGGAAACGGTGAACCTAAATTGCAATTCAGATAAAGTAACCATTTCTATCCAAAATGTAAACAAGTTGAATGCTACTACATTTTATATATATATATAATTTTAAACTTTGAATTCCAATTCATTATTGAAATAAATTTCATTGTACCAATGGGCATATATGTGTGTAACAAGTTGCCTCAACCCAAATTACAACCTAAAATATTAAAATATTTGGGGCTTCAAACGCTTAACATGAACCCTTGGTTACACAATATTAAGACCTGGGCAACTCCATTGTTGCATGTTGCAGTGTTAAAAATGAAGATAATCCTGAAAATCTTATCCTTATTTCAATTCTTACCTACCAAGATGATAATGAAACATAAAACAAAATAATTCAAGGATATATTTTTTAGTCTAAGGACCTTTCCGTTTTTTGATGAACCATTTTTTTCTGAGGATCTGTCCCAAATATGGACAGATTCTAAAAGCCCGGTGCGTCCACACATGCGTGGGGTGCCAGCTGCAAGGCCAGATTGCGTGCACACAATTGGCTACTTACCTGGGGTGGGGGGTTGGAGGCTGCGGGTTCCCCATCACCCAAGAAGGCACAATCGTGCCTTCTCAGGTAAGGGGGAACCCAGGGAAGCCAGCTGACAGCCTCCCCATGCTGGCTCCAATGAAGCCAATGGGGGAGGCCAGGGGAAGGGCATGCACTCTCCCTCTTTGAAAGCTGGTCATGCCTTGGGTATCCGGCTCTTCCCCTGCCATGTGCAAAAGCCTCCTGCTTATGAAAAGGTCTCAGGAGAAGGGCTGGATTAAGACGTAATTTTTTAGGTCTTACATTAGGGGCGGATTTCTGTGGCAAAACCGGTTTAAGAAACCGGTCTTGGACACCGCCATGGTTCGGAACTACAAGGAGTTGCTCTTTGGTGGTGTATCATAGCACACTGCCAGAAAACACTCCCAAGCCCCAAGCCTTGGAATTTTGCTACTAACCATTCAGGGAGGCACTTATGAAACTCCTGTGGGCTTGGCTTTGACCAGGTGAGCAACATCAGTGAAGATGGCACTAAACTGGTCCTTTCCTCCACACGATCATGATCAATGGGTCTGGTTATTCTGGTTGACTGATCCCACTCTAAGAATGTGGGTGAAGAAAAGGGGAAAATTTCTTGGATCTAATTGTACTGTTGGACCAAATCTAACTGTAGATATCTACCCATATCCTGGCATCTACTCCAGCACTCCGAATTCAAATGTGATACCAAAAGATAAGCTGGTGTGGACAGAGTCCTAATTGCATAAAAAATATACATAATCCTTCAACCTTTAATTGGTGGTCATAACCAAACATTTCACAAATTTCTTAATTTGTACCCCTTCGGTATTGACTTCTTCATGTCAAATACTTATTACCAAACTATTTTCCATCCTAACTTTAAGAATAATTAATAATTTAGATACATTGCCAAAAAAAAAGGCATGAGTTAAATCACACACTGAATCTCAGTGAACATGTGTCAATTGCTGAGAACAAAATGATGTATCAATGGTTAATGGAAACCAAACTCCTCAGTCACTTGAGGGCTGCATTACAGATCACCCTGAAATGAAATTACAGATCCAATTTGGGTGGCTTTCAAGATGGGAACTCATAATGGGAACTCCCAACTGCAGCTGGTACGTCAACTGAAGCCGTTTCTGGAGAGAGACGACTTGGCCACAGTTATCCATGCTCTGGTAACCTCTAGATTGGACTATTGTAACACGCTCTATATAGGGCTGCCCTTGAAGACGGTTTGGAAGTTGCACCTAGTGCAGAACGCAGCTGCCAGAGTGCTGACCGGAACAGCTAGCGGGATGCACATCACGCCGGTTTTAAAAGCACTGCACTGGCTAACAATTCAATACCGAGTCCAATTCAAGGTGTTAACTCTGACTTATAACGCCCTAAATGACTTGGGCCCCAAATATCTAAAGGAGCACCTTCTCCCATATCAACCTGCCTGTACCTTAAGATCAAGTGGTAATGCCCTCCTGGTCATCTCACCATCCTCATTAGTGAGACTGATGGGCACCCGGGTAAGGGCCTTTTCAGCGATAGCTCCCAAATTATGGAATAGCCTCCCCCTCGAGGTGCATCATGTCCCTTCCTTACAGATATTTAGGAAGGCAGTAAAGACCCACCTCTTTACCCTGGCCTTTGGCTGAGATGAGATGAATATACTCTCTCCCTTCCCTAGTCACAGGCATAACAATCACAATATGGAGTGTACTGTTTTAAATATGCTGAACTTTTAAGTGTTTTTAATCTGTATTTAATGCCTATATTGTTTTTAATCTATTTTTCATTTTTAATGTGTACCTTGAGATTTATTTGCTGTTACCCACCCAGAGATCTTAGGGTATGAGGCGGGATAGAAATGTAAAGAAATAAAATGTTTACCCAGTAATGTGTATGGCCCCTACATGCCAGTATACATTCCCATCAATGTCCGCTTCTGATGAGATGGTGGGTAGTATCCTGGATGGGGGCATCAGAGACTTTCTTGGTCAGCCTGTCAAACTACTTGCTGGTGCTGGATGTAGCAGTACATAATGTCCCAGATGTTCCCAACTGAATTCACATCGGGGGGGGGTGTAAGGGCAGTTGATGGCATCAATGCCTTCATCATCCATCTGCTTGGACCCTCTGAACACATGAGGCCAGGCATTTTCCTCCATGAGAAGGAACCAAGGCTTCACTGCACCAGTATAAGTTCTGACAATGGCTCTGAGGTTTTTCTCACAGTACCCTACAGGAGTCAACATGCTATGGGCTATCCCAGTCCCAGAGAGCCCTGGTGAATGCCAATTGGTCTGCACAGTGCTGGGCTGTGAGCACAGGTCCCACTACATTATATACAGCCATCCTCATGGAGTCTCTTTCTGACCATTTGGTCAGAAACATGAACACCAGTATCCCACTGGAGGTCATTTTGCAGAGCTCTAGCAAGCAATGCTCTTCTTGTCATCATCAAGTAGATACCAATCCTGTTGCTGGGTTGATGCCTTTCAAGACCCAGCCCAGCTTTACTCATGTAACAGCCCACATCTTGGGATCAGTTGCAGGCTCTTGGGAGAAACCTCAAAGACACATCAAACCTTCCTGCCATGGCAAATATAGATGTGCCATCAGATAGGAGCTGGGTTATCTGTGCAATCTGAATGAGCAGCCGGTACCACTTCATCCCACCAGTAGTGACACTAGGAAAAGAAAGAGATGATTGTGTGTAGCCACCACCTGAATAACCATTCCCTATCTGAGGCCTGTCTTGCCCTTGGTCCTCCAGTATACCTGTTGTCACTTTAATGTGCACCAAAGCAGATGAAATTGATGCACAATTGCTGTTGCTTCCTAGCTGGACAGATTAATCTCCCAGAAATTGAAGTGAATAGGGATTATATTCTGATGCCTAAGTGTGCCCTTACTATTTCTGAGCAGGATATATTACCTGCTATATCTTTACCTTCTCCCTATTTTACGTCAAATAGCATAATGAAAATGCTGCATTCCTTTTAGTAACCTCTTCCTGTCTTTCTCTGTTATTAATACCTGTGCCAACCAGGTCTGAAGAGGAAGAATTTTACAAATTAGCTCTATAAGCAATTGAGATTCCCAAATAAGAATCTTTTGAAAAGACACACAAAGCATACAAGACATATCTATCAGTGACTTCTCTACCATTGACCTCATCACAGAAATCAAATGTGTGCTGCAGTGAAAATCAATGGATACTCAGCCTGTTTTTGCACTTATCTCAGTAGATCCAGATCAAAACATCCGAATTACCATGTCTCTGCTAAAGAGATCCAGTTTAAATAGATCTGGATCTACAGGAGGTCACAACATCGACACTGCACAGGTCATAGAAGATCTGGATCCAGATCGGAATGCAAACAATGCATTCCTAGGAGCTCCTACATCTGGTCTAGGAGCTTCTAAATATGAACTAGATCTGGATTAACAGCTAATTGCTGAAAGGGCCTCACACACCTGCCACGGCTGAATGCTCCATCGGTCTCTACTCCCCTTCTGTTTGGCTCCAGGTGAATACATGGCCTGGAGGGCATGTGCTAGAGCATAGACAGCGTTGTAGATACAGTAGCTCTGCCCAGACATCTCCATTTCAAAGACAGAGTTAGGAAGGCTCTGAAGCTTCTCATCCCCAGTGCAGCTTTCCTTGTTAGGGCCATGTAAGTTATCCTGAGGAAATGAACAGAAGAATGCACTGATCCAAAACTCCTTAATTAAATAAATATTATGCTGAAAAGGATTTAGTGACTCAAGAAAATCATGAAATCCTGGCACCACATTTGTTTGTGTTGTGAAAGACAAGGAGCCAACAAAGGTTTGCATGGGGAATTGAGATAAACATGACCGAGCAGTGAAGTCCCATTCAGCAGTTGTGATCCACACTCTTCTTTGAGGAAGGTTGAGAGAAACATCTAGAGAAACCAACACCATGAATAAACCTTCCAGGGACTGATTGTCTCCACTGACAAGACACACATTGGTATCTTTCAGAAATAGAGTGCTTTGAATTGGCTGCAATTTTTGTTGAAGCATCCATTGTGGGAGAAAACATGTCACTCGTGGGATTACAATTGTCCAGGCAATGCAGATGGCCTTCTGAAGTAGTCTTGGTCGGAGGGCTTGTTGGAAGGTTTCTCCTCTATCGTCCTCAGAAACAATGAGACCAACCCAGTTCCACCCAAAATGCATCAGGAGCTGAACTATCCCATGAAGTTGGAGATCTGCCTTTGGAACCATTGAGTAGAAGGAAGGAAACTGTACTTTGTCACTGAGCAAAGGATCAAAGAAGCCATATCTAAGCTGAAGAGAAAGGCAGAAAATGTTTCACAATTGTCAAGCTGTTATCATACATATCAGAACATTTTTGATACACTGCTAATTTTTCTGAGGAAGAAATCAACCCTTTCCAGGAGAAATTCTCCATGTCTACCTCATGGTCTCTGTGATTCACGTAATTGTTCTTCACATCTTTTTGATGGCTTTCATACATTCTTGTCCCTCATACAGCACACAAATCTCATTCAATCACAGTATCTGTTGCAAACCTAATGACATGAGTGGATTTCCCTGTGAAAGTGTAATACCACAGGACTTGAGGGGCAACTGCTTATCAGCTCTTGAAAGCCTCCCCCTAGTCTGGTCTAAATCTTAAAGTTAACACCTGCCACGTCATAAATACTTCTCTGGAGGACTGGCGAACTGCAAGTGCCAGCGGTCCAATTGCTACAATAGACATAGGATCAAGTCATGCCCTTCTCAATGTCCTGCCAATCTTGCTAATATTTAATTTTAACCCTGCACTGTGTTCACATCTAAGGCTTGATAAGAACAGGCCAATTTCAGAGTGAGAAAACACATCAGAAAAGTAGCTAATTGATTTCTCGTAGCATCCCCTAAACACAGGGTGAGATAATGTAAAGAAAAAATAACTGTTCCATTTCCTCATATGTTGCTCTCTTTCTAGCATTCCCGTTTCCAGGAGATATTTTATCTTTCACGTTACCAATGAAGCAGCTGAATACCGTGGTAGAATGCACAAAGACATGGGTAGTACCATATATTGGATTCAGAAACAATATTGGACTTGGATTCTTTACAGTTTGCACATAGAATAGCCATACATCTCTATGTCTGCTTTGCAGTATTTCTATTCCTTTCTTACGGAATGGCTCAGATAATATCTGAACATTAATGTCATATATAATACCATTAAGGTGATATCTGTTTTTTGGAATGGGGGAAAGTCCCCTTGTCATTACCCCGTAGCCATCTATCCATTTAGTACGTACCTGTGATATTTTATAGGTATTTAAGATGGTTGCTGTCTGAAGAGATGTTTGGTACGCCAGGCCATCAATAACAGCCATTATTCTCTGTGCTCCAAGACAAATGAAATTGAGGGGATTCCCTTGTCCCATAAAGAGTTCATACAGGATCATCAGAGTGTTTCGCCATGCATTGAAACAATTGTCCCAAATCATAGTTCCTAATGTGACATTGGGTAACAATGCAACTTCCCTGTTGATCTCTCGTATGGAAAACATAAAGGCAAGGATGTGCTGGTAGTTGTTAGGGATAATGCTGCAATGAGATTCAGTTCTAAGCATCAGAAAAGCAATTAGAGTTGCATTTTGACTCTTTCTGCTATGTAACTTTAGGATTCCGATGCCTCAATTAAAGACAATGGAAAAGAATTCCAAATGTCACCATTATGGGGGAAGTTCTTTCGGGGCCACAGATTTATTTTTCCCCCTCTCATTTGACCACATGAACACCATAAAGGTCACATAAAGAGCATAAAGAGATTCCACAAAATATAAAGGAAGCATTAGTACATCCAATTTATTAACATAACAAGATACTCATGCCTTGCAACTTGCTACTTTTACATGGGCAGTGCCAACCATGATATCCTTCTATGTGTCTGAAAGGAAGACCTGTATGAAAGTTGGCCACCCCACCTTTAATCTTGGTATGCATAGGCAGTAGGTGATTTGTAAGAGGCTGTGGCTTCAACTCAGCCAATCAGGCAATCAAAAAACTCTAACTTATAATTTGTATAATCCTTTGAAGAGCTCTCATATAGAAAACATGGATTAGACGTGGGATGAGAACACAAAGGTTATGCAATACAGACTCTAATGTCGTTCAAATGTTTCTTTTGCTATTTCTGAATGTAGGTGAATCTCTGAATAATTCTCATCTCCAATTTCACTATTTATTTACTTACTATGTCCCTATGCCAGAGTATGCTGGGTATTGCTCAAAAGTCTGTTCCCTAAAGGTAGGAAAGGAAAGGGATACAAATTCACCAATCATTATCTCAGGAAAACTAGGCAAACTGGTTGGAACCATTTTCTTCCAATCACATATAGATGTATACGACCCCTTAACTGAAGAATAAAGAAAGAATATCAGCCTCAGAAGCATAAGAAGGGTCACCAATTTGTGCCCCATCCTCCGATGAGATTCTTCATGTGCATTTATGGACACAACCAGCTAAAAGGGTCCTGAAGAAATCTCAAAGATAAGCTGCAACTCACAGCCTCATTATGATCTTGCATGATTTGATGTCTGTCTTTAAAAGGAACCAGTTGAGACTAATTATAGTTTACACAGGATGGCCCCGAAGAAACACCATAATCACTATAATTTAAATCATTACATGGCTGAAATTCTCAACAGAGGAAGAAAAGGTCTTAGAAGACTATCAAGGTGGATGGTGGATGTATCATTTTATTTATCCATAAGTTCACAGATGTCCTTACGCTCACAGAAAATAGTTTTGGCTACAAATCAGTTTACATATTTATGTATTTATTTTGCTCTATATTTTTATATTTTACACTTCACTGAGTAGTCCCAGGATGGGTGACAACTTTCATGAAAAGAGAAAATATTAATAAAACAAATACTATAAAAAATAGCTCATAGATGTTTTCATTTTAGCAAATATAAGCAAATAAAAATAATTTGTGAGAATAAATGCCATGATCTTCCCATCCCTTTCTTCCATATATCAGTATTATGACATTGACACCGATCTGCAAGAGCTTAGGACAAATGCAAATTTAATTTACAATGTTGGTTTCCTTATTAATTGTCCTCTGTTGTTCAGCTCAGGTCTCACAATAAGAATGTAGCACTTAGGGAAAAAGATGAAGATCAACAAGCCAGCACTTGAGGCCAAGATGGAGAAGATCTCCACGGCCACCATGTACTTGCCTTTGTTACTCAAGTACGTTGGGACAAAGGATACCCAAACACTGCAGAACACCAGCATGCTGAATGTGATCAGCTTGGCTTCATTGAAAGTGTCAGGCAGCTTTCTGGCAAGGAATGCTGCAATAAGGGCAAGGAAAGCCAAAAGCCACATGTAACAAAGGACCAGGTAGAACATGAAACTTGAACCTTCATTACATTGAATTATCATTTCTCCTAACTGGGAATGTGTGTCAAACTCTGGAAAGGGGGGAGAATATACAAGCCACACAGCACAGATGACAATCTGAATGAGGGAACAGGGAACGATGACTGATAGAGCCAATCTCCTCCCAACCCACTTTCTCAGCCTGTTTCCAGGCTTGGTGGCAAAGAAGGCCAGAATCACAGTCATCGTTTTTGCCAAGACACAGGCCACTGCAAAGGAGAAGGTGATACCAAACACAGTTTGCCTCAGCAGACAAGTCATCTTCCCTGGCCTGCCAATGAATAGATAGGAACAGAGAAAACACAGAAGTAGAGAGATGAGGAGAACACAGGTGATGTTCCAGTTGTTCGCTTTGATGATAGGAGTGTTATGATGCTTAAAGAAGATTCCCATCACTCCAACTGTGATTGTACTCAAGAAAAGGGCCAAGAAAGCCAGAATACTTCCAAGGATGTCTTGATAAGATAAGTAGCTTATTAATCTGGGAATACATTTGTCTTGATTCTTGTTTGGATACTGATCTTCTGGACACTTTTCACACTGGTCTGAATCTGAAGGAAAATTTGGATTAATGATTTTATTCATCTTTCAGTGTATTTAAAAAATATCTTTTCATTCTTATCCAATCTGAATTTCCTCTTACCCCTTTCTTTTGATATCCTCCTATCAGGGCATTGAGTGCAATCATAACAACACACTTGATTCTTTTCCTGAACAAACATGTTCTGTCCAGGGTGGCAGCTCTCAACACACCTGGAACTGGGAAGGGTCTGTGGAAATTAAAAACAGATCAATGCAATTCACAGCCATTATCCATTTGCTAGCAAGGAAAATCAATACTACCTTTCAGTTCAAAATTCCAACTTTGTATTTGCCAGGAAAAAATGTGAAATATTTTCTATTCTCTGTGATTAGGTAGGTAGGTAGGTAGGTAGGTAGGTAGGTAGGTAGGTAGGTGATTGATTCTGTTCATTCTTGGGCAAAATTTTACTTGGGAAAAACGGGATACAAATAAAAATGGAAATGGAAAAATCTAATGCTATCATTCCCTTCCCTGTTTGCACAAAGGTATATTAATGTAGCAAAAAATTGTTAATGAAAGGATATGGATAGCATTTGGTGCTAAGTGAATTGCCCTTACCTTCTGTACAAAATTTAGGGCTGACTTCAATTGTCCTACATTCTACATCCATCATTGCAGATCAATTTTTACATCCATATCTCTTGTCAGAAACTGATCTATATGCAGTTTGAGCTACTTGGACTTTTCAAGTTGCCCAGGACTGGAAATGCTAAAAACTCAAGGGTCTCATGTGATAAGAAGTGAAGGAATGAAACTAAGCAAAACAGATATATCTGCCCCATCTGACATTTTGTAAATAAACTAATAAGGCCGTCACAATATTAAGATAAAAAAATATTCATTTTGAACAACTACATGTTTTTATTGAAAATAATGGCATCATTCCCACTTGAAATTTGGGATTCCAGGTTACTGCACTTCCATTAACAATGAGTTCTTTGCTCCTGGCAGACTTGGGATCAATTCTTCCAACTCGGGCTCTCTGGAAAGATCCATTGGGAAATGTAACCAGGTTTGTGAGATCGTATCCAGTTGCCTGGTTGCCATTGTCATCAAAAAAGATTTCTTCCCCAGCATTGTTATTGAAGTGGACCTTTTTCAGGAAATGGTGAACCTAAGTTGCAATTCAGAGAAAGTAACCATTTCTATCCAAACTGATAACAAGTTGATTATTGCTGCATATTTTTTTCGTAATTTTACACTTAGAATTCCACTTAATTCTTGGAATCGATTTGATAGTACCAATGGGCAGCCAGGTGTGTAACAAGATTCCTCAACCCAAATTCTGACCTAGATTATAATTCAAACATTCAACAAGAACCCTTGGTTACATGTTATTGAAACCTGGGCAACTCCTTTCCTACATGTTGCAGTGATTCCAGATCCCCCTGAAATGAAACTACAGATCCAATTTGGGTGAATTTCAACATCAGAAATCATAATGTTTACTCAGTAGTGTGTATGGCACCTACATGTCAGGATACACTCCGAACAATGTCTGCTTCCGATGTGATGGTGGATTGTATCCTCAGGGAGCTCTTCCCAGACCTGGATCAGGGCTTGAGTGACATTTCTGGGCAGTCTGTTGCAGTACTTTCTGGTGCTAGATGCAGCCGTACTTAATTTTACAGATGTTCTGAACTGAATTCAAATCTGGCGTATGTAAGGGCCAGTCAATGCCATCAGTGCCTTCATCATCCAGCTGCTTGCACCTTCTGACCACATGTGGCTAGGCATTGTCCTCCATGAGGAGGAACCCAGGGCTCACGGCACCTGTATAAGTTCTGACAATAGCTCTGAGGTTTTATCACAGTGTCTTACAGCAGTCAGCATAGTGTGGGCTATGTTGTGGAGATTCCTGTGTCGTTCCATGTTCCGACTCCCTAGACCATCACTGGACTATCAACAAACCAGTCATGCTGGATGATGTTACAGGCAGTGTCACATGAACCACAGGATCTCCAGACTTTGCACATGTGTCACACGCATTCAATGAGAACTTGCCGTCATCACTGAAGTAAACTCCACACCAATGGTGCAGATCCCTCATGAATGCCAATTGAACTGCACAGTGCTGGTCTGTGAGCACAGATCCCACTACAGGATATCCAGCCATCCTCATGGAGTCTCTTGCTGACCATTTGGTCAGTGACATGAACACCAGTACCCCACTGGAGGTCATTTTGCAGAACTCTAGCAAGCAATGCTCTTCTTGTCATCATCAAGTAGACCCCAATCCTGTTGCTGGGTTGATGCCTAAATGTTCCCTTACTATTTTTAAGCAGTATATATTAACTGCCATATCTTTCCCTTCTCCTTATTTTACGTCAAATAGCATAATGAAAAGGCTGCATTCCTTTTAGTAACTCTTCCTGTCTTTCTCTATTATTTATAAATGTGGCCACCAGGCCTAAGGGGAAAGGATTTTACAAATTAGCTCTATAAGCAATTGAGATTCCCAACTAAGAATGTTTTGAAAAAACACACCAAACATACAAAAAATAGCATGCAGTGACATCTCTACCATTAACCTCTACACAGAAAGCAAATGTGTGCCGTAGTGAGTATCAGTGGTAACTCGGTCTCTATTTGCACTTATATCAGTAGATCCAGATCAACAAAATCCGAATTACTATGTCTCTGCTAAAGCAGTGGTTCCCAAAGTTGTCTGGGCTACGACCCATCTAATATAAGTTTACCACCTCGGTACCCACTTCTAGAAAATTTAACCGTTACCAATATGAATACAACACTTTTCAAATAACAGGCAGGGCCCACTCAATATTCGCTCACGACCCACCAGTGGGTCGCGACCCATAGTTTGGGAAACCCTGTGCTAAAGAGATCCAGATTAAATAGATCTGGACCTACAGGAGGCCATAGCATCTACATTGCACAGGTCTTAGTTGGTCCTGGATCCAGATCAGAATGCAGACAGTGCATTCTCAGGAGCTCCTAGATCTGGATTAACAGCTAATTGCTGAAAGGGCCTCACACACCTGCCACGGCGGAATGTTCCATTGGTCTCTACTGCCCTTCTGTTTGGCTCCAGGTGAATACATGGCCTGGAGGGCATGCGCTAGAGCATAGACAGCGTTGTAGATACTGTAGCTCTGCCCAGACATCTCCATTTGAAAGACAGAGTTAGGAAGGCTCTGAAGCTTCTCATCCCCAGTGCAGTTTTTCTTGTTAGGGCTATATAAGTTATCCTGAGGAAATGAACAGAAGAATGCATTGTACCAAAACTCCTTAATGAAATAAATATTATGCTGAAAAGGATTTAGTGACTCAAGAAAATCATGAAATCCTGGCACCACATTTGTTTGCGTTGTGAAAGACAAGGTGCCAGTGAAGGTTTGCATGGGGAATTGAGATAAACATGACCGAGCAGTGAAGTCCCATTCAGCAGTTGTGATCCACACTTTCCTTTGAGGAAGGTTGAGAGAAACATCTAGAGAAACCAACACCATAAATAAACCTTCCAGGGACTGATTGTCTCCACTGACAAGGCACACATTGGTATTTTTCAGAAATAGAGCGCTTTGAATTGGCTGCAATTTTTGTTGAAGCATCCATTGTGGGAGAAAACATGTCACTCGTGGGATTACAATTGTCCAGGCAATGCAGATGGCCTTCTGAAGTAGTCTTGGCCGGAGGGCTTGTTGGAAGGTTTCTCCTCTATCGTCCTCAGAAACAATGAGACCAAGCCAATTCCACCCAAAATGCAGCAGGAGCTGAACTATCCCATGAAGTTGGAGATCTGCCTTTGGAACCATTGAGTAGAAGGAAGGAAACTGAACTTTGTCACTGAGCAAAGGATCAAAGAAGCCATATCTAAGCTGAAGAGAAAGGCAGAAAATGTTTCACAATTGTCAAGCTGTTATCACACATATCAGATATGCTGCTACTTTTTGTGGGAAGAAATCAACCCTTTCCAGGAAAAATTCTAACCACTGTTTTTCTCCATATCTACCTCAAGGTCTCTGTGATCCACTTAATTGTTCTTCAAACCTTTCTGATGGTTTTCAGACATTCTCGTCCCTCATACAGCACATGAATCTCATTCGGTCACAGTATCTGTTGTAAAACTAACAACTGGAGTGGATTTCCCTCTGTAATACCACAGGACTTGAGAGGCAACTGCTCATCATCTCGTGAAAGCCTAGCCCTAGTCTGGTCTCAGTCTTAATGTTTACACCTCCCACGTCATAAATACCTCTCTGGAAGACTGGCGCACTGCAACTGCCAGCGGTCCAATTGCTACAATAGACACAGGATCAAGTCAAGCCCTTCTCAATGTCCTGCCAATTTTGCTAATATTTAATTTTAACTCTGCACTGTGTTCTGATCTAAGGTTTGACAAGAACAGGCCAATTTCAGAGTGAGAAAACACATCAGCAAAGTGGCTAACCGATTTCTTTTAGCATCATCTAAACTTTGGGTGAGATAATGTAAAGAAAAAATAACTGTTCCATTTCCTCATATGTTCTTCTGCTCTGAAAGGGGACTAAAGCCAGATTAGGACTTAGATGTGAATGCAGCCACAGAGTACTTTTCAATCAGTTACTCTCTTTCTAGCATTCCCTTTTCCAGGAGATATTTTTATCTTTCAAGTTAACAATGAAACAGCTAAATGCATTGATAGATTGCACAGAGACATTGGCATATGATATATCGGATTCAGAAAAAGTATTAGACTTGGATTATTTACAGTTTGCCCAAAGAATAGCCATACATCTTGATTTCTGCTTTGCAGTATTCCTATTCCTTTCTCATGGAATGACCTAGATAATATCTGAACATTAATGTCATATATATTACCATTAATTGATATCTGTTTATTGAAATGGAGGAAAGTGCCCTTATCATTTCCCCTTAGTGATCTATCCATTTAGTGCATACCTGTGATATCTTATAGGTATTTAAGATGGTTGCTGTCTGAAGAGATGTTTCGTAGCCCAGGCCATCAATAACAGCTATTATTCTCTGTGCTCCAAAACAAATGAAATTGAGTGGATTCCCTTGTCCCATAAAGAGTTCATAAAGGATCATCAGAGTGTTTCGCCATGCACTGAAACAATTGTCCCAAATCATAGTTCCTAATGTGACATTGGGTAACAATGCAACTTCCCTGTTGATCTCTCGTATGGCAAACATAAAGGCAAGGATGTGCTGGTAGTTGTTAGGGATAATGCTGCAATGAGATTCAGTTCTAAGCATCAGAAAAGCAATTACAGTTGCATTACGACTCATTCCGCTATGTAACATTGGGATTCCCATGCCTCAATTAAAGACAATGGAAAAGAATTCCAAATGTCACCATTATGGGAGAAGTTCTTTCTGGGCCACAAATTCATTTTCCTCCCTCTCATTTGCCCACATCAACAGCATAAAGGTCACATAAGGAGCATAGAGAAATTCCATCAAAATGAAAAATAAAATTCTACTTAATACCTAAAAGTAACAGTGGTTTAAGCCACAAAATAAAAAGGAAGCATCAGTACATCCAATTCAGTAACACAACGAGATACCCATGGCTTGCAACTTGCTACTTTTACATGGGCAGTGCCAACCAAGATATGCTTCCATGTGTTTGAAATGAAGACCAGGAATAAAGGTGGCCACCCCACCTTTAACCTTGGTATGTATAGGCAGTAGGTGAATTGGAAGAGGATGTGGCTTCAACCCAGCCAATCAGGCAATCAAAAAACAGTCACTTATAATTTGTAGAATCCTTTGAAGAGCTCTCATATAGAAGACATGGATTAGACATGGGATGAGAACACAAAAGTTAGGCAATACAGACTCTAACGCACACTTCAAATGATTCTTTTGCTATTTCTGAATGTATCTTGAAACTCTGAATAATTCTCATCTCCAATTTCACTATTTATTTACTTACTATGACCCTATGCCAGAGTATGCTGGGTATTGCTCAAAAGTCTGTTCGCCAAAGGTAGGAAAGGAAAGGGATATAAATTCACCAACAATTATCTCAGGAAGATTAAGCGAACTGGTGGTAACTGTTTTCCTCCAATCACATATAGATGTATCTAACCCCTTAATTGAAGAATAAAGAATGAATATCAGGCTCAGAAGCACAATATATGGTTGCAATTTTGTGGACCCTGCCCAGATCACATTAGTCATGTTCATTTAAAGACACCTCCAGCTTAAAGGATCCTGAAGAAATGCCGTGGACAAGCTGCACCTCAAAAGAGCCTATGCCAGCCTCAATACAATGTTCCATGATGAGATAGTCCACTCACTTTAAAAGAGACCAGTAAAGACAAATTATAGTTTCCAAAGGAGAGCCTTGAAGAAACAAGATAATCACTATAATTTTAATAATTTCATAGCTGAAATCCTCAATTCTCTATAAAAGGAAAGGTCTCAGAAGGCTAGTAACGCAGATAGTAGAAGTATCATTTTATATATCCAAAAGTTCTCAGATGGCCTTGCACTCACAGAAAATAGTTTTGGCTACAAATCAATATACATATTTATGTATTTATTTTCTTCTATATTTTTATATTTTACACTTCACTGAGTAGTCCCAGGATGGGTGACAGCATTCATAAAAACAGAAAATTTTAATGAAATCAATACTTTTTTTAAAAAAGCTCATAGATGATTTCATTTTAACAAATATAACTAAGTAAAAATAATTTCTGAGAATAAATGCCATGATCTTCCCATCCCTTTCTTCCATATATCAGTATTATGACATTGACACAGATATGCAAGAGCTCAGGACAAATGCATATTTAATTTACAATGTTGGTTTCCTTATTAATTGGCCTCTGCTATTCAACTCAGGTTTTACAATAACAATGTAGCACTTAGGGAAAAAGATGAAGATCAGCAAGCCAGCACTCGAGGCCAAGATGGAGAAGATCTCCACGGCCACCATGTATTTGCCTTTGTTACTAAAATACGTTGGGACAAAGGATACCCAAACACTGCAGAACACCAGCATGCTGAATGTGATCAGCTTGGCTTCATTGAAAGTGTCAGGCAGCTTTCTGGCAAGGAACGCTGCAGTAAGGGCAAAGAAAGCCAAAAGCCACATGTAACAAAGGACCAGGTAGAACATGAAACTTGAACCTTCATTACATTGAATTATCATTTCTCCTAACTGGGAATGTGTGTCAGACTCTGGAAATGGGGGGGAATATACAAGCCACACAGCACAAATGACAATCTGAATGAGGGAACAGGGAATAATGACTGATAGAGCCAATCTCCTCCCAACCCACTTTCTCAGCCTGTTTCCAGGCTTGGTGGCAAAGAAGGCCAGAATCACAGTCATCGTTTTTGCCAAGACACAGGCCACTGCAAAGGAGAAGGTGACACCAAACACAGTTTGCCTCAGCAGACAAGTCATCTTCCCTGGCCTGCCAATGAATAGATACGAACAGAGAAAACACAGAAGTAGAGAGTTGAGGAGAAGACAGGTGATGTTCCAATTGTTGGCTTTGATGATAGGAGTCTTACGATGCTTAAAGAAGGTTCCCATCACTCCAACTGTGATTGTACTCAAGAAAAGGGCCAAGAAAGCCAGAATACTTCCCAGGATATCTTGATAAGATAAGTAGCTTATTTCTCTGGGAATACATTGGTCCTGATTCTTGCTTGGATACTGATCTTCTGGACACTTTTCACACTGCTCTGAATCTGAAGAAAAATAGGATTCATGATTTTATTCATCTTTCAGTGTATTTAACAAATATCTTTTCATTCTTAGCCAATCAGAAGTTCCTCTTACCCCTTTCTTTTGAAATCCTCCCATCAGGGCACTGAGCGCAATCATAGCAACACACTTGATTCTGTTCCTGAACAAACATGTTCTGTCCAGGGTGGCAGCTCTCAACACACCTGGAACTTGGAAGGGTCTGTGGAAATTAAAAACAGATTGATGCAGTTCATAGCCAGTATCCATTTGCTAGCAAGGAAAAAAAATCTAGCTTTCAGTTCAAAATCTATCTTTGTATTATTGCAATGTGACTCTTACACCTCTTGTTGGTTTAGAACTATAGCCGTAGCAAAGACAATGATAAGCATTTGGCAATGTCTTGAAAAATTTTCTATTTTCTGGGATAGTTGTATAAGGGTGGGCAGGAAGAGAGATTAGAGAGAGAGAGAGTGAGAGATGAGAGAGAGAGATGAGATGTGTGCCTTAATCTTTATCAAATATTTTTCAACATTTTTAAAATAGTCATGCTCTCTTACATGTACACTTTAACAGGTTTTGGAGTAGAGTGAGTTGCAGCTTACCTTCCTCCTGACTGGTCCTAAAACCTGCTGAGCAAGGCCATTCAAGCACCCCCACCATCAATAGCTCTAATGAAATGCATGGCTTGAATGGGCATCTTGTCTGTCGGAACTGCCCCCCTCTTTAGCTCTCCACCCGGCCCAGGGTATTCACAGCTGTACCCGGCCAATCTGCAGCTTTTCAGGAGACAGCGTTTGCACTATCCCTTCCTGACAGCTGTGGGCCCCACCTCCTTCTAGTCCCATTGGGCAGGCCAGTCACGTTCCTTCCCTGGGTTACTGCAGGTTCTAGGGAACCCAATCTGGTTCTCTGGAGGCCGCAAAAAACCCTCCCAAGCAACCCCGCAGGCATGAGCCTAAGCAGGGATGCGAGTGCACAGGAGGCACTTACCTCATTACTGCTGGGTTCCAAAGTGTTGAGCTCAGCCAGAGGTGCTGTGCGCCTGCACGCACTGTCCACTTTCACTGGCTAGCTGATTGGCTAGTTCTGACTGAATAGCTTTAGCTAGCCAATCAAAGTGGGCAGAGACACACAGCACTGCCGGCCGGGCTTCCTACTGTGGAACCCAGCGAACATGAGGTACATTTGTCTTGCACAAACATGCATCCCCGTGTCAGCCCATGCCTGGGGGCTGCCTGGGGGGTTACTGTGGGCCCTAGGGGAACCGATCCGGTCCTGTAGAGTCCACATGAACTAGGGAAGGTATGCGACAGGCTTGCCCACCCCTGGGTCAAATTCAACCCAAGGGAGGCAGGCTTTGGAAGGGTGTACTGCCCCCACGCCAGCCTTTTCACACTGTGCCACTGGGGACGGATTCCCCTTTCACCCATAGGCAGATATGAGCACGTGCCCATGTGTTCCTTACCTACCTAGGTGTGAATGGGGAAAGCATCCCTGTGTGGCCTAGACTTACTGCACTACAGCTGTTTGACTGTAGTGTAAAAAGGCCTCAAGTCATGAGTTCCTGACCCATTGTGACTCTCTAGTTCCTGACTGTTAGAATTTTAAACTGCTTGACATTTTTCTCACCCATTAAAAGGGACTCAAAGTGACCAACAAACTTTCCATTCTCCCCCCGCTCCCCCAGACACCCTGTAACGTTGGCGGGGCTGTGAGAGCTCAGAAGAGAGCTGTGACTAGCCAAAGTCACCCAGCTAGCCTCGTGGACGAGGGCAAAATCAAACCTGGTATTCCCAGGTAAGAGTCCAGCTCCCTAACCACTAAACCAAACTGGAGCCAAACTGCATAATGCTCAAGTTTCCTATGATCTCTTACAATAGTGTGCACATCCTACAAACTGCTCCATAGAAATTCCAAATTTGGTAATGGAACAAAAATAATGTTCACACCATTATAAAC
Source organism: Aspidoscelis tigris stejnegeri (assembly GCA_023333525.1). Taxonomy (NCBI): domain Eukaryota; kingdom Metazoa; phylum Chordata; class Lepidosauria; order Squamata; family Teiidae; genus Aspidoscelis; species Aspidoscelis tigris. The sequence continues at coordinate 13,301,207 of JALMGA010000009.1, forward strand.
TTCATTCTCATGCTATCATTCTCTTCCCTGTTTGCACCATGGCATATTAATGTAGCAAAAAATTAGGGCTGGCTTCTATTGTCCCACATTCTACATCCCCCATTGAAGATTAATTTTTACATCTATATCTCTTGTCAGAAACTGGTCTTCTATGAACTGATTGAGCTTTTTGAGCTTTTCAAATTCCCCAGACTCAAAATACTCAACAACACAAGGGTCTAGTGTGATAAGAAATGAAGGAAGAAAACTAAGCAAAATATCAGAAGTATCTGGCACATCTGACATTTTGTAAATAAACTAATAAGGCAATCATAATTAAGCTAAAAAGAAAATCATGTTTAACAACCACTACATATTTTTGGATAAAAAAAGGCATCATTCCCACTTGAAATTTGGGATTCCAGGTTACTGCACTTCCATTAATGAGAAGTTCTTTGTTCCTGGCAGACTTGGGATCAATTCTTCCAACTCGAACTCTCTGAAAGGATCCATTGGGAAATGTGACCAGGTTTGTGAGATCGTATCCAGTTGCCTGGTTGCCATTGTCATCAAAAAAGATTTCTTCCCCAGCACTGTTATTGAAGTGGACCTTTTTCAGGAAATGGTGAACCTAAGTTGCAATTCAGAAAAAGTAACCACTTCTATCCAAAATGAAAACAAATTGATTATTACTGCTTAGAATTCCAGTTCATTGTTGGAATCGATTTCATAGTACCAATGGGCATCTAGGTGTGTAACAAGAACCCTCAACCCAAATTCCAACCGAGATTATTAAAATATTTGAAACTTCAAAGGTTCAACATGAACCCTTGGTTACATGTTATTGAAACCTGGGCAACTCCGTTGCCTCATGTTGCAGTGATTCCAGACTCCCCTGAAATGAAATTCCAGATCCACTTTGGGTGAATTTCAACAAGGGAAATCATAATGTTTACTCAGTAGTGTGTATGGCTCCTACAGGTCGGGATACACTCCCAACAATGTCTGCTTCTGATGAGATGGTGGATGGTATCCTCGGGGATCTCCTCCCAGACCTGGATCAGGGCTTCAGTGACTTTATCTTTGTTTTCCACAATAAGCTTCTTCTGGTTGCACTAAGTCTAGCTGTTCTGCTGTTGTGTTGTTTCCACCACGTAAGTTCTCACCTTATCTCTCCTGTTGGCTTGTTGTTTTCGTTTTTTGCACGTTGCCTTCGCTTATTTTCCTCCAAGGTCAAGTGTGTTATCGTTTCTGCAAGGACTTGTTTCTTATTCCCTCAGCACCCTAACTTTAGCCATTACTGTTTTACTCACTGCTCTCCGTTTCCCAGTCCATACACTTTGGCTTTTTCTTTTTGCCTTGTGACTGATTGCCCTTGATCATGGTTCTTACAAGAGGTGACTATAAGAAGTTGAGCTCACCTCTTCAAAACTCAGATGAGGTCCCTGATACCGACATTAATTTAACTACAGAGCCTGTTTTAACAACAGGCATGAAAATAGCTGCATTAACAGAGACTCTAACCTCCAATTTCCCTCAGCTTGGACTCACAGAGCCTCCTCCACCTCAGACTCCTTTGCTCTCTACTCCCTCAAGCAATGAATCGCCTCCATTGATTTTGGACCGCTCCTTAGGTCCTTTTTGTCTCAACCCTCTGGATGAGAGTATATCAGAATACATCGAGGCGATTGAAGTGACTTTATTCAACAATCAACTTTCTCCTGATCCTCCAGGGCCTCCTCCCATGTCTCCTCAATCATATGTTTTAGATTGAATATACCTTTCAGAAGCCTCTAAAGACAGTTACCTGCTGATTCCTTACCTCTCGGGCCAGGCCTAAGGCTTTCTGCTGGACCACCAACAAATGTAACTGGAGTCTTAAAGTCCTTGAAGGAGTAGCAGGAAAACTTTACAAGTAGATACCAGTCCTGTTGCTGGGTTGATGCCTTTCAAGACTCAGCCCAGCTTTCCTCATCTTGGGATCAGTTCCAGGCTCTTCAGAAAAACTTGGAAGACACATCAAACCTTCCTACCATGGCACATAAGGAATGTGCCATCCTGTAGGAGCCAGGTTAACTGCACAATCTGAATGAGCAGCAGGTACCACTTTGTGGTACCAGTAGTGACAAAGACACTAGCAAAAGGTCCTCCAGTACACCTGTTGTCACTTTCATGTTCACCGAAGCAGAATAAATTGATGCACAATGGCTGATGTTCCTAACTGAACAGATTGATCTCCCTGAAGTTGAAGTGAATGGGGATTATACCACGATGTCTAAATGTTCCATTACTATTTCTGAGCAGGATATATTACCTGCCATACCTTTACCTTCTCCCTATTTTACGTCAAATAGCATAATGAAAATGCTATGTTCATTTAAGCAACCTCTTCCTATTTTTCTCTATTATTAATACGTGTGCTCACCAAGTCTGAGGGGGAAGGATTTTACAAATTTGCTCTATAAGCAATTGAGATTCCCAACTAAGAATCTTTTGGGAAAAAAACACAAAATATACAAGAAATAGCTATCAGTGACATCTCTACCATTAAGCTCTACACAGAAAAAAAATGTGTGCTGCACTGAGTATCAATGGTTACTCAGCCTGTTTTTGCACTTGTCTCAGTAGATCCAGATCAACAAAATCCAAATTACCATGTCTCTGCTAAAGAGATTCAGATTAAATTTATTTGGATCTACAGGAAGCCGGAGCACCTATACTGCAAATGTCTTAGGAGCTTTTAGATCCAGATGGGAATGCAGCAAGTGCATTCCTAGGAGCTGCTAGAACTGAATTAACAGGTAATTGCTGAAAGAGCCTCACACACCTCCCACGGCTGAATGCTCCGTCGGTCTCTACGGCCCTTCTGTTTGGCTCCAGGTGAATACATTGCCTTGAGGGCATGTGCTAGGGCATAGACAGCATTGTAGATACTGTAGCTCTGCCCAGACATCTCCATTTCAAAGATAGAGTTAGGAAGGCTCTGAAGCTTCTCATCCCCAGTGCAGCGTTCCTTGTTAGGGCCATATAGGTTATCCAGAGGAAATGAACAGAAGAATGCACTGATCCAAAACTCCTTTATGAAATAAATATTATGCTGAAAAGAGTTTAATGACTCAAGAAAATCATGAAATCCTGGCACCACATTTGTTTGCGTTGTGAAAGACAAGGTGCCAGCAAAGGTTTCCATGGGGAACTGAGATAAACATGATCGAGCAGTGAAGTCCCACTCAGCAGTTGTGATCCACACTCTCCTTTGACGAAAGTTGTGAGAGACATCTAGAGAAACTAAAACCATATATAAACCTTCCAGTGACTGATTGTCTCCGCTGACAAGACACACATTGGTATCTTTCAGAAATAGAGTGTTTTGAATTGGCAGCAATTTTTGTTTGAGCATCTGTTGTGGGAAATAACATGTCACTCGTGGGACAGCAATTGTCCAGGCAATGCAGATGGCCTTCTGAAGTAGTCTTAGCCGGAGGGCTTGTTGGAAGCTTTCTCCTCTATCATCCTCAGAAACAATGAGACCAATCCAGTTCCACCCAAAATGCAGCAGGAGCTGAACTATCCCATGAATTTGGAGATTTGCCTTTGGAACCATTGAGTAGAAGGAAGGAAACTGAACTTTGTCACAGAGCAAAGGATCAAAGAAACCATATCTAAGCTGAAAAGAAAGGTAGAAAATGTTACAGAATGGTCAAGCTGTTATCATGCGCATCAGAACATTTTTGATACGGTGCTAATTTTTTTGGGAAGAAATCAACCCTTTCCAGGAGAAATTCTAACCACTGTTTTTCTCCATGTCTACCTCAAGGTCTCTGTGATCCACTTAATTTTTCTTCAAACCTTTCTGATGGCTTTCAGACATTCTCTTCTCTCATACAGCACACAAATCTCATTCGATCACAGTATCTGTTGCAAAACTAACAACAGGAGTGGATTTCCATTTGAAGGTGTAATACCACAGGACTTGAGAGACAACTGCTCATCATCTCGTGAAAGACTCCCACACACATACCAGTGTAAACCTTAATGTTAACAACTGCCTTAATGTTAACAACTCTGGAGGACTGGTGCACTGCAAGTGCCAGAGGTCCACATTGCTAGGATAGACACAGGACCAAGTAATGTCCTTCTCAATGTGCTGAAGATCCTGCTAATATTTCCCTTTTACTCTGCACTGAGTTCACACCCAAGGTTTCACAAGAACACGGCAATTTCAGAGTGAGAAAACACTTCAAGAAAGTGGCAAAGTGATTTCTTTTAGCATCATCTAAACTTTGCATGAGATAATGTAAAGAAAAAAATAACTGTTCACTTTCCTAATGCATTCTTACGCTCTGAAAAGGGACTGAAGCCGGATTAGGACTTAGATATGAATGAAGCCACAGAGTACTTTTCAATCAGTTACTCTCTTTCTAGCATTCCCTTTTCCAGGAGATATTTTTATCTTTCAAGTTAAAAATGAAGCAGCTAAATGCATTGGTAGATTGCACAGAGACATGAGCATATCATGTATCGGATTCAGAACCAGTATTAGACTTGGATTCTTTACAGCTTGCACACAGAATAGCCATACATGCCTGCTTCCTAGTATTCCTATTCTTTTCCCATGGAATGTCCCAGATAATATCTGAGCATTAATGTCATATATAAAACCATTAAGGTGATGTCTGTTTATTGAAATGGGGGAAAGTCCCCTTGTCATTACCCCTTAGTGATCTATCCATTTAGTACGTACCTGTGATATCTTATAGGTATTTAAGATGGTTGCCGTCTGAAGAGATGTTTGGTAGGCAAGGCCATCAATAACAGCCATTATTCTCTGTGGTCCAAGGCAAATGAAATTGAGTGGATTCCCTTGTACCATAAAGAGATTGTCCATAATAATCACAGAGCTTCGCCATGCATTGAAACAATTGTCCCAAATCATGGTTCCCAATGTCATGTTGGGCAATAATTCTACTGCCCTGTTGATCTCTCGTATGGCAAAAATAAAGGCAAGGACATGCTGGTAGTTCTTTGCGATAATGCTGCAATGAGATTCAGTTCTAAGCATCAGAAAAGCAATTACAGTTGCATTAGGACTCATTCTGCTAGGTAATTTTAGGATTCCCATGCCAAAATTAAACGACAATGGAAAAGAATTCCAAATATCACCATTATGGGGGAAATTCTGGACCACAAATTCCTTCCCCCCTGTCTCATTTGCCCACATGAACAACAGCATAAAGGTCACATAAAGAGCATAAAGAGATTCCATCAAAATAAAAAATAGAATTCTACTTAATAGGTAAACATAGCAGGGGTCTATGCCACAAAGTCAAAAGGAAACATCGGTAAAGTTATTCACATTTTATTACTTGTTTTTATTTGTGGGTAGTATTAATTTTATATATTATTGGACTGCTGTTTAATTAGGTATGCCACCTTGAGTCCCTGTCTGGGAAAAATAATAAAGAAAGAAAATGAATAAAATAATAAATACATCCAATGGCTTGCAACTTGCCAACTATTACATGTACAGTGCCAACCAAGATATCCCTCCATGTGTCTTCAATGAAGACCTGAAATAATGGTAGCCTTCCTGACCTTTAAACTGACCATTGCATAGGCAGCAGTTGATTTGGAAGAGGCTGTGGCTTCAACTCAGCTTCACAATCCCAATCAGGCAATAAAAAACACCTTTCACTCTAAGTGTGTTAACCTTTGAAGAGGTCTCCTAAGCTAAAAAAAAGGTGGATTAGAAATGGGATGAGAAGACAAGATTTATGGCATACAGATCCTAAAGCGGATTTCAGATATTTATTTTGCTATTATCTCAATCTCACTGTTTATCTACTTACTAACTGGTAAAGCTTGAGTATGCTGGTTGTTGCTCAAATGTCTGTTCACCAAAGGTAGGAAAGGAAAGGGATATAAATTCACCAATAATTATCTCAGGAAGATTAAGCAAACTCGTTGGAACCACTTTCCTCCAATCACATATAGATGTATCCAACCCCTTAACTGAAGAATAAAGAATGAATATCAGGCTCAAAAGCACAACATGTGGTTGCAATTTTCTGGACCATTCCCAGGCCACATTCGTCATGTTCATTTACAGACACCTCCAGCTTAAAGGATCCTGAAGACATGTCATAGACAAGCTACACCTCAAAAGAGCCCACGTCAGCCCGAGTATAGTCCATTCACTTTAAAAGGTACCAAGAGAGACAAATTATAGTTACAAAGGACAGCCTTGAAGAAACAAGATAATCACTATAATTTTAATAATTTCATTGCTGAAATTCTCAGCTCTCTATCACAGGAAGGAAAAGGTCTCAGAAGACTACGAAGGCAGATGGTGGAAGTATCATTTTATTTATCCAAAAGTTCACAGATTTTCTCGCAATCGAAGAAAATTTTTTTGCTACAAATAATTTACATATTTACGTATTTATTTAGCTCTATATATTATATTTTACACTTCACTGAGTAGTCCCAGGATGGGTGACAACATTCATGAAAACAGAAAATATTAATAAAACCAATACTTAACAAAATAGCTCATAGATGTCTTCATTTTAGCAATTAAGAAAAAAAAAGCCTTGATTTTCATGTCACTTTCTTCCATATATCAGTATTATGACATTGACACCGATCTGCCAGAGTTTAGGTCAACATAACAATTTATATTACAAAATTGGTTTCCTTACTAATTGACGTCTACTGTTCAGCTCAGGTCTCATAATAAGAATGTAGCACTTAGGGGAAAAGATGAAGGTCAGCAAACCAGCACTCGAGGCCAAGATGGAGAAGATCTCCACAGCCACCATGTATTTGCCTTTGTTACTCAAGTACGTTGGAACAAAGGATACCCAAAAACTGCAGAACACCAGCATGCTGAATGTGATCAGCTTGGCTTCATTGAAAGTGTCAGGCAGCTTTCTGGCAAGGAACGCTGCAGTAAGGGCAAATAAAGCCAAAAGCCACATTTAACAAAGGACCAGGTAGAACATGAAACTTGACCCTTCATTACATTGAATTATCATTTCTCCTAACTTGGAATGTGTGTCAAACTCTGGAAATGGGGGGAAATATACAAGCCACACAGCACAAATGACAATCTGAATGAGGGAACAGGGAATGATGACTGATTGAGCCAGTCTCCTCCCAACCCACTTTCTCAGCCTGTTTCCAGGCTTGTTGGCAAAGAAGGCCAGAATCACAGTCATCGTTTTTGCCAAGACACAGGCCACTGCAAAGGAGAATGTGATACCAAACACAGTTTGCCTCAGCAGACACGTCACCTTCCCTGGCCTGCCAATGAATAGATAGGAACAGAGGAAACACAGAAGTAGAGAGATAAGGAGAAGACAGGTGATGTTCCAATTGTTGGCTTTGATGATAGGAGTGTTACGATCCTTAAAGAAGATTCCCATCACTCCAACTGTGATTGTACTCAAGAAAAGGGTCAAGAAAGCCAGAATACGATCTAATACAACGGACTACCCAGCGACATATTACTCACATAGGCATAGATGTTATAGATGTATTGACTATCTTTTAATGGGGATGAATAATCAAAGTTTAATTACAGAGATAGAAACGGGACCCATCTGGCTATCAGACCATGCACCGATCTTGGCCAAAATTAGATTGACTCAGGATAGAACAAATAAAAAATGGGTATTTGATAATACTATGATACAGAAACAAGAGCAGAAATTAAAATTAAAAAGAGAAATAGAACATTTTTTTAGAACTAATAGAACAGATGGAATGACAATGGCAACAATTTGGGATACAGCTAAAGCATATTTTAGAGGAATATGTATTTCAGCAATGGCAAGAATAAGGAGGACAGAAAGAGAGGAACAAAAGAGATTAACAGAGGAAATTAAGAATTTACAAACTCTGCATAAACAACTAAAGACTCAAGAATCTAAACATCGGTTGGATATGAAAAAAATGGAAAAATATAAAAAAGACGAAATTGAATTTAGACATAAACAAATATATGCTAAAGGGTTATATAAAAAAATGGGGATTAAAAGGAATGAAGAATTTGGCAAGTTACCTTAAGAATAAACAAGAACTTAAAGTAATAAGTAAAGTAAAAGATAGACAAGGGATAATAAGAGAAGGGGAGGAAATTAAAAATGTGTTTGAATCCTTTTATGGAGAATTATATGGGGAAAAATTAGAGTACGAAACGATATAAGAATAAACAAAAGTTAAATGCCGAACAGACTAGATGAAATATTTAGGGGTGAATTTATGCAAAAATGTAAGACTTATGATGAAATCCAATTATTTTAAAATATGGAAAAACATTTTGAAACAAATGAAGGGATGGAAGGAAAAAATCTAAGCCTTCTAGGTAAGATAAGGGCATTTAAAATGATGATCCTGCCTAAGTTGCTCTTTTTGATGCAAACTTTGTCAGAGGAAGTAACAAAACAAACACTTCAGGGTTGGGATAAAAAGATAAGGTTTTGGATGTGTGGTGAGAAAAGACCAAGAATATCCCAAAGAAAATTATATGGAAATGTTAAAGAGGGTGGATGGGGACTGCCGAATATAGAAAACTACTATTTAGCTTTCCAAATAAAAAAAATATTTCAATTAGAATTTACAAATGTTAAATGGGCTAGAATTGAAAGAAATATTAATAAAATGGAGAATAAATCGATGTTGAATATTAATATAAATAGAACATTTTTAGAGCAATGTCTGCAACCGACTAGAACATCAATGAAAGTATGGAAATGTTGGCAATATAAACTTATGCCTAGGCTATGCAAATTCATGCATATAAGATCTCTAAATAATGAAGTTGAAATCTTTAGTAAAACAGATTTAGACAAACTAGCGGAAAATGGAATAATAACTATTCGCAACTGTTACTATCAAGGAGGCAATCCCATCCCTAGTGATAGATGGGTAGCAATATTAGGCGATAATAAATGGCTGCAAATAACCCAAGCCAGAAACTTGATGCTGCAGAGGAACTATAGCCAATGTATGCAAAACAACAATACCCAGTTGGAAGAGATATTTGAGGAGAAATTAAAAAATATAAAAGGAATAGCAGGGGAGGTATATATGGCTCTAAATCATTTTTTGTATAATAATATAGATCTCCTCACACAGAAATGGGGAACAGATATAAATACTACAAACCAGAAAATGAAAAAAATCTGGGAAAATATTGCGAAGATAAAAAATACAAGGGTGAAAGAACTTCAAATGAAAGTGATGATGCGTTGGTATAGAACACCAAAAATTATTGCAAAATTTATCCCCAATGTATCATCACTATGCTGGCATGGATGTGGACAACAGGGTACATTATTGCATATGATGTGGGAATGCCCTGAAGTACAAAAATTTTGGACTGAAGTGTGGGGACGGATAGAAAGAATATTGGGATATAGAGTAAGCAAAACAAAAGAAATATGTATTACCCAAGATATAGAATCACAATTAAATGTAAGTACAGACAAATATCTATTCCAACAGATGATTATGGCAGCTCAGGCTGTTATAGTCTTGGGATGGAAAGATAAAAGTAAATGGCAGATTGAAAACTGGCAGCACTATTTATCAGATCAAATGATTACTGATTATTTAGATAGTAATGAGAGCATAGTTAAAGACAATAGGAACATCTGGATGGGCAAATGGTTTAAATTGATAATATATATTCAACAATACAGGTGGGGCCCCATGAATTATTGAACGTTATGAAATTGGTTTTAAGACAATAAGAAAATAGATATAATGGTACCATCTATCCAAGGGGGGGAGGGAAGGGGGGGTGGATATAATAATGTGCAAATAAACACCAGGATATAGTGATTATAAGAATGGTATATTAATGTAAATAGTATTGACTGGTTTGTATTCAGTTTCAGTTTGAACTTCAGTTGAGAGTAAACTCCGTGGGAGGAAGATCTCTCTGCTATAACTAACCAGAAAATAACTGGGATTTTGATAAAATAACCTGGGAAAACTGCTGCTGTGCTGTGGTAAGTGTGGGAGGTAAGTCCTCTGGTTTTTGGACAGTTTTGGGGGACCGCTTTTAGAAGCCAGCTAAAATAAAACCTAGGTCAGTTTAGGTGTGGTCAGCTCAGGTTACTCTAGGCAGATTCCTAGGAGATCACATCAAAATAACAAAAGGAACAAAGCATTAGCATTAGCAAAGAGGGCTAGCCACTCCTAAGCTTGTGGGAGTGCCTTAGTTTCAGTTTGAACTTCAGTTGAGAGTAAACTCCGTGGGAGGAAGATCTCTCTGCTATAACTAACCTAACGGCGCGCGAAACATACTATAGCATAACCAAAGTTTATCTTAAAGAAAGTGTTTTAGAGTTTTTTTTTTTTTTTTAGGTAATTTTTCATAAATAACACAAATCTATTAAATACAATGAAGGTAGAATGCCAGCAGGGGGAGGGGGGCTTCCCAGTGTTTTGTACTGAGTGTCATATGTATGACTACCTGCCCATGGGGCAGCAGTCGTGGGTATGTGTTCGGTGCAATGAGCTCCGGGCTCTCAGGGAACATGTTTCTTCCCTCGAAGCCAAGGTAGCGGACCTGGAGAAGCAGATAGAGAGTAGGAGGGCTGAGGGTGAGGTCTTCAGGGATGCAGTAGGAGCATCCCACTCCATGACAAGCAGCTCTCCAGCTGCCTCGGAGAGTCGAAGCCTCAGGCAGGGAGGACATCAAGCCGAGGAAGAGGGGCAGGCTCCCTTAGTTGGGACCCCTTCCTCAGTGGATGTGCCTGTGTCCTCTTGCACCGAGGATACTCCTCCACGGGTAGTGGGAGGGGGGCTTCTTGTAGTGGGAGATTCGATTACCAGGAATATAGAGAGCCGGGTTTGTGATGGGCGTGTTGACCGCATGGTGACTTGCCTGCCTGGTGCAAAGGTTGCGGACATCACGCGACATCTAGATAGGTTAGTAGACAGTGCTGGGGAGGAGCCAGTCGTCATGGTACATGTCGGTACCAATGATGTTGGGAAGGCAAGACGGAGTGTCCTGGAAGCCAAATTTAGGTTGTTAGGTAGAAGACTAAAGTCCAGGACCTCTAGGGTCGCATTCTCAGAAATGCTACCTGTTCCACGTGCAGGGCCAGCTAGACAGGCAGAGCTCAGGAGCCTCAATGCGTGGATGAGGCAGTGGTGTCGCGAGGAGGGGTTTAGATTTGTAAGGAACTGGGGAACTTTTTGGGACAAGCCAAACCTGTACAAGAGGGACGGGTTACACTTGAACCAGGAGGGAACCAGATTGCTGGCGATTAACATTAAAAAGGTTGCAGAGCAGCTTTTAAACTGATCCCTGGGGGAAAGCCGACAGGAGCTGGGCAGCATCCGGTTCGGGAGAGCGCACCCTCAAGTGAGGAGGGCTGGAAACATGCAGAAAATGCTGAGCTAAGTGCGGGATTAGTTTCACATGTTCCTCGACGGCAGAACTTGGTCAAAAGGAATGAATATAAATGTATATATGCAAACGCCAGGAGCCTTCGAGCCAAAATAGGGGAGCTAGAAAGCTTAGTTATGGAAAATAGGATTGATATTATTGGCATAACTGAAACCTGGTGGACCAGCGAAAACCAATGGGATACAGTCATCCCAGGATACAAACTGTACAGGAAAGACAGGGAAGGGCGACATGGAGGTGGTGTAGCCTTGTATATTAAAGAAGAGATAGAATCTTATGAACTGGAATGTCCAAGTGAGTCTGGCTCTTCCACAGAAGCAGTGTGGATAAAAATACCAAGCCAAAAAGGAAGTCTAACAATAGGGACATGCTACCGTCCTCCCAACCATACGTCCGAAGGAGATGAACAATTGGAGAAGGAGGTAAAGGAGGTAGCCCATAAAGATAGGGTAGTTATAATGGGGGACTTCAATTATCCTCACATAGACTGGGTGAACTCCTGTTCAACTCAGGAAAGAGAGAGAAAATTCCTAGACCTGCTAAATGACTGTTCCATGGAACAAATGGTCATGGAACCAACCAGGGGAAATGCAGTCCTGGACTTGATCCTAAGTAATGCTCAGGACCTGGTAAAGGATGTCACTGTAGCTGATCCAATTGGGAACAGTGACCACAATGCAATAACCTTCAACTTAAATACAGGGAGTAAGTTCTTAATAAAGTCTAACACAGAGACCTTAAACTTTCACAAGGGAAACTTCCCCAAAATGAGGAAATTAGTGAAAAGGAAATTGAAAGGGAAAGTCAAAAGAGTTAAATCACTTCAAAATGCATGGAGACTACTTAAAAACACAATAACGGAAGTGCAACTAGAATGCATTCCTAAAAGAAGAAAGGGGACTTCTAGGTCCAAGAAGAAACCAATGTGGCTCACAAATGCAGTAGATGAAGTCATTAAAAACAAGAAGAGTTCATTTAGGAAATGGAAGGCTTGTCCAAATGAGGAGAACAGGAGGGAACATAGACACTGGCAACACGAATGCAAGACGGCCATTAGGAAAGCTAAGAAAGATTTTGAGGAGCACATTGCTAAAAACATCAAAAGAAATAACAAGAACTTCTTTAAGTATATCAGAAGTAGGAATCCAACCAGGAGAGCAGTTGGACCACTAGATAGTAAAGGAGAGAAAGGGGTAATTAAAGAAGACACGGAGATTGCAGAGAGACTAAACGAATTTTTTGCTTCCGTATTCACGGAGGAAGACAGAAGACACATGCCAGTAGCTGAGCCTGTGTTTTCTGAAGAGTTAAACTGTACAGAAATAACCAAGGAAGAGGTCCTGGCATGTCTTAATAAACTAAATGTTAACAAGTCACCGGGACCAGATGGTATTCATCCAAGAGTCCTTAAGGAACTCAAATGCGAAATTGCCGACCTTCTAGCAAAAATATATAATCTTTCCCTAACATCAGGCTCCGTACCTGAGGACTGGAGGGTAGCAAATGTAACACCAATATTCAAAAAAGGATCCAGGGGTGATCCAGGCAACTACAGACCAGTTAGCTTAACGTCAGTTCCGTGTAAGGTGATGGAAACCATTATTAAAGACAAAATTAGTGTGCATATGGAGCAGCAGGCATTGCTGAACAAAAGCCAGCATGGCTTCTGCAAAGGTAAATCATGCCTCACAAATTTGTTGGAATTCTTTGAGAGTGTCAATAAACACGTGGATAAAGGTGAACCAGTAGACATTGTCTATCTGGACTTTCAGAAGGCTTTTGACAAAGTCCCACATCAAAGGCTACTGAGTAAACTCACCAGCCATGGAATAAAAGGACAGGTTCTGTCCTGGATTTGTGACTGGCTTAAGGGCAGAAAGCAGAGAGTAGTAGTAAACGGCAATTTCTCAGGGTGGAAAGAAGTAAAAAGTGGGGTCCCTCAAGGCTCAGTACTGGGACCAATGCTTTTTAATTTATTCATCAATGATCTAGAAAAAGGGGTACATAGTAAAATAGCAAAGTTTGCTGATGATACTAAATTATTTAGGGTAGTAAAATCTGAAAGAGATTGCCAAGAGCTCCAGAGGGATCTCTTAGCATTGGGTGAGTGGGCAACCAAGTGGCAAATGTGCTTTAATCTTAACAAGTGTAAAGTAATGCACATTGGGGCCAAGAATCCAAATTATGTCTATAAACTGATGGGGTCTGAGCTTTCTGCAACACGCCAGGAAAGGGATCTCGGGGTTCTGGTGGACAGTTCAATGAAGGTGTCAACCCAGTGTGCGGCAGCAGCAAAAAAAGCAAATTCAATGCTGGGAATAATTAGGAAGGGAATAGAAAATAAGTCAGCAAGTGTCATTTTGCCCCTTTATAAATCTATAGTGAGGCCACATTTGGAATACTGTGTACAATTCTGGTCACCACACCTCAAAAAGGATATTGTGGAACTAGAGAAGGTGCAGAGAAGGGCAACCAGAATGATTAAGGGTCTGGAACACCTCCCTTACGAAACCAGGCTGCAACGTCTAGGCCTCTTCAGTCTGGAGAGACGGCGTTTGAGAGGGGACCTGATTGAAGTATATAAAATTATGCACGGCATAGAAAAGGTGGATAGAGAAAATTTCTTTTCTCTATCGCACAACACTAGAACCAGGGGGCACTCTATGAAGCTGATGGGTAGGAGCGTAAGGTCTGACAGGGGGAAGTATTTCTTCACACAGAGGGTCATCGGCCTATGGAATGTGCTGCCAGAAGAGGTGGTGACAGCTACCAGTCTGGATGGCTTTAAGGTAGGGTTAGACAAATTTATGGATGACAGATGTATCAATGGCTACTAGAACGAATGCCTAGGTGCATCTTTCAGGCTGAGGGGGGGGAGGAAATGGGGCGCTTCTAGGGCCATCTGCTGGGACTCGAGAGCAGGAGAAGGTTTGTCCTTGTCTCTGCTTGAGATGCCCATGAGCATTTGGTGGGCCACTGTGTGCGACAGGATGCTGGACTAGATGGGCTGTGGCCTGATCCAGCAAGGCTTCTCTTATGTTCTTATGTTCTTATGTATTCCTGGTTTGTATATATGTGTTAATCTGTGTGTTAATGTATGTGAAAATGTGAATAAAATGTTTTTTAAAAAAAAAGAAAAGAAAGCCAGAATACTTCCTAGGATGTCTTGATAAGATAAGTAGATTATTTCTCTGGGAATACATTTGTCTTGATTCCTGTTTGGATACTGATCTTCTGGACACTTTTCACACTGCTCTGAATCTGAAGAAAAATAGGATTTATGATTTTATTTATCTTTGTGTGTATTTAACAAATATCTTTTCATTCTTAGCCAATCGGAATTTCCTCTTACCCCTTTCTTTTGAAATCCTCCCATCAGCGCACTGAGCGCAATCATAGCAACACACTTGATTCTCTTGCTGAACAATCATGTTCTGTCCAGGATGGCAGCTCTCAACACACCTGGAACTGGGAAGGGTCTGTGGGAATTAAAAACAGATTAATGCAGTTCATAGTCATCATCGCATTTCTAGCAAGGAACAAATATACTAGTCTCAGATAGATAGATAGATAGATAGATAGATAGATAGATAGATAGATAGATAGATAGATAGATAGATAGATAGATAGATAGATAGATAGATAGATAGATTCTCAACTTACTCTTTTATTATGATTTACAACACTTCTTGGGTACACCATAATCTTTTTCAAACCTTTTTCAAAATATTTAAAATACCCATGCTTTCTTACATGAACACTTTATAGATAGATTCTCATGCATTATGATTTACAACCCTTCTCAGTTGCGTCATAATTCTGTTCATTTTGTTGTAAATCGCCTTGGGCAAAATTTTATTTGGGAATGGAGAGATACAAATAAAAATGGAAATGGAAATGGAAAAATCTAATGCTATCATTCTCTTCCCTGTTTGCATTATGTCATTTTAATGTAGCAAACAATAGTTAATGAAACGATATGGAGAGCATTTGGTTCTACGTGAATTGACCTTACCTTCTGTACAAAATTTAGGGCTAGCCTCAATTGTCCCACATTCTACATCCATCATTGCAGATCAATTTTTACATCCATATCTCTTGTCAGAAACAGATCTTCTATGCACAGTTTGACCTACTTGGACTTTTCAAGTTGCCCAGGACTGGAAATACTAAAAACTCAAGGGTCTCATGTGATAAGAAGTGAAGGAAGAAAACTAAGCAAAACATCAGAAGTACCTGCCACATCTGACATTTTGTAAATAAACTGATAAGGCCATCACAGTATTAAGATTTTTTAAAAATCATTTTTAACAACTACTATATGTTTTTGGTTGAAAAGAATGGCATCATTCCTACTTGAAATTTGGGATTCCAGGTTACTGCACTTCCATTAATGAGAAGTTCTTTGCTCCTGGCAGACTTGGGATCAATTCTTCCAACTCGGACTCTCTGAAATGATCCATTGGGAAATGTGACCAGGTTTGTGAGATCGTATCCAGTTGCCTGGTTGCCATTGTCATCAAAAAAGATTTCTTCCCCAGCACTGTTATTGAAGTGGACTTTTTTCAGGAAACGGTGAACCTAAATTGCAATTCAGAAAAAGTAACCATTTCTATCCAAAATGTAAACAAGTTGAATACTACTACATTATATATATATATATATTATTGTAATAAATTTCATTGTACCAATGGGCATCTATGTGTTTAACAAGTTGCCTCAACCCAGATTACAACCTAAAATATTAAAATATTTGGGGCTTCAAATGCTCAACATGAACCCTTGGTTACACAATATTAAGACCTGGGCAACTCCATTGTTGCATGTTGCAGTGTTAAAAATGAAGATAATCCTGAAAATCTTATCCTTATTTCAATTCTTACCTACCAAGACAATAATGAAACATAAAACAAAATAATTCAAGGATATATTTTTTAGTCTAAGGACCTTTCCATTTTTTGGTGAACCATGTTTTCTGAGGATCTGTCCCAAATATGGACAGATTCTAAAAGCCCCGTGCGTCCACACATGCGTGGGGTGCCAGCTGCAATGCCAGATTGCGTGCACACAATTGGCTGCTTACCTGGGGTGGGGGGCTGGAGGCTGTGGGCTTGGCTTTGACCAGGTGAGCAACATCAGTGAAGATGGCACTAAACTGGTCCTTTCCTCCACACGATCATGATCAATGGGTCTGGTTATTCTGGTTGACAGATCCCAATCTAAGAATGTGGGTGAAAAAAGGGGAAAATTTCTTGGAACTAATTGTACTTTTGGACCAAATCTAACTGTAGATATCTACCCATATCCCGGCATTTACTCCAGCACTCCAAATTCAAATGTGATACCAAAAGATAAGCTGGCGTGGACAGAGTCCTAATTGCATAAAAAATATACATAATCCTTCAACCTTTAATTGGTGGTCATAACCAAACATTTCACAAATTTCTTAATTTGTACCCCTTCGGTATTGACTTCTTCATGTCAAATACTTATTACCAAACTATTTTCCATCCTAAGTTTAAGAATAATTAATAATTTAGATACATTGCAAAAAAAAAAAATGGCATGAGTTAAATGACACACTGAATCTCAGTAAACATGTTGTGTCAATTGTTGAGAAGAAAATGATGTATCAATGGTCAATGGAAACCAAACTCCTCACTTCAGGGCTGAATTCCAGATCACCCTTAAATGAAATTACAGATCCAATTTGGGTGGCTTTCAAGATGGGAACTCATAATGGGAACTCCCAACTGCAGCTGGTACGTCAACTGAAGCCGTTTCTGGAGAGAGACGAATTGGCCACAGTCATCCATGCTCTGGTAACCTCTAGATTGGACTATTGTAACACGCTCTATATAGGGCTGCCCTTGAAGACGGTTCGGAAGTTGCACCTAGTGCAGAACGCAGCTGCCAGAGTGCTGACCAGAACAGCTAGCCGGATGCACATCACGCCGGTTTTAAAAGCGCTGCACTGGCTAACAATTCACTACCGAGCCCAATTCAAGGTGTTTACTCTGACTTATAAGGCCCTAAATGACTTGGGCCTCAAATATCTAAAGGAGCACCTTCTCCCATATCGACTTGCCCGTGCCTTAAGATCAAGTGGTAATGCCCTCCTGGTCATCTCACCATCCTCATTAGTGAGATTGATGGGCACCCGGGTAAGGGCCTTTTCAGCGATAGCTCCCATATTATGGAATAGCCTCCCCCTCGAGGTGCGTCATGCCCCTTCCTTACAGATATTTTGGAAGGCAGTAAAGACCCACCTCTTTACCCTGGCCTTTGGCTGAGATGAGATGAATATGCCTTCATCATCCATCTGCTTGGACCCTCTGAACACATGAGGCCAGGCATTATCCTCCATGAGGAGGAACCAAGGCTTCACTGCACCAGTATAAGTTCTGACAATGGCTCTGAGGTTTTTCTCACAGTACCTTACAGCACTCAACATGCTGTGGGCTATCAAGAAATTGAAGTGAATGGGGATTATATTCTGATGCCTAAGTATGCCCTTACTATTTCTGAGCAGGATATATTACCTGCTATATCTTTACCTTCTCCCTATTTTACGTCAAATAGCATAATGGAAATGCTGCATTCCTTTTAGTAACCTCTTCTTGTCTTTCTCTATTATTAATAACTGTGCTGACCAGGTCTGAGGAGGAAGAATTTTACAAATTAGCTCTATAAGCAATTGAGATTCCCAACTAAGAATCTTTTGAAAAGATACACAAAGCATACAAGACATATCTATCAGTGACTTCTCTACCATTGACCTCGTCACAGAAATCAAATGTGTGCTGCAGTGAAAATCAATGGATACTCAGCCTGTTTTTGCACTTATCTCAGTAGATCCAGATCAAAAAATCCGAATTACCATGTCTCTGCTAAAGAGATCCAGTTTAAATAGATCTGGATCTACAGGAGGCCACAACATCTACATTGCACAGGTCGTAGAAGCTCTGAATCCAGATCGGAATGCAAGCAATGCATTCCTAGGAGCTCCTACATCTGGTCTAGGAGCTTCTAAATCTGATCTAGATCTGGATTAACAGCTAATTGCTGAAAGGGCGTCACACACCTGCCACGGCTGAATGCTCCATCGGTCTCTACTGCTCTTCTGTTTGGCTCCAGGTGAATACATGGCCTGGAGGGCGTGTGCTAGAGCATAGACAGCATTGTAGATACTGTAGCTCTGCCCAGACATCTCCATTTCAAAGATAGAGTTAGGAAGGCTCTGAAGCTTCTCATCCCCAGTGCAGTTTTTCTTGTTAGGGCTATATAAGTTATCCTGAGGAAAGGAACAGAAGAATGCATTGTACCAAAACCCCTTAATTAAATAAATATTATGCTTAAAAGGATTTAGTTACTCAAGAAAATCATGAAATCCTGGCACCACATTTGTTTGCATTGTGAAAGACAAGGTACTACTGAAGGTTTGCATAGGGAACTGAGATAAACATGACCGAGTAGTAAAGTCCCATTCCGCAATTGTGATCCACACTCTTCTTTGAGGAAGGTTGAGAGAAACATCTAGAGAAACCAACACCATAAATAAACCTTCTAGGGACTGATTGTCTCCACTGACAAGAGACACATTGGTATTTTTCGGAAATAGAGCGGATTGGATTGGGTACAATATTTGTTTGAGCATCCATACTGGGAGAAAACATGTCACTCGTGGGATTACAATTGTCCAGGCAATGCAGATGGCCTTCTGAAGTAGTCTTGGCCGGAGGGCTTGTTGGAAAGCCTCTCCTCTATCGTCCTCAGAAACAATGAGACCAACCCAGTTCCACCCAAAATGCAGCAGGAGCTGAACTATCCCATGAATTTGGAGATCTGCCTTTGGAACCATTGAGTAGAAAGAAGGAAACTGAACTTTGTCACTGAGCAAAGGATCAAAGAAGCCATATCTAAGCTGTAGAGAAAGGCAGAAAATCTCACAGAAATGTCAAGCTGTTATCATAAATATCAGAACATTTTTGATACGCTGCTAATTTTTCTGAGGAAGAAATCAACCCTTTCCAGGAGAAATTCTAACCATTGTTTATCTCCATGTATATTTCAAGGTCTCTGTGATCCACTTAATTGTTCTTCACATATTTTTGATGGCTTTCATACATTCTCGTCCCTCATACAGCACACAAATCTCATTCAATCACAGTATCTGTTGCAAACCTAATAACAGGAGTGGATTTCCCTCTGAAAGTGTAATACCACAGGACTTGAGAGGCAACTGCTCATCAGCTCCTGAAAGCCTCCCCCTAGTCTGGTCTAAATCTTAATGTTTACACCTGCCAGGTCATAAATACTTCTCTGGAGGACTGGCGCAGTGCAAGTGCCAGCAGTCTAATTGCTACAATAGAAACAGGATCAAGTCATTCCCTTCTCAACGTCCTGCCAATCTTCCTAATATTTAATTTTAACCCTGCACTGTGTTCACATCTATGGTTTGACAAGAACAGGGCAATTTGAGAGTGAGAAAACACATCAGCAAAGTGGTTAATTGATTTCTCTTAGCATCATCTAAACTTTGGGTGAGATAATGTAAAGAAAAAATAACTGTTCCATTTCCCCATATTTTGCTCTCTTTCTAGCATTCCCGTTTCCAGGAGATATTTTTATCTTTCACGTTAACAATGAAGCAGCTGAATACCGTGGTAGAATGCACAGAGACATGGGCAGTACCATATATCAGATTCAGAAACAATATTGGACTTGGATTCTTTACAGTTTGCACACAGAATAGCCATACATCTTGATGTCTGCTTTGCAGTATTCCTATTCCTTTCTCATGGAATGGCCCAGATAATATCTGAGCATTAATGTCATATATAAAACCATTAAAGTGATATCTGTTTATTGAAATGGGGGAAAGTCCCCTTGTTATTACCGCTTAGTGATCTATCCATTTAGTGCGTACCTGTGATATCTTATAGGTATTTAAGATGGTTGCTGTCTGAAGAGATGTTTGTTAGGCAAGGCCATCAATAACAGCCATTATCCTCTGTGCTCCAAGACAAATGAAATTGAGTGGATTTCCTAGTCCCATAAAGAGTTCATACAGGATCATCAGAGTGTTTCGCCATGCATTGAAATAATTGTCCCAAATCATAGTTCCTAATGTGAGATTGGGTAACAATGCAACTTCCCTGTTGATCTCTCGTATGGCAAACATAAAGGCAAGGATGTGCTGGTAGTTGTTAGGGATAATGCTGCAATGAGATTCAGTTCTAAGCATCAGAAAAGCAATTAGAGTTGCATTAGGACTCATTCTGCTATGTAACTTTAGGATTCCAATGCCTCAATTAAAGACAATGGAAAAGAATTCCAAATGTCACCATTATGGGGGAAGTTCTTTCAGGGCCACAAATTTGTTTCCCCCCCCCTCATTTGCCCACATGAACACCATAAAGGTCACATAAAGAGCATAAAGAGATTCCACAAAATATAAAGGAAGCATTAGTACATCCAATTTATTAACATAACAAGATACTCATGAACAGTGCCAACGGTGATATCCTTCCATGTGTCTGAAATGAAGACCTGAATTAAAGGTGGCTACCCCACCTTTAACCTTGGTATGTATAGGCAGTAGGTGATTTGTTAGAGGTTGTGGTTTCAACTCAGCCAATCAGGCAATCAAAAAACACTAACTTATAATTTGTATAATCCTTTGAAGAGTTCTCATATAGAAAACATGAATTAGACATGGGATGAGAACACAAAGCTTATGCAATACACACTCTAACGCACACTTCAAATGTTTCTTTTGGTATTTATGAATGTATCTTGAATCTCTGAATAATTCTCATCTCCAATTTCACTATTTATTTACTTACTATGACCCTATGCCAGAGTATGCTGGGTATTGCTCAAAAGTCTGTTCGTGAAAGGTAGGAAAGGAAAGGGATACAAATTCACCAATCATTATCTCAGGAAAACTTGGCAAACTGGTTGGAACCATTTTCTTCCAATCACATATAGATGTATCCGACCCCTTAACTGAAGAATAAAGAAAGAATATCAGCCTCAGAAGCATAAGAACGGTCGCCAATTTGTGGCCCATCCTCAAATGAAATTCTTCATATTCATTTATGGACACAACCAGCTAAAAGGGTCCTGAAGAAATGTCAAAGATAAGCTGCACCTCACAGTCTCAGTATGATCTTGCATGATGTGATGTCTGTCTTTAAAAGGAACCAGTTGAGACTAATTCTAGTTTACACAGGATGGCCCCGAAAAAACACGATAATCACTATAATTTTAATAATTAAATGGCTGAAATTCTCAACAGAGGAAAAAAAGGTCTTAGAAGACTATCAAGGCAGATGGTGGATGTATCAGTTTATTTATCCAAAAGTTCACAGATGTCCTTACACTCACAGAAAATAGTTTTGGCTACAAATCAGTTTACATATTTATGTATTTATTTTGCTCTATATTTTTATATTTTACACTTCACTGAGTAGTCCCAGGTTGGGTGACAGCATTCATAAAAACAGAAAATATTAATAAAACCAATACTTTTTTAGAAAAGCTCATAGATGTCTTCATTTTAACAAATATAACTAAGTAAAAATAATTTGTGAGAATACATGCCATGATCTTCCCATCCCTTTCTTGCATATATCAGTATTATGACATTGACACTGATCTGCAAGAGCTTAGGACAAATGCAAATTTAATTTACAATGTTGGCTTCCTTATTAATTGGCCTCTACTGTTCAGCTCAGGTCTCATAATAAGAATGTAGCATTTAGGGGAAAAAATGAAGATCAGCAAACCAGCACTCGAGGCCAAGATGGAGAAGATCTCCACAGCCACCATGTATTTGCCTTTGTTACTCAAGTACGTTGGGACAAAGGATACCCAAACACTGCAGAACACCAGCATGCTGAATGTGATCAGCTTGGCTTCATTGAAAGTGTCAGGCAACTTTCTGGCAAGGAATGCTGCAGTAAGGGCAAGGAAAGCCAAAAGCCACATGTAACAAAGGACCAGGTAGAACATGAAACTTGAACCTTCATTACATTGAATTATCATTTCTCCTAACTGGGAATGTGTGTCAAACTCTGGAAATGGGGGGAAATATACAAGCCACACAGCACAAATCACAATCTGAATGAGGGAACAGGGAATGATGACTAATAGAGCCAGTCTGTTCCCAACCCACTTTCTCAGATTGTTTCCAGGCTTGGTGGCAAAGAAGGCAAGAATCACAGTCAGCGTTTTTGCCAAGACACAGGCCATGGCAAATGAAAAGGTGATACCAAACACAGTTTGCCTCAGCAGACAAGTCATCTTCCCTGGCCTGCCAATGAATAGATAGGAGCAGAGAAAACACAGAAGTAGGGAATTGAGGAGAAGACAGGTGATGTTCCAATTATTGGCTTTGATGATAGGGGTGTTACGGTGCTTTAAGAAGGTTCCCATCACTCCAACTGTGATTGTACTCAAGAAAAGGGTCAAGAAAGCTAAAATACTTCCAAGGATGTCTCGATAAGATAAGTAGCTTATTTCTCTGGGGATACATTGGTCCTGATTCTTGTTTGGATACTGATCTTCTGGACACTTTTCACACTGTTCTGAATCTGAAGAAAAAGTAGGATTCAGGATTTTATTCATCTTTCAGTGTATTTAACAAATATTTTTTCATTCTTAGCCAATCGGAATTTCCTCCTACCCCTTTCTTTTGAAATCCTCCCATCAGGGCATTGAGCACAATCATAGCAACACACTTGATTCTCTTGCTGAACAAACATGTTCTGTCCAGGGTGGCAGCGCTCAACACACCTGGAACTTGGAAGGGTCTGTGGAAATTAAAAACAGATTGATGCAGTTCATGGCCAGTATCCATTTGCTAGCAAGGAAAAAAAAATCTAGCTTTCAGTTCAAAATCTAACTTTGTATTATTGCAATTTGACTCTTACACTTCTTGTTGCTTTAGAACTGTAGCCGTAGGAAAGACAATTATAAGCATTTGGCAATGTCTTGAAAAATTTTCTATTTTCTGGAATAGTTGTATAAGGGTGGGCAGGCAGAGAGATGAGAGAGAGAGAGTTGAGAGAGAGATGAGATGTGTGCCTTAAGCTTTATCAAATATTTTTCAACATATTTAAAATTAGTCATGATCTCTTACATGTACACTTTAACAGGTTTTAGAGTACAGTGGGTTGCAGGTTACCTTCCTCCTGGCTGGTCCTAAAACCTGCTCAGCAAGGCCATTCAAGCACCCCCACCTTCAATAGCTCTAATGAAATGCATGGCTTGAATGGGGTTCTTGTCTTTCTGGACTGCCCCCCTCTTTAGATCTCCACCCAGCTCATGGTTTTCACAGCTGTACCTGTCCATCCCACAGCTGTTCAGGGGAGACAGCGTTTCCACTATCCCTCCCTGACAGCTGTGGGCCCCACCTCCAGCTGCTCCCATTGGACAGGCCAGTCACGTTCCTTCCCTGGGTTCCTGCAGGTTCTAGGGAACCGAATCTGGTCCCCTGGAGGCTGCAGAAAACCCTCCCAAGCAATCCTGCAGGCATGAGCCTAACCAGGGATGCACGTGCACAGGAGGCACTTACCTCATTACTGCTGGGTTCCAAAGTATTGAGCTCAGCCAGAAGCCCTGTGTGCCTGTGCGCACTGCCCACTTTCACTGGCTAGCTGATTGGCTAGTTCTGATTCACTAGCTTTAGCTAGCCAATCAAAGTGGGCAGAGGCACCCAGCGAACCTGAGGTACGTTTGTCTTGCCCATACATGCATCCCCGTGTCAGCCCATGCCTGGGGTTTGCTTGGCGGTTACTGTAGGCCCTAGGGGACCCGATGTGGTCCTGTAGAGTCCACATGAACTGGGGAAGGTATGTGACAGGCTTGCCCACCCCGGGTCAAATTCAACCCAAAGGAGGCAGGCTTTGGAAGGGCGTCCCGCCCCCGCACCAGCCTTTTCACACTGTGCCACTGGGGATGGATTCCCCTTTCACCCATAGGCAGATAGGAGCACGTGCCCATGTGTTCCTTACCTACCTAGGTGTGAATGGGGAAAGCATCCCCGTGTGGCCTAGCCTTACTGCACTACAGCTGTTTGACTGTAGTGTGAAAAGGCCTCAAGTCATGAGTTGCTGACCCCTTGTGACTCTTTAGTTACTGACTGTTAAAATTTTAAACTGCTTGACATTTTTCTCACCCATTTAAGGGGACTCAAAGTGACCAACAAACTTTCCATTCTCCCCCCACTCCCCCAGACACCCTGTGATGTTGGCGGGGCTGTGAGAGCTCAGAAGACAGCTGTGACTAGCCAAAGTCACCCAGCTAGCTTAGCGGACAAGGGCAGAATCAAACCTGGTATTCCCAGGTAAGAGTCCAGCTCCCTAACCACTAAACCAAACTGGAGCCAAACTGCATAATGCTCAAGTTTCCTATGATCTCTTACAATAGTGTGCACATCCTACAAACTGCTCCATAGAAATTCCAAATTTGGTAATGGAACAGACACATCTAGAGATAAAAATATTTTCAAAAATAATGTTCACACCATTATAAACTTCATTCTCATGCTATCATTCTCTTCCCTGTTTGCCCCGTGGCATATTAATGTAGCAAAAAATTAGGGCTGGCTTCTATTGTCCCACATTCTACATCCCCCATTGAAGATTAACTTTTACATCTATATCTCTTGTCAGACACTGGTCTTCTATGAACAGATTGAGCTATTTGCGCTTTTCAAATTCCCCAAACTGGAAATACTCAACAACACAAGGGTCTAGTGTGATAAAAAATGAAGGAAGAAAACTAAGCAAAATATCAGAAGTATCTGGCACATCTGACATTTTGTAAATAAACTAATAAGGCAATCATAATTAAGCTAAAAAAATCATGTTTAGCAACCACTACATATTTTTGGATGAAAAAAAAGGCATCATTCCCACTTGGAATTTGGGATTCCAGGTTACTGCTGCACTTCCATTAATGAGAAGTTCTTTGTTCCTGGCAGACTTGGGGTCAATTCTTCCAACTCGGACTCTCTGGAAAGATCCATTGGGAAATGTGACCAGGTTTGTGAGATCGTATCCAGTTGCCTGGTTGCCATTGTCATCAAAAAAGATTTCTTCCCCAGCATTGTTATTGAAGTGGACCTTTTGCAGGAAATGGTGAACCTAAGTTGCAATTCAGAAAAAGTAACCACTTCTATCCAAAATAAAAACAAATTGATTATTACTGTGTATTTTTACATATATATAACCACTTCTATCCAAAATGAAAACAAATTGATAATTACTGGTTAGAATTCCAGTTCAATGTTGGAATCGATTTCATAGTACCAGTGGGCGTCTAGGTGTGTAACAAGTTCCCTCAACCCAAATTCCAACCTAGATTATTAAAATATATGGAACTTCAAAGGTTCAACATGAACCCTTGGTTACACGTTATTGAAACCTGGGCAACTCCGTTGCCACATGTTGCAGTGATTCCAGATCCCCCTGAAATGAAATTCCAGTTCCAATTTGGGTGAATTTCAACATGGGAAATCATAATGTTTACTCAGTCATATGTATGGCTCCTACATGTCCGGACACACTCTCAAGAATGTCTGCTTCTGATGAGATGGTGGATAGTATCCTCGGGGATCTCCTCCCAGACCTGGATCAGGGCTTCAGTGACTTTATCTTTGTTTTCCAAAATAAGCTTCTTCTGGTTGCACTAAGTCTAGCTGCTCTGCTGTTGTGTTGTTTCCACCAACCTTATCTCTCCTGTTGGCTTGTTTTCATTTTTTGCACGTTGCCTTCGCTTATTTTCCTCCAAGGTCAAGTTTGTTATCATTTCTGCAAGGACTTGTTTCTTATTCCCTCAGCACCCTAACTTTAGCCATTACTGTTTTGCTCACTGCTCTCCGTTTCCCAGTCCATACACTTTGCCTTTTTCTTTTTGCCTTGTGACTGATTGCACTTGATTATGGTTCTTACAAGAGGTGACTATAAGAAGTTGAGCTCACCCCTTCAAAACTCAGATGAGGTCCCTCATACCGACATTAATTTAACTACAGAGCCTGTTTTAACAACAGGCATGAAAATAGCTGCAATAACAGAGATTCTAACCTCCAATTTCCCTCAGCTTGGACTCACAGAGCCTCCTCCACCTCAGACTCCTTTGCTCTCTACTCCCTCAAGCAGTGAATCACCTCCATTGATTTTGGACTGTTCCTTAGGTCCTTTTTGTCTCAACGCTCTGGACAAGAGTATATCAGCATACAACGAGGCGATTGAAGTGACTTCATTGAACAGTCAACTTTCTCTTGATCCTCAAGGGCCTACTCCCACGTCTCCTCAATCATATGTTTTAGATTGAATACACCTTTCAGAAGCCTCTAAAGACAGTTACCTGCTGATTCCTTACCTCTCGGGCCAGGCCTAAGGCTTTCTGCTGGACCACCAACAAATGTAACTGGAGTCTTAAAGTCCTTGAAGGAGTAGCAGGAAAATGTTACAAGTAGATACAAATCCTGTTGCTGGGTTGATGCCTTTCAAGACTCAGCCCAGCTTTCCTCATCTTGGGATAAGTTCCAGGCTCTTCGGAAAAACTTGGAAGACACATCAAACCTTCCTGCCACGGCACATAAGGAATGTGCCATCCTGTAGGAGCCAGGTTAACTGCACAATCTGAATGAGCAGCAGGTACCACTTTGTAGTACCAGTAGTGACAAAGACACAAGCAAAAGGTCCTCCAGTACACCTGTTGTCACTTTCATGTTCACGGAAGCAGAAGAAATTGATGCACAATGGCTGATGTTCCTAACTGGACATTTTGATCTCCCTGATGTTGAAGTGAATGGGGATTATACTGTGATGCCTAAATGTTCCCTGAGTATTTCTGAGCAGTATATAATACCTGCCATACCTTTACCTTCTCCCTATTTTACATCAAATAGCATAATGAAAATGCTGTGTTCATTTAGCAACCTCTTCCTATATTTCTCTATTATTAATACGTCTGCCCACCAGGTCTGAGGGAGAAGGATTTTACAAATTAGCTCTATAAGCAACTGAGATTCACAACTAAGAATCTTTTGGGAAAAAAAACACAAAATATACAAGAAATAGCTATCAGTGACATCTCTACCATTAAGCTCTACACAGAAAACAATGTGTGCTGCAGTGAGTATCAGTGGTTACTCAGCCTGTTTTTGCACTTATCTCAGTAGATCCAGATCAACAAAATCCGAATTACCATATATCTGCTAAAGAGATCCAGATTAAATTTATCTGGATCTACAGGAGGCCATAGCACCTATATTGCAAAGGTCTTAGAAGCTCTTAAATCCAGATCAGTATGCAGCCAGTGCATGCCTAGGAACTAGATCTGAATTACAGCTAATTGCTGAAAGGGCCTCACACACCTGCCACGGCTGAATACTCCATCGGTCTCTACGGCCCTTCTGTTTGGCTCCAGGTGAATACATGGCCTGGAGGGCATGTGCTAGAGCATAAACAGCATTGTAGATACTGTAGCTCTGCCCAGACATCTCCATTTCAAAGATAGAGTTAGGAAGGCTCTGAAGCTTCTCATCCCCAGTGCAGCTTTCCTTGTTAGGGCCATGTAAGTTATCCTGAGGAAATGAACAGAAGAATGCACTGATCCAAAACTCCTTAATGAAATAAATATTATGCTGGAAAGGATTTAGTGACTCAAGAAAATCATGAAATCCTGGCACCACATTTGTTTGCGTTGTGAAAGACAAGGTACCACTGAAGGTTTGCATAGGGAATTGAGATAAACATGACCGAGCAGTGAAGTCCCATTCAGCAGTTGTGATCCACACTCTTCTTTGAGGAAGGTTGAGAGAAACATCTAGAGAAACCAACACCATAAATAAACCTTCCAGGGACTGATTGTCTCCACTGACAAGACACACATTGGTATTTTTCAGAAATAGAGTGGATTGGATTGGGTTCAATTTTTGTTTGAGCATCCATTGTGGGAGAATGCATGTCACTCGTGGGACTGCAATTGTCCAGGCAATGCAGATGGCCTTCTGAAGTAGTCTTGGCCGGAGGGCTTGTTGGAAGGTTTCACCTCTATCGTCCTCAGAAACAATGAGACCAAGCCAATTCCACCCAAAATGCAGCAGGAGCTGAACTATCCCATGAATTTGGAGATCTGCCTTTGGAACCATTGAGTAGAAGGAAGGAAACTGAACTTTGTCACTGAGCAAAGGATCAAAGAAGCCATATCTAAGCTGAAGAGAAAGGCAGAAAATCTCACAGAACTGTCAAGCTGTTATCATAAATATCAGAACATTTTTGATACGCTGCTAATTTTTCTGAGGAAGAAATCAACCCTTTCCAGGAGAAATTCTAACCATTGTTTATCTCCATGTATATTTCAAGGTCTCTGTGATCCACTTAATTGTTCTTCACATCTTTTTGATGGCTTTCATACATTCTCGTCCCTCATACAGCACACAAATCTCATTCAATCACAGTATCTGTTGCAAACCTAATAACAGGAGTGGATTTCCCTCTGAAAGTGTAATACCACAGGACTTGAGAGGCAACTGCTCATCAGCTCCTGAAAGCCTCCCCCTAGTCTGGTCTAAATCTTAATGTTTACACCTGCCAGGTCATAAATACTTCTCTGGAGGACTAGCGCAGTGCAAGTGCCAGCGGTCCAATTGCTACAATAGACACAGGATCAAGTCATGTCCTTCTCAATGTCCTGCCAATCTTGCTAATATTTAATTTTAACCCTGCACTGTGTTCACATCTATGGTTTGACAAGAACAGGGCAATTTGAGAGTGAGAAAACACATCAGCAAAGTGGTTAATTGATTTCTCTTAGCATCATCTAAACTTTGGGTGAGATAATGTAAAGAAAAAATAACTGTTCCATTTCCCCATATTTTGATCTCTTTCTAGCATTCCCGTTTCCAGGAGATATTTTTATCTTTCACGTTAACAATGAAGCAGCTGAATACCGTGGTAGATTGCACAGAGACATGGGCAGTACCATATATCAGATTCAGAAACAATATTGGACTTGGATTCTTTACAGTTTGCACACAGAATAGCCATACATCTTGATGTCTGCTTTGCAGTATTCCTATTCCTTTCTCATGGAATGGCCCAGATAATATCTGAGCATTAATGTCATATATAAAACCATTAAAGTGATATCTGTTTATTGAAATGGGGGAAAGTCCCCTTGTCATTACCCCTTTGTGATCTATCCATTTAGTACGTACCTGTGATATCTTATAGGTATTTAAGATGGTTGCTGTCTGAAGAGATGTTTCGTAGCCCAGGCCATCAATAACAGCCATTATTCTCTGTGGTCGAAGACAGATGAAATTCAGTGGATTCCCTTGTCCCATAAAGAGTTCATACAGGATCATCAGAGTGTTTC
The DNA here is from genome assembly GCA_023333525.1 of Aspidoscelis tigris stejnegeri. Classification (NCBI taxonomy): domain Eukaryota; kingdom Metazoa; phylum Chordata; class Lepidosauria; order Squamata; family Teiidae; genus Aspidoscelis; species Aspidoscelis tigris. Next base: position 13,331,013 of record JALMGA010000009.1, read on the forward strand.
GCCATGCATTGAAACAATTGTCCCAAATCATAGTTCCTAATGTGACATTGGGTAACAATGCAACTTCCCTGTTGATCTCTCCTATGGCAAACATAAAGGCAAGGATGTGCTGGTAGTTTTTAGGGATAATGCTGCAATGAGATTCAGTTCTAAGCATCAGAAAAGCAATTACAGTTGCATTAGGACTCATTCTGCTATGTAACTTTAGGATTCCGATGCCTCAATTAAAGACAATGGAAAAGAATTCCAAATGTCACCATTATGGAGGAAGTTCTTTCAGGGCCACAAATTTGTTTTCCCGCCTCTCATTTGCCCACATGAACACCATAAAGGTCACATAAAGAGCATAAAAAGATTCCACAAAATATAAAGGAAGCATTAGTACATCCAATTTACTAACATAGCAAGATACTCATGCCTTGCAACTTGCTACTTTTACATGGTCAGTGCCAACCGTGATATCCTTCCATGTGTCTGAAATGAAGACCTGGATTAAAGGTGGCCACCCTTTAACCTTGGTATGTATAGGCAGTAGGTGATTTGTAAGAGGTTGTGGTTTCAACTCAGCCAATCAGGCAATCAAAAAACACTAACATAATTTGTATAATCCTTTGAAGAGCTCTCATATAGAAAACATGGATTAGACGTGGGATGAGAACACAAAGCTTATGCAATACACACTCTAACGCACACTTCAAATGTTTCTTTTGCTATTTCTGAATGTATCTTGAATCTCTGAATAATTCTCATCTCCAATTTCACTATTAATTTACTTACTATGACCCTATGCCAGAGTATGCTGGGTATTGCTCAAAAGTCTGTTCGTGAAAGGTAGGAAAGAAAAGGGATACAAATTCACCAATCATTATCTCAGGAAAACTAGGCAAACTGGTTGGAACCATTTTCTTCCAATCACATATAGATGTATCCGACCCCTTAACTGAAGAATAAAGAAAGAATATCAGCCTCAGAAGCATAAGAACGGTCGCCAATTTGTGGCCCATCCTCAAATGAGATTCTTCATATTCATTTATGGACACAACCAGCTAAAAGGGTCCTGAAGAAATGTCAAAGATAAGCTGCACCTCACAGCCTCAGTATGATCTTGCATGATTTGATGTCTGTCTTTAAAAGGAACCAGTTGAGACTAATTATAGTTTACACAGGATGGCCCCGAAGAAACACGATAATCACTATAATTTTAATAATTACATGGCTGAAATTCTCAACAGAGGAAAAAAAGGTCTTAGAAGACTATCAAGGCAGATGGTGGATGTATCATTTTATTTATCCAAAAGTTTACACATGTCCTTACACTCACAGAAAATAGTTTTGGCTACAAATCAGTTTACATATTTATGTATTTATTTTGCTCTATATTTTTATATTTTACACTTCACTGAGTAGTCCCAGGTTGGGTGACATCATTCATAAAAACAGAAAATATTAATAAAACCAATACTTTTTTAGAAAAGCTCATAGATGTCTTCATTTTAACAAATATAACTAAGTAAAAATAATTTGTGAGAATACATGCCATGATCTTCCCATCCCTTTCTTGCATATATCAGTATTATGACATTGACACCGATCTGCAAGGGATTAGGACAAATGCAAATTTAATTTACAATGTTGGTTTCCTTATTAATTGGCCTCTACTATTCAGCTCAGGTCTCATAATAAGAAGGTAGCATTTAGGGGGAAAAATGAAGATCAGCAAACCAGCACTCGAGGCCAAGATGGAGAAGATCTCCACAGCCACCATGTATTTGCCTTTGTTACTCAAGTACGTTGGGACAAAGGATACCCAAACACTGCAGAACACTAGCATGCTGAATGTGATCAGCTTGGCTTCATTGAAAGTGTCAGTCAACTTTCTTGCAAGGAACCCTGCAGTAAGGGCAAAGAAAGCCAAAAGCCACATGTAACAAAGGACCAGGTAGAACATGAAACTTGAACCTTCATTACATTGAATTATCATTTCTTCTAACTGGGAATGTGTGTCAAACTCTGGAAATGGGGGGAAATATAAAAGCCACACAGCAGAAATGACAATCTGAATGAGGGAACAGGGAATGATGACTAATAGAGCCAGTCTCTTCCCAACCCACTTTCTCAGACTGTGTCCAGGCTTGGTGGCAAAGAAGGCAAGAATCACAGTCATGGTTTTTGCCAAGACACAGGCCACTGCAAATGAAAAGGTGATACCAAACACAGTTTGCCTCAGCAGACAAGTCATCTTCCCTGGCCTGCCAATGAATAGATAGGAACAGAGAAAACAGAAGTAGGAGAGTTGAGGAGAAGACAGGTGATGTTCCAATTATTGGCTTTGATGATAGGGGTGTTACAGTGCTTTAAGAAGGTTCCCATCACTCCAACTGTGATTGTACTCAAGAAAAGGGTCAAGAAAGCCAGAATATTTCCAAGGATGTCTCGATGAGATAAGTAGCTTATTTCTCTGGGAATACATTGCTCCTGATTCTTGTTTGGATACTGATCTTCTGGACACTTTTCACACTGTTCTGCATCTGAAGAAAAATAGGATTCATAATTGTATTCATCTTTCAGTGTATTTAACATATATTTTTTCATTCTTACCCAATCGGAATTTCCTCCTACCCCTTTCTTTTGAAATCCTCCCATCAGGGCATTGAGCACATTCATAGCAACACACTTGATTCTCTTGCTGAACAAACATGTTCTGTCCAGGGTGGCAGCGCTCAACACACCTGGAACTCGGAAGGGTCTGTGGGAATTAAAAACAGATTGATGCAGTTCATAGCCAGTATCCATTTGCTAGCAATGAAAAAAAATCTAGCTTCCAGTTCAAAATCTAACTTTGTATTATTGCAAAGTAACTCTTACACTTCTTGTTGCTTTAGAACTGTAGCCGTAGGAAAGACAATGATAAGCATTTGGCAATGTCTTGAAAAATTTTCTATTTTCTGGGATAGAGTTAGGAAGGCTCTGAAGCTTCTCATCCCCAGTGCAGCTTTCCTTGTTAGGGCCATGTAAGTTATCCTGAGGAAATGAACAGAAGAATGCACTGATCCAAAACTCCTTAATGAAATAAATGTTATGCTGGAAAGGATTTAGTGACTCAAGAAAATCATGAAATCCTGGCACCACATTTGTTTGCATTGTGAAAGACAAGGTACCACTGAAGGTACCACTGAAGGTTTGCATAGGGAATTGAGATAAACATGACCGAGCAGTGAAGTCCCATTCAGCAGTTGTGATCCACACTCTCCTTTGACGAAAGTTGTGAGAGACATCTAGAGAAACTAAAACCATATATAAACCTTCCAGTGACTGATTGTCTCCACTGACAAGACACACATTGGTATTTTTCAGAAATAGAGTGGATTGGATTGGGTGCAATTTTTGTTCAAGCATCCATTGTGGGAGAATACATGTCACGCGTGGGATTGCAATTGTCCAGGCAATGCAGATGGCCTTGTGAAGTAGTCTTGGCCCGGAGGGCTTGTTGGAAGGTTTCTCCTCTATCGTCCTCAGAAACAATGAGACCAACCCAGTTCCACCCAAAATGTAAGAGGAGCTGAACTATCCCATGAATTTGGAGTTCTGCCTTTGGAACCATTGAGTAGAAGGAAGGAAACTGAACTTTGTCACTGAGCAAAGGATCAAAGAAGCCATATCTAAGCTGAAAAGAAAGGCAGAAAATGTTTCAGAATTGTCAAGCTGTTATCATATGTATCAGAACATTTTTGAAACGCTGCTAATTTTTGTGGGAATAAATCAACCCGTTCCAGGAGAAATTCTAACCACTGTTTTTCTCCATGTCTACCTCAAGGTCTCTGTGATCCACCTAATTTATTCACATCTTTTTGATGGCTTTCAGACATTCTCTTCTCTCATACAACACACAAATCTCATTCGATCACAATATCTGTTGCAAAACTAACAACAGGAGTGGATTTCCCTCTGAACGTGTAATACCACAGGACTTGAGAGGCAACTGCTCATCATCTCATGAAAGACTCCCTCACACATACCAGTGTAAACCTTAATGTTAACAACAGCCATGTCACAGATAGTTCTCTGGAGGACTGGTTCTCTGCAAGTACCAGAGGTACTTGATTAATGCCCTTCTCAGGCCACATTCCCATTACAAGCTTAAAACTGTTTACCTAAACCAAAATAATAGAACCAGATGCAAATGAGAATTTGCCTGATCCCATTACTTTCTACTTAATCTTGTTCGATCCGGATTCTGAGGCTCGTATGTGGCATACCTGACTCAAGGGGGGACTCAAGCAGCAGAATCTGGGAAGACCTGCCAACCAAAAACCCACTACTCTGGCGGTGTTGCTTTTAAATGCCAGATCGATCCGAAATAAAACATCAATTATTCATGATCTAATTCTTGAGCAAAGGGCCGACCTGGCATGTATTACTGAGACCTGGATGGATGAACTGGGTGGACCTGGTCTGTCCCAGCTCTGGCTTCCAGGGTACTCAGTGCAACACTGTTCTAGAGTAGGGGGAGGGGAGGGGGTGTCGCTGTGTTCTATCGGACTTCCATCTCCCTCACCAGGCGGCCAATTTGTGCTGTTAATGGGGTTGAGGGTCTGTTCTTGCTGTTAAGCCAGAGAGACAGAATAGGGATGCTGCTGGTATACCGTTCACCCCACTGCCCAGCATCCTCCTTGTCTGAGCTGGCTGAGGTGGTCTCAGAGGTGGTATTGGAAGCCCCTGCCACGGTGGTGTTGGGGGATTTCAACGTCCATGCCGAGACTACACTTAGTGGACCAGCTCAGTTCTTTATTGCCTCCATGACAACCATGGGGCTGTCTCAGCTTGTTTCTGGTCCAACCCATATAGCAGGCCACACCCTTGACTTGGTTTTTGCCTCTGAATGAATTGATGGCTATCTGTTAATAGGAGGGCTGACTATCAGCCCTTTGTCATGGACGGATCACTCACTGGTGAGGTTTGGACTTACAGCAGCAGTCCCTCTCTGTGGGGTCAGAGGACCTATTGAGTTGGTCCGCCCTCGGAGACTTATGGAACCTCAACGATTCCTGAATGCCCTGGGGGATTTTCCATGTCTGGTGCTCCTGTTGAAGCTCTGGCCTGTCTCTGGAATCAGGAGATGACCAGGGCTATTGACACGATCACTCCCAAGTGCCCTCGGCCTGCTTGCAGAGCCCAGAAAGCTCCTTGGTACTCCATGGAGCTCAGGGCCATTAAACAGGAAGGTCGACAGCTAGAGCGCAAGTGGCATAAATCTGGCTGTGAATCTGACCGAACATGAGTTAGAGCACACTATCGTGCCTACCACGTGGCAGTGACGGCGGCGAAAAGGAGTTTTTTCTCCTCTGCCATCGCGTCCTCGAGTAGCAGTCCAGCGAAGCTCTTTAGAGTAGTAAAGGGCCTTATAAAACCTGGCTCGATAAAACATGAGCGTCAGCCATCTAATATCTGCTGTGACAGTTTTGCAAAGCACTTTGAGGACAAAGTTGCTCAGATTCGTAGGGGATTCAATGTCACAATTGGACGTCCGGAGCACTGTCTGGTCCAATTATTTTGGATCAGTTTCAATTATTGCGGCCTGAGGATGTGGACAAGCTGCTTGCAGGGGTGCGGCCGACAACGTCCTCTCTGGATCCCTGCCCTTCTTGGCTGATTAAAACTAGCCAGCAAGGTATGACCGGTTGTGTCCAGGAAATGGTAAGTGCCTCTCTGAGGGAGGGGGTGGTTCCATTGGCCCTTAAACAGGCTGTGGTGCGCCCCCTCCTGAAGAAGGCCTCCCTGGATCCAGAAGATTTAAACAACTATCGCCCGGTGGCCAACATACCTTTTCTAGGCAAGGTTCTAGAGAAGTTTGTCGCTGTACAGCTGCAGGCATGCTTGGAGGAAGCTGATTATCTAGACCCATTTCAATCTGGCTTTAGACCCGGTCATGGCATGGAAACCACCTTGGTCGCCCTGATCGATGATCTTCTCTGGGAGAAAGACAGAGGGAATGCTACCCTGCTGGTTCTTCTGGGCCTCTCAGTGGCTTTTGATACCATTGACCACAATATCCTCCTGGAGAGGCTATGGAGTTTAGGAGTTGGAGGCAGTGCTTGGCGTTGGTTCCGCTCCTTTCTCCAGAGCCGATCTCAGATAGTGGTGATGGGAGAGAATGAGTCGACACCCTGGGAACTCACTTGTGGGGTTCCCCAGGGGTCAATCTTATCTCCCATGTTATTTAATATCTACATGAAGCCGCTGGGAGAGATCATCAGGAGTTTTGGAGTGAGGTGTCATCAATACGCAGATGATACCCAGCTCTATCTCTCTGTGCCATCTGATTCAGGAGAGGTGGTAAATGTGCTTGACAGGTGCCTGGAGGTGGTAATGGGCTGGATGAGGACCAATAAATTGAAACTGAATCCAGACAAGACAGAGGTGCTGTGTGCTACAGGCTCTCGGGTCCAAGTAGTTGGGAGATACCCTGTCCTTGATGGAGTTACTATATCCGGGAAGGGACAGGTGCGAAATTTGGTGGTACTCCTGGACTCTGCGCTAACACTTGAAGCTCAGGTGGAGGCCGTGGCCAGGAGTGCCTACTCCCAACTACGGTTGGTACGTCAACTGAAACCTTTTTTGGATAGAGATGACCTAGCCACAGTTATCCACACTCTGGTAACCTCCAGGTTGGACTATTGTCATGCGCTCTACATGGGGCTGCCCTTGAAGACAGTTCGGAAGTTGCAGCTAGTGCAAAATGCAGCTGCCTGAGTGCTGACCGGGACAGCTAACCAGACGCATATCACACCGGTTCTAAAAGAACTGCACTGGCTGCCAATTCATTTCCGAGCCCAATTCAAGGTGCTAACTCTGACTTATAAGGCCCTAAATGACATGGGCCCCAGATATCTAAAGGAGCGCCTTCTCCCATATCAACCTGCCCATGTCTTAAGATCTGCAGGAGAGGCCCTCCTGGCTGTCCCACCGCCTTCAGCGGTTAGGCGGGTGGGCACCCGGGAGAGGGCCTTCTCAGTAGTGGCCCCCAGGCTATGGAATGGTCTCCCCTTGGAGGTGCGTCAGGCCCCTTCTTTGTTTACATTCAGAAAGGCGGTAAAGACGCACCTCTTCACTCAGGCCTTTGGCTAAATGTTCTTTATTCTTCCCTCCTTCCAAACACCAGTGTTTTAAACTGTTTTTGTATTGTTTTTGTATTCTTATTCTTATTATCATGTTGGTTTTTAAATCTTACGCTGGTTTTATTATTGTGTGATATTTTTAGTGTGCTTGTTCTTAAACGTTGTAAGCCGCCCAGAGACCCTCGGGTATGGGGCGGGATATAAATATAAATAAATAAATAATAAGTGGCTACTTTCTAAAACCTGCTTTACGGGACTGCCCTGCCCTCTTCCTCCTAACAGACACCTTCATGGAGCCTATCTGGGTGGTTAGGTGGCTGCCACTTGCCTGGATGGAGGAAAATGGCACCGGGCAGCCACCGATTCTTTCCACTCATCTCCCCTTTGCCCAGGGCACACAGCAGCAGCGGCAACTCAAGCCCCTTCGCCCGCTTACTGCCACAGCCTTAAAAACGTTCACATATCTCCCGGAACCTGCAGCTGCTTTCCTTTCATTTCCTTTTCTAAAGGTCAGAACTTTCAGAATTGCACAAAATTGCAACATTGTTATCAGGTGTGAAGTTTGTAGATTGCTACAGTGTAGCAGCCACTGTAAGGGGTGGATTTTTACCGTAAAATCACTATCTTTGGAAGCAAGCTATTGGGGGAGGGAAACCCTAAACATGCATTCTCATCGCACGAAAACGGTACGGTTCCCACAGTACGAAATGCAAAATATTTCAAATGCATTAAGGTGATGTCTGTTTATTGAAATGGGGGAAAGTCCCCTTGTCATTACCCCTTAGTGATCTATCCATTTAGTACGTACCTGTGATATCTTATAGGTATTTAAGATGGTTGCAGTCTGAAGAGATGTTTGGTAGGCAAGGCCATCAATAACAGCCATTATTCTCTGTGCTCCAAGGCAAATGAAATTGAGTGGATTCCCTTGTACCATAAAGAGATTGTCCATAATAATCACAGAGCTTCGCCATGCATTGAAACAATTGTCCCAAATCATGGTTCCCAATGTCATGTTGGGCAACAATTCCACTTCCCTGTTGATCTCACGTATGGCAAAAATGAAGGCAAGGACATGCTGGTAGTTCTTTGCGATAATGCTGCAATGAGATTCAGTTCTAAGCATCAGAAAAGCAATTACAGTTGCATTAGGACTCATTCTGCTAGGTAATTTTAGGATTCCCATGCCAAAATTAAACGACAAAGGAAAAGAATTCCAAATATCACCATTATGGGGGAAATTCTTTCTGGACCACAAATTCCTTTCCCCCTGTCTCATTTGCCCACATGAACAGCAGCATAAAGGTCACATAAAGAGCATAAAGAGATTCCATCAAAATGAAAAATAAAATTCTACTTAATAGGTAAACATAGCAGGGGTTTAAGCCACAAAGTTTTTATTTGTGGGTAGTATTAATTTTATATATTATTGGACTGCTGTTTAATTAGGTATGCCACCTTGAGTCCCTGTCTGGGAAAAATAATAAAGAAAGAAAGAAATTGAATTAAAAAAAATACATCCAATTCATTAACTTAACAAGATACCCATGGCTTGCAACTTGCCAGCTTTTACATGTACAGTGCCAACCAAGATATCCTTCTATGTGTCTGCAATGAAGACCTGAAATAATGGTAGCCCTCCTGACCTTTAAACTGACAACTGCATAGGCAGAAGTTGATTTGGAAGAGGCTGTGGCTTCAACTCAGCCTTACAATCCCAATCAGGCAATCAAAAAACAGAGACCACTCTCAGTGTGTTAACCTTTGAAGAGGTCTCGTAAGCTAAAAAAGGTGGATCAGAAATGGGATGAGAAGGCAAGACTTCTGCCAAACAGACGCTAAAGCGCATTTCTAACATTTCCTTTGCTATTTCTGAACGTATCTTGAATCTCTGAGTAATGTTCATCTCAAGTCTCACTGTTTATCTACTTACTAACTGGTAAAGCTTGAGTATGCTGGTTGTTGCTCAAATGTCTGTTGACCAAAGGCATGAAAGGAAAGGGATATAAATTCACCAATAATTATCTCAGGAAAATTAAGCAAACTGGTTGGAATCATTTTCCTCCAATCACATATAGATGTATCCAACCCCTTAACTGTAGAATAAAGAATGAATATCAGGCTCAGAAGCACAACATGTGGTTGCAATTTTCTGGACCATTCCCAGGCCACATTTGTCATGTTCATTTACAGACACCTCCAGCTTAAAGGATCCTGAAGAAATGTCATTGACAAGCTGGACCTCAAAAGAGCCCACGGCAGCCTCAGTATAGTCCATTCATTTTAAAAGGTACCAAGAGAGACAAATTATAGTTTACAAAGGAGAGCCTTGAAGAAACAAGAAAATCAATATAATTTTAATAAATTCATAGCTGAAATTCACAGGTCTCTATCACAGGAAGGAAAAGGTCTCGGAAGACTACCAAAGAAGATGGTGGATGTATCATTTTATTTATCGAAAAGTTTACAGATTTTCTTGCAGTCAAAGAAAACATTTTTTGCTACAATTAATTTACATATTTATGTATTTATTTAGCTCTACATATTATATTTTACACTTCACTGAGTAGTCCCAGGATGGGTGACAACATTCATGAAAACAGAAAATATTAATAAAACCAATACTTAGCAAAATAGCTCATAAACGTTTTCGTTTTAGCAAATATAGCAAAGTAAAAATAAATTGAGTGAAATGTATTGATCTTCATCTCTCCTTCTTATTTCAGTTTTAAGAATGGGACACAGATCTGCCAGAGCTGAGGTAAACATGCAAACTTATATTACTACTTTGGTTTCCTTACTAATTGACCTCTACTGTTCAGCTCAGGTCTCACAATAAGAATGTAGCACTTAGGGAAAAAGATGAAGATCAGCAAACCAGCACTCGAGGCCAAGATGGAGAAGATCTCCACAGCCACCATGTATTTGCCTTTGTTACTCAAGTACGTTGGGACAAAGGATACCCAAACACTGCAGAACACCAGCATGCTGAATGTGATCAGCTTGGCTTCATTGAAAGTGTCAGGCAGCTTTCTGGCAAGGAACGCTGCAGTAAGGGCAAAGAAAGCCAAAAGCCACATGTAACAAAGGACCAGGTAGAACATGAAACTTGAACCTTCATTACATTGAATTATCATTTCTCCTAACTGGGAATGTGTGTCAAACTCTGGAAATGGGGGAGAATATACAAGCCACACAGCACAAATGACAATCTGAATGAGGGAACAGGGAATGATGACTGATAGAGCCAGTCTCTTCCCAACCCACGTTCTCAGCCTGTTTCCAGGCCTGGTGGCAAAGAAGGCCAGAATCACAGTCATCGTTTTTGCCAAGACACAGGCCACTGCAAAGGAGAAGGTGATACCAAACACAGTTTGCCTCAGCAGACAAGTCATCTTCCCTGGCCTGCCAATGAATAGATAGGAACAGAGGAAACACAGAAGTAGAGAGATGAGCAGAAGACAGGTGATGTTCCAATTATTGGCTTTGATGATAGGAGTGTTACGATGATTAAAGAAAGTTCCCATCACTCCAACTGTGATTGTACTCAAGAAAAGGGCCAAGAAAGCCAGAATACTTCCTAGGATTTCTTGATAAGATAAGTAGATTATTTCTCTGGGAATACATTGGTCCTGATTCTTGTTTGGATACTGATCTTCTGGACACTTTTCACACTGGTCTGAATCTGAAGAAATAATACAATTCATGATTTTATTCATCTTTCAGTGTATTTAACAAATATCTTTTCATTCTTCACCAATCTGAATTTCCTCTTACCCCTTTCTTTTGAAATCCTCCCATCAGGGCATTCAGCGCAATCATAGCAACACACTTGATTCTGTTCCTGAACAAACATGTTCTGTCCAGGGTGGCAGCTCTCAACACACCTGGAACTCGGAAGGGTCTGTGGGAATTAAAAACAGATTAATGCAGTTCATAGTCATCATCCCATTTCTAGCAAGGAACAAAAATACTAGTTATAGATAGATAGATAGATAGATAGATAGATAGGTAGGTAGGTAGGTAGGTAGGTAGGTAGGTAGGTAGGTAGGTAGGTAGGTAGGTAGGTAGATAGATAGATAGATAGATAGATAGATAGATAGATAGATAGATAGATAGATAGATAGATAGATAGATAGATAGATAGATAGATAGATAGATAGATAGATAGATGTGTGCCTTAAGCTTTATCAAATATTTTTCAACATATTTTAAATAGTCATGCTCTCTTACATGTACACTTTAGCAGTTTTAGAGTGAATTGCAGCTTACCTTCCTCCTGGCTGGTCCTAAAACCTGCTCAGCAAGGCCATTCAAGCACCCCCACCTTCAATAGCTCTAATGAAATGCATGGCTTGAATTGGGCATCTTGTCTGTCTGGACTGCCCCCCTCTTTAGCGCTCCACCCAGCTCAGGGCATTCACAGCTGTACCTGGCCATCCCACAGCTGTTCAGGAGAGACAACGTTTGCACAATCCCTCCCTGACAGCTGTGGGCCCCACCTCCAGCTGGTCCCATTGGGCAGACCAGTCACGTTCCTTCCCTGGGTTCCTGCAGGTTCTAGGGAACCCAATCTGGTTCTCTGGAGGCCGCAAAAACTCTCCCGGGCAGCCCCCCGAGCCTGAGCCTAAGCAGGGATGCGAGTGCACAGGAGGCACTTACCTCATTACTGCTGGGTTCCAAAGTATTGAGCTCAGCCAGAGGCTCTGTGTGCCTGTGCGCACCGCCCACTCTCACTGGCTAGCTGATTGGCTAGGTCTGATTGACTAGCTTTATTCGAGGGCAGAATCAAACCCGGTGTTCCCAGGTAAGAGTCCAGCTCCCTAACCACTAGACCAAACTGGAGCCAGACGACATAATGCTCAAGTTTCCTATGATCTCTTACAATAGTGTGCGCATCCTACAAACTGCTCCACGGAAAATCCATATTTGGCAATGGGACACATCTAGAGATAATAATCTTTTCAAAAATAATGTTCACACCATTATAAACTTCATTCGGATGCTATCATTCTCTTCCCTGTTTGCACCATGGCATATTAATGTAGCAAAAAATAGTTAATGAAAGGATATGGAGAGCATTTGATGCTAAATGAATTGCCTTTACCTTCTTTACGATATTTAGAGCTGGCTTGAATTGTCCCACATTCTACATCCCTCATTGAAGATTAATTTTACATCTATGGCTGCATCCCCAAAAGACTTATTTGCCTCTCTACTGTCCCTCTACTGCCACTCTATTGAAGTGGACTTTAAAAGTGCCATGCAAATCAGGAATAACTGTCCACATGAGGCTCAGCAAATGCTCCCATGGGAGCCGTGTTTTCTTTGTGTGCACCTTTTTCTCCCTGCCCCTGCTCTTGTTGATAGGGTGACAACAGGAATGGGAAGGGACTGCACTTGGCACAACCAGGAAGACAATCCCTGACAAATCCAAAGGAAAAATGGCCATCGGTTCTCTTTTCGTCTCCCAGATCTTCCACCCTTTGAAATGGCTTCTCGTGCTGGCAAACATTCACTCTCACCACTTTCCCCTGTTATCGCTGTCAAAAGCTCCCCTGTCCAGCGCACAATCACTCATTCACTCACCATTTTCCCTTTTATTGCTGTCAAAAATCCACCCCTAGCAATAATCCACCCATTTCACACCTCATAGCGATTACAACAATGTTGCAATTCTGCATGATTCTGGTTCTTTAGTTCTGAGCTTTAGAAAGGGAAGCTGCTTCTGGTATTGCTGTGTGTGCAGGCGGCAATCCCCGCCCCTTTTGCCACGGAGCGTCCCCAAGGTAAATGTTGCGAGGAAAACCCGCAACTTCCAAAAAGAGCACTGAAAGTCTTATTTAAAGGGCACTTTTTTTGTTGCGCGTTTTCCTCGTTTTGTACCTCTGGAAGTTCATTAAAAACCCTGGCGTAGGGGCGCTCAAAGGTAAAAGAAGAGTTTTAGCAGACTTAAAATTGCCTATGTCTCTTGTCAGAAACTGGTCTTCTAAGAACAGATTGAGCTATTTGGGCTTTTCAAATTCCCCAATTGGAAACACTCAACAACACAAGGGTCTCATGTGATGAGAAATGAAGGAAGCAAACTAAGCAAAATATCAGAAATATCTGGTATATCTGACAATTTGTAAATAAACTAATAAGGCCATCACAATGTTAAGATAAAAAATATACATGTTTAACAACCACTACATGTTTTTGGATGAAAAAAATGGCATCATTCCTACTTGAAATTTGGCATTCCAGGTTACTGCACTTCCATTAATGACGAGTTCTTTCTTCCTGGCAGACTTGGGATCAATTCTTCCAACTCGGACTATCTGGAAAGATCCATTAGGAAATGTGACCAGGTTTGTGAGATCGTATCCAGTTGCCTGGTTGCCATTGTCATCAAAAAAGATTTCTTCTCCAGCACTGTTATTGAAGTGGACCTTTTTCAGGAATAGGAGAACCTAAGTTGCAGTTCAGAAAAAGTAACCATTTCTATCCAAAATGAAAACAAGTTGATTATTACTGCATTTTTTTTTCGTAATTTTACACTTAGAATTCCAGTTCATTATTGGAATCGATTTCATAGTACCAATTAGCATCCAGGTGTGTAACAAGGTCCCTCGACCCAAACTGCAACCTAGATGATTAAAATATTTGGAACTTCAAACGTTCAACATGAACCCTTGGTTACACGTTATTGAAACCTGGGCAACTCCTTTGCTACATGTTGCAGTGATTCCAGATCCCCCTGAAATGAAATTCCAGATCCAATTTGGGTGAATTTCAACATGGGAAATCATAATGTTTACTCAGTAGTGTGTATGGCCCCTACATGTTGGGATGCACTGCCAACAATGTCTGCTTCTGATGAGATGGTGGATAGTACCCTCGGGGAGCTCCTCCCAGACCTGGATCAGGTCTGGAGTGATTATCCTGGACAGTCAGTTGCAGCACTTGCTGGTGCTAGATGCAGCCGTACTTAATTTTCCAGATGTTCTGAACTGAATTCAAATCTGGGGTATGTAAGGGCCAGTCAATGCCATCAATGCCTTCATCATCCAGCTGCTTGCACCCTCTGACCACAAGAGGCCAGGCATTGTTTTCCACGAGGAGGAACCCAGGGCTCGCTGCACCAGTATAAGTTCTGACAATGGCTCTGAGGTTTTATCACAGTGCCTTACAGCAGTCAGGATGCTGTGGGCTATAACATGGAGATTCCTGTGCCGTTCCAGGATCCGTCTCCCCAGACCATCACTGGACCAACACCACACCAGTCATGCTGACTGATGTTACAGGCCGTGTCACATGCACCACGGGATCTCCAGACTTTCCACATCTGTCACACGCATTCAATGTGAGCTTGCCCTCATCTCTGACAAAAACACACAAATGATGCAGATCCCTGGTGAATGCCAATTGAACTGCACAGTGCTGGGCTGTGAGCACAGGTCCCACTACAGGATATCCAGCCATCTTCATGGAGTCCCTTTCTGACCATTTGGTCAGTAACATGAACACCAGTACCCCACTGGAGGTCATTTTGCAGAACTCTTTTCATCATTGATACCAATCCTGTTGCTGTTTTGATGCCTTTCAAGGCCCAGCCCAGCTTTCCTCATGTAACAGCCCACATCTTGGGATCAGTTCCAGGCTCTTGGGAAAAACCTGGAAGACACATCTAACCTTCCAGCCATGGCATATAAGTAATGTGACATCCTGTAGGAGCCGGGTTACCTGCGCAATCTGCATGAGCAGCAGGTACCACTTTGTGCTACCACTAGTGACAAAGACACTAGCAAAACAAATATAGGATTGTCTGTAGCCACCACCTGAATAACCATCCCCTATCTGGAGCCTGTCCTACCCTTGGTCCTCCAACATACCTGTTGTCACTTTCATGTGCACCAAAGCAGATGAAAATGATGCACAATTGCTGATGCTTCCTAACTGGACAGATTGATCTCCCTGAAGTTGAAGTGAATGGGGATTAAACTATGATGCCTAAATGTTCCCTTACTATTTCTGAGCAGTATATATTACCTGCATAACTTTACCTTCTCCTATATTACATCAAATAGCATAATGAAAATGCTGTATTCATTTTAGCCACCTCTTCCTGTATTTCTCTATTATTAATAAGTGTGCCCACCAGGTCTGAGGGGGAAGGATTTTACAAATTAGCTCTATAAGCAATCGAGATTCCCAACTAAGGGTGTGTTCCCATGGTTTCTAATTTGTATCTCTATTGCCCGTCCACTGAAGTGGATTAAAGAAAAGTGGGTTCAATCCGGATTTAAGCGTTCCCAAGGGGGTAAGCAAAACACGCATTTAAAATTAACGGACCGTCCCCAAGGAAGCGTGTTTTGTTTACCCGCATCTTTTTCTCCCCGCCCCTCGCTGTTTCATTGGGTGATCAGGCGGAAGGAACTGCTTGTCCAATAGGGGGCATCCCCGTGCCACGTGGTGCGCGCTCCCGGCTTCCTCGCCTCATTCCGAGGCCGGACAGCAAGCAGGTAGGTCCTGCGTTGCGCGCGTGTCCTCCTGGGGCCCTGGGGGGGGAGAATCATCTTCGGGGTGTAGACGCCTCGGTGTAGGTGCCTACACCCCGAAGATGGGCCCGATCGGGCTCGGAGGGTGGGTGGGGTGGGGGGTGGGGGACTGATCTGCAGGGTGCCCGCGGCCCACAGATGGTCGCGATGGGGGCTGGGGGACCCTTGGCTGACCGGAGCAACGCGCTCTGGTTGTCCAAGGGGTTCCTCGCCCCCAGCCAGCCCAGCATCAGCCTCCTGCCACCCCGGAATGGGGCTACAGGAAGCCGAAGCTCCCAGGTCCCCAACTCCAGCAGCTGCAATGGGGCCGCCGGGGCCAGGAATGGCCTAGCTCCCCCCCCCCCCACGGAGGGCGATCATCTTCCTTGCCGGGCTGCCAGAGTGATCGCGCAGCGCCGGCGAGGCTGGCAGATGGCAAGGGGTCCTACGATTTGAATCGTGGGTCCCCTCTCTGTCAACCAGCCTCGCTGTGGCTGCGCGATCGCTTCCACAGCCCGGCAAGGAAGGCAATCAGCCCGACCGCCATCAGCTGCTGGGCTGATTTTCAGCCCATGCTGACGGGGGAGGCGTGCCCGTGGCTGTCAGGGAGAGAAGCGTGCGTGAACGCTTCATACCCCGAACGCGCCGGGACACTTCATATGCGCGGGAACGGATGCGGAGCACGTTAAAGTGCTCTGCATCTGGAACGCGCGGAAGACAGCCCGGGACGTGCCGGGACACAAACCCGGCCCCAGCAATGCGAATGCCGCGTCCCGGGCTGTCTTCCACACGGTCGAAAACCGCGTGTGCGAAAAAGCCTCCGGTATTTTCTTAAAGCAGGTTTTCCCCATTAGCGGTGCTGGAACCCCGGATTAAAGCCGTGCATGGGACCGCTCCGTGGCAAAAGAAGATTTTCAGCAGACTTATTATTGCATGGGAACGCAGCCTAAGAATCTTTTGAAAAAACACGAAAATCATGCAAAAAATAGCTATCAGTGACATCTCTACCATTAACCTCCACACAGAAAACAAATGTGTGCTGTAGTGAGATACAGATTAAATAGATCTGGATCTACAGGAGGCCATAGCATCTACATTGCATAGGCCTTAGTAGATCTTGGATCCAGATCAGAATGCAGACAGTGCATACTTAGGAGCTCCTAGATCTGGATTAACAGCTAATTGCTGAAAGGGCCTCACACACCTGCCACGGCTGAATGCTCCATTGGTCTCTACTGCCCTTCTGTTTGGCTCCAGGTGAATACATGGCCTGGAGGGCATGTGCTAGAACATAGACAGCATTGTAGACACTGTAGCTCTGCCCAGACATCTCCATTTGAAAGATAGAGGAAGGAAGGCTCTGAAGCTTCTCATCCCCAGTGCAGCTTTCCTTATTAGGGCCATATAAGTTATCCTGAGGAAATGAACAGAAGAATGCACTGATCCAAAACTCCTTAATGAAATAAATATTATGCTGGAAAGGATTTAGTGACTCAAGAAAATCATGAAATCCTGGCACCATATTTGTTTGCATTGAGAAGGACAAGGTGCCAATGAAGGTTTGCATGGGGAATTTAAATGCACTTGAAAAAGCAGTGAAGTCCCATTCAGCAGTTGTGATCCACACTCTTCTTTGAGGAAGGTTGAGAGAAACATCTAGAGAAACCAACACCATAAATAAACCTTCCAGTGACTGATTGTCTCCACTGACAAGACACACATTGGTATCTTTCAGAAACAGAGTGGATTGGATTGGGTGCAATTTTTGTTTGAGCATCCATACTGGGAGAAATCTTGACACTCGTGGGATTGCAATTGTCCAGGCAATGCAGATGGCCTTCTGAAGTAGTCTTGGCTGGAGGGCTTGTTGGAAGGTTTCTCCCCTATCATCATCAGAAACAATGAGACCAAGCCAGTTCCACCCAAAATGCAGCAGGAGCTGAACTATCCCATGAATTTGGAGATCTGCCTTTGGAACCATTGAGTAGAAGGAAGGAAACTGAACTTTGTCACTAAGCAAAGGATCAAAGAAGCCATACCTAAGCTGAAGAGAAAGGCAGAAAATGTTTCAGAATTGTCAAACTGTTATTATACGTATCAGAACATTTTTGATACGGTGCTAATTATTGTTTGCTTTTCTCACCCATATAAGGGGAGTCAAAGTGGCTGTGTATAGAGATATTCCTATAAGCAATCAATTGATTATTGAATTGCTGAAAAGAAGGTCTCTCATATTTTGCTTAAAAGCTGAATTGCAGCTAAATGCAAGCAACAAGCTGATCTTGAAAAAGTATCTATACCTGCCAAAAGTTGGCTTTATCTCAGTTTACAGTGCTTGCCAAAAACTTATTCAGAGAGCTATTGTTTGCTCTTGTCCTTCCTAGCTGGCTACTAAAGTAGTAACATGGAAGCGTATGAGAAAGACTTTTTGGATGTTGTATTCACACGGATTCAGCAATTTATTCCGTATAAGAATGGCTTGATTTCTGCAATAAATCATCATATAGTTATGATCACTATACCTTGTCTCGTGTCTCTTTAATCTATGCTTGCATTGCTTTGCCGCTTGCTTAGCTGGCTCACTGCCCATATTGCTTATATTGCGATTATCCATTGGTATTTGATCTCACATATTTAAGGTTTATTGTCTGATGCTCAAGTGTATATCTATGGTTAGCAATGTACATATTCACAGCATCAGCGCAGTGTACATATCATATAGCAATGAGCGTATATTATTGCTACATCTGTGAGAGCTCAGAAGAGAGCTGGGGCTAGCCCAAGGTCATCCGGCTGGCTTCATGGAGGAGGGCGGAATTGATCCCAGTATTCTAAAATAAGAGTCCGGCTCCCTAACCACTAGACCAAACGGGCTCACGTATCATATGTATCAGGACATTTTTGATACGCTGCTAATTATTGTGGGAAGAAATCAACCCTTTCCAAGAGAAATTCTAACCAATGTTTTTCTCCATGGCCCTGTCCCCATGCAATTTAAAGTCTGCTAAAAATCTTCTTTTGCCTCTGAGCACCCCCACGCCAGGCTTTTCAACAAGCTTCATGCGCTACAAACGAGGAAAATCAGCGAAAAAATACATGACCTTTAAAGACTTTCAGCGCTCTATTTGGAAGTCGCGGGTTTTCCTCATAACATTTACCTTCGGGACGCTCCATGGCAAAAGGGGCGGTGATTGCTGCCTGCACACACAGCCAAAAAGCATTCACACATCTCAGAAATGCAGCAGGTTCCCTTCCTTTCCTTTGTAAAAAGAGCCAGAATTGCTCAGAATTGCAACATTGCTATCAGATGATCTGTGAAAGTGTTAAAAGAGTTAATGAGCGAAGGATCGCGCTGCTGATGGCTGCAGCTGCTGATTTTGCGGGGACGGGAAGCCTTTTCTAACAGATCAGAGTGAAAGTAAGTGCTGAAAGTGAATGAGTGAGCGATCACTGCTATGCCAGGACGGGAAGCCATTTCAGGGGACGGAAATCTGGCTATTTTTCCTTTGAACAAGAGAGGGAGAGGAGGGGGAAAGATGCGAGGAAAGAAAACAGTCTTCTGTAGGGACAGAAGGTGCATTAAAAACACGCGTTTTGCTGAGCCTCATGGGGACGCTTATTGCGGAAGTGCACGGCACTTTTAAAGTCTGCTTGATTAGATTGACAGCAGAGAGGACTCAGAGAGGCAAATAAGTCTTTTGGGGATTCAGCCCATGTCTATCTCAAGGTCTCTGTGATCCACTTTATTATTCTTCACATCTTTTTGATGGTTTTCAGACATTCTCTTCTCTCATACAGAACACAAATCTTACCCATTCACGGTATCTGTTGCAAATCCTGTTGAGTGGATTTCCCTCTGAAGGTGTAATACCCCTGTACTTGAGAGAAAACTGCTCATTATCTCTTGAAAGACGCCCCCCCCCCCCAGTGTAAATCTTAATGTTAACAACTGCCACATAAGAAATACTTCTCTGGGGGAACTGAAGCTGTATTAAGACATAAGTGTGAATGCAGCCACTGAGTACGTTTCAATCTGTTGCTCTCTTTCTAGCATTCCCTTTTCCAGGAATCATTTCTATCTTTCAGGTTAACAGTGCAGCAGCTAAATGCCTTGGTTGATTGCACAAAGAAATGGGCAGTACCATATATTGGATTCAGAAACAATATTGTACTTGGACACAGAATATCTGTACATCTTGACACCTGCTTTCCAGTATTCCTATTCCTTTCCCATGGAATGACCGTGATAATATCTGAGCATTAATGTCAAATATAAAACCATTAAGGTGATATCTGTTTATTGAAATGGGGGAAGTCCCCTTGTCATTACCGTTTAGTGATCTATCCATTTAATACATACCTGTGATATCTTATAGGTATTTAATATGGTTGCTGTCTGAAGAGATGTTTGGTAGGCAAGGCCATCAATAACAGCCCTTATTCTCTGTGCTCCAAGGCAAATGAAATTGAGTGGATTCCCTTGTACCATAAAGAGATTGTCCATAATAATCACAGAGCTTCGCCATGCATTGAAACAATTGTCCCAAATCATGGTTCCTAAGGTCACATTGGGTAACATTTCCACTGCCCTGTTGATCTCTCGTATGGCAAAAATAAAGGCAAGGACGTGCTGGTAGTTGTTAGGGATAATGCTGCAATGGGATTCAGTACTAGGCATCAGAAGAGCAATTGCAGTGGCATTTCGACTCATTCTAACAAGCAACTTAATTAAGGACAATGGAAAAGATTTGCAAATGTCACCATTATGCGGGAAGTTCTTTCTGGTCAACAAATTCCTTTTCCTCATCTCATATTTCTGAATAAACAGCTTAAAGGTCATATAAAGCACATAAATGGATTCCATCAAATTAAAAAATAAAATTCTACTGAATACATAAAATTAGCAGGGGTTTAAAACACACAAACAAGGGACCATCAGTAAACTTAGTCAAATTTTATTAATAGTTTTTATAGGTGGGTAGATTTAATTTTATATATTATTGGATTGCTGTTTAATTATGTATGCCACCTTGAGTCCCTGTCTGGGGAAAAAAGTCAGAACATAAATTGAATAAAGAAATAAAGAAATACATCTAATTCATTGACATAAGATGCCCATGGCTTGCAGCTTGCCAGCTTTTACATGTACAGTGCCAACGAAGAAATCCTTCCATGTGTCTGCAGTGAAGACCTGAAAAAATGGTAGCCCTCCTGACCTTTAAACTGGCACCTGCATAGGCAGCAGTTGATTTGGAAGAGACTGTAACTTCAACTCAGCCTTACAGTCCTTACCAGACAATCAAAAAACAGAGATCACTCTCAGTGTGTTAACCATGGAATAGGTCTCCTTTGCTAAAAAAAGGTGTCTTAGAAATGGGAAGAGAAAACAACTGTTATGCCAAACAGACACTAAAGCACATTTCAAATATTTCCTTTGCTATTTCTGAACGTATCTTGAATCTCTGAATAATTCTCATCTCAAGTCTCACTGTTTATTTACTTACTAACTGGTAAAGCTTGAATATACCGGTTGTTGCTCAAATGTCTGTTCACCAAAGGTAGGAAAGGAAAGGGATATAAATTCACCAATAATTATTTCAGGAAGACTAGGCAAATTGGTTGGAACCATTTTTCTCCAATCACATATAGATGTAGCCAGCTCCTTAACTGAAAAATAAAGAATGAATATCAGGCTCAGAAGCACAATATGTGTTTCCAATTTTTTGGAACATGCCCAGATGACCTTCTTCATGTTCATTTACAGACACCTCCAGCTGAAAGGATCCTGAAGCAATGTCATAGACAAGCTGCACCTATAAAGAGCCTACATCAGCCTCAGTGCAATCTTCCATGGTGAGATAGACCATTCACTTTAAAAGGGAAAAATAGAGACAAATTATAGTTTAAACAGGACAGCCTTGAAGAAACAAGATAATCACTATAATTTTAATAATTACCTGGCAGAAATCCTCAGCTCTCTATCAAAAGAAAGAAAAGGTCTCAAAAGACTATCAAGGTGGATTGTGGAAGTATCATTTTATTTATCCAAAAGTTCACAGATTTTCTCGCAATCAAAGAATATATTTTTTGTTACAATTAATTTACAAATTTATGTATATATTTACTCTTATATTATATTTTACTCTTCATTGAATAGTCCAAGGATGGGTGACAACATTCATGAAAACAGAAAATATTATTAAAATCAATCCTTAACAAAATAGCTCATAGACGTTTTCATTTTAGCAATTGTGACAAAAAAAATGCCTTGATCTTCATGTCCCTTCCTTCCATATTTCAGTCTTATGACTGTGATACAGATCTCCCAGAGCTTAGGTCAACATATAGATTTATATTACAACGTTGGTTTCCTTACTACTTGACCTCTACTGTTCAGCTCAGGTCTCACAATAAGAATGTAGCACTTAGGGAAAAAGATGAAGATCAGCAAGCCAGCACCAGAGGCCAAGATGGAGAAGATCTCCACAGCCACCATGTATTTGCCTTTGTTACTCAAGTACGTTGGGACAAAGGATACCCAAACACTGCAGAACACCAGCATGCTGAATGTGATCAGCTTGGCTTCATTGAAAGTGTCAGGCAGCTTTCTGGCAAGAAATGCTGCAGTAAGGGCAAGGAAGGCCAAAAGCCACATATAACAAAGGACCAGGTAAAACATGAAACTTGAGCCTTCATTACATTGAATTATCATTTCTCCCAACTGGGAATGTGTGTCAAACTCCAGAAATGGGGGAGAATATACAAGCCACATAGCACAAAGGACAATTTGGATGAAAGAACAGGAAATGATGACTGATAGAGCCAATCTCCTCCCAACCCATTTTCTCAGCCTGTTTCCAGGCTTGGTGGCAAAGAAGGCAAGAATCACAGTCATCGTTTTTGCCAAGACACAGGCCACTGCAAAGGAGAAGGTGATACCAAACACAGTTTGCCTCAGCAGACATGTCACCTTCCCAGGCCTGCCAATGAATAGATAGGAGCAGAGAAAACACAGAAGTAGAGAGATGAGCAGAAGACAGGTGATGTTCCAATTGTTGGCTTTGATGATGGGAGTCTTACGGTGCTTAAAGAAGGTTCCCAACACATTAACAGTGATTAGACTCAAGAAAAGGGCCAAGAAAGCCAGAATACTTCCAAGGATGTCTTGATAAGATAAGTAGCTTATTTCTCTGGGAATACATTGGTCCTGATTCTTGTTTGCATACTGATCTTCTGGACACTTTTCACACTGGTCTGAATCTGAAGGAAAATTTGGATTCATTAATTTATTAATCTTCTAATGTATTTAACACAGATCTTTTTATTGTTCACCAATCTTAATTTCCTCTTACCGCTTTCTTTTGAAATCCTCCCATTAGGGCATTGCGCACAGTCATAGCAACACACTTGATTCTCTTGCTGAACAAACATGCTCTGTCCAGGGTGGCAGCTCTCAACACACCTGGAACTTGGAAGGGTCTGTGGGAATTAAAAAGATTCATTCAGTTCATAGCCATTATCCCATTGATAATGAACATTTGATAATTCAAATGTTCAAGTTGGCATTATATCCTTAATGCTGATGTGCTGCAGAAAGCCACTGTGAGCAACACTATAGTGATAACTGCAGTAAAGAGTGGGATTTAAGTCAAAATGAGATCATAATAGGCCCATGACACTCATATTCTAGGTTCTGCAATAGTGTAGAAAGAAAAAGAGAGATGACAGAAGAATAGAATGAACTTAATCTTCCACTGTGATTTACTACATTTCTGCTGTAAGCCATAAGCTTTATCAAATATTTTTCCAGGCCTTTAAATGGCCATGTTCTCTTACATGAACATTTTAGCAGTTGTTTGGAATATCACATAGGGCCTTTCAAGTTTGGATGTCACCTTCGTCCTGGCTGGCTTTCTTAGAATCTGAACACCAAGGCCTCTGAAACACCCCCGCCATCAGTAGCTCTAATAAAACACATAGCTGGGATAGGCATTTTTTCTGTGTGGACTGCCCACATCTTCAGCCCTCTAAAACTAAGGCTGATCTAACAAGACTCCAATATAAGCCATATAAGGAGGGACAAGAGAATATTTTATTACAGTGAGAAAGTAAAGCAGAACAGTACTTGAAACCCATCCAGATTTGGAATGTACAGCGCAACTATGTCTGGCCAGTAGTGGAACTGCCACATATACCCATGGCAACACCAGCATACCCCTGCTGTGAAAACCCATAATAATCGCTTTCCAGAAACCCAACTATGATTGCAGGTTTCCCAAAATAGTACTGTAATGTACCCCTTGGGCAGAGCTGACATCCTGGGCACAGCCACCACAACATGTGTGACGACTCTAAATAACCCCAGGCTGTCTAGTCAAAACTCAGTTATTCCATAGTGGCTGTTCTTGTTAGCACAATACACAAGTAGCATCTCAAGCCAGCATGCTCAAGGTTCCTGCGATTTTAACGTTTATATAGGTATACATATTTAGGGCGAAGTGTCAGTTGTTATGACTGAGTGAGAAAATAAAGCCAAACAGAATCTGAGACCCCATCCAGACCTGGAATCTATAGTGTTACCCACATACATACATACATACATACATACATACATACATACATACATAGATACATACATACATACATACATACATACATACATACATACATACATACATACATACATACATACATACATACATACTAGAAACTGCACTCACAGAAAATTCATATTTTCCAATAGAATATATCAATTTAAATGATGATGATCTTCAGAATGTAAAGTATTCTCTTGGATAGCTGATACTGCTTTTTTAACATTTCAAAAATCATGTTTATACCAAAGTAGACGTAATTATGGTACCCCAATCTTCATTCCTGTTTGCACTGTGGGGATTTAAAAAATGCAGAAACGCTGTCCCACATGATACCATCATTTCCACCCTCCTGTTGGCACTTATAGTGCAACAGGGGAATGTACTTCCATATGTGGTGGATGTGTGCAGAAGCTGCAAAGTTTTGGGATGAA
The DNA here is from genome assembly GCA_023333525.1 of Aspidoscelis tigris stejnegeri. Lineage (NCBI taxonomy): Eukaryota > Metazoa > Chordata > Lepidosauria > Squamata > Teiidae > Aspidoscelis > Aspidoscelis tigris. The sequence goes on from JALMGA010000009.1 coordinate 13,355,675, forward strand.
GTGATATTGGAAATGCAAAATGGTTTTGGAACTAATATTTGTCCCCATCCTGTACTGTGTCTTTTGCAAGTCTACAAGGATTACTCAACATTGGTACCATATAAATATATAACTGATAGACTCTTATGAGTGGATTCATTAGTTATAACTGGGGGTTGGAAAGACAAAATGGAATGGTCTTGTGAGAGACGGTATAGCAACTTCCTTGATTAGTATAAATTTGACATCTAGATTTCTTAATGACACCCTACCTATGGCAATTAAAGAAGGATCACTGAAATTATGGACATATTTATCTGTGACCTATGAAGACTAAAGGGGTGGAGTGGGATCAGTCTCTGATTTTATGAACTGTTTTTAATGTGTTCTATTTGTGTAATTTTTTTAAGCAATCAATAAATTTTTAAAAAAGAAAAAGGAAAAGGAAATCAAAAGTTTGGCTATGGAGAGTAGTCGACATTAGATTTAGGGCTGGCTTCAATTGCCCCACGTTCTCCATCTCTCCTTGCAGATCAAGTTTAAAATATATATTTATTGTCAGAAACTGAACTTATATGCACAATTTACTTGGGCTTTTCACATTGCCCAGAAGTGGAAATATTAAAAACCAGAGGGTCGAATGTGATGGAAAATGATGGAAAATCAAAAAATCTGCAAACATCTGCAAAAATCACAGAAATATGTATCACATCTCACATTTTGTTTAAAAAAAGTAATAAGGCCATCAGAATGTCGGGAGGATAAAAATATTCATTTAACAACCACTTCATATTTATTTAAGAAAAAAAGGCATCATTCCCACTTGAAATTTGGCATTCCAGGTTACTGCACTTCCATTAATGGCAAGTTCTTTGCTCCTGGCAGACTTGGGGTCAATTCTTCCAACTCGGACTCTCTGGAAAGATCCATTCGGAAATGTGATCAGGTTCATGAGATCGTATCCAGTTGCCAGCTCCCCATTATCATCAAAATAGATTTCTTCTCCAGCACTGTTATTGAAGTGGACCTTTCTTAGAAAAGAGTGAACCTAAATTGCAATTGGGACAAAGTAACCATTTTTATCAAAAGTGTGAAAAAAGTTAATTAATACTGCATAATTATTTTTTCCATGCCTTTTACATATTTGGGAACACGAAGGCAGTCAAATTACCTAGATTACACATCACCTAAATGCACAAAGAAATTTTGCATTAATACCATGTATTTTTGCTTTCTCTTGGTATGTTGGGCTGCTGTCTGTATTCAACTTGTATTTAGAATATTTTTTATTGTTAAATTTTCTGTTGAGTGATGACAAACTTTTGGGAAAGCGCCCAAAATTTGAGCAGATGGGATTGATGTAAAATAATTTGAGACGTGTGTAAGGTAATTTGAGACATGTTAGTAAATTAATTGATAACAATGCAAAAAATAAAAAATAGAAGAAAAGGAGTCAAAGGATAAATTTTGTCAGACTTGGATGCCTTGGTTGGAAGAGCTCCTAGATATAAAACACACGGAATTACCTGTGAGGATTTTCTTCATGAAGTGGATTTCAACAATATGTTACATAGAACAACTTCCCCAAAGGTTGTCTCTATTTTGTTTCAAATGCCTTCCTGAGCTTTAATATAAAAATATATATATGACCCTTCACTGGCATGCAACTCTCTATCATTTGTGTAAAAAATTACACAAAGTTTTTCAATGCTCTAATTTTTAGTCATAGGCAATCCTTTTATATATTTCTTAACTTGTATCCCCCCAATATCCACTTCTTTAATAGCAATTAATAAAGTGTATACCTGGCTGAAAATAATAAGGGTATAGTTAAATCTCAGCCCATCCCAGAGCCCCCCACACACACACACGTACCGCATGTAGAGCACTTAATTGTGCTCTACATGTGGCCTAGCACTTTCTGGCTGTCCCCGGCCATCCAGTGAGTGAAGTGTTTGCATGCCTCCCTCCCTGACAGCTGGAGGACACGCCTCCCCCCCCCCGCCATGATTGGTGCTGAAATTGGCCCAAGGGCTGGCAGGCCAGAGCAAATCACTCACCTTGCTGGGCCCATTGTGCGATCTGCCGTGGGTCTACTGGGAGTGTGCGTGCCTGCGCATTCCGCTGCAGATCACCCCTTGCCCAGCAAGGTGAGTGATCATAACCATTCGGGGGGAGGGTGGCTCACTCCCATCTCCTGCAGTCCCATCATGACTGCAGGAGTTGGGGAGACACCCAGTTCGTCCAGGGAAGTTAAACAGTGGCTGTCAGTGGGCCGGGGGATGTGGGGACCCTTGGTAGACTAGCCCTAGCCGAATTGCTGAATGCCTAGAGCCGGTCTACTGAGGGACCCAACATGCCCTGGCCCATCGGGGCAGATCGTTAGTCTCTGCAGGGCTGAGTCACTTAGATCTATGTAGCTCAGCCCCGCAGACAGCCCCCGGGACCACCACCCACCCATCCCATGGCCCGGGGACATGTGTGCACATGCAGCTACCTGCTGGCTATCTTGGGTCCAAGTGACCTGGCTCAACCAGCGCCACGCTGTGGGCCCTGGGGACCTGATCATGTTCTTTAGAACTCACAGGGACCAGGCAAGGGCCCTGCCAGCACTGCCCACCCCTGGGCCTTACTGATCCAATGGCTGGCAGGACTGGGAGGAGTGCCCCGCCCCCCTCTGGCCTTTTCAGGCTAGGAGACTCCAGGGCTCTTTCCGCATCCACAAGTAGGCAGGTAGGAACACATGTAGACATATTCCTTACCTGCCCACATGTGAATAGGGTAAGCATCCCTGAGTGTCCTAGCCTAAGTGCATTACAGCCATTCTGGCTTTAGTGCAAAAGAGCCTCAGATGTATGAGCCTGTTCCTATTTAGACAATGTGTATTGAGTAACTCTTTGATCCAGACTGGAGTGCACTCAGTGTGTTCTTAGCAACTCCTACATTTAGATTAACAGGTAACTGCAGAAGGGGTCCCATATTACCTGCCAAGGGTCAATGGACCATCGATCTTCACTCCCTTTCACTTTCTGCTTGGCGCCAAGTGAATACATGGCCTGGAGGGCATGTGCTAAAGCATAGACTGCATTGTAGATACTGTAGCTCTGCCCAGACATCTCCATTTGAAAGACAAATCCAGGAAGGTCCTGGAGTTTCTCATCCCCAGTGCAGTTTTCCTTATTTACCGTATACAAGTTGTTCTGGGGAAATGAACAGAAAAATGCACTGCTCCCTTGATGAAATAAATATTGGATTGAAAAGGGTTTAATGATTCTAGAAAATCATGAAATCCTGGCACCATATTTGTTTGCATGGCGAAAGACAAGGTGCCATGGAAGGTTTTAATGGGGAATTTAAATGTACTTGAAAGAGCAGTGAAGTCCCATTCAGCAGCTGTGATCCACACCCTCCTTTGAGGACTCTTGGAAAATACCTCTAGTGAAATTAAGACCATTAGTAAACCTTCCAGTGACTGATTGTCTCCACTGACAAGACACACATTGGTATCTGTCAGAAGGAGAGTGGATTGAATTGGCTGCAATTTTTGTTGAAGCACCCATTGTGGGAGAAAACTTGTCACTCGTGGGATTACAATTGTCCAGGCAATGCAGATGGTCTTCTGAAGTAGTCTTGGCTGGAGGGTTCGACAGAAGCGTTCTCCCCTATCATCCTCAGAAACAATGAGGCCAACCCAGTTCCACCCAAAATGCAGCAGGAGCTGAACTATCCCATGAAGTTGGAGATCTGTCTTTGGGACCATTGAGTAGAATGAAGGATATTGAACTTTGTCACTGAGCAAAGGATCAAAGAAGCCATATCTAAGCTGAAGAGAAAGACAGAAGATGTTTCAGAATTATTCAAACTGTTCTCATACATATCAGAAAAGTTACAAGAATTGTGTAATAATTATTGTGGGGAGGAAAATCAACCCTTTCAAGAAGAAATTCTAACCATTGTTTGTCTGCATGTCTACCTCAAGGTCTCTGTGACCCACTTTATTTTTCTTGACATCTTTTTGCTGGTTTTGCTGGCTTTCTCTTATCACATGCAGAACACAAATCTTGTTCTTTCACAGTATCTGTTCCAAAAATAACAGGTTTTTTTTATATACCATTGAGCTCTTCCTTGAGTTCATAGGCATATCTGGAGATTGTGAAATCCAACCATTCCTGAATTCTCCAAAAGAATTGTTCAACTTTTGCGATCATGCTAGGACCCATATGGGTTTATGGAACATTGTAGAACCAAGACTCTGTCATTGCCATTCAGCAGGAGATGGCTTGTCTTCAAAGAGCAGCTGCTGGAGACCGCAAGCAAAGCAAGCTGTACCTGCGTGTCCTGCTGGTAGGCTTCCATGCATGCCCATCTGACAACTCTGGCTTCACCAGATGGACCATATGTCCAATCCAGTGGGTCACTTCTTATCTCCTTAACATTATTTCCCAGTGCCTGTCTTGAAAATGTAGAATGCCTATAACATATTCCCCTAGCTTCTTAAAGCTAGTGGTGCAGGAGTGGATTTCCCTCTGAAGTTGTAATGGCACTGGATCTGAGAGAGGCAACTGCTCATCATCACCTGAAGGATTTCCCACCCTCGCCCTGTGCAGACCTTAAGACTAATATCTGTCATGTCAAAAATACTCCTCCAGGGGCTTTGCCCAATGCAAGTAGCAGTGGTCTACATTGCTAGAGAGCTAATCAGTAAGGGAACCTGGAGAAACAGCCCCTTCCTGTCTCACCCTCGGTGCCTTCATTGCAGATGGCCAAAGAAAGCCCTAAAAAGAAAAAAGAAAATTCAGGTGGAGCAGGAATATTCCTCCATTCACTTCTGTCTACTAGTGCTCACTATAAAAGGATACTTTATGAATAATGACATTGATGAGTGCTCCGCAAAAAGAAAGAAACATTGTTCCACAAAGATCCTTGAGTGATGGGTTGCAGTATGGTCAAAAACTGAGGATGAATCTCAGAAGCATGTGAACTTTGTTCATTTATTGGAAATAATGTATTCAACTTTCCTAGGCTATGTTCCCATGTATTTTTAAAAAATCTCTGAATCATGGTAGCACCTTTAGTTTAATCCTTCTTCAGTCCATATTCCAGCTCCATTGAAGAAGAAAAAGGAGGAGGAGGAGGAGAGCTGGCTTTTCTACCCTGCTTTTCTCACCCATTTAAGGGGACTCAAAGCAGCTGACAAAGCTTTCTGTACCTCTTCTCACAACAGAGCACCCTGTGACATAGGTGGTGCTGTGAGAGCTCAGAAGAGAGCTGTGAATAGCCGAAGGTCACCTAGCTGGCTATGGGGAGGAGGGCGGAATCAAACCCAGTAAAAGAGTCTAGCTCCCTAAGCACTGTACCAAACTGGCTCTATTCCTATCTCCAAGGTCAACAACAAAAAGTGATGATGTGAAGTTTAAAACTTAGTTGTGAATGCAGCCAGTTACTGTCATTCTAGCATTCCCATTTTTAGGAATCATTTCTGTCTTCTTAGTTAACAGTGAAGCCACTAAAAGCCTTGGTAGATTGACGCAAACAGTATCATAAATTCAGAAACAATATTGGACTTGGATTCTTTATAGCCTGCATACAGAATAGCTTTTCAGTATCCCTATTGCTTTCCATGGAAAGACCCAGACAATATCTTAGCAGTAATGTCATATATATAACCATTAAGGTAATATCTGTTTATTGAAATGGGGAAAATTTCCTTGCCATTTTCCCTGAGCAATCTATGCATTTCCCATGGAATGACCCAGAAAATATCTGAGCATTAATGTCATATATAAATCATTAAGATGATATCCGTTCCTTGAAGTGGGGGAAAGTCCCCTTGTCATTACCCCTTAGTGATCTATCCATTTAGTGCGTACCTGTGATATCTTATAGGTATTTAAGATGGTTGCTGTCTGAAGAGATGTTTGGTAGGCCAGGCCATCAATAACAGCCATTATCCTCTGTGCTCCAAGACAAATGAAATTGAGTGGATTCCCTTGTACCATAAAGAGATTGTCCATAATAATCACAGAGCTTCGCCATGCATTGAAACAATTGTCCCAAATCATGGTTCCTAATGTCACATTGGGTAACATTTCCACTGCCCTGTTGATCTCTCGTATGGCAAAAATAAAGGCAAGGACGTGCTGGTAGTTGTTAGGGATAATGCTGCAATGGGATTCAGTACTAGGCATCAGAAGAGCAATTGCAGTGACATTTCGACTCAATCTAACAAGCAACTTACTTAAGGAGAATGGAAAAGAATTCCAAATGTCACCATTATGTGGGAAGTTCTTTCTGGTCAACAAATTCCTTTTCCCCATCTCATATCTCCAAATAAAGAGCATAAAGGTCATATAAAGCACATAAACTGATTCCATCAAATTAAAAAATAAAATTCTACTGAATACATAAAATTAGCAGAGGTTTAAAACACACAAATAAGGGAGCATCGGTAAACTTAGTCACATTTTATTAATGGTTTTTATAGGTGGGTAGTTTTAATTTTATATATTATTGGATTGCTGTTTAATTACGTATGCCACCTTGAGTCCCTGTCTGGGAAAAAAAGGCAGAACATAAATCGAATAAAGAAATAAAGAAATACATCTAATTCATTAACATAAGAAGATGCCCATGGCTTCCAACTTGCCAGCTTTCACATGTACAGTGCCAAGCAAAATATCCTTCCATGTGTCTGAAATGAAGTTCTGAAAAAAAAGATGTCCATCGTGACCTTTAAACTGACACCTGCATAGGCAGCAGTTGATTTGGAAGAGACTGTAGCTTCAGCTCAGCCTTACAGTCCTAATGAGAGCTCACTCTCAGTGTGTTAACCTTTAAAGAACTCTCCTAAGCTGAAAAAGGTGGATTACAGATGGGATGTGAACACCAGAGTTATACCAAACAAACTCTAAAGCACATTTCAAATATTTCCTTCGGTATTTCTGAATCTCTGAATAATTCTCATCTCAAGCCTCACGGTTTATTTACTTACTAACTGGCAAAGCTTGAGTATGCTGCTTCTTGCTCAAATGTCTGTTCACCAAAGGTAGGAAAGGAAAGGGATATAAATTCACCAATAATTATCTCAGAAAGATTAAGCAAACTGGTTGGAACCATTTTCCTCCAATCACATATAGATGTATCCAGCCCCTTAACTGAAGAATAAAGAATGAATATCAGGCTCAGAAGCACAATATGTGGTTGCAATTTTGTAGACCCTGCCCAGATCACGTTCGTCATGTTCATTTACAGAAACCTCCAGCTTAAAGGATCCTGAAGAAATGTCTTAGACAAGCTGCACCTCAAAAGAGCCCACGTCAGCCTCAGAACAATCTTCCATGACGAAATAGTCCATTCACTTTAAAAGGGACCAAGAGACACAAATTATAGTTTACAAAGGAGAGCCTTGAAGAAACAAGATAATCACTATAATTTTAATAATTTCATAGCTGAAATCCTCAGTTCTCTATCGAAGAAAGAAAAAGGTCTCAGAAGATTTCCTCGCAATCAAAGAAAATATTTTTCACTTCAATTAATTTACATACCGTGTATTCCTGTGTATATGATGGCTAGCGGTATAAGACGACCCCCTATTTTGCAGTTAAAATATAGGGTTTGGGATATACTCGCCGTATAAGAAGACGACACCCAGCGTATAAGACAACCCCCAACTTTTTAGAAGATTTTCCTGGGTTAAAAAGTAGTCTTATACGCCAGAATATACAGTATTTATGTATTTATTTTGCTCTACATATTATATTTTACACTTCACTGAGTAGTCCCAGGATGGGTGACAACATTCATGAAAACAGAAAATATTAATAAAACCAATACTTGACAAAACAGCTCATAGACTTTTTTGTTTTAGCAAATATAGCAAAGTAAAAATAAATTGAGTGAAATGTATTGATCTTCATCTCCCTTTCTTTCTTATATCAGTATTAAGAATGGGACACAGATCTGCCAGAGCTGAGGTCAACATGCAAACTTGTATTACTACTTTGGTTTCCTTACTAATTCACCTCTACGGTTCAGCTCAGGTCTCACAATAAGAATGTAGCATTTAGGGGAAAAAATGAAGATTAGCAAAGCAGCACTCGAGGCCAAGATGGAGAAGATCTCCACGGCCACCATGTATTTGCCTTTGTTACTCAAGTACGTTGGGACAAAGGATACCCAAACACTGCAGAACACCAGCATGCTGAATGTGATCAGCTTGGCTTCATTGAAAGTGTCAGGCAGCTTTCTGGCAAGGAATGCTGCAATAAGGGCAAAGAAGGCCAAAAGCCACATATAACAAAGGACCAGGTAAAACATGAAACTTGAACCTTCATTACATTGAATTATCATTTCTCCTAACTGGGAATGTGTGTCAAACTCTGGAAATGGGGGGAAATATACAAGCCACACAGCACAAATGACAATCTGAATGAGGGAACAGGGAATGATGACTGATAGGGCCAGTCTCTTCCCAACCCATTTTCTCAGCCTGTTTCCAGGCCTGGTGGCAAAGAAGGCGAGAATCACAGTCATCGTTTTTGCCAAGACACAGGCCACTGCAAAGGAGAAGATGATACCAAACACAGTTTGCCTCAGCAGACAAGTCATCTTCCCTGGCCTGCCAATGAATAGATAGGAACAGAGGAAACACAGAAGTAGAGAGATGAGCAGAAGACAGGTGATGTTCCAATTATTGGCTTTGATGATAGGAGTGTTACGATGCTTAAAGAAAGTTCCCATCACTCCAACTGTGATTGTACTCAAGAAAAGGGCCAAGAAAGCCAGAATACTTCCTAGGATGTCTTGATAAGATAAGTAGATTATTTCTCTGGGAATACATTTGTCTTGATTCCTGTTTGGATACTGATCTTCTGGACACTTTTCACACTGATCTGAATCTGAAGAAAAAATAGGATTCATGATTTTATTCATTTTTTAGTGTATTTAACAAATATCTTTTCATTCTTAGCCAATCAGAATTTCCTCTTACCCCTTTCTTTTGAAATCCTCCCATCAGGGCACTGAGCGCAATCATAGCAACACACTTGATTCTCTTGCTGAACAAACATGTTCTGTCCAGGATGGCAGCTCTCAACACACCTGGAACTCGGAAGGGTCTGTGGGAATTAAAAACAGATCAATGCAGTTCATAGTCATCATCCCATTTCTAGCAAGGAACAAAAATACTAGTCTCAGATAGGTAGGTAGATAGATTACTTGCCTTCTGGTTGGTAGATTGGTATTTATTTATTTATTATTTACATTTAATTCCGCCCAATACCCGAAGGTCTCTGGGCAGGTTACAACGGATTAAAATAGAATATACATTAAAAGACATTAAAAGTTCAACAAATATAAAACAGTATACAATATGTTTAAAATAATAGTGTTTGTAATGAGTGGGAACATAAACAGCTTAGCCAAAGGCCAGGGTTAAGAGGTGCGTCTTCACTGCCCTCCTAAATGCACGGGCAGGTCGATATGGAAGAAGGTGTTCCTTTAGATATTTTGGGGCCAAGTCATTTAGGGCCTTGTAAGTCGGAGTCAAAACCTTGAATTGGGCTTGGTAGCGAATTGGCAGCCAGTGCAATTCTTTTAACACTGGTGTGATGTGCATCCGGCTAGATGTTCCGGTCAGCATTCTAGCCACTGCATTTTGCACTAGCTGCAACTTTCGAACCGTCTTCAAGGGCAACCCCATGTAGAGTTCATTGCAGTAGTCCAATCTAGAGGTTACCAAAACGTGGGTAACTGTGGCCAAGGCATCTCTATCCAGAAGAGGCTTCAGTTGATGGACTAGCCATAGTTGGGAGTAGGCATTCCTGGCCACAGCCTCCACCTGAGCGTCAAGGAGAACCCCCAAGTTACGCACCTGTCCCTTCCAGGGCATTGCAACCCCATCAAGGACAGGGTATCTCCCAACTACACGGACCCGAGACCCTGTGACACACAGCACCTCTGTCTTGTCTGGATTCAGTTTCAATTTATTCACCCTCATCCAGCCCATTATCACCTCCAGCCTCTCCTGATTCAGATGGTACAGAAAGATAGAGCTGGGTATCACCTGCACACTGATGACACCCAACTCCAAATCTTTTGATGACTTCTCCCAACAGCTTCATATTGATATTAAATAGCATGGGAGATAAGATTGATCCCTGAGGGACCCCACAGGTGAGTTCCCAGGGAGTCGAAAAAGTATCTCCCACAACCACTATCCGGGCTCTATATTGGAGATAGGAGCAGAACCAGTGCCAAGCATTGCCTCTCACTCCTAAACTCCATAGTCTCTCCAAAAGGATACCATGGTCAATGGTATCAAAAGCCGCTGAGAGGTCCAGGAGAACCAACAGGGTAGCGTTCCCCCTGTCTCTCTCCCAGAGAAGGTCATCAACCAGGGCAACCAAGGCAGTTTCCATGACATGACCGGGCCTGAAGCCAGATTGAAATGGATCTAGATAATCAGCTTCTTCCAAGCATGCCTGCAGTTGAACGGCAACAGCCCTCTCCAGAACCTTGCCGAGAAAAGGTATATTGGCCACCGGGCGATAGTTGTTTAAGTCTTCCGGATCCAGAGAGGACCTCTTCAGGAGGGGACGCACCACAGCCTGTTTCAAGGCCAATGGGACCACCCCCTCCCTCAGAGATGCATTCACTACCTCCTGGATCCACCCAGTCATACCTTGTCGGCTAGTCTTTTTCAGCCATGAAGGGCAAGGATCCAGAGAGCACATCGTCGGCTGTACCCCTGCAAGCAGCTTGTCCACATCCTCAGGCTGTAACAATTGAAACTGATCCAACGAAACAGGACTTGACAGTTCTCTGGACACCTCATCTGGACTCTGTCCAATTGTGACATCCAATCCCCTATGAATCTGGGCAACTTTGTCCTCAAAGGGCTTTGCAAATTTGTCACAGCAGATATTGCTTGGCCCTGGCTCATGCTTCTTTGAGCTTGATTTTATGAGAACATTTACTATTCTGAAAAGCTCTGCTGGACGGCTGCTCGAGGACGCAATGGTGGCGGAGAAAAAGTTCTTTTTCGCCGCCGTCACTGCCACATGGTAGGCACAATAGTGTGCTCTAACCCGTGTTCGGTCAGATTCACAGCCGGATTTACGCCACCTGCGCTCTAGCCGTCGACCTTCCTGTTTCATAGCCCATAGTTCCGTGGAGTACCAAGGAGCTTTTCGGGCTCCACAAGCATGCCAAGGGCACTTGGAAGAAATCATGTCAATAGCCCTGGTCATCTCCTGATTCCAGAGAGGAACCAGGGCCTCGACTGGTGTGCCAGTCATACCAACCGGAAAATCCCCCAGAGCATTCAAGAATCGCTCGGATTCCATAAGTCTCCGGGGGCGGACCATCTCAATAGGTCCCACTTCCCCACAGAGGGGAGTTGCCATACTAAGCCCAAACCTCACCAGCGAAAGATCCGTCCATGACAACGGGCTGACAGTCAGCCCTCCTATCAACGGATACTCACCAGTCTGCTCTGAGGCAAAAACCAAATCAAGGGTGTGACCTGCTATATGAGTCGGGTCAGATACAAGTTGAGACAGCACCATGGTTGTCATGGAGGACATGAACAACTGAGCGGGTCCACTAATCATAGCCTCAGTGTGGATGCTGAAATCCCCCAACACCACCGTGGCAGGGGCTTCCAACACCACATCCGAGACCACCTCAGCCAGCTCACATAGGGAGGATGCTGGGCAGTCGGGTGAACGGTACACCAGCAGCATCCCTATCCTGTCTCTCTGGCCCAACAGCATAAACAGGCCCTCAACCCCAGTTACAGAGCGAATTGGCCATCTGGTGAGGGGGATGGACGTCCGATGGACTATAGCAACACCCCCTCCCCTCTGGTCTGGAGCAGTGCTGCACTGAGTATCCTGGGGGACAAAGCTGGGTAAGACTAGGCCCACCCAATTCATCCACCCAGGTCTCAGTAATGCACACCAGATCAGCCCCTTCATCTAAAATCAAGTCACATATGACAGATGTTTTATTCCAGACTCATCTGGCATTTAAGAGCAGCACTTCCAGAGCAGAGGGCTGGTTGGCAGACCCCCCCCCCCAAACTCTGTTGGCTGGGAAGCAGAACAGAAGGAGTGATAGCTTCAATACATCTACCACTCCTTCTCCTAATCTGTCTTTTCTGCTTCTCAACGCTGTACGTCCCCCTGCCCATTACTACTGTGATAGCATTCCCCTCACCCCCTCCTGCCTGGCCCTGGCACATGTTTCCTACCCAAAGCACAACACACTCACTCACTCACACACACACAAACACACACAAAAAAAAAAAATACCACCAAATAATACATACACTCAAAGGTAAAACAATATCATACTGTTAACAATTAAAACATCAGTTCTAAAAACAAAACCCTGGCCCACAATTTAAAAATTCCCACCACATGAGAGGGGCAAGGACAGATGCCCAGGAAGGGCTGATTTGCAAATCTCCTCCTCCCTCCTTGCCACCTGATGTATAGCTTGGAGGGTATGCGGGACCAAAAGCAACCCACAGGAGGCAGCCGAGCTCTTCCTCCCTCAGCCATTCTTTTAGCTGGTATGGTGGAGGGCGTGGCCCAGGTAAGCCAGGTAGGTAGATAGGTAGATTTGGGAAAGGAAAGATACAAATAAAAATGGCAATGGAAATGGAAAAATCTAATGCTATCATTCTCTTCCCTGTTTGCACTATGGCATATTAATGTAGCAAATAATAGTTAATGAAAGTATATGGTGAGCATTTGGTGCTAAGTGAATTGCCTTTACCTTCTGTACAAAATTTAGGACTGGCCTCAATTGCCCACATTCTACATCCCTCATTGCAGATTAATATTTACATCCATATCTCTTGTCAGAAACTGATCTTCTATGCACAGTTTGACCTACTTGGACTTTTCAAGTTGCCCAGGACTGGAAATAATAAAAACTCAAGGGTCTCATGTGATAAGAAGTGAAGGAAGAAAACTAAGCAAAACATCAGAAGTATCTGCCACATCTAACATTTTGTAATTGAACTAATAAGGCCATCACAATACTAAGATAAAAAAATATTCATTTTTACAACTACTAGATGTTTTTGGTTGAAAAGAATGGCATCATTCCTACATGAAATTTGGGATTCCAGGTTACTGCACTTCCATTAATGAGAAGTTCTTTGCTCCTGGCAGACTTGGGATCAATTCTTCCAACTCGGACTCTCTGGAAAGATCCGTTGGGAAATGTGACCAGGTTTGTGAGATCGTATCCAGTTGCCTGGTTGCCATTGTCATCAAAAAAGATTTCTTCCCCAGCACTGTTATTGAAGTGGACTTTTTTCAGGAAACGGTGAACCTAAATTGCAATTCAGAAAAAGTAACCATTTCTATCCAAACTGTAAACAAGTTGAATACTACTACATTTATTATATAAAATTATATATAATTTTACACTTTGAATTCAAATTCATTATTGGAATACCTTGCATAGTATCAGTGGGCATCTATGTGTGTAACAAGTTGCCTCAACCAAAACTACAACCTAAAATATTAAAATATTTGGGGCTTCAAATGCTCAACATGAACCCTTGGTTACACAATATTAAGACCTGGGCAACTCCATTGTTGCATGTTGCAGTGTTAAAAATAAAGATAATCCTGAAAATCTTATCCTTATTTCAATTCTTACCTACCAAGACGATAATGAAACATAAAACAAAATAATTCAAGGATATATTTTTTAGTCTAAGGACCTTTCCATTTTTTGGTGAACCATGTTTTCTGAGGATCTGTCCCAAATACGGACAGATTCTAAAAGCCCCGTGCATCCGCATATGCGCAGGGTGCCAGCTCCAAGGCTAGATTACGCGCATGTGATTGGCTACTTACCTGGGGAGGGGGATTGGAGGCTGCAGGTTGCCCCTCACCCAAGACGGCACAATCGCGCCTTCTCAGGCAAGGGGGAACCCGGGGAAGCCAGCTGACAGCCTCCCCATGCTGGCTCCAATGGAGCCAATGGGGAAGCCCGGGGGAGGGCATGGACTCTCCCTCTTTTAAAGCTGGGCGTGCGTCAGGAATCCAGCTCTTCCCCTACCATGCGCAAAAGGCTCCTACTTCCGAAAAGGTCTCAGGTGAAGGGCTGGATTAAGACCTATTTTTTTAGGTCTTACATTAGGGCCGGATTTCGGCAGCAAAACTAGTTTAGGAAACCGGTCTGGGACACCTCCATGGTTCAGAACTACAAGGAGTTGCTCTTTGGTGGTGCATCATACCACACTGCCAGAAAACACTCCCAAGCCCCGAGACTTGGAATTTTGATACTAACCATTCAGGGAGGCACCTGTGAAACTCCTGTGGGCTTTGCTGCCTTAAGAAGGCTTTGACCAGGTTAGCAACATCAGTGAAGATGGCAGTAATCTGGTCCATTCCTCCACATGATCATGATTGAATGGGTCTGGTTATTCCAGTTGACTGATTTCAATCTAAAAATGTGGGTGAAGAAAAGGGGAAAATTTCTTGGATCTAATTGTACTGTTGGTTCAAATTTATGGTAACTATAGATATCTACCCGTATCCTGGCATTTACTCAAGCACTCCAAATTCAAATATGATACAAAAAGGTAAACTGGTGTGGACAGAGTCCTATACTAATTGCGTAAAAAATATCCATAATCCTTCAATCCTTTAATTGGTGGTCATAACCAAACATTTCACAAATTCCTGTGCTGTTCCAGGATCCGACTCCCCAGACCATCACGGGACCACCACCAAGCCAGTCCTGCTGGCTGCTGTCACAGGCAGTGTCACATGCACCACAGGATATCCAGTCTTTTCACATCTGTCACATGCATTCAATGTGAGCTTGCCCTCATCTCTGAAGAGAACACCACACCAGTGGTGGAACTGCCAGTTTCAGAGAACCCTGATGACTGCCAATTGAACTGCACAGTACTGGACTGTGAGCACAGGTCCCACTACAGAATATCCAGCCATGGAGTCTCATGGAGACTCATGGAGTCTCTTTCTGACCATTTGGTCAGAAACATGAACACCAGTATCCCACTGGAGGTTATTTTGCAGGGCTCTAGCAAGCAATGCTCTTCTTGTCATCAAGAAGAAGATTTAAACAGCTATTGTCCAGTGGCTAACATACCTTTCTTAGGCAAGGTTCTGGAGAGGGCTGTCGCTGTTCAACTGCAAGCATGCTTGAAAGAAGCTGATTATCTAGACCTATTTCAATCTGGCTTCACACCCATTTATGGCATGGAAACCACCTTGGTTGCCCTGGTTGATGACCTTATCCGGGAGAGAGACAGGGGTAACGCTATCCTGTTGGTTCTCCTGGACCTCTCAGCGGCTTTTGATACCATTGACCATGGTATACTTTTGGAGAGACTATGGAGTTTAGGAGTGGGAGGCAATGCTTGGCACTGGTTCTGCTCTATCTCCAGAACAGATCCCAGATAGTGGTTATGGAAAACACTGATTCAACACCCTGGGAACTCACTTGGGGTTCCTCAGGGGTCGATCTTATCTCCCGTGATATTTAACATCTATATGAAACTGCTGGGAGAGGTCATCAGGAGATTTGGAGTGAGGTGTCATCAGGAGATTTGGAGTGAGGTATGTAGATGATACCCAGCTCTATCTCTCTGTGCCATCTGAATCAGGGGAGGCAATAGAAGTGCTTGTCAGGTGCCTGGAGGCGGCAATGGGCTTGATGAGGGCCAATGAATTGAAGCTGAATCCAGACAAGACAGAGGCCCTGTGTGTCACAGGGTCTCGGCTCCATGTAGTTGGGAGATACCCTGTCCTGGATGGGGTTGCAGTGCCCTGGAAGGGACAGGTGTGTAACTTGGGGGTTCTCCTGGATTCCACGCTAACACTTGACGCTCAGGTGGAGGCCGTGGCCAGGAGTGCCTACTCCGAACTATGGCTAGTCCGTCAACTGAAGCCTCTCCTGGATAGAGATGACATGGCCACAGTTATCCATGCTCTGGTAACCTCTAGATTGGACTACTGTAATGCACTCTACATGGGGCTGCCCTTGAAGACAGTTCAGAAGTTGCAGCTAGTGCAAAATGCAGCCACTAGAGTGCTGACTGGAACATCTAGCCGGATGCACATCACACCGTTTTTAAAACAATTGCACTAGCTAACAATTCACTACTGAGCCCAATTCAAGGCTTTGACTCTGACTTATAAGGCCCTAAATGACTTGGCCCCCAAATATCTAAAGGAACGCCTTTTCCCATATCAACCTGCCCGTACCTTAAGATCAAGCGGTAAGGACCTCCTGGTTGTTCCACCACCTTCAGTAGTGAGGCTGGTGGGCACCTGAGAGAGAGCCTTTTCTGTGATGTCACCTAGACTATGGAATAGCCTCCCCCTCGAGGTGCGTCTTGCCCCTTCCTTATATATATTTAGGAAGGCGGTGAAGACGCACCTATTTTTCCCTGACTTTTGGCTCAGCTGATTATATTTCCCACCCAGGTCAGACACTATCATTTTAAACATAATGTGTTGTTTTAAGGTTATAACCCACCCAGAGACATTTGGGTATAGGGAGGAATAGAAATGTAAATAAATAAATAAATAAATTACATACCAATCCTGTTGCTGGGTTGATGCCTTTCAAGAGCCTGCCCAGCTTTCCTCAAGTAACAGCCCACATCATGGATTCATTTCCAGGCTCTTGGGAGAACCCATCAACCTTCCAGCCATGGCACATACAGATATGCCATCTGGTAGGAGCTGGGTTACCTGTGCAATCTGAATGAGCAGCAACTACGACTTTGTGCTACCAGTAGTGACAAGAACACTAGCAAAAGAAATAGATGATTGTTTGTAGCCACCACCTGAATAACCATTCCCTGTCTTGGGCCTGTCCTACCCTTGGTCCTCCAACATACCTGTTGTCACTTTCCTGTGCACCAAAGCAGATGAAATTGATGCACAATTGCTGATGCTTCCTAACTGGACAGATTGATCTCCCTGAACTTGAAGTGAATGGGGATTATACTGTGACGCCTCACCATTTCTGAGCAGTATATATTACCTGCCATACTCATTATAGTAACCTCTTCCTGTATTTCTCTGTTATTAATAAGTGTGCCAACCAGGTCTGAGGGGGAAGGATTTTACAAATTAGCCCTATAAGCAATTGAGATTCCCAAAGAAAAATCTTCTGAAAAGACACACAAAAGATACAAGAAATAGGTATCAGCGGCTTCTCTGCCATTAACCTATACACAGAAAAGTAATGTGTGCTGCAGTGAGAATCAATGGAAAGTTTGTCAGCCTGTTTTTGAACTTATCTAAGGAGATCCAGATCAATAAAAACCAAATTACCATGTCTCTGCTAAAGAGATCCAGATTAATTAGATCTGGAGCTAAAGGAGGCAACAACATCTACATTGCACAGGTCTTAGAAGCTCTTGGATCCAGACAGTGCATTCTTAGGAGCTCCTAGTTCTGGATTAACAGCTAATTGCTAAAAGGGCCTCACACACCTGCCATGCCTGAATGGTCCATCGGTCTATACTGCCCTTCTGTTTGGCTCCAGGTGAATACATGGCCCGGAGGGCATGTGCTAGAGCATAGACAGCATTGTAGATACTGTAGCTCTGCCCAGACATCCCCATGTCAAAGATAGAGGAAGGAAGGCTCTGAAGCTTCTCATCCCCAGTGCAGCTTTTCTTGTTAGGGCCATATAAGTTATCCTGAGGAAATGAACAGAAGAATGCACTGATCCAAAACTCCTTTATGAAATAAATATTATGCTGAAAAGGGTTTAATGACTCAAGAAAATCATGAAATCCTGACACCACATTTGTTTGCGTTGTGAAAGACAAGGTGCCAGCGAAGGTTTGCATGGGGAATTCGGATAAACATGACCGAGCAGTGAAGTCCCATTCAGCAGTTGTGATCCACACTCTCCTTTGACGAAAGTTGTGAGAAAAATCTAGAGAAACTAAAACCATATATAAACCTTCCAGTGACTGATTGTCTCCACTGACGAGACAAACATTGGTACTTTTCAGAAATAGAGTGCTTTGAATTGGCTGCAATTTTTGTTGAAGCATCCATTGTGGGAGAAAGCATGTCACTCGTGGGACTGCAATTGTCCAGGCGATGCAGATGGCCTTCTGAAGTAGTCTTGGCTGGAGGGCTTGTTGGAAGGTTTCTCCTCTATCGTCCTCAGAAACAATGAGACCAACCCAGTTCCATCCAAAATGCAGCAGGAGCTGAACTATCCCATGAATTTGGAGATCTGCCTTTGGAACCATTGAGTAGAAGGAAGGAAACTGAATTTTGTCACTGAGCAAAGGATCAAAGAAGCCATACCTAAGCTGAAGAGAAGGCAGAAAATGTTTCAGAGCAAAGGATCAAAGAAGCCATACCTAAGCTGAAGAGAAGGCAGAAAATGTTTCAGAATTGTCAACCTCTTATCATACATATCAGAACATTTTTGGTATGCTGCTAATTTTTGTGGGAAGAAATCACCCCTTTCCAGGAGAAATTCGAACCACTGTTTTTCTCCATGTCTATCTCAAAGTCTCTGTGACCCACTTTATTTTTCTTCACATCTTTTTCATGGTTTTCAGACATTCTCTTCTCTCATACGCCACACAAATCTTACTCGTTCACAGTATCTGTTGTGAATTCTGTCGAGTGGATTTCCCTCTGAAGGTGTAATACCACTGTACTTGAGAGAAAACTTCTCATCATCCCTTGAAAGACAACCCCCCCCCCCCCGGCGCCTTCCGATGTAAATCTTAATGTTAACAACTGCCACATAAGAAATACATCTCTGGGGGCCTGGTGCACTGCCCCCAGGGGACTGAAGCTGGATTAAGGCGTAGCAGTGAATGCAGCCACTGAGTACTTTTCAATCTGTTGCTCTCTTTCTAGCATTCTCTTTTCCAGGAATCATTTCTATCTTTCAGGTTAACAGTGCAGCAGCTAAATGCCTTGGTTGATTGCACAGAGAAATGGGGAGTACCATATATCGGATTCAGAAACAATATTGGACTTGTATTCTTTACAGTTTGCACACAGAATAGTCATACATCTTGTTGTCTGCTTTCTAGTATTCCTATTCCTTTCCCATGGAATGACCCCAATAATATCTGAGCATTAATGTCATATCAGATGTATCAATGGCTACTAAACAAATGCCTAGGTGCATCTTTCAGGCTGGGAGGGGGGAGGAACCGGGGCGCTTCTAAGGCCATCTCCTAGGACTCGAGGGCAGGAGGTTTGTCCTTGTCTCTGCTTGAGATGCCCATGAGCATTTGATGGGCCACTGTGTGCAACAGGATGCTGGAATAGATGGGCTGTGGCTTGATCCAGCACGGCTTCTCTTATGTTCTTATGTTCTTATATATAAAACCATTAAAGTGATATCTGTTTATTAAAATGGGGGAAAGTCCCCTTGTCATTACCGCTTAGTGATCTATCCATTTAGTGCGTACCTGTGATATCTTATAGGTATTTAAGATGGTTGCTGTCTGAAGAGATGTTTGGTAGGCAAGGCCATCAATTACAGCCATTATTCTCTGTGCTCCAAGGCAAATGAAATTGAGTGGATTCCCTTGTCCCATAAAGAGATCATACATGATCATCAGAGTGTTTCGCCATGCATTGAAAGCATTGTCCCAAATCATAGTTCCTAATGTAACATTGGGTAAGAATTCTACTTCCCTGTTGATCTCTCGTATGGCAAACATAAAGGCAAGGACATGCTGGTAGTTGTTAGGAATAATGCTGCAATAAGAGTCAGTTCTACGCATCAGAAAAGCAGTTACAGTTGCATTAGGAGTCATTCTGCTATGTAACATGCCTCAATTAAAGACAATGGAAAAGAATTCCAAATGTCACCATTATGGGGGAAGTTCTTTCTGGTCCACAAATTCCCTTTCCCCGTCTCATATCTCCAAATCAACAGCATAAAGGTCACATAAGGAGCATAAAGAGATTCCACAAAAATAAAATAAAATTCTACTGAATCTGTAAAAGCGGCCAGGGTTTAAGCCACAAAGTAAAAAGGAAGCATCGGTACAGTTATTCACATTTTATTACTTGTTTTTATATGTGGGTAGTTTTAAGTTTATATATTATTGGATTGCTGTTGAATTATGTATGCCACTTTGAGTCCCTGTCTGCGAAGAACAAAGAAATAAAGAAATAAATCAAATAAATAAATACACCCACTTCATTAACATAACAATATACCCATGGCTTGCGACTTGCCAGCTTTTACTTGTACAGTGCCAACGAAGAAATCCTTCCATGTGTCTGCAGTGAAGACCTGAAAAAATGGTAGCCCTCCTGACCTTTAAACTGGCACCTGCATAGGCAGCAGTTGGTTTGGAAGAGGCTGTGGCTTCAACATAGCCTTGCAGTCCTTATCAGACAATCAAAAAACATAGATCACTCTCAGTGTGTTAACCTTTGAAGAGGTCTAATATGCTAAAAAAGGTGTCTTAGAGATGGGATGAGAACACAACTGTTATGCCAAACAGATGCTAAAGTGCATTTCAAATATTTCCTTTGCTATTTCTGAACGTATCTTGAATCTCTGAATAATTCTCATCTCAAGCCTCACTGTTTATTTACTTACTAACTGGTAAAGCTTGAGTATACTGGTTGTTGCTCAAATGTCTGTTCACCAAAGGTAGGAAAGGAAAGGGATATAAATTCACCAATAATTATTTCAGGAAGACTAGGCAAACTGGTTGGAACCATTTTCCTCCAATCACATATAGACATATCCAACTCCTTAACTGAAGAATAATGAATGAATATCAGGCTCAGAAGCACAATATGTGTTTGCAATTTTTGGGAACATGCCCAGATGACCTTATTCATGTTCATTTAAAGGCACCACCAGCTTAAAGGATCCTGAAGCAATGTCATAGACAAGCTGCACCTCAAAAGAGCCTATATCACCCTCAGTACAACCTTCCATGGTGAGATACTCGATTCACTTTAAAAGGGACCAACAGAGGCAAATTATAGTTTAAACAGGACAGCCTTGAAGAAACAAGATAATCACTATAATTTTAATAATTTCATAGCTCAAATCCTCGGCTCTCTATCACAGGAAGGAAAAGGTCTCAGAAGACTACCAAGGCAGATGGTGGAAGTATCATTTTATTTGTCAAAAAGTTCACAGATATTATTTCAATCAAAGAAAACATTTTTGCTACAATTCATTTACATATTTATGTATTTATTTAGCTCTACATATTATATTTTACACTTCACTGAGTAGTCCCAGGATGGGTAACGTTTTCGTTTTAGCAAATATAGCAAAGTAGAAATAAATTGAGTGAATTGTATTGATCTTCATCTCTCTTTCTTTCTTATATCAGTATTAAGAATGGGACACAGATCTGCCAGAGCTGAGGTCAACATGCAAACATATTACTACTTTGGTTTCCTTACTAATTGACCTCTACTGTTCAGCTCAGGTCTCACAATAATAATGTAGCACTTAGGGAAAAAGATGAAGATCAGCAAGCCAGCACTCGAGGCCAGGATGGAGAAGATCTCCACAGCCACCATGTATTTGCCTTTGTTACTCAAGTACGTTGGGACAAAGGATACCCAAACACTGCAGAACACCAGCATGCTGAATGTGATCAGCTTGGCTTCATTGAAAGTGTCAGGCAGCTTTCTGGCAAGGAATGCTGGAATAAGGGCAAGGAAAGCCAAAAGCCACATGTAACAAAGGACCAGGTAGAAAAAGAAACTTGACCCTTCATTACATTGAATTATCATTTCTCCTAACTGGGAATGTGTGTCAATCTCTGGAAATGGGGGAGAATATACAAGCCACACAGCACAAATGCCAATCTGAATGAGGGAACAGGGAATGATGACTGATAGAGCCAGTCTCCTCCCAACCCATTTTCTCAGGCTGTTTCCAGGCTTGGTGGCAAAGAAGGCCAGAATCACAGTCATCGTTTTTGCCAAGACACAGGCCACTGCAAAGGAGAAGGTGATACCAAACACAGTTTGCCTCAGCAGACAAGTCATCTTCCCTGGCCTGCCAATGAATAGATAGGAACAGAGGAAACACAGAAGTAGAGAGATAAGTAGAAGACAGGTGATGTTCCAATTATTGGCTTTGATGATAGGGGTGTTACGATACTTAAAGAAACTTCCCATCACTCCAACTGTGATTGTACTCAAGAAAAGGGTCAAGAAAGCCAGAATACTTCCAAGGATGTCTTGATAAGATAAGTAGCTTATTTCTCTGGGAATACATTGGTCCTGATTCTTGTTTGGATACTGATCTTCTGGACACTTTTCACACTGTTCTGAATCTGAAGAAAAAATACGATTCATGATTTTTTTCATCTTTCAGTGTATTTAACAAATATTTTTTCATTCTTAGCCAATCAGAATTTCCTCCTACCCCTTTCTTTTGAAATCCTCCCATCAGGGCATTGAGCACAATCATAGCAACACACTTGATTCTCTTGCTGAACAAACATGTTCTGTCCAGGGTGGCAGCTCTCAACACACCTGGAACTCGGAAGGGTCTGTGGGAATTAAAAACAGACTGATACAGTTCATAGCCATTATATATTTGCTAGCAAGGAAAAAAAATCTAGCTTTCACTTCAAAATCTAACTTTGTATTATTGCAATGTGACTCTTACACTTCTTCTTTCTTTACAACTGTAGCCTTAGGAAAGACAATGATAAGTGTTTGGCTATGTCTTGAAAAAATTTCTATTTTCTGTGATAGTTGTATAAGGGTGGGCAGGCAGAGAGATGATAGATGATAGATAGATAGATAGATAGATAGATAGATAGATAGATAGATAGATAGATAGATAGATAGATAGATAGATAGATAGATAGATAGATAGATAGATGGATGGATGGATGGATGGATGGATGGATGGATGGATGGATGGATGGATGGATGGATGGATGGATGGATGGATGTGTGCCTTAGGCTTTATCAAATATTTTTCAACATATTTAAAATAGTCATGCTCTCTTACATGTACACTTTAGCAGTTTTTTGAGTAGAGTGAACTGCAACTTCCCTTCCTCCTGGCTGGTCCTAAAACCTGCTCAGCAAGGCCATTCAAGCACCCCCACCATCAATAGCTCTAATGAAATGCATGGGTTGAATGGGCATCTTGTCTGTCTGGACTGCCCCCCTCTTTAGCTCTCCACCCGGCCCAGGGCATCCAAAGGTGTACCCAGCCATCCCACAGCTGTTCAGGAGAGACAGCATTTGCACAATCCCTCCCTGGCAGCTGTGGGCCCCACATCCAGCTGCTCCCATTGGGCAGGCCAGTCACGTTCCCTCCCTGGGTTCCTGCAGGTTCTAGGGAACCCAATCTGGTTCTCTGGAGGCCGCAAAAACTCTCCCGGGCAGCCCCCCGAGCCTGAGCCTAAGCAGGGATGCGAGTGCACAGGAGGCACTTACCTCATTACTGCTGGGTTCCAAAGTATTGAGCTCAGCCAGAGGCTCTGTGTGCCTGTGCGCACCGCCCACTCTCACTGGCTAGCTGATTGGCTAGGTCTGATTGACTAGCTTTATTCGAGGGCAGAATCAAACCCGGTGTTCCCAGGTAAGAGTCCAGCTCCCTAACCACTAGACCAAACTGGAGCCAGACGACATAATGCTCAAGTTTCCTATGATCTCTTACAATAGTGTGCGCATCCTACAAACTGCTCCACGGAAAATCCATATTTGGCAATGGGACACATCTAGAGATAATAATCTTTTCAAAAATAATGTTCACACCATTATAAACTTCATTCGGATGCTATCATTCTCTTCCCTGTTTGCACCATGGCATATTAATGTAGCAAAAAATAGTTAATGAAAGGATATGGAGAGCATTTGATGCTAAATGAATTGCCTTTACCTTCTTTACGATATTTAGAGCTGGCTTGAATTGTCCCACATTCTACATCCCTCATTGAAGATTAATTTTACATCTATGGCTGCATCCCCAAAAGACTTATTTGCCTCTCTACTGTCCCTCTACTGCCACTCTATTGAAGTGGACTTTAAAAGTGCCATGCAAATCAGGAATAACTGTCCACATGAGGCTCAGCAAATGCTCCCATGGGAGCCGTGTTTTCTTTGTGTGCACCTTTTTCTCCCTGCCCCTGCTCTTGTTGATAGGGTGACAACAGGAATGGGAAGGGACTGCACTTGGCACAACCAGGAAGACAATCCCTGACAAATCCAAAGGAAAAATGGCCATCGGTTCTCTTTTCGTCTCCCAGATCTTCCACCCTTTGAAATGGCTTCTCGTGCTGGCAAACATTCACTTTACCTTTACAAATTGCCTTTACCTTCTTTACAAAATTGCCTTTACCTTCTTTACAAAATTTAGGGCTGGCTTCAGTTGTCCCACATTCTACATCCCTCATTGAAGATTAATTTTTACATCTGTGGCTGCATCCCCAAAAGACTTATTTGCCTCTCTACTGTCCCTCTACTCTCACTCTATTGAAATGGACTTTAAAAGTGCCATGCAAATCAGGAATAAGCGTCCGCATGAGGCTCAGCAAAATGCGTGTTTTTAACGCACCTTCCGTCCCCATGGGAGCCGTGTTTTCTTTGCGCACATCTTTTTCTCCCTGCCCCTGCTCTTGTTGATAGGGTGCCAGTGGGAATGGGGAGGGACTGCACTTGGCGCGGCCACAACCAGGAAGACAATCCCTGACAAGTCCAAAGGAAAAATGGCCATCAGTTCTCTGTCTCCCAGATCTTCCACCTCCCGAAATGGCTTCTCGTGCTGGCAAACATTCACTCTCACCACTTTCCCCTGTTATCGCTGTCAAAAGCCACCCTGTCCAGCGCACAATCGCTCATTCACTCACCACTTTCCCTGTTGTTGCTGTCAAAATCCACCCCTAGCAGTAATCCACCCATTTCACACCTCATAGCGATTGTAACAATGTTGCAATTCTGCGTGATTCTGGCTCTTTAGTTCTGAGCTTTAGAAAGGGAAGCTGCTTGTGTTATTGCTGTGTGTGCAGGCGGCAATCCCCACCCCTTTTGCCACGGAGCGTCCCCAAGGTAAATGTTGCGAGGAAAACCCGCAACTTCCAAAAAGAGTGCTGAAAATCTTATTTAAAGGGCACCTTTTTTGTTGCGCATTTTCCTCGTTTTGTACCTCTGGAAGTTCATTAAAAACCCTGGCATGGGGGCGCTCAGAGGCAAAAGAAGAGTTTTAGCAGACTTAAAATTGCTTGGGGACAGGGCCTATGTCTCTTGTCAGAAACTGATCTTCTATGAACAGATTGAGCTATCTGGGCTTTTCAAATTCCCAACTGGAAACACTGAACATCACAAGGGTGTCATGTGATGAGAAATGAAGGAACAAAACTAAGCAAAATATCAGAAATATCTGGAATATCTGACATTTTGTAAATAAACTAATAAGGCCATCACAATGTTAACATAAAAAAAAATATTCATGTTTAACAACCACTACATGTTTTTGGATGAAAAAAAATCGCATCATTCCCACTTGAAATTTGCTATTCCAGGTTACTGCACTTCCATTAATGAGAAGTTCTTTGTTCCTGGCAGACTTGGGATCAATTCTTCCAACTTGGACTCTCTGGAAAGATCCATTGGGAAATGTGACCAGGTTTGTGAGATCGTATCCAGTTGCCTGGTTGCCATTGTCATCAAAAAAGATTTCTTCCCCAGCACTGTTATTGAAGTGGACCTTTTTCAGGAAATGGTGAACCTAAGTTGCAATTCAGAAAAAGTAACCATTTCTATCCAAAACGAAAACACGTTGATTATTATTAAATGTGAACAAGTCACCGGGACCAGATGGTATTCATCCAAGAGTCCTTAAGGAACTCAAATGTGAAATTGCCGAATTTCTAGCAAAAATATATAATCTTTCCCTAACATCAGGCTCCATTCCTGAGGACTGGAGGGTAGCAAATGTAACACCAATCTTCAAAAAAGGATCCAGGGGTGATCCAGGCAATTACAGACCAGTTAGCTTAACGTCAGTTCCATGTAAGGTGATGGAAACCATTATTAAAGACAAAATTAGTGTGCATATAGAGGAGCAAGAATTGCTGAACAAAAGCCAGCATGGCTTCTGCAAAGGTAAATCATGCCTCACAAATTTATTGGAATTCTTTGAGAGTGTCAATAAACATGTGGATAAAGGTGAACCAGTAGACATTGTCTATCTGGACTTTCAGAAGGCTTTTGACAAAGTCCCACATCAAAGGCTGCTGAGTAAACTCATCAGCCATGGAATAAAAGGACAAGTTCTGTCCTGGATTTGTGACTGGCTTAAGGGCAGAAAGCAGAGAGTGGTAATAAACGGCAAATTCTCAGGGTGGAAAGAAGCAAAAAGTGGGGTCCCTCAAGGCTCAGTACTGGGACCAATGCTTTTTAATTTATTCGTCAATGATCTAGAAGAAGGGGTACATAGTAAAATAGCAAAGTTTGCTGATGATACTAAATTATTTAGGGTGGTAAAATCTGAAAGAGATTGCCAAGAGCTCCAGAGGGATCTCTTAGCATTGGGTGAGTGGGCAACCAAGTGGCAAATGTGCTTTAATCTTGACAAGTGCAAAGTAATGCACATTGGGGCCAAGAATCCAAATTACATCTATAAACTGATGGGGTCTGAGCTTTCTGCAACACACCAGGAAAGGGATCTCAGGGTTTTGGTGGACAGTTCAATGAAGGTGTCAACCCAGTGCGCGGCAGCAGCAAAAAAAGCAAATTCAATGCTGGGAATAATTAGGAAGGGAATAGAAAATAAGACAGCAAGTGTCATTTTGCCCCTTTATAAATCTATGGTGAGGCCACATTTGGAGTATTGTGTACAATTCTGGTCACCACACCTCAAAAAGGATATTGTGGAACTAGAGAAGGTGCAGAGAAGGGCAACCAGAATGATTAAGGGTCTGGAACACCTCCCTTACGAAACCAGGCTGCAACATCTAGGCCTCTTCAGTCTGGAGAGACGGCGTTTGAGAGGGGACCTGATTGAAGTATATAAAATTATACACGGTATAGAAAGGGTGGATAGAGAAAATTTATTTTCTCTGTCACACAAAACTAGAACCAGGGGGCACTCTATGAAGCTGATGGGTAGGAGCGTAAGGTCTGACAGGGGGAAGTATTTCTTCACCCACAGGGTCATCGGCTTTTGGAATGTGCTGCCGGAAGAGGTGGTGACAGCTACCAGTCTGGAGGGCTTTAAGGTAGGGTTAGACAAATTTATGGATGACAGATGTATCAATGGCTACTAGAACGAATGCCTAGGTGCATCTTTCAGGCTGAGGGGTGGAGGAACTGGGGCGCTTCTAAGGCCATCTGCTGGGACTCAAGAGCAGGAGAAGGTTTGTCCTTGTCTCTGCTTGAGATGCCCATGAGCATTTGGTGGGCCACTGTGTGAGGCAGGATGCTGGACTAGATGGGCTGTGGCCTGATCCAGCAAGGCTTCTCTTATGTTCTTATGTTCTAATTACTGCATATTTTTTTTGTAATTTGACACTTAGAATTCCAGTTCATTATTGGAATCGATTTCATAGTACCAATTAGCATCCAGGTGTGTAACAAGGTCCCTCAACCCAAACTGCAACCTAGATCATTAAAATATTTGGAACTTCAAACATTCAACATGAACCCTTGGTTACACGTTATTGAAACCTGGCAACTCCTTTGCTACATGTTGCAGTGATTCCAGATCCCCCTGAAATGAAATTACAGATCCAATTTGGGTGAATTTCAACATGGGAAATCATAATGTTTACTCAGGAGTGTATATGGCCCCTACATGTCGGGATGCACTGCCAACAATGTCTGCTTCTGATGAGATGGTGGATAGTATCCTCAGGGAGCTCCTCCCAGACCTGGATCAGGGCTGGAGTGATTGTCCTGGACAGTCTGTTGCAGCACTTGCTGGTGCTAGATGCAGCCGTACTTAATTTTCCAGATGTTCTGAACTGAATTCAAATCTGGGGTATGTAATGGCCAGTCAGTGCCATCAATCCCTTCATCATCCAGCTGCTTGTACCCTCTGACCACAAGAGGCCAGGCATTGTCCTTCATGAGGAGGAACCCAGGGCAGTTCTGACAATGGCTCTGAGGTTTTATCACAATACCTTACAACAGTCAGCATGCACGTGGAGATTCCTGTGCCGTTCCAGGATCCGTCTCCCAAGACCATCACTGGACCATCACCAGACCAGTCATGCTGGCTGATGTTACAGCCAATGTCACATCCACCAAAGGATCTCCAGACTTTCCACATCTGTCACACGCATTCAATGTGAGGTAGTCCTCATCAATGAAGAAAACACACAAATGGTGCAGATCCCTGGTGAATGACAAATGAACTGCACAGTGCTGGTCTGTGAGCACAGGTCCCACTACAGGATATCCAGCCATCTTCATGGAGTCTCTTTCTGATCATTTGCTCAGTAACATGAACACCAGTACCCCACTAGAGGTCATTTTGCAGAACTCTAGCAAGCAATGCTCTTCTTGTCATCATCAAGTAGATACCAATCCTGTTGCTGGGTTGATGCCTTTCAAGACCCAGCCCAGCTTTCCTCATGTAACAGCCCACATCTTGGGATCAGTTCCAGACTCTGCATGAGCAGCAGGTACCACTTTGTGCTACCACTAGTGACAAGGACACTAGCAAAACAAAGATAGGATTGTCTGTAGCCACCGCCTGAATAACCATCCCCTATCTGGAGCCTGTCTTGCCCTTGGTCCTCCAACATACCTGTTGTCATTTTCATGTGCACCAAAGCAGATGAAAATGATGCACAATTGCTGATGCTTCCTAACTGGACAGATTGATCTCCCTGAAGTTGAAGTGAATGGGGATTAAACTATGATGCCTAGATGTTCCCTTACTATTTCTGAGCAGTATATATTACCTGCATACCTTTACCTTCTCCTCTATTACATCAAATAGCATAATGAAAATGCTGTATTCATTTTAGCCACCTCTTCCTGTATTTCTCTATTATTAATAAGTGTGCCCACCAGGTCTGAGGGGGAAGGATTTTACAAATTAGCTCTATAAGCAATTGAGATTCCCAACTAAGAATCTTTTGAAAAAAAACACAAAACATGCAAAAAATAGCTATCAGTGACATCTCTACAGTTAACCACACAGAAAACAAATGTGTGCTGTAGTGAGATACAGATTAAATAGATCTGGATCTACAGGAGGCCATAGCATCTATACGGCACAGGTCGTAGAACGTCTTGGATCCAGATCAGAATGCAGACAGTGCATTCTTAGGAGCTCCTAGATATGGATTAACAACTAATTGCTGAAAGGGCCTCACACACCTGCCATGGCTGAATGCTCCATCGGTCTCTACTGCCCTTCTGTTTGGCTCCAGGTGAATACATGGCCTGGAGGGCATGTGCTAAAACATAGACAGCATTGTAGACACTGTAGCTCTGCCCTGACATCTCCATTTGAAAGACAGAGGAAGGAAGGATCTGAAGCTTCTCATCCCCAGTGCAGCTTTCCTTGTTAGGGCCATATAAGTTATCCTGAGGAAATGAACAGAAGAATGCATTGATCCAAAACTCCTTAATGAAATAAATATTATGCTGGAAAGGATTTAGTGACTCAAGAAAATCATGAAATCCTGGCACCATATTTGTTTGCATTGAGAAGGACAAGGTGCCAATGAAGGTTTGCATGGGGAATTTAAAAACACTTGAAAAAGCAGTGAAGTCCCATTCAGCAGTTGTGATCCACACTCTCCTTTGAGGAAGGTTGAGAGAAAAATCTAGAGAAACCAAAGCCATAAATAAACCTTCCAGTGACTGATTGTCTCCACTGACAAGACACACATTGGTATCTTTCAGAAACAGAGAGGATTGGATTGGGTTCAATTTTTGTTTGAGCATCCATACTGGGAGAAATCTTGTCACTCGTGGGATTGCAATTGTCCAGGCGATGCAGATGGCCTTCTGAAGTAATCTTGGCTGGAGGGCTTGTTGGAAGGTTTCTCCCCTATCATCATCAGAAACAATGAGACCAAGCCAGTTCCACCCAAAATGCAGCAGGAGCTGAACAATCCCATGAAGTTGGAGATCTGCCTTTGGAACCATTGAGTAGAAGGAAGGAAACTGAACTTTGTCACTAAGCAAATGATCAAAGAAGCCATACCTAAGCTGAAGAGAAAGGCAGAAAATGTTTCAGAATTGTCAAATTGTTATAGTTTGCTTTTCTACCCTGCTTTTCACACCCATTTAAGGGGAGTCAAAGTGGCTGTGAGAGATCAGAATAGAGCTGGGGCTAGCCCAAGCTCATCCAGTTGGCTTCATGGGGTAAGGCGGAATTGATCCCACTATTCTCAAATCAGAGTCCAGCTCCCTAACCACTAGACCACTGAGTACTTTTCAATCTGTTGCTCTCTTTCTAGCATTCCATTTTCCAGGAATCATTTCTATCTTTCAGGTTAACAGTGCAGCAGCTAAATGAATTGGTAGATTGCACAGAGACATGGGCAGTACCATATATCGGATTCAGAAACTATATTGGACTTGGATTGCTGACAGTTTGCACACAGAATAGCCGTTCATGTTGACGCCTGCTTTCCAGTATTCCTATTCCTTTCACATGGAGGGACCCTGATAATATCTGAGCATTAATGTCAAATATAAAACCATTAAGGTGGTATCCGTTTATTGAAATGGGGGAAAGTCCCCTTGTCATTACCCCTTTGTGATCTATCCATTTAGTACGTACCTGTGATATCTTATAGGTATTTAAGATGGTTGCTGTCTGAAGAGATGTTTGGTAGGCAAGGCCATCAATAACAGCCATTATCCTCTGTGCTCCAAAACAAATGAAATTGAGTGGATTCCCTTGTACCATAAAGAGATTGTCCATAATAATCACAGAGCTTCGCCATGCATTGAAACAATTGTCCCAAATCATGGTTCCTAATGTCACATTGGGTAGGAATTCCACAGCCCTGTTGATCTCTCGTATGGCAAACATAAAGGCAAGGACGTGCTGGTAGTTATAAGGGATAATGCTGCAACGGGATTCAGTACTAGGCATCAGAAGAGCAATTGCAGTGACATTTGGATTCATTTTAACAAGCAACTTAATTAAGGACAATGGAAAAGATTTCCAAATGTCACCATTATACGGGAAGTTCTTTCTGGTCCACAAATTCCTTTTCCCCATCTCATATCTCCAAATAAGCAGCATAAAGGTCATATAAAGAACATAAAGGGATTCCATGAAATTAAAAAATAAAATTCTACCAAATACATAAAATTAGCAGGGGTTTAAAACACACAAACAAGGGAGCATCGGTACACTTAGTCACATTTTATTACGCTTTTATATATGTGGGTAGTTTAAATTTTATATATTATTACATAGCTGTTTAATTATATATACCACGTTGAGTCCCTTTCTGGGGGAAAAAGGCAGAACATAAATCGAATAAAGAAATAAATACATCTAATTCATTAACATAAGAAGATGCCCATGGCTTGCAACTTGCCAGCTTTAGCATGTACAGTGCCAAGCAAGATATCCTTCCATGTGTCTGAAATGAAGTTCTGAAATAAAGGTGTCCCTCCTGACCTTTAAACTGACACCTGCATAGGCAGCAGTTGGTTTGGAATGGCTTCAGCTCAGCCTTACAGACCTAATGAGAGCTCACTCTCAGTGTCTTAACCTTTAAAGAGCTCTCCTAAGCTGAAAAAGGTGGATTACAGATGGGATGTGAACACCAGAGTTATACCAAACAAACTCTAAAGCACATTTCAAATATTTCCTTCGGTATTTCTGAATCTCTGAATAATTCTCATCTCAAGCCTCACGGTTTATTTACTTACTAACTGGCAAAGCTTGAGTATGCTGCTTCTTGCTCAAATGTCTGCTCACCAAAGGTAGGAAAGGAAAGGGATATAAATTCACCAATAATTATCTCAGGAAGATTAAGCAAGCTGGTTGTAACCATTTTCCTCCATTCACATATAGATGTATCCAGCCCCTTAACTGAAGAATAAAGAATGAATATCAGGCTCAGAAGCACAATAGGTGGTTGCAATTTTGTAGACCCTGCCCAGATCACGTTCGTCATGTTCATTTACAGAAACCTCCAGCTTAAAGGATCCTGAAGAAATGTCTTAGACAAGCTGCACCTCAAAAGAGCCCACATCAGCCTCAGAACAATCTTCCATGATGAAATAGTCCATTCACTTTAAAAGGGACCAAGAGACACAAATTATAGTTTACAAAGGAGAGCCTTGAAGAAACAAGATAATCACTATAATTTTAATAATTTCATAGCTGAAATCCTCGGCTCTCTATCGAAGAAAGAAAAAGGTCTCATAAGATTTCCTCGCAATTAAAGAAAATATTTTTCACTTCAATTAATTTACATACCTTATATTCCTGTGTATACGATGACTGGCGGTATAAGACGACCCTCAGTTTTGCAGTTAAAATATAGGGTTTGGGATATACTCGCCATATAAGAAGATGACACCTGGCGTATAAGACAACCCCCGACTTTTTAGAAGATTTTCCTAGGTTAAAAATTAGTCTTATACGCCAGAATATACAGTATTTATGTATTTATTTAGCTCTACATATTATATTTTACACTTCAGTGAGTAGTCCCAGGATGGGTGACAACATTCATGAAAACAGAAAATATTAATAAAACCAATACTTAGCAAAATAGCTCATAGACGTTTTCGTTTTAGCAAATATAGCAAAGTAAAAATAAATTGAGTGAAATGTATTGATCTTCATCTCTCTTTCTTTCTTATATCAGTATTAAGAATGGGACACAGATCTGCCAGAGCTGAGGTCAACATGCAAACATATTACTACTTTGGTTTCCTTACTAATTCACCTCTACTGTTCAGCTCAGGTATCACAATAAGAATGTAGCATTTAGGGGAAAAAATGAAAATCAGCAAAGCAGCACTCGAAGCCAAGATGGAGAAGATCTCCACAGCCACCATGTATTTGCCTTTGTTACTCAAGTACGTAGGGACAAAGGATACCCAAACACTGCAGAACACCAGCATGCTGAATGTGATCAGCTTGGCTTCATTGAAAGTGTCAGGCAGCTTTCTGGCAAGGAATGCTGCAGTAAGGGCAAAGAAAGCCAAAAGCCACATGTAACAAAGGACCAGGTAGAACATGAAACTTGAACCTTCATTACATTGAATTATCATTTCTCCTAACTGGGAATGTGTGTCAAACTCTGGAAATGGGGGAGAATATACAAGCCACACAGCACAAATGACAATCTGAATGAGGGAACAGGGAATGATGACTGATAGAGCCAGTCTCTTCCCAACCCACGTTCTCAGCCTGTTTCCAGGCCTGGTCGCAAAGAAGGCGAGAATCACAGTCATCGTTTTTGCCAAGACACAGGCCACTGCAAAGGAGAAGGTGATACCAAACACAGTTTGCCTCAGCAGACAAGTCATCTTCCCTGGCCTGCCAATGAATAGATAGGAACAGAGGAAACACAGAAGTAGAGAGATGAGCAGAAGACAGGTGATGTTCCAGTTATTGGCTTTGATGATAGGGGTGTTACGATGCTTAAAGAAAGTTCCCATCACTCCAACAGTGATTGTACTCAAGAAAAGGGCCAAGAAAGCCAAAATACTTCCTAGGATGTCTTGATAAGATAAGTAGATTATTTCTCTGGGAATACATTGGTCCTGATTCTTGTTTGGATGCTGATCTTCGGGACACTTTTCACACTGTTCTGAATCTGAGGAAAAATTAGGGTTCACGATTTTATTCACAATTCAGTGTATTTAACAAATATCTTTTCATTCTGTGCCAATCTTAATTTCCTCTTACCGCTTTCTTTTGAAATCCTCCCATCAGGGCACTGAGCACAATCATAGCAACACACTTGATTCTCTTGCTGAACAAACATGTTCTGTCCAGGGTGGCAGCTCTCAACACACCTGGAACTTGGAAGGGTCTGTGGAAATTAAAAACAGATTGATGCAGTTCATAGCCAGTATCCATTGCTAGCAAGGAAAAAAAATTCTAGCTTTCAGTTCAAAATCCAAGTTTGTATTATTGCAATACATTATTTGATTTCTTGTTGATTTAGAACTGTAGCCTTAGGAAAGACAATGATAAGCATTTGGCAATGTCTTGAAAAAAATTTATTTTCTGTGATAGTTGTTTAAGAGTGGGCAGGCAGAGAGATTATGATGATGATGAGAGAGAGAGGGAGAGATGATAGGGTGTTTTTCCACCACACTCCTTAGATCCTGATGGGACCCGGATTAAAGGAAGCACCCTATGTGTTTCCACGGGAGGTGCAGCACCCATTAGCAATGCTAACCACCCATTAGCAATGGGTGCTAACCTCCCTGCAGTGGAAACACCTTTGCACCCATGTGGGGAATCCAGATCAAACCCCAAGTGCTCTGTCCATCACCCCTGATTTCTCGGGGGACAGGGGGGTGCACTCTCCGAAGTCCCTTCAAAGAGATCAGTGCAGACTTCGAAGCCACTCCAGAGTCCCTTCGGAATGTCTGTGGGAAATCACTCCGGAGTGCCTCCAAAGTCTGCCCTAATCGTTGGAGAGACCGACGGTGAGACTCCAAAGTCTTTGACGATCACTTTGGAGGGATTCCAGAAGGAAGTCCGTGCGGTCTGCACTAATAGCGAACAGATCGCGCTGACAGCTTCGAAGCCTCTCTGAAGTGTTTGCTGATCTCTTCAGAATGACTTTGGAGTCATTTCGGAATGATTTTGAAATGACTCCGAAATAACTTCGAAGCTGGGATTTCGGCGATCCCCATTCCATGCGTACATCCCCTTCCCCTAGCCTCCTCTATACCCCATTGCCTGTTCCTCGTGGAAACAGGTTCCCTTTAATCTGGATTTTCTGGCTGAAGATCTCATTATAGACCCCATTAATGGGGTCTACAGAAAATCCAGATTAAAGGCTGAGATGTACCATTCTTAAATAATACTTGACCTAGAGATTTGAATGTTCATATATATATCCATATTGTTCTGGTGTATCAGTTGATATGACTGAGTGAGAAAATAAAGCAGAAATGTAAATGGGATCCCATCCAGATGTGAAATGTATAGCGTAATTATATCTGGGCTATGTTGGGACTGCCAAAGATATCTGTTTCAGGAAAACCAAAATCTGATTGCAAGTTCCACAAGATGACACTGTAACGTACCTTTTGAGCAGAGCTGCTATCCTGGCCTTGGAGGATGAAAAAAAAAGAAAACCCTGGCTGTCCAGCTAACATCTGAAGAAGAAGAGTTGGCTTTTCTACCCTGCTTTTTGTCAGGTTGTGTAGCAGATTTGGACTGGAGTCATATCTCTTGTCAATCTCAGAGAATAGCTGGACAGTCATTCAGTCAAATTAATCCAGAGACAAAGTATTTATTTATTCAGTGGAAGGGGTCAGAAGCTTCATTTAAGAGTCCTTTCTCACAGAAACCAATCTTTTAAACAAGAAGCCAAAGACAAAACTTTTACAACACACAAATACTTATGTAGCCCACAATCCTCAAGTCATCATGAGATTTTAGAACAGTGATGGCGAACCTTTTGAGCTCGGTGTGTCAAAATTCGCAAGAAAACCTAGCTTAACTCAGGTGCTGTGTCACATCACGAAATATCCATAATTTTATGATATTTGTAGCTCTAGTAAAAAAGTTATATTTTTGATATATGTATTTTATTAAAAGCAAAAACAAATAATTCTTTACATTTGCTAAATCTTCAGTTGAAAGTTGGTATTTTGTACACTTCAAGAACAAGCAAGCACTACATGCCCAGGTGCCAAGGTGACCATGTGTGTCACCCAAAAGGGCTTGGCGTGTCACCTGTGACACGCGTGTCATAGGTTGGCCATCACCGTTTTAGAATGATGTCATCTAATAACTACAACAGCATGAGATTTTGAATCATTAGACGCTGAAGGCCTTTTTGCACAAGGACCTATGGAACGCATGTAGGACACCCTAGGACAGAGCATTCGCTCTGCTGCACTGACAGTGCCATTTGGAACTGCCCCAGCCATCCCATGGTGACTGCACGTGTTCCAGCGTAGAGCACGAAATAGTGCTCTACACCTGGCCCAGGGCATTCACGGCCATACCCTGCCATCCCGCAGCCATTCAGGAGAGAAAGCGTTTGCATGATCACTCCCTGACAGCTGCGGGCTCCAACTCCGGCTGCCCGTATTGGGCAGGCCGTTCACATTCCTTCCCTTGGTTCCTACAGGTGCTAGGAAGCGCGATTTGGTCTACTAGAGGCTGCAGAAAACCCTCCTGAGCACCCCACGGGCATGGGGCTAAGCGGGGATACATGCTTGGTTCCAAAGTGTTGAGCTCAGTCTGAGGCGCTGTGCATCTGCACATGCCACCCACTCTCATTGGCTAGCCAATCAGAGTGGGCGAAGAGTGCAGGTGCAGAGCGGTGCTGGCCGGGGTCCCTACTTTGGAACCCAGTGAACATGAGGTAAGTTTGTCTCATGCATGCATGCATCCCCATGTCAGCCCACGCCAGGGGAGGGTGCCCAGGGGGTTACTGTGGCCCCTAGGGGACCCAATCTGGTCCCCTAGAGACCACATGAACTGGGAAAGGAATGTGACAGGCTTGCCC
Organism: Aspidoscelis tigris stejnegeri; assembly: GCA_023333525.1. NCBI lineage: Eukaryota > Metazoa > Chordata > Lepidosauria > Squamata > Teiidae > Aspidoscelis > Aspidoscelis tigris. The sequence continues at coordinate 13,392,312 of JALMGA010000009.1, forward strand.
ACCCCTGGGTCAAATTCAATCAAAAGGAGGCAGGCCTGGGAAGGGCGTCCCGCCCCCACACCAGCCTTTTCGCACTATGCCACCCGGGGCATGGATTCTTCTATGCACACATTGAGCTATTTCCTCTTTTAAAATTCCCCAGACTGGAAATATTGAACCACACAAGGGTCGTATGTGATGACAAATGAAGGAATCAAACTAAATAAAATATCTGAAATAGCTGGTACAACTGACATTTTGTAAATAAACTAATAAGACCATCACAATATTAATATTAAAAAAATCATGTTTAACAAACACTACATGTTTTTGGATGAAAAAAATGGCATCATTCCCACTTGAAATTTGGGATTCCAAGTTACTGCACTTCTATTAATGATGAGTTCTTTGTTCCTGGCAGACTTGGGGTCAATTCTTCCAACTCGGACTCTCTGGAAAGATCCATTGGGAAATGTGACCAGGTTTCTGAGATCATATCCAGTTGCCTGGTTGCCATTGTCATCAAAAAAGATTTCTTCCCCAGCACTGTTATTGAAGTGGACCTTTTTCAGGAAACGGTGAACCTAAGTTGCAATTCAGAAAAAGTAACCATTTCTATCCAAAATGAAAACAAGTTGATTATTGCTGCATATTTTTTTTCGTAATTTTACACTTAGAATTCCAGTTCATTATTGGAATCGATTTCATAGTACCAATTAGCATGCAGGTGTGTAACAAGGTCCCTCAACCCAAATTGCAACCTAGATGATTAAAATATATGGAACTTCAAACGTTCAACATGAACCCTTGGTTACATGTTATTGAAACCTGGGCAACTCCTTTCCTACATGTTGCAGTGATTCCAAATCACCCTGAAATGAAATTACAGATCCACTTTGGGTGAATTTCAACATGGGAAATCATAATGTTTACTCAGTAGTGTTTATGGCTCCTACAGGTCGGGATACACTCCCAACAATGTCTGCTTCTAATGAGATGGTGGATAATATCCTCAGGGAGCTCCTCCCAGACCTGGATCAGGGCTGGAGTGACTATCCTGGACAGTCTGTTGCAGCACTTGCTGGTGCTAGATGCAGCCGTACTTAATTTTCCAGATGTTCTGAACTGAATTCAAATCTGGGGTATGTAAGGGCCAGTCAATGCCAACAATGCCTTCCTCATCCAGCTGCTTGCACCCTCTGACCACAAGAGGCCAGGCATTGTCCTCCACGAGGAGGAACCCAGGGCTCGTTGCACCAGTATAAGTTCTGACAATAGCTCTGACGTTTTATCACAGTGCCTTACAGCAGTCAGTATGCTGTTGGCTATAACATGGAGATTCCTGTGCCGTTCCAGGATCCGTCTCCCCAGACTATCATTGGACCATCACCAAACAAGTCATGCTGGATGATGTTACAGGCAGTGTCACATGCACCACAGGATCTCCAGACTTTGCACATGTGTCACACGCATTCAATGAGAACTTGCCCTCATCACTGAAGAAACACCACACCAATGGTGCAGATCCCTAGTGAATGCCAATTGAACTGCACAGTGCTGGGCTGTGAGCACAGATCCCACTACAGGATATCCAGCCATCCTCATGGAGTCTCTTGCTGACCATTTGGTCAGTGACATGAACACCAGTACCCCACTGGAGGTCATTTTGCAGAACCCTAGCAAACAATGCTCTTCTTTTCATCATCGATTCCAATCCTGTTGCTGTTTTGATGCCTTTCAAGGCCCAGCCCAGCTTTCCTCATGTAACAGCCCACATCATGGGATCAGTTCCAGGCTCATGGAAGAAACCTGGAAGACACATCATACCTTCCCACCATGGCATATAAGTAATGTGCCATCCTGTAGGAGCCGGGTTACCTGTGCAATCTGAATTAGCAGCAGGTACCACTTCATGCTACCAGTAGTGACAAGGACACTAGCAAAAGAAATAGACGATCGTCTGTAGCCACCACCTGAATAACCGTTCCCCATGCCTAAATGTTCCCTTACTATTTCTGAGCAGTATGTATTACCTGCCAAACCTTTACCTTCTCCCTATATTACATCAAATAGCATAATGAAAATGCTGTATTCATTTTAGAAACCTCTTCCTGTATTTCTCAATTATTAATAAGTGTGCCCACCAGGTCTGAGGGGGAAGGGTTTTACAAATTAGCTATATAAGCAATTGAGACTCCCAACTAAGAATCTTTGGAAATACACCCAAAACATGCAAGAAATAGGTATCAGTGACATCTCTACCATTAACCTCCACACAGAAAACAAAAGTGTGCTGTAATGAGATACAGATTAAATAGATCTGGGGCCTATTCGCACTTGGCTTTATTCTGGAATATATCCTGAAATGGGAGTCGGCTGTCCACATGCTAATGCAGACTACAGGAGGCCCCAAGTGAGACTTGCCAGAATCTATATAAGCATGTGGACAGCCATCCCCTGTCCTGAGATATATTCCATAATATGGCCAAGTGCGAACAGGCCTCTGGATCTACAGGAGGCCATAGCATCTATACTGCACAGGTCGTAGAAGGTCTTGGATCAAGATCAGAATGCAGACAGTGCATTCTCAGGAGATACTAGATCTGGATTAACAGCTAATTGCTGAAAGGGCCTCTCACACCTGCCACGGCTTAATGTTCCATCGGTCTCTACTCCCTTTCTGTTTGGCTCCAGGTGAATACATGGCCTGGAGGGCATGTGCTAGAACATAGACAGCATTGTAGATACTGTAACTCTGCCCTGACATCCCCATTTCAAAGATAGAGGATGGAAGGCTCTGAAGCTTCTCATCCCCAGTGCAGTTTTTCTTGTTTAATCCATATAAGTTATCCTGAGGAAATGAACAGAAGAATGCATAGATCCAGAACTCCTTAATGAAATAAATATTATGCTGGAAAGGATTTAGTGACTCAAGAAAATCATGAAATCCTGGCACCACATTTGTTTGCATTGAGAAGGACAAGGTGCCAATGAAGGTTTGCATGGGGAATTTAAATGCACTTGAAAAAGCAGTGAAGTCCCATTCAGCAGTTGTGATCCACACACTCCTTTGAGGAAGGTTGAGAGAAACATCTAGAGAAACCAAAACCATAAATAAACCTTCCAGTGACTGATTGTCTCCACTGACAAGACACACATTGGTATCTTTCAGAAACAGAGTGGATTGAATTGGCTGCAATTTTTGTTTGAGCATCCATACTGGGAGAAATCTTGACACTCGTGGGATTGCAATTGTCCAGGCGATGCAGATGGCCTTCTGAAGTAATCTTGGCTGGAGGGCTTGTTGGAAGGTTTCTCCTCTATCGTCCTCAGAAACAATGAGACGAAGCCAGTTCCACCCAAAATGCAGCAGGAGCTGAACTATCCCATGAAGTTGGAGATCTGCCTTTGGAACCATTGAGTAGAAGGAAGGAAACTGAATTTTGTCACTGAGCAAGGGATCAAAGAAGCCATACCTAAGCTGAAGAGAAGGCAGAAAATGCTTCAGAATTGTCAACCTCTTATCATACGTATCAGAACATTTTTGGTATGCTGATAATTTTTGTGGGAAGAAATCAACCCTTTCCAGGAGAAATTCGAACCACTGTTTTTCTCCATGTCTATCTCAAATTCTCTGTGACCCACTTTATTTTTCTTCACATCTTTTTCATGGTTTTCAGACATTCTCTTCTCTCATACGCCACACAAATCTTACTCGTTCACAGTATCTGTTGTGAATCCTGTTGAGTGGATTTCCCTCTGAAGGTGTAAGACCACTGTACTTGAAAGAAAACTGCTCATCATCCCTTGAAAGACAACCCCCCACCCCACCCTCCAGTGTAAATCTTAATGCTAACAACTGCCACATAAGAAATACATCTCTGGAGGCCTGGTGCACTGCCCCCAGGGGACTGAAGCTGGATTAAGGCATAGCTGTGAATGCAGCCACTGAGTACTTTTCAATCTGTTGCTCTCTTTCTAGCATTCACTTTTCCAGGAATCATTTCTATCTTTCAGGTTAACAGTGCAGCAGCTAAATGCCTTGGGCAGTACCATATATTGGATTCAGAAACAATATTGGACTTGGATTCTTTACATTTTGGACACAGAATAACCATACATCTTGTTGTCTGCTTTCTAGTATTACTATTCCTTTCCCATGGAATGACCCCGATAATATCTGAGCATTAATGTCATATATAAAACCATTAAAGTTACATCTGTTTACTGAAATGGGGAAAAGTCCCCTTGTCATTACAGCTTAGTGATCTATCCATTTAGTACATACCTGTGATATCTTATAGGTATTTAAGATGGTTGCTGTCTGAAGAGATGTTTGGTAGGCAAGGCCATCAATAACAGCCATTATTCTCTGTGCTCCAAGGCAAATGAAATTGAGTGGATTCCCTTGTACCATAAAGAGATTGTCCATAATAATCACAGAGCTTCGCCATGCACTGAAACAATTGTCCCAAATCATGGTTCCTAATGTGATGTTGGGTAATAATTCTGCCTTCCTGTTAATTTCTTGTATGGCAAAAATAAAGGCAAGGACGTGCTGGTAGTTTTTCGGGATAATGCTGCAATGGGATTCAGTACTAGGCATCAGAAGAGCAATTGCAGTTACATTTGGACTCATTCTGCTAAGGAACTTTAATGGATTAATTAAGGACAATGGAAAAGAATTCCAAATGTCACCATTATGCGGGAAGTTCTTCCTGGTACACAAATTCCTTTTCCCCATCTCATATCTCCAAATAAACAGTATAAAGGTCAAATAAAGCACATAAAGGGATTCCATCAAATTAAAAAATAAAATTCTACTGAATACATAAAATTAGCAGGGGTTTAAAACACACAAACAAGGGAGCATCGGTACACTTAGTCACATTTTGTTACTGGTTTTTATATGTGGGTAGTATTAATTTTATATATTACTGGATTGCTGTTTAATTATGTATGCCACTCTGAGTCCCTGTCTGGGGAAAAAAGCAGAATATAAATTGAATAAAGAAATAAAGGAATACATCTAATTCATTAACATAACAAGATGCCCATGGCTTGAAACTTGCCAGCTTTGGCATGTACAGTGCCAAGCAAGATATCCTTCCATGTGTCTGGAATGAAGTTCTGAAATAAGGGTGTCCCTCCTGACCTTTAAACTGACACCTGCATAGGCAGCGGCTGGTTTGGAAGAGGCTGTGGCTTCAACTCAGCCTTACAGTCCTTATCAGACAATCAAGGAAAAGAGATCACTCTCAGTGTGTTAACTTTGAAGAGGTCTCCTATGCTAAAAAAGGTGTCTTAGAGATGGGATCAGAACACAACTGTTATGCCAAACAGACGCAAACGCACATTTCAAATATTTCTTTTTCTATTTCTGAACGTATCTTGAATCTCTGAATAATCATCATCTCAAGCCTCACTGTTTATTTACTTACTAACTGGTAAAGCTTGAGTATACTGGTTGTTGCTCAAATGTCTGTTCACCAAAGGTAGGAAAGGAAAGGGATATAAATTCACCAATAATTATTTCAGGAAGACTAGGCAAACTGGTTGGAACCATTTTTCTCCAATCACATATAGATGTATCCAGCTCCTTAACTGAAAAATAAAGAATGAATATCAGGCTCAGAAGCACAATATGTGTTTCCAATTTTTTGGAAAATGCCCAGATGACCTTCTTCATGTTCATTTACAGACACCTCCAGGTGAAAGGATCCTGAAGCAATGTCATAGACAAGCTGCACCTATAAAGAGCCTACATCAGCCTCAGTGCAATCTTCCATGGTGAGATAGACCATTCACTTTAAAAGGGACAAATAGAGACAAATTATAGTTTAAACAGGACAGTCTTGTAGAAACAAGATAATCACTATAATTTTAATAATTACCTGGCAGAAATCCTCAGCTCTCTATCAAAAGAAAGAAAAGGTCTCAAAAGACTATCAAGGTGGATGGTGGAAGTATCATTTTATTTATCCAAAAGTTCACAGACTTCCTCACAATCAACAAATATATTTTTTGTTACAATTAATTTACATATTTATGTATATATTTAGCTTTATATATTATATTTTACTCTTCATTGAATAGTCCAAGGATGGGTGACAACATTCATGAAAACAGAAAATATTATTAAAATCAATGCTTAACAAAATAGCTCATAGATGTTTTCATTTTAGCAATTGTGACATAAAAAAATGCCTTGATCTTCATGTCCCTTCCTTCCATATATCAGTCTTATGACTGTGATACAGATCTGCCAGAGCTTAGGTCAACATATAAGTTTATATTACAACATTGGTTTCCTTACTACTTGACCTCTACTGTTCAGCTCAGGTCTCACAATAAGAATGTAGCACTTAGGGAAAAAGATGAAGATCAGCAAGCCAGCACTCGAGGCCAAGATGGAGAAGATCTCCACGGCCACCATGTATTTGCCTTTGTTACTCAAGTACGTTGGGACAAAGGATACCCAAACACTGCAGAACACCAGCATGCTGAATGTGATCAGCTTGGCTTCATTGAAAGTGTCAGGCAGCTTTCTGGCAAGGAATGCTGCAGTAAGGGCAAGGAAGGCCAAAAGCCACATATAACATAGGACCAGGTAAAACATGGAACTTGAGCCTTCATTACATTGAATTATCATTTCTCCCAGCTGGGAATGTGTGTCAAACTCCAGAAATGGGGGAGAATATACAAGCCATATAGCACAAAGGACAATTTGGATGAAAGAACAGGGAATGATGACTGATAGAGCCAATCTTCTCCCAACCCATTTTCTCAGCCTGTTTCCAGGCTTGGTGGCAAAGAAGGCAAGAATCACAGTCAGCGTTTTTGCCAAGACACAGGCCACTGCAAAGGAGAAGGTGATACCAAACACAGTTTGCCTCAGCAGACAAGTCATCTTCCCTGGCCTGCCAATGAATAGATAGGAGCAGAGAAAACACAGAAGTAGAGAGATGAGAAGAAGACAGGTGATGTTCCAATTGTTGGCTTTGATGATGGGAGTCTTACGGTGCTTAAAGAAGGTTCCCAACACTCCGACAGTGATTATACTCAAGAAAAGGGCCAAGAAAGCCAGAATACTTCCAAGGATGTCTTGATAAGATAAGTAGCTTATTTCTCTGGGAATACATTGGTCCTGATTCTTGTTTGCATACTGATCTTCAGGACACTTTTCACACTGGTCTGTATCTGAAGGAAAATTTGGATTCATTAATTTATTAATCTTCTAATCTATTTAACACAGATATTTTTATTCTTCACCAATCTTAATTTCCTCTTACCGCTTTCTTTTGAAATCCTCCCATTAGGGCATCGCACACAGTCATAGCAACACACTTGATTCTCTTGCTGAACAAACATGCTCTGTCCAGGGTGGCAGCTCTCAACACACCTGGAACTTGGAAGGGTCTGTGGGAATTAAAAAGATTCATTCAGTTCATAGCCATTATCCCATTGATAATGAACATTTGATAATTCAAATGTTCAAGTTGGCATTATATCTTTAATGCTGATGTGCTGCAGAAAGCCACTGTGAGCAAACACCATAGTGATAACTGCAGTAAAGAGTGGGATTTAAGTCAAAATGAGATCATAATAGGCCTATAATAGGCCGTTTATATAGATATACATATTTAGGTCGATGTGTCAGTTGTTATGACTGAGTGAGAAAATAAAGCCAAACAGAATCTGAGACCCCATCCAGACCTGGAATCTATAGTGTTACCCACCCTGAGACCTTCGGGTATAGGGCAGGATACATACATGCATGCATACATGGATACATGCATACATGCACACATACATACATACATACATACATACATACATACATACATACATACACACACACACAAACAAACAAACAAACAAACAAACAAAGTGACCTTTCTATGGAATTCTGTGTGTTAGCATGATGTCATGGTCAGCCAGGGAAAGGGCTCAGAGGATGAGGAGGACTCGCTTCCTCAGGTACAGGAGGAACCTGAGGTGATGCCAGGCCTCAGTTCTGACCCTCCAGCCTCAGTAGAACCTGGGGTTCAGCAGCCCAGCCTTACCTCAGCAGAAGTGCAAGATGAGGGAGTCTTGGAACAGCAGGGCACAGAGATCCCTAGCTTTAAGCAGAGGAGAGCAGAAAAGGACTGGTTAAGAAGATCGAAGAGACTTGCAGAGAAGCATGCTGATAGCCTGCAGCTGGGACTGTAGATAAAACACTGGGCAGACGCCCAAGACTTTTGCCAGAAACTATTGGTTTTCCTTTAGAGAAGGCTCCCCTATCTGACCCCCTCAACCTTGAAAACCTGGCTACCTTGACTTCAGACTGGACTGTGGCATTGCTCTCTGAAAACCTGGACTCGGACTGTTTATTGACCTTTGCTCTCTGGACTATGTTGCTCTGCTGCTGAATGAACTGCCTTTGCAAGTAAGCTGTCTCTTACCAGCTGTGTGTTTGTATGTGAGCTGGCAGCTTTCTAGGACACATGATATTTGAGTGGCACCTGGAGCCAGACTGCATAACGCTCAAGATTCCTCCTATTTTTACAATAGTATGGACATGCTAGAAACTGCATTCATAGAAAATTGATACTTTGCAATAGAATAGATCAATTTAAATGATGCTGATCTTCAGAATGTATTCTCTTGGATAGCTGATATTGCTTTTTTAACATTTCAATAATCATGTTTATACCAATGTAAACATAATTATGGTACCCCAATCTTCATTCCTGTTTGCACTGTGGTGATAAAAAAATTGCAGAAATGCTATCTCACATGATACCATCATTTCCACCCTCCTGTTGGCACTTATAGGGCAACAGGGGGATGTATTTCCACAATAGATCAATATAATGTACCACTTGGGCAGAGCGGACATCCTGGGCACAGCCACCATAACATGTGTGAAGACTCTAAATAAATCCCAGGCTGTCTAGTCAAAACTCAGTTATTCCATAGTGGCTGTTCTTGTTAGCACAATACACAAGTAGCATCTCAAGCCAGCATGCTCAAGGATCCTCCGATTTTAACGTTTATATGGGTATACATATTTAGGTGTCAGTTGTTATGACTGAGTGAGAAAATAAAGCCAAACAGAATCTGAGACCCCATCCAGACCTGGAATCTATAGTGTTACCCACCCTGAGACCTTCGGGTATAGGGCAGGATGCATCCATCCATCCATCCATCCATCCATCGATCCATCCATCCATCCATCCATCCATCCATCCATCCATACATACATACATACATACATACATACATACATACATACATACATACATACATACATACATACATACAATGGAATCCTGTTTGTTAGCATGATACTTGAGTGGCACCTGGAGCCAGACTGCATAACGCTCAAGATTCCTCCTATTTGTTACAATAGTATGCACATGCTAGAAACTGCACTCACAGAAAATTCATATTTTCCAATAGAATATATCAATTTAAATGATGATGATTTTCAGAATGTAAAGTATTCTCTTGGATAGCTGATATTGCTTTTTTAACATTTCAATAATCATGTTTATACCAATGTAAACGTAATTATGGTACTCTAATCTTCATTCAGGTTTGCTCTGTGGTGATAAAAAAAAATGCAGAAACGCTGTCCCACATGATACCATCATTTCCACCCTCCTGTTGGCACTTATAGGGCAACAGGGAATGTACTTCCATATGTGGTGGATGTGTGCAGAAGCTGCGAAGTTTTGGGATGAAGTGATATTGGAAATGCAAAATGGTTTTGGAACTAATATTTGTCCCCATCCTGTACTGTGTCTTTTGCAAGTCTCCTAGGATTACTCAACATTGGTACCATATAAATATATAACTGATAGACTCTTATGAGTGGATTCATTAGTTATAACTGGGGGTTGGAAAGACAAAATGGAATGGTCTTGTGAGAGACGGTATAGCAACTTCCTTGATTAGTATAAATTTGATATCTAGATTTCGTACACCAATCCTTAATGACGCCCTACCTATGGAGATGAAAGAAGAATCACTGAAATTATGGACACATTTAACTGTGACCTACGAAGACTAAAGGGGTGGAGTGGGATCAGTCTCTGATTTTATGAACTGTTTTTAATGTGTTCTGTTTGTGTAACTTTTTAAAGCAATCCATAAATTTTTAAAAAAGAAAAAGGAAAAGGAAATAAAAAGTTTGGCTGTGGAGAGTAATCGACATTAGATTTAGGGCTGGCTTCAATTGCCCCACATTCTCCATCTCTCCTTGCAGATCAAGTTTAAAATATATATTTATTGTCAGAAACTGAACTTCTATGCACAATTTACTTGGGCTTTTCACATTGCCCAGAACTGGAAATATTAAAAACCAGAGGGTCGAATGTGATGGAAAATGAAGGGAAATTTAAAAAATCTGCAAAAATCACAGAAATATGTATCACATCACACATTTTGTTTTTTTAAAAAAGGTATAAGGCTCTCAGAACGTCAGGAGGTTAAAAATATTCATTTAACAACCACTTCATATTTATTTAAAGAAAAAAAGGCATCATCCCCACTTGAAATTTGCCATTCCAGGTTACTGCACTTCCATTAATGGCAAGTTCTTTGCTCCTGGCAGACTTGGGGTCAATTCTTCCAACTCGGACTCTCTGGAAAGATCCATTGGGAAATGTGATCAGGTTCATGAGATCGTATCCAGTTGCCAGCTCCCCATTATCATCAAAATAGATTTCTTCTCCAGCACTGTTATTGAAGTGGACCTTTCTTAGAAAAGAGTGAACCTAAATTGCAATTGGGACAAAGTAACCATTTCTATCAAAAGTGTGAAAAAAGTTAATTAATACTGCATAATTATTTTTTCCATGCCTTTTACATATTTGGGAACACGAAGGCAGTCAAATTACCTAGATTACACATCACCTAAATGCACAAAGAAATTTTGCATTAATACCCTGTATTTTTGCTTTCTATCGGTATGTTGGGCTGCTGTCTGTATTCAACTTGTATTTAGAATATTTTTTATTGTTAACTTTTCTGTTGGGTGATGGCAAACATTTGGAAAAGTGCCCAAAATTTGAGCAGATAGGATTGGTGTAAAATAATTTGAGACGTGTATAAGGTAATTTGAGACACGTTAGTAAATGAATTTATAACAATGCAAAAAATAAAAAATAGAAGAAAAGGAGTCAAAGGATAAATTTTGTCAGACTTGGATGCCTTGGTTGGAGGAGCTCCTAGATATAAAACACATGGAATTACCTATGAGGATTTTCTTCATGAAGTGGATTTCAACAATATGTTACATAGAACAAGTTCCCCAAAGGTTGTCTCTATTTTGTTTCAAATGCCTTCATGAGCTTTAATATATATATATGACCCTTCACTGGCATGCAACTCTCTATCATTTGTGTAAAAAAATTACACAAAATTCTTCAATCCTCTGATTTTTAGTCATAGGCAATCCTTTCATATATTTCTTAATTTGTATCCCCCCAATATCCACTTATTTAAAAGCAATTAATAAAGTATATACCTGGCTGAAAAAAAATAAGGGTATACTTAAATCTCAGCCCATCCCAGAGCCCCCCACACACAAACAAACACACATTCCACATGTAGAGCACTTAATTGTGCTCTACATGTGGCCCAGCACTTTCTGGCTGTCCCTCGCCATCCAGTGAGTGAAGTGTTTGCATGCCTCCCTCCCTGACAGCTGCGGGGCACGCGCCCCCCCCCCCGCCATGATTGGGCTGAAATTGGCCCAAGAGCTGGCAGGCCAGCACAAATCACTCACCTTGCTGGGTTCATGGTGCGATCTACCGTGGGTCTGCGCAGCCATGCGCATTCTGGTAGATGGGACCCAGTGGGTCCCATCTACGGGGAGTGTGCCTGCCTGGGTAGACCACTGCAGATCACCCCTTGCCCAGCAAGGTGAGTGATCATTGGCATTCAGGGGGATGGTAGCTCACTCCCAGCTCCTACAGTCCCATCATGACTGCAGGAGTTGGGGAGACACCCAGTTTGTCCAGAGAAGTTAAACAGTGGCTGTCAGTGGGCCGGGGGATGTGGGGTCCCTTGGTAGACTGGCCCTAACTGAAGTGCTGAATGGCTAGAGCCAGTCTACCGAGGGACCCCACATGCCCCGGCCGATTGGGGCAGATCGTTAGTCTCTGCTGGGCTGAGCCACTTAGATCTATGCAGCTCAGCCCTGCAGACAGCCCCCGGGGCCACTACCCATGCACCCCATGGCCCGGGGACATGCGGTCACATGCACCTAACTCTTGGCTGTCTTGGGTCCAAGTAACATGGCTCAGCCAGCACCACGCAGCGCCATGGGCCCTGGGGACCAGATCCTGTCCCCTAGAACTCACAGGGACCAGAGAAGGGCCCTACCAGAACGGCCCACCCCTTGGCCTTACTGATCCAATGGCAGGCAGGCCTAGGTGGGGTATCCCACCCCCGTCCGAGCTTTTCAGGCTAGGACACTCCCGGGGCCTTTTCCCCATCCACACGTAGGCAGGTAGGAACACATGTAGATGCATTCCTTACCTGCCTACATGTGAATGGGGTAAGCATCCCAGAGTGTCCTAACCTAAGTGCATTGCAAAAAGCCTCAGATCTATGAGCCTGTTCCCATGAAGACAATGTGTATTGAATAAATCTTTGATCCACACTGGAGTGCACTCAGTGTGTTCTTAGCAACTCCTACATTTAGATTAACAGGTAACTGCAGAAGGGGTCCCATATTACCTGCCAAGGGTCAATGGACCATCGATCTTCACTCCCTTTCATGTTCTGCTTGGCGCCAAGTGAATACATGGCCTGGAGGGCATGTGCTAGAGCATAAACTGCACTGTAGATACTGTAGCTCTGCCCAGACATCTCCATTTGAAAGACAAATCCAGGAAGGTCCTGGAGTTTCTCATCCCCAGTGCAGTTTCCCATATTTACCATATACAAGTTATTCTGGGGAAATGAACAGAAGAATGCACTGCTCCAAAATTCCTTGAAGGAATAAATATTAGATTGAAAAGGGTTTAGTGATTCTAGAAAATCATGAAATCCTGGCACCACATTGGTTTGCATTGTGAAGGACAAGGTGCCACCAAAGGTTTGCACTGGGAAATTACCTCTACTTGGAACAGCAGTGAGGTCCCATTCAGCAGTTGTGATCCACACCCTCCTTTGAGGACTCTTGAAAAATACCTCTAGTGAAATTAAGACCATGAGTAAACCTTCCAGTGACTGATTGTCTCCACTGACAAGACACACATTGGTATCTTTCAGAAATAGATTGTTTTGAATTGGCAGCAATTTTTGTTTGAGCACCCGTACTGGGAGAAGTCTTGACACTCGTGGGATTGCAATTGTCCAGGCAATGCAGATGGCCTTCTGAATTAATCTTGGCTGGAGGGCTCGTTGGAAGGTTTCTCCCCTATCATCATCAGAAACAATGAGACCAAGCCAGTTCCACCCAAAATGCAGCAGGAGCTGAACTATCCCATGAAGTTGGAGATCTGCCTTTGGAACCATTGAGTAGAAGGAAGGAAACTGAATTTTGTCACTAAGGAAAGGATCAAAGAAGCCGTACCTAAGCTGAAGAGAAAGGCAGAAAATGTTTCAGAATTGTCAAGCTGTTATTGTTTGCTCTTCTCACCCATTTAAGGGGAGTCAAAGTGGCTGTGAGAGCTCAGAAGCGAGCTGGGGCTAGCCCAAGGTCATCCGGCTGGCTTCATTGGGGAGGGCGGAATCGATCCCAGTATTCTCAAATAAGAGACCAGCTCCCTAACCACTAGACCAAACGGGCTCACGTATCATATGTATCAGGACATTTTTGATACAATGCTAATTTTTGTGGGAAGAAATCAACCCTTTCCAGGAGAAATTCTAACCAATGTTTTTCTCCATGGCCCTGTCCCCATGCAATTTAGAGTCTGCTAAAAAGCTTCCTTTGCCTCTGAGCACCCCACGCCACGCTTTTCAACAAGCTTCAAGCGCTACAAATGAGGAAAATCAGCAACAAAATACATGACCTTGGCTGCGTCCCCAAAAGACTTATTTACTTCTCTGCTGTCACTCTACTGTCACTCTATTGAAGTGGACTTTAAAAGTGCCATGCAAATCAGGAATAAGCGTCCGCATGAGGCTCACCAAAAGCGCGTTTTTAATACAACATCCGTCCCCATGGGAGCCGTGTTTTCTTTGTGTGCACCTTTTTCTCCCTGCCCCTGCTCTTGTTGATAAAGTGCCAACGGGAATGGGGAGGGACTGCGCTTGGCACGGCCAAAACCAGGAAGACAATACCTGACAAGTCCAAACGAAAAACAGCCATCGGTTCTCTGTTCATCTCCCAGATCTTTCATCCCCCAAAATGGCTTCTCGTGCCGGCAAACATTCACTCGCACCACTTTTCCCTGTTATCGCTGTGAAAATCCACCCTGTCCAGCGCAAGATCGCTCATTCACTCACCACTTTCCTGTTATTGCTGTCAAAATCCACCCCTAACAATAATCTACCCATTTCACACCTCATAGCGATTGCAACAATGTTGCAATTCTGTGTGATTCTGGCTCTTTGGTTCTTAGCTTTAGAAAGGGAAGCTGCTTGTGTTACTGCTGTGTGTGCAGGCGGCAATCCCCGCCCCTTTTGCCACTGAGCGTCCCCAAGGTAAATGTTGCCAGGAAAACCCGCAACTTCCAAAAAGAGCTCTGAAAGTCTTATTTAAAGGGCACATTTTTGTTGCGCGTTTTCCTCATGTGGGGCCTGTTCCCAAGGTATAAAAAGTCTGCCAAGACTCTCCTTTTGCCTCTGAGCGCCCCCAAGCCAGGGTTTTTAACGAGGTTCCAGCGCTACAAAACGTGGAAAACGCGCGACAAAATACATGCACTTTAAACAACACTTCCAGCGCTCTTTCTGGAAGTCGCGGGTTTTCCTCACTACATTTACCTTGGGGACGCTCCGTGGCAAAAGGGGCGGGGATTGCCGCCTGCACACACAGCAGTAACACAAGCAGCTTCACTTTCTAAAGCTCAGAACTAAAGAGCCAGAATCACGCAGAATTGCAACATTGTTGCAATCGCTGTGAGGTGTGAAATGGGTGGATTATTGCTAGGGGTGGATTTTAAAGCGATAACAGGGAAAGTGATGAGTGAATGAGTGATCGTGCGCTGGACAGGGTGGATTTTTGACAGCAATAACAGGGAAAGTGGTGAGAGTGAATGTTTTCCAGCACGAGAAGCCATTTTTTGGGGGGGAGAGATCTGGGAGATGAACAGAGAACCGATCGCTGTTTTTCCTTTGGACTTGTCAGGGTTTGTCTTCCTGGTTGTGGCCGTGCCGAGCGCAGTCTCTCCCCATTCCCGCTGGCACCCTATCAACAAGAGCAGGGGTGGGGAGAAAAAGATGCACGCAAAGAAAACACAGCTCCCATGCAGACGGAAGGTGCGTTAAAAACACGCATTTTCCTGAGCCTCATGCGGACGCTTATTCCTGATTTGCATGGCACTTTTAAAGTCCACCTCAATAGAGTGACAGTAGAGTAAAAGTAGAGAAGTAAATAAGTCTTTTGGGAACTCAGCCTTTGTAGCTCTGTAAGTTGGTTAAAAACACTGGCATGGGGGCGCTCAGAGGCAAAAGAAGAGTTTTAGAAGACTTTAAATTGCTGGGGACAGGGACCTTTAAAACTTTCACCGCTCTATTTGGAAGTTGCGGGTTTTCCTCATAACATTTACATGCGGGACGCTCTGTTGCAAATCCTGTTGAGTGGATTTCCCTCTGAAGGTGCAATACCACTGTACTCGAGAGAAAACTGCTCATCAACTCTTGAAAAACGCCCCCCCCCCCGGTGTAAATCTTAATGTTAACAAGTGCCACACAAGAAATACTTATCTGGGGGCCTTCTGCACGGCCCCCAGGGAACTGAAGCTGTATTAAGACATAAGTGTGAATGCAGCCACTGAGTCATGTTCAATCTGTTGCTCTCTTTCTAGCATTCCCTTTTCCAGGAATCATTTCTATCTTTCAGGTTAACAGTGCAGCAACTGATTGCCTTGGTAGATTGCACAGAGAAATGGGCAGTACCATATATTGGATTCAGAAAGAATATTGGACTTGGATTCTTTACAGTTTGCACACAGAATAGCCATACATCTTGATGCCTGCTTTCCAGTATTCCTGTTCTTTTCCCATGGAATGACCCAGAAAATATCTGAGCATTAAGGTCATATATAAAACCATTAAGGTCATATCTGTTTATTGAAATGGGGGAAAGTCCCCTTGATATTACCACTTAGTGATCTATCCATTTAGTACGTACCTGTGATATCTTATAGGTATTTAAGATGGTTGCTGTCTGAAGAGATGTTTGGTAGGCAAGGCCATCAATAACAGCCATTATTCTCTGTGCTCCAAGACAAACGAAATTGAGTGGATTCCCTTGTCCCATAAAGAGATCATACATGATCATCAGAGTGTTTCGCCATGCATTGAAAGCATTGTCCCAAATCATAGTTCCTAATGTGACATTGGGTAACATTTCCACTGCCCTGTTGATCTCTCGTATGGCAAAAATAAAGGCAAGGACGTGCTGGTAGTTGTTAGGGATAATGCTGCAATGAGAGTCAGTTCTACGCATCAGAAAAGCAGTTACAGTTGCATTAGGAGTCATTCTGCTATGTAACTTTAGGATTCCCATGCCTCAATTAAAGACAATGGAAAGGAATTCCAAATGTCACCATTATGGGAGAAGTTCTTTCTGGTCCACAAATTCGTTTTTCCCCGTCTCATATCTCCAAATAAACAGCATAAAGGTCACATAAAGAGCATAAAGAGATTCCATACAAATAAAATATAAAATTCTACTGAATCTGTAAAAGTGGCCAGGGTTTAAGCCACAAACTAAAAAGGAAGCATCGGTACAGTTATTCACATTTTATTACTTGTTTTTATATGTGGTTAGTTTTAAGTTTATATATTATTGGATTGCTGTTTAATTATGTATGCCACCTTGAGTCCCTGTCTGCGAAGAAAAAACAAAGAAATAAAGAAATAAAGCAAATAAAGCAATAAATAAATACACCCAATTTATTAACATAATTCGATACCCATGGCTTGCGACTTGCCAGCTTTTACATGTACAGTGCCAACCAAGAAATCCTTCCATGTGTCTGAAATGAAGTTCTGAAATGAAGGTGTCCCTCCTGACCTTTAAACTGACACATGCATAGGCAGCGGCTGGTTTGGAAGAGGCTGTGGCTTCAACTCAGCCTTACAGTCCTTATCAGACAATCAAGGAAAAGAGATCACTCTCAGTGTGTTAACCTTTGAAGAGGTCTCCTATGCTAAAAAAGGTGTCATAGAGATGGGATCAGAACACAACTGTTATGCCAGACACTAAAGCGCATTTCTAACATTTCTTTTTCTATTTCTGAACGTATCTTGAATCTCTGAATAATTTTCATCTCAAGCCTCACTGCTTATTTACTTACTAAGTGGTAATGCTTGAATATACCGGTTTTTGCTCAAATGTCTGTTCACCAAAGGTAGGAAAGGAAAGGGATATAAATTCACCAATAATTATTTCAGGAAGACTAGGCAAACTGGTTGGAACCATATTCCTCCAATCACATATAGATGTAGCCAGCCCCTTAACTGAAGAATAAAGAATGAATATCAGGCTCAGAAGCACAATATGTGTTTGCAGTTTTTTGGAACATGCCCAGATGACCTTATTCATGTTCATTTACAGACACCTCCAGTTGAAAGGATCCTGAAGCAATGTCATAGATAAGCTGCACCTCAAAAGAGCCTACATCACCCTCAGTACAATATTCAATGGTGAGATAGTCCATTCACTTTAAAAGGGACCAAGAGAGGCAAATTATAGTTTAAACAGGACAACCTTGAAGAAACAAGATAATCACTATAATTTTAATAATTTCATGGCTCAAATCCTAGGCTCTCTATCACAGGAAGGAAAAGGTCTCAGAAGACTACCAAGGCAAATGGTGGAAGTATCATTTTATTTATCGAAAAGTTCACAGATTTTCTTGGAATCAAAGAAAACATTTTTTGCTAAAATTAATTTACATATTTATGTATTTATTTAGCTCTACATATTATATTTTACACTTCACTGAGTAGTCCCAGGATGGGTGACAACATTCATGAAAACAGAAAATATTAATAAAACCAATACTTAGGGAAATAGCTCATAGACTTTTTCGTTTTAGCAAATATAGTGAAGTAAAAATAAATTGAGTGAATTCTATTTATCTTCATCTCCCTTTCTTTCTTATATCAGTATTAAGAATGGGGCACAGATCTGCCAGAGCTGAGGTCAATGTGCAGATTTATATTACTACTTTGGTTTCCTTACTAATTGACCTCTACGGTTCAGCTCAGGTCTCACAATAAGAATATAGCATTTAGGGAAAAAGATGAAGATCAGCAAGCCAGCACTGGAGGCCAAGATGGAGAAGATCTCCACGGCCACCATGTATTTGCCTTTGTTACTCAAGTACGTTGGGACAAAGGATACCCAAACACTGCAGAACACCAGCATGCTGAATGTGATCAGCTTGGCTTCATTGAAAGTGTCAGGCAGCTTTCTGGCAAGGAATGCTGCAGTAAGGGCAAGGAAAGCCAAAAGCCACATATAACACAGGACCAGGTAAAACATGAAACTTGACCCTTCATTACATTGAATGATCATTTCTCCCAACTGGGAATGTGTGTCAAACTCTGGAAATGGGGGGGAATATACAAGCCACATAGCACAAAGGACAATTTGGATGAAAGAACAGGGAATGATGACTGATAGAGCCAGTCTCCTCCCAACCCATTTTCTCAGCCTGTTTCCAGGCTTGGTGGCAAAGAAGGCAAGAATCACAGTCAGCGTTTTTGCCAAGACACAGGCCACTGCAAAGGAGAAGGTGATAACAAATACAGTTTGCCTCAGCAGACACGTCACCTTCCCTGGCCTGCCAATGAATACATAGGAACAGAGAAAACACAGAAGTAGAGAGATGAGCAGAAGACAGGTGATGTTCCAATTGTTGGCTTTGATGATAGGAGTGTTACGATGCTTAAAGAAGGTTCCCATCACTCCAACTGTGATTGTACTCAAGAAAAGGGTCAAGAAAGCCAGAATACTTCCAAGGATGTCTTGATAAGATAAGTAGCTTATTTCTCTGGGAATACATTGGTCCTGATTCTTGTTTGGATACTGAGTTTCGGGACACTTTTCACACTGTTCTGAATCTGAAGGAAAATTTGGATTCATTAATTTATTAATCTTCTAATGTATTTAACACAGATCTTTTTCTTCTTCGCCAATCTTAATTTCCTCTTACCCCTTTGTTTTGAAATCCTCCCATCGGGGCATTGAGCACAATCATAGCAACACATTTGATTCTGTTCCTGAACAAACATGTTCTGTCCAGGGTGGCAGCTCTCAACACATCTGGAACTCGGAAGGGTCTGTTGAAATTAAAAACAGATTGATGCCGTTCATAGCCAGTATCCATTGCTAGCAAGGAAAAAAAAAATCTAGCTTTCAATTCAAAATCCAAGTTTGTATTATTGCAATACATTATTGTATTTCTCGTTGCTTTAGAAATGTAGCCTTAGGAAAGACAATGATAAGCATTTGGCAATGTCTTGAAAAAAATTTATTTTCTATGACAGTTGTTTAAGGGTGGGCAGGCAGAGAGATGATGATGATGATGAGAGAGAGAGAGATGATAGGGTGTTTTTCCACCACGCTCCTTAGATCCGGATGGGATTCCACATATGGGGAATCCGGATCAACCGCCAAGCAGACTGTCCGTCACCCCTGGTGTCTCAGGGGACAGGGGGGTCCACTCTCCGAAGTCACTTCAAAGAGATCAGCGCAGACTTCGAAGCCACTCCAGAGTCCCTTCGAAATGTCAGTGGGAAATCCCTCCAGAGTGCTTCTGAATTCTGCGCTGATGTTCGGAGACACTGGCAGTGAGACTCCGAAGTCTTTGATGATCGCTTTTGAGGGATTCCAGAGGGAAGTCTGTGTGGTCTGCACTAATAGCGAATGGTCCACGCTGACAGCTTCAGAGCCTCTCCTAAGTGTTTGCTGATCCCTTCGGAATGACTTCTGAGTCATTTCAGAATGATTTCAAAATGACTCTGAAATCACCTCGAAGCTGGGATTTCAGCGCTCCCCCCCCCATGGGTGCATCCCCACCCCCTAGCCTCCTCTAGACCCCATTGCCTGTTTCTCATGGAAACAGGCTCCCTTTAATCTGGATTTTCTGGCTGAAGACCCCATTGTAGACCCCATTAAATCTGGATTAAAGGCTGAGATGTACCCATATGATCCGATTTTCCCCAGTGGCGTTGGAAACAAACGTGTCCCAAATGGGTGGCATGGTGGAAATGGGGTCATCCGGATCACACTGAAATGGGTCCTTAATAGGTGCAAAAATGGATACTTTCTGACAGTGGAAAAATACCCATAGAGCCTCAAGCTTTATCAAATATTTTTCAACATATTTAAAATAGTCATGCTCTCTTACATGAACACTTTAGCAGGTTTTCAAAAGAACACATATGGCCTTACAAGTAGGGTGAGTTGCAGATTACCTTCCTCCTGGCTGGTCCTAAAACCTGCTCAGAAAGGCCATTCAAGCACTCCCACCATCAATAGCTCTAATGAAAGGTATGGCTTGAACAGGCATCTGGTCTCTCTGGACTCCCCACCTCTTTAGCTGTCTAAAACTGAGAGTGAGCTAACAAGACTCCAATACAAGTCATATAGGGAAGAACAAGAACTTTTGTTGTTGTTGTTATACTATCTATAGCTAGATTTTCACTGCTCTTACTATGAAGATGCAGTATACCATTCTTAAATAATACTTGACGTAGAGATTTGAATGTTCATATATACATCCATATTGTTCTGGTGTATCAGTTGATATGACTGAGTAAGAAAATAAAGCAGAAATGTAAATGGGACCCCATCCACATGTGGAATGTATAGCGTAATTATATTTGGGCTATGTTGGGACTGCCAAAGATTTCTGTTTCAGGGAAACCCAATTCTGATTGCAAGATCCCCAAGATGGCACTGTAATATACTTTTTGGGCAGAGCTGTTATCCTGGCCTTGGAGGCTGGAAAAAAACCCTGGCTGTCCAGCTAACATCTGAAGAAGAAGAGTTGGCTTTTCTACCCTGCTTTTTGTCAGGTTGTGTAGCAGATTTGGACTGGAGTCATATCACTTGTCAATCTCAGAGAATAGCTGGACAGTCATTCAGTCAAATTAATCCAGAGACAAAGAATTTATTCAGTGGAAGGTTCAGAAGCTTCATTTAAGAGTCCTTTCTGAGAGAAACTCTCTTTTAAACAGGAAGCCAAAGACAAAACTTTTATGACGACACACAAATACTTATATAGGCCACAATCCTCAAGTCATCATGAGGTTTTAGAATGATGTCATCTAATAACTGCAACAGCATGAGACTGAATCATTAGACTCTGAAGGCCTTTTTGCACAAGGAACTATGGAAGGCATGGGACAGAGCATTCGCTCCACTGCCCTGGCAGTACCATTTGGAACTGCCCCAGCCGTCCCAGGTTGCCTGCACATGTTCCAGCGTAGAGCACGAAATCGTGCTCTACACCCGGCCCAGGACATTCCCGGCCGTACCCGGCCATCCCGCAGCCATTCAGGAGAGAAAGCGTTTGCATGATCCCTCCCTGACAGCTGCGGGCCCCAACTCTGGCTGCCCCCATTGGGCAGGCCGGTCGCATTCCTTCCCTGGGTTCCTGCAGGTTCTAGGAAACCTGATCTGGTCCACTATAGAGGCCGCAGAAAACCCTCCTGAGTACTACACGGGCATGGGGCTACGTGGGGACACGTGCTGGGTTCCAAAGTGTTGAGCTCAGCCCGAGGCACTGTGTGCCTGCACGTGCCACCCACTCTCATTGGCTAGCCAATCAGAGTGGGCAGAGCATGCAGGTGCAGAGTGGTGCTGGCCAGGCTCCCTATTTTGGAACCAGTGGACATGAGGTAAGTTTGTCTCACATGTGCCTGCATCCCTATGCCAGCCCATGCCAGGGGATGGTGCCCAGGGGATTACTGTAGGCCCTAGGGGACCTGATCTGTTCCCCTAGAGCCCACATGAACTGGAGAAAGAACACAACAGGCTTGCCCATCCCGGGTCAAATTCAACCAAAATGAGGCAGGCTTGGGAAGGGTGTCCCACCCCCCACCAGCCTTTTTGCGCTATGCCACCGGAGGATGGATTCCCCTTTCACACGTAGGCAGATAGGAATGTGTGACTCTTTAGATCCTGACTGTTAAAATTTTAAACTGCTTGACACTTTTCTCACCCATTTAAGGAGACTCAAAGTGACTGACAAACTTTCCATTCTTCCCCCCACCAGACACCCTGTGAGGTGGTGGGCCTGTGATAGCTCAGAAGAGAGCTGTGACTAGCCAAAGTCACCCCACTAGCTTCATGGACAAGGGCAGAATCAAACCCGGTATTCCCAGGTAAGAGTCCAGCTCCCTAACCACTAGACCAAACTGGAGCCAGACGGCATAATGCTCAAGTTTCCTATGATCTCTTACAATAGCGTGCACATCCTACAAACTGCTACATGGAAATTCCATATTTGGCAATAGAAAAGACACATCTAGGGATAATAATATTTTCAAAAATAATGTTCACACTATGATAAACTTCATTCTGATGCTATCATTCTCTTCCCTGTTTGCACCATGGCATATTAATGTAGAAAAATTGTTAATGAAAGGATATGGAGAGCATTTGATGCTAAATGAATTGCTTTTACCTTCTTTACAAAATTTAGGGCTGGATTCAATTGTCCCACATTCTACATCCCTCATTGAAGATTAATTTTTACATATATATCTCTTGTCAGAAACTGATCTTCTATGAACAGATTGAGCTATTTGGGCTTTTCAAATTCCTCAGACTGGAAATACTCAACAACACAAGGGTCTCATGTGATGAGAAATGAAGAAAACTAAGCAAAATATCAGAAATATCTGGCACATCTGACATATTGTAGATAAATTAATAAGGCCATCACAATATTAAGATAAAAAAATATTCATGTTTAACAACCACTACATATTTTTGGATGAAAAAAAGGCATGATTCCCACTTGAAATTTGGGATTCCAGGTTACTGCACTTCCATTAATGAGAAGTTCTTTGTTCCTGGCAGGCTTGGGATCAATTCTTCCAACTCGGACTCTCTGGAAAGATCCATTGGGAAATGTGACCAGGTTTGTGAGATCGTATCCAGTTGCCTGGTTGCCATTGTCATCAAAAAAGATTTCTTCCCCAGCACTGTTATTGAAGTGGACCTTTTTCAGGAAACGGTGAACCTAAGTTGCAATTCAGAAAAAGTAACCACTTCTATCCAAAATGAGAATAAATTGATTATTACTGCTTTTTTTTTTTTTTTTGTAATTTTACATTTAGAATTCCAGTTCAATGTTGGAATCGATTTCATAGTACCAATGGGCATCTAGGTGTGCAACAAGGTCCCTCAACCCAAATTGCAACCTAGATTGTTAAAATATTTGGAACTTCAAAGGTTCAACGTGAACCCTTGGTTACATGTTATTGAAACCTGGGCAACTCCTTTCCTACATGTTGCAGTGATTCCAGATCCCCCTGAAATGAAATTCCAGTTCCAATTTGGATGAATTTCAACATGGGAAATCATAATGTTTACTCAGTAGTGTTTATGGCTCCTACAGGTCGGGATACACTCCCAACAATGTCTGCTTCTAATGAGATGGTGGATAATATCCTCAGGGAGCTCCTCCCAGACCTGGATCAGGGCTTCAGTGACTTTCCTGGGCAGTCTGTTGCAGTACTTGCTGAATTCAAATCTGGGGTATGTAAGGGCCAGTCAAGGCCATCAATGCCTTCATCATCCAGCTGCTTGCACCCTCTGATGACAAGAGGCCAGGCATTGTCCTCCACGAGGAGAAACCCAATGGCTCTGAGGTTTTATCACAGTACCTAACACCAGTCAGCATGCACGTGGAGATTCCTGTGCCGTTCCAGGATCCGTCTCCCAAGACCATCACTGGACCATAACCAGACCAGTCATGCTGGCTGATGTTACAGGCAGTGTCACATGAACCACAGGATCTCCAGACTTTCCACATCTGTCACACGCACTGAATGTGAGCTTGCCCTCATCTCTGAAGAAAACTCCACACCAACGGTGCAGATCCCTAGTGAATGTCAACTACAGGATATCCAGCCAACTTCATGGATTCTCTTTCTGACCATTTGGTCAGTAACATGAACACCAGTACCCCACTAGGGGTCATTTTGCAGAACTCTAGCAAGCAATGCTCTTCTTGTCATCATCAAGTAGATACCAATCCTGTTGCTGGGTTGATGCCTTTCGAGACCCAGCCCAGCTTTCCTCATGTAACAGCCAACATCTTGGGATCAGTTCCAGGCTCTTGGGAGAAACCTGGAAGACACATCAAATGTTCCTGCCATGGCATATAAGTAATGTGCCATCCTGTAGGAGCCGGGTTACCTCAGCAATCTGAATGAGCAGCAGGTACCACTTTGTGGTACCACTAGTGACAAGGACACTAGCAAAACAAAGATACGATTGTCTGTAGCCACCACCTGAATAACCTTTCCCTATCTGGGGCCTGTCTTGCCCTTGGTCCTCTGGTCACTTTCATGTGCACCAAAGCAGATGAAATTGATGCACAATTGCTGATGGTTCCTAACTGGACAGATTGATCACCCTGAAGTTGAAGTGAATGGGGATTATACTATGATGCCTAAAAGTTCCCTTAATATTTCTGAGCAGTATATATTACCTGCCATACCTTTATCTTGCTCTATAAGCAATTGAGATTCCCGACTAAGAATCCTTTGAAAAAACACACAAAACATGCAAGAAATAGCTATCAGTGACATCTCTACCATTAACCTCCACACAGAAAACAAAAGTGTGCTGTAATGAGATACAGATTAAATAGATCTGGATCTACAGGAGGCCATAGCATCTATACGGCACAGGTCGTAGAACGTCTTGGATCCAGATCAGAATGCAGACAGTGCATTCTTAGGAGCTCCTAGATCTGGATTAACAGCTAATTGCTGAAAGGGCCTCACACACCTGCCACGGCTGAATGCTCCATCGGTCTCTACGGCCCTTCGGTTTGGCTCCAGGTGAATACATGGCCTGGAGGGCATGTGCTAGAACATAGATAGCATTGTAGATACTGTAACTCTGCCCTGACATCCCCATTTCAAAGATAGAGGATGGAAGGCTCTGAAGCTTCTCATCCCCAGTGCAGTTTTCCTTGTTTAATCCATATATGTTATCCTGAGGAAATGAACAGAAGAATGCACTGAACCAAAACTCCTTAATGAAATAAATATTATGCTGGAAAGGATTTAGTGACTCAAGAAAATCATGAAATCCTGGCACCATATTTGTTTGCATTGAGAAGGACAAGGTGCCAATGAAGGTTTGCATAGGAAAATTAAATGCACTTGAAAAAGCAGTGAAGTCCCATTCAGCAGCTGTGATCCACACTCTCCTTTGAGGAAGGTTGAGAGAAACATCTAGAGAAACCAAAACCATAAATAAACCTTCCAGTGACTGATTGTCTCCACTGACAAGACACACATTGGTATCTTTCAGAAACAGAGTAGATTGGATTGGGTTCAATTTTTGTTTGAGCATCCATACTGGGAGAAATCTTGACACTCGTGGGATTGCAATTGTCCAGGCGATGCAGATGGCCTTCTGAAGTAGTCTTGGCTGGAGGGTTTGTTGGAAGGTTTCTCCCCTATCATCATCAGAAACAATGAGACCAAGCCAGTTCCACCCAAAATGCAGCAGGAGCTGAACTATCCCATGAAGTTGGAGATCTGCCTTTGGAACCATTGAGTAGAAGGAAGGAAACTGAACTTTGTCACTAAGCAAAGGATCAAAGAAGCCATATCTAAGCTGAAGAGAAAGACAGAAGATGTTTCAGAATTGTCAAGCTGTTATCATACGTATCAGAACATTTTTGATATGCTGCTAATTTTTGTGGGAAGAAATCAACCCTTTCCAGGAGAAATTCTAACCACTGTTTTTCTCCATGTCTATCTCAAAGTCTCTGTGACCCACTTTATTTTTCTTCACATCCTTTTGATGATTTTCAGACGTTCTGTTCTCTCATACGCCACACAAATCTTACTCGTTCATAGTATCTGTTGCGAATTTCCCTCTGAAGGTGTAAGACCACTGTACTTGAAAGAAAACTGCTCATCATCCCTTGAAAGAGACACACACGCTGCCCTCCGGTGTAAATCTTAATGTTAACAACTGCCACATAAGAAATACATCTATGGGGGCCTGGTGCACTGCCCCCAGGGGACTGAAGCTGGATTAAGGCGTAGCTGTGAATGCAGCCACTGAGTAATTTTCAATCTGTTGTTGCTCTCTTTCTAGCATTCCCTTTTCCAGGAATCATATCTATCTTTCAGGTTAACAGTGCAGCAGCTAAATGCCTTGGTAGATTGCACAGAGAAATGGGCAGTACCATATATCGGATTCAGAAACAATATTGGACTTGGATTCTTTACAGTTTGCACACAGAATAGCCATACATCTTGAGGCCTGCTTTCCAGTTTTACTATTCCTTTCTCATGGAATGACCCCGATAATTTCTGAGCATTAAGGTGATATCTGTTTATTGAAATGGGGGAAAGTCCCCTTGTCATTACTGTTTAGTGATCTATCCATTTAGTATGTACCTGTGATATCTTATAGGTATTTAAGATGGTTGCTGTCTGAAGAGATGTTTGGTAGGCAAGGCCATCAATAACAGCCATTATTCTCTGTGCTCCAAGGCAAATGAAATTGAGTGGATTCCCTTGTACCATAAAGAGATTGTCCATAATAATCACAGAGCTTCGCCATGCACTGAAACAATTGTCCCAAATCATGGTTCCTAATGTGATGTTGGGTAATAATTCTGCCTTCCTGTTAATTTCTTGTATGGCAAAAATAAAGGCAAGGACGTGCTGGTAGTTTTTAGGGATAATGCTGCAATGGGATTCAGTACTAGGCATCAGAAGAGCAATTGCAGTTACATTTGGATTCATTCTGATAAGGAACTTTAATGGATTAATTAAGGACAATGGAAAAGAATTCCAAATGTCACCATTATGGGGGAAGTTCTTCCTGGTACACAAATTCCTTTTCCCCATCTCATATCTCCAAATAAACAGCATAAAGGTCAAATAAAGCACATAAAGGGATTCCATCAAATTAAAAAATAAAATTCTGCTGAATACATAAAATTAGCAGGGGTTTAAAACACACAAAGAAGGGAGCATCGGTACACTTAGTCACATTTTGTTACTGGTTTTTATATGTGGGTAGTATTAATTTTATACATTACTGGATTGCTGTTTAATTATGTATGCCACTCTGAGTCCCTCTCTGGGAAAAAAAGCAGAATATAAATTGAATAAAGAAATAAAGGAATACATCTAATTCATTAACATAAGAAGATACCCATGGCTTGCAACTTGCCAGCTTTGGCATGTACAGTGCCAAGCAAGATATCCTTCCATGTGTCTGAAATGAAGTTCTGAAATAAAGGTGTCCCTCCTGACCTTTAAACTGACACCTGCATAGGCAGCGGCTGGTTTGGAAGAGGCTGTGGCTTCAACTCAGCCTTACAGTCCTTATCAGACAATCAAGGAAAATAGATCACTCTCAGTGCGTTAACCTTTGAAGAGGTCTCCTATGCTAAAAAAGGTGTCTTAGAGATGGGATCAGAACACAACTGTTATGCCAAACAGACGCAAACGCACATTTCAAATATTTCTTTTTCTATTTCTGAACGTATCTTGAATCTCTGAATAATTATCATCTCAAGCCTCACTGTTTATTTACTTACTAACTGGTAAAGCTTGAGTATACTGGTTGTTGCTCAAATGTCTGTTCACCAAAGGTAGGAAAGGAAAGGGATATAAATTCACCAATAATTATTTCAGGAAGACTAGGCAAACTGGTTGGAACAATTTTTCTCCAATCACATATAGATGTATCCAGCTCCTTAACTGAAAAATAAAGAATGAATATCAGGCTCAGAAGCACAATATGTGTTTCCAATTTTTTGGAACATGCCCAGATGACCTTCTTCATGTTCATTTACAGACACCTCCAGCTGAAAGGATCCTGAAGCAATGTCATAGACAAGCTGCACCTATAAAGAGCCTACATCAGCCTCAGTGCAATCTTCCATGGTGAGATAGACCATTCACTTTAAAAGGGACAAATAGAGACAAATTATAGTTTAAACAGGACAGCCTTGAAGAAACAAGATAATCACTATAATTTTAATAATTACCTGGCAGAAATCCTCAGCTCTCTATCAAAAGAAAGAAAAGGTCTCAAAAGACTATCAAGGTGGATGATGGAAGTATCATTTTATTTATCCAAAAGTTCACAGATTTCCTCACAATCAACAAATATATTTTTTGCTACAATTAATTTACATATTTATGTATATATTTAGCTCTATATATTATATTTTACTGTTCATTGAGGAGTCCAAGGATGGGTGACAATATTCATGAAAACAGAAAATATTATTAAAATCAATGCTTAACAAAATAGCTCATAGACGTTTTCATTTTAGCAATTGTTACCAAAAAAAATGCCTTGATCTTCATGTCCCTTCCTTCCATATATCAGTCTTATGACTGTGACACAGATCTGCCAGAGCTTAGGTCAACATATAAATTTATATTACAACGTTGGTTTCCTTACTACTTGACCTCTACTGTTCAGCTCAGGTCTCACAATAATAATGTAGCACTTAGGGAAAAAGATGAAGATCAGCAAGCCAGCACTCGAGGCCAAGATGGAGAAGATCTCCACGGCCACCATGTATTTGCCTTTGTTACTCAAGTACGTTGGGACAAAGGATACCCAAACACTGCAGAACACCAGCATGCTGAATGTGATCAGCTTGGCTTCATTGAAAGTGTCAGGCAACTTTCTGGCAAGGAACGCTGCAGTAAGGGCAAGGAAAGCCAAAAGCCACATATAACATAGGACCAGGTAAAACATGAAACTTGAGCCTTCATTACATTGAATTATCATTTCTCCCAGCTGGGAATGTGTGTCAAACTCCAGAAATGGGGGAGAATATACAAGCCATATAGCACAAAGGACAATTTGGATGAAAGAACAGAGAATGATGACTGATAGAGCCAGTCTCCTCCCAACCCATTTTCTCAGCCTGTTTCCAGGCTTGGTGGCAATGAAGGCAAGAATCACAGTCAGCGTTTTTGCCAAGACACAGGCCACTGCAAAGGAGAAGGTGATACCAAACACAGTTTGCCTCAGCAGACAAGTCATCTTCCCTGGCCTGCCAATAAATAGATAGGAGCAGAGAAAACACAAAAGTAGAGAGATGAGCAGAAGACAGGTGATGTTCCAATTGTTGGCTTTGATGATGGGAGTCTTACGGTGCTTAAAGAAGGTTCCCAACACTCCGACAGTGATTATACTCAAGAAAAGGGCCAAGAAAGCCAGAATACTTCCAAGGATGTCTTGATAAGATAAGTAGCTTATTTCTCTGGGAATACATTGGTCCTGATTCTTGTTTGCATACTGATCTTCAGGACACTTTTCACACTGGTCTGAATCTGAAGGAAAATTTGGATTCATTAATTTATTAATCTTCTAATCTATTTAACACACATTTTTTTATTCTTCACCAATCTTAATTTCCTCTTACCGCTTTCTTTTGAAATCCTCCCATCAGGGCATTGCGCACAGTCATAGCAACACACTTGATTCTCTTGCTGAACAAACATGCTCTGTCCAGTGTGGCAGCTCTCAACGCACCTGGAACTTGGAAGGGTCTGTGGGAATTAAAAAGATTCATTCAGTTCATAGCCATTATCCCGTTGATAATGAACATTTGATAATTCAAATGTTCAAGTTGGCATTATATCCTTAATGCTTATGTGCTGCAGAAAGCCACTGTGAGCAATCACCATAGTGATAACTGCAGTAAAGAGTGGGATTTAAGTCAAAATGAGATCATAATAGGCCTATAATAGGCCGTTTATATAGATATACATATTTAGGTCGATGTGTCAGTTGTTATGACTGAATGAGAAAATAAAGCCAAACAGAATCTGAGACCCCATCCAGACCTGGAATCTATAGTGTTACCCACCCTGAGACCTTCGGGTATAGGGCAGGATACATACATGCATGCACTCATGCACTCATGCACACATGCACACATGCACACATGCACACATGCACACATACATACATACATACATACATACATACATACATACATACATACATACATACATACATACATACATACATACATACATACATACACACACAAACAAACAAACAAACAAACAAACAAACAAACAAAGTGACCTTTCTATGGAATTCTGTGTGTTAGCATGATGTCATGGTCAGCCAGGGAAAGGACTCAGAGGATGAGGAGGACTCACTTCCTCAGGTACAGGAGGAACCTGAGGTGATGCCAGGCCCCAGTTCTGACCCTCCAGCCCCAGTAGAACCTGGGGTTCAGCGGCCCAGCCTTACCTCAGCAGAAGTGCAAGATGAGGGAGTCTTGGAACAGCAGGGCACAGAGATCCCTAGCTTTAAGCAGAGGAGAGCAGAAAAAGAACGGTTAAGAAGATCGAAGAGACTCGCAGAGAAACATGCTGATAGCCTGCAGCTGGGACTGTAGATAAAACACTGGGCAGACGCCCAAGACTTTTGCCAGAAACTATTGGTTTTCCTTTAGAGAAGGCTCCCCTATCTGACCCCCTCAACCTTGAAAACCTGGCTACCTTGATTTCAGACTGGACTGTGGCATTGCTCTCTGAAAACCTGGACTCGGACTGTTTATTGACCTTTGCTCTCTGGACTACGTTGCTCTGCTGCTGAATGAACTGCCTTTGCAAGTAAGCTGTCTCTTACCAGCTGTGTGTTTGTATGTGAGCTGGCAGCTTTCTACGACACATGATATTTGAGTGGCACCTGGAGCCAGACTGCATAACGCTCAAGATTCCTCCTATTTTTACAATAGTATGGACATGCTAGAAACTGCATTCATAGAAAATTGATACTTTGCAATAGAATAGATCAATTTAAATGATGCTGATCTTCAGAATGTATTCTCTTGGATAGCTGATATTGCTTTTTTAACATTTCAATAATCATGTTTATACCAATGTAAACATAATTATGGTACCCCAATCTTCATTCCTGTTTGCACTGTGGTGATAAAAAAAATTGCAGAAATGCTATCTCACATGATACCATCATTTCCACCCTCCTGTTGGCACTTATAGGGCAACAGGGGAATGTATTTCCACAATAGATCAATATAATGTACCACTTGGGCAGAGCGGACATCTTGGGCACAGCCACCATAACATGCGTGAAGACTCTAAATAAATCCCAGGCTGTCTAGTCAAAACTCAGTTATTCCATACTGGCTGTTCTTGTTAGCACAATACACAAGTAGCATCTCAAGCCAGCATGCTCAAGGTTCCTGCGATTTTAACGTTTATATAGGTATACATATTTAGGTGTCAGTTGTTATGACTGAGTGAGAAAATAAAGCCAAACAGAATCTGAGACCCACCCTGAGACCTTCGGGTATAGGGCAGGATACATCCATCCATCCATCCATCCATCCATCCATCCATCCATCCATCCATCCATCCATCCATCCATCCATCCATCCATCCATCCATCCATCCATCCATCCATCCATACATACATACATACATACATACATACATACATACATACATACATACATACATACATACATACATACATACATACATACAATGGAATCCTGTTTGTTAGCATGATATTTGAGTGGCACCTGGAGCCAGACTGCATAACGCTCAAGATTCCTCCTATTTGTTACAATAGTATGCACATGCTAGAAACTGCACTCACAGAAAATTCATATTTTCCAATAGAATATATCAATTTCAATGATGATGATTTTCAGAATGTAAAGTATTCTCTTGGATAGCTGATATTGCTTTTTTAACATTTCAATAATGATGTTTATACCAATGTAAACGTAATTATGGTACCCTAATCTTCATTCAGGTTTGCTCTGTGGTGATAAAAAAAAATGCAGAAACGCTGTCCCACATGATACCATCATTTCCACCCTCCTGTTGGCACTTATAGGGCAACAGGGAATGTACTTCCATATGTGGTGGATGTGTGCAGAAGCTGCGAAGTTTTGGGATGTTGTGATATTGGAAATGCAAAATGGTTTTGGAACTAATATTTGTCCCCATCCTGTACTGTGTCTTTTGCAAGTCTACAAGGATTACTCAACATTGGTACCATATAAATATATAACTGATAGACTCTTATGAGTGGATTCATTAGTTATAACTGGGGGTTGGAAAGACAAAATGGAATGGTCTTGTGAGAGACGGTATAGCAACTTCCTTGATTAGTATAAATTTGACATCTAGATTTCATACACCAATCCTTAATGACGCCTTACCTATGGAGATGAAAGAAGAATCACTGAAATTATGGACACATTTAACTGTGACCTACGAAGACTAAAGGGGTGGAGTCTCTGATTTTATGAACTGTTTTTAATGTGTTCTGTTTGTGTAACTTTTTAAAGCAATCCATAAATTTTTAAAAAAGGAGAAGGAAAAGGAAATGAAAAGTTTGGCTGTGGAGAGTAATCGACATTAGATTTAGGGCTGGCTTCAATTGCCCCACGTTCTCCATCTCTCCTTGCAGATCAAGTTTAAAATATATATTTATTGTCAGAAACTGAACTTCTATGCACAATTTACTTGGGCTTTTCACATTGCCCAGAACTGGAAATATTAAAAACCAGAGGGTCGAATGTGATGGAAAATGAAGGGAAATTAAAAAAATCTGCAAAAATCACAGAAATATGTATCACATCACACATTTTGTTTTTTTAAAAAAGGTATAAGGCTCTCAGAATGTCAGGAGGATAAAAATATTCATTTAACAACCACTTCATATTTATTTAAGGAAAAAAAGGCATCATCCCCACTTGAAATTTGGGATTCCAGGTTACTGCACTTCTATTAATGAGAAGTTCTTTGACCCTGGCAGATTTGGGGTCAATTCTTCCAACTTGAACTCTCTGGAAAGATCCGTTGGGAAATGTGATCAGGTTCATGAGATCGTATCCAGTTGCCAGCTCCCCATTATCATCAAAAAAGATTTCTTCTCCAGCACTGTTATTGAAGTGGACCTTTCTTAGAAAAGAGTGAACCTAAATTGGAATTGGGACAAAGTAACCATTTCTATCAGAAATGTGGAAAAAGTTACTATCGCATAATTATTTTTCCATAACTTTTACACATTTGGGAACACGAAGGCAGTCAAATTACCTAGATTACACATCACCAAAATGCACAAAGAAATTTTGCATTAATACCCTGCATTTTGGCTTTCTATAGGTATGTTGGGCTGCTGTCTGTATTCAACTTGTATTTAGAATATGTTTTATTGTTAAATTTTCTGTTGGGTGATGGCAAATATTTGGAAAAGTGCCCAAAATTTGAGCAGATAGGATTGGTGTAAAATAACTTGAGATGTGTTTGAGGTAATTTGAGACATGTTAGTAAATGAATTGATAATAATGCAAAAAATAAAAAATAGAAGAAAAGGAGTCAAAGGATAAATTTTGTCAGACTTGGATGCCTTGGTTGGAAGAGCTCCTAGATATAAAACACACGGAATTACCTGTGAGGATTTTCTTCATGAAGTGGATTTCAACAATATGTTACATAGAACAACCCCAAAGGTTGTCTCTATTTTGTTTCAAATGCCTTCATAAGCTTTAATATATATATGAAACTTCACTGGCATGCAACTCTCTATCATTTGTGTAAAAATATTACACAAAATTCTTCAATCCTCTGATTTTTAGTCATAGGCAATCCTTTTATATATTTCTTAATTTGTATCCCCCCAATATCCACTTATTTAATAGCAATTAATAAAGTATATACCTGGCTGAAAATAATAAGGGTATAGTTAAATCTCAGCCCGTCCCAGAGCCCCACACACACACAAACACACATTCCACATGTAGAGCACTTAATTGTGCTCTACATGTGGCCCAGCACCTTCTGGCTGTCCCTCGCCATCCAATGAGTGAAGTGTTTGCATGCCTCCCTCACTGAGAGCTGCGGGGCACGCCCCCCCCCCCCCCGCCATGATTGGGCTGAAATTGGCCCAAAAGCTGGCAGGCCAGCACAAATCACTCACCTTGCTGGGCTCATGGTGCGATCTACCATGGGTCTGCGCAGCCATGCGCACTCCGGTAGATGGGACCCAGTGGGTCCCAGCTACTGGGAGTGTGCGTGCCTGGGTAGACCACTGCAGATCACCCCTTGCCCAGCAAGGTGAGTCATCATTGGAATTCGGGGGGAGGGTGGCTCACTCCCAGCTCCTACAGTCCCATCATGACTGCAGGAGTTGGGGAGACACCCAGTTCGTCCAAAGAAGTTAAACAGTGGCTGTCAGTGGGCCGGGGGATGTGGGGTCCCTTGGTAGACTGGCCCTAGCGGAAGTGCTGAATGGGACCCCACATGCCCTGGCCCATTGGGGCAGATCGTTAGTCTCTGCTGGGCTGAGCCACTTAGATCTATGCAGCTCAGCCCTGCAGACAGCCCCCGGGACCACCACCCATGCACCCCATGGCCCGGGGACATGCGGTCACATGCACCTAACTCCTGGCTGTCTTGGGTCCAAGTAACATGTCTCAGCCAGCACCACGCAGCGCCATGGGCCCTGGGGACCAGATCCTGTCCCCTAGAACTCACAGGGACCAGAGAAGGGCCCTACCAGAACGGCCCACCCCTTGGCCTTACTGATCCAATGGCAGGCAGGCCTAGGTGGGGTATCCCACCCCCGTCCGAGCTTTTCAGGCTAGGACACTCCCGGGGCCTTTTCCCCATCCACACGTAGGCAGGTAGGAACACATTTAGATGCATTCCTTACCTGCCTACATGTGAATGGGGTAAGCATCCCAGAGTGTCCTAACCTAAGTGCATTGCAAAAAGCCTCAGATCTATGAGCCTGTTCCCATGAAGACAATGTGTATTGAGTAACTCTTTGATCCAGACTGGAGTGCACTCAGTGTGTTCTTAGCAACTCCTACATTTAGATTAACAGGTAACTGCAGAAGGGGTCCCATATTACCTGCCAAGGGTCAATGGACCATCGATCTTCACTCCCTTTCACTTTCTGCTTGGCGCCAAGTGAATACATGGCCTGGAGGGCATGTGCTAAAGCATAGACTGCATTGTAGATACTGTAGCTCTGCCCAGACATCTCCATTTGAAAGACAAAGCCAGGAAGGTCCTGGAGTTTCTCATCCCCAGTGCAGTTTTCCTTATTTACCGTATACAAGTTGTTCTGGGGAAATGAACAGAAAAATGCACTGCTCCAAAATCCCTTGATGGAATAAATATTAGATTGAAAAGGGTTTAGTGATTCTAGAAAATCATGAAATCCTGGCACCATATTTGTTTGCATGGCGAAAGACAAGGTGCCATGGAAGGTTTTAATGGGGAATTTAAATGTACTTGAAAGAGCAGTGAAGTCCCATTCAGCAGTTGTGATCCACACCCTCCTTTGAGGACTCTTGGAAAATACCTCTAGTGAAATTAAGACCATTAGTAAACCTTCCAGTGACTGATTGTCTCCACTGACAAGACACACATTGGTATCTTTCAGAAATAGAGTGTTTTGAATTGGCAGCAATTTTTGTTTGAGCACCCATACTGGGAGAAGTCTTGACACTCGTGGGATTGCAATTGTCCAGGCAATGCAGATGGCCTTCTGAATTAATCTTGGCTGGAGTGCTTGTTGGAAGGTTTCTCCCCTATCATCATCAGAAACAATGAGACCAAGCCAGTTCCACCCAAAATGCAGCAGGAGCTGAACTATCCCATGAAGTTGGAGATCTGCCTTTGGAACCATTGAGTAGAAGGAAGGAAACTGAATTTTGTCACTGAGCAAAGGATCAAAGAAGCCATACCTAAGCTGAAGAGAAATGCAGAAAAGGTTTCAGAATTGTCAAGCTCTTATCATACGTATCAGAACATTTTTGATATGCTGCTAATTTTTGTGGGAAGAAATCAACCCTTTCCAGGAGAAATTCTAACCACTGTTTTTCTCCATGTCTATCTCAAATTCTCTGTGACCCACTTTGTTGTTCTTCACATCTTTTTCATGGTTTTCAGACATTCTCTTCTCTCATACGCCACACAAATCTTACTCATTCACAGTATCTGTTGTGAATCCTGTTGAGTGGATTTCCCTCTGAAGGTGTAATACCACGGTACTTGAGAGAAAACTGCTCATCATCCCTTGAAAGACAACCCCCCCACCCCACCCTCCAGTATAAATCTTAATGTTAACAACTGCCACATAAGAAATACATCTCTGGGGGCCTGGTGCACTGCCCCCAGGGGACTGAAGCTGGATTAAGGCGTAGCTGTGAATGCAGCCACTGAGTAATTTTCAATCTGTTGCTCTCTTTCTAGCATTCTCTTTTCCAGGAATCATTTCTATCTTTCAGGTTAACAGTGCAGCAGCTAAATGCCTTATTTGATTGCATAGAGGAATGGGCAGTACCATATATTGGATTCAGAAACAATATTGGACTTGGATTCTTTACAGTTTGCACACAGAATAGCCACACATCTTGTTGTCTGCTTCCTAGTATTCCTATTCCTTTCCCATGGAATGACCCCAATAATATCTGACCATCCTTTCCCATGGAATGTCCCCAATAATATCTGAGCATTAATGTCGTATCAGATGTATCAATGGCTACTAGA
Organism: Aspidoscelis tigris stejnegeri; assembly: GCA_023333525.1. NCBI lineage: Eukaryota > Metazoa > Chordata > Lepidosauria > Squamata > Teiidae > Aspidoscelis > Aspidoscelis tigris. The sequence goes on from JALMGA010000009.1 coordinate 13,429,221, forward strand.
ACAAATCACATGTATCAAATCAGATTTATCAATGGCTACTAAACAAATGCCTAGGTGCATCTTTCAGGCTGGAGGGGGGAGGAACCGGGATGCTTCTAAGGCCATCTGCTAGGACTCGAGGGCAGGAGAAGGTTTGTCCTTGTCTCTGCTTGAGATGCCCATGAGCATTTGGTGGGCCAATGTGTGCGACAGGATGCTGGACTAGACGGGCTGTGGCCTGATCCAGCACGGCTTCTCTTATGTTCTTATGTTCTTATATATAAAACCACTAAGGTGATATCTGTTTATTGCAATGGGGGAAAGTCCCGTTGTCATTACCCCTTAGTGATCTATCCATTTAGTACGTACCTGTGATATCTTATAGGTATTTAAGATGGTTGCTGTCTGAAGAGATGTTTGGTAGGCAAGGCCATCAATAACAGCCATTATTCTCTGTGCTTCAAGGCAAATGAAATTGAGTGGATTCCCTTGTCCCATAAAGAGGTCATACATGATCATCAGAGTGTTTCGCCATGCATTGAAAGCATTGTCCCAAATCATAGTTCCTAATGTAACATTGGGTAAGAATTCCACTTCCCTGTTGATCTCTCGTATGGCAAACATAAAGGCAAGGACATGCTGGTAGTTGTTACGGATAATGCTGCAATGAGAGTCAGTTCTACGCATCAGAAAAGCAGTTACAGTTGCATTAGGAGTCATTCTGCTATGTAACTTTAGGATTCCCATGCCTCGATTAAAGACAATGGAAAAGAATTCCAAGTGTCACCATTATGGGGGAAGTTCTTTCTGGTCCACAAATTCATTTTTCCCCGTCTCATATCTCCAAATAAACAGCATAAAGGTCACATAAAGAGCATAAAGAGATTCCATACAAATAAAAAATAAAATTCTACTGAATCTGTAAAAGTGGCCAGGGTTTAAGCCACAAACTAAAAAGGAAGCATCGGTACAGTTATTCACATTTTATTACTTGTTTTTAAATGTGGGTAGTTTTAAGTTTATATATTATAGGATTGCTGTTTAATTATGTATGCCACCTTGAGTCCCTGTCTGCGAAGAAGAACAAAGAAATAAAGCAAATAAAGCAATAAATAAATACACCCAATTCATTAACATAACAAGATACCCATGGCGTGCGACTTGCCAGCTTTTACATGGACAGTGCCAACCAAGAAATCCTTCCATGTGTCTGCAGTGAAGACCTGAAAAAATGGTAGCCCTCCAGACCTTTATACTGACACCTGCATAGGCAGCAATTGCTTTGGAAGAGGCTGTGGCTTCAACTCAGCCTTACAGTCCTTATCAGACAATCAAAAACAGAGATCACTCTCAATGTGTTAACCTTTGAAAAGGTCTCCTATGCTAAATAAAGGTGTCTTAGAGATGGGATGAGAACACAACTGTTATGCCAAACAGACACTAAAGCGCATTTCTAACATTTCCTTTGCTATTTCTGAACATATCTTGAATGTCTGAATAATTCTCATCTCAAGCCTCACTGTTTATTTACTTACTAACTGGTAAAACTTGAATATACTGGTTGTTGCTCAAATGTCTGTTCACCAAAGGTAGGAAAGGAAAGGGATATAAATTCACCAATAATTATTTCAGGAAGACTAGGCAAACTGGTTGGAACCATTTTCCTCCAATCACATATAGATATATCCAACTCCTTAACTGAAGAATAACAAATGAATATCAGGCTCAGAAGCACAATATGTGTTTGCAATTTTTTGGAACATGCCCAGATGACCTTATTCATGTTCATTTACAGACACCTCCAGCTGAAAGGATCCTGATTCAATGTCATAGACGAACTGCACCTCAAAAGAGCCTACATCACCCTCAATATATTCTTCCATGGTGAGATAGTCGATTCACTTTAAAAGGGACCAACACAGGCAAATTATAGTTTAAACAGGACAGCCTTGAAGAAACAAGATAATCACTATAATTTTAATAATTTCATAGCTGAAATTCTCAGCTCTCTATCACAGGAAGGAAAAGGTCTCAGAAGACTACCAAGGCAAATGGTGGAAGTATCATTTTATTTATCGAAAAGTTCACAGATTTTCTTGCAATCAAAGAAAACATTTTTTGCTACAATTAATTTACATTTTTATGTATTTATTTAGTTCTACATATTATATTTTACACTTCACTGAGTAGTCCCAGGATGGGTGACAATATTCATGAAAACAGAAATATTAATAAAACCAATACTTTGTTGCCTTTGTTACTAAAGTACGTTGGGACAAAGGATACCCAAACACTGCAGAACACAAGCATGCTGAATGTGATCAGCTTGGCTTCCTTGAAAGTGTCAGGCAGCTTTCTGGCAAGGAATGCTGCAGTAAGGGCAAGGAAAGCCAAAAGCCACATATAACAAATGACCAGGTAAAACATGAAACTTGAACCTTCATTACACTGAATTATCATTTCTCCTAACTGGGAATGTGTGTCAAACTCTGGAAATGGGGGAGAATATACAAGCCACACAACACAAATGACAATCTGAATGAGGGAACAGGGAATGATTACTGATAGAGCCAATCTCCTCCCAACCCACGTTCTCAGCCTGTTTCCAGGCTTGGTGGCAAAGAAGGCAAGAATCACAGTCATCGTTTTTGCCAAGACACAGGCCACTGCAAAGGAGAAGGTGATACCAAACAAAGTTTGCCTCAGCAGACACGTCACCTTCCCAGGCCTGCCAATAAATAGATAGGAGCAGAGAAAACACAAAAGTAGAGAGATGAGCAGAAGACAGGTGATGTTCCAATTGTTGGCTTTGATGATGGGAGTCTTACGGTGCTTAAAGAAGGTTCCCAACACTCCAACAGTGATTATACTCAAGAAAAGGGCCAAGAAAGCCAGAATACTTCCAAGGATGTCTTGATAAGATAAGTAGTTTGTTTCTCTGGGAATACATTGGTCCTGATTCTTGTTTGGATACTGATCTTCGGGACACTTTTCACACTGGTCTGAATCTGAAGGACAATTTGGATTCATTAATTTATTAATCTTCTAATGTATTTAACACAGATATTTTTATTCTTCACCAATCTTAATTTCCTCTTACCGCTTTCTTTTGAAATCCTCCCATTAGGGCATCGCACACAGTCATAGCAACACACTTGATTCTCTTGCTGAACAAACATGCTCTGTCCAGGGTGGCAGCTCTCAACACACCTGGAACTTGGAAGGGTCTGTGGGAATTAAAAAGATCCATTCAGTTCATAGCCATTATCCCATTGATAATGAACATTTGATCATTCAAATGTTCAAGTTGGCATTATATCCTTAATGCTGATGTGCTGCAGAAAGCCACTGTGAGCAAACACCATAGTGATAACTGCAGTAAAGAGTGGGATTTAAGTCAAAATGAGATCATGGGCCTATTCGCACTTGGCTTTATTCTAGAATATATCCTGGAATAGGGACTTGCTGTCCATATGCTAGTGCAGGCTTCAGCAGGCCAAAAGTGATGTCTGCCAGAGCCTGCATTAGCATATGGACCACAGACCCCTATCCTGAGATATACTCCAGAAAAAGGCCAAGTGCGAATAGGCCCCATAATAGGCCCATGACACTCATATTCTAGGTTCTGAAATAGTGTAGAAAGAAAAAGAGAGATGACAGAAGAATAGAATGAACTTAATCTTCCACTGTGATTTACTACATTTCTGCTGTAAGCCATAAGCTTTATCAAATATTTTTCCAGGCCTTTAAATGGCCATGTTCTCTTACATGAACATTTTAGCAGTTGTTTGGAATAACACATAGGGCCTTTCAAGTTTGGATGTCACCTTCGTCCTGGCTGGCTTTCTTAGAATCTGAACACCAAGGCCTCTGATGCACCCCCGCCATCAGTAGCTCTAATAAAACACATAGCTGGTATAGGCATTTTTTCTGCGTGGACTGCCCACATCTTCAGCCCTCTAAAACTAAGGCTGATCTAACAAGACTCCAATATAAGCCATATAAGGAGGGACAAGAGAATATTTATTTTATTACAGTGAGAAAGTAAAGCAGAACAGTACTTGAAACCCAATCCAGATTTGGAATGTACAGCGCAACTATGTCTGGCCAATAGCGGAACTGCCACATATACCCATGGCAACACCAGCATAACCCTGCTGTGAAAACCCATAATAATCTCTTTCCAGAAACCCAACTATGATTGCAGGTTTCCCAAAATAGTACTGTAATGTACCCCTTGGGCAGAGCTGACATCCTGGGCACAGCCACCACAACATGTGTGACGACTCTAAATAACCCCAGGCTGTCTAGTCAAAACTCAGTTATTCCATAGTGGCTGTTCTTGTTAGCACAATACACAAGTAGCATCTCAAGCCAGCATGCTCAAGGTTCCTCCGATTTTAACATTTATATAGGTATACATATTTAGGTCGATGTGTCAGTTGTTATGACTGAGTGAGAAAATAAAGCCAAACAGAATCTGAGACTCCATCCAGACCTGGAATCTATAGTGTTACCCACCCTGAGACCTTCGGGTATAGGGCAGGATACATACATGCATGCACACATGCACACATGCACACATGCACACAAGCACACATGCACACATGCACACATGCACACAAGCACACAAGCACACAAGCACACATACATACATGCACACATGCACACATGCACACATACATACATACATACATACATACATACATACATACATACATACATACATACATACATACATACATACATACATACATACATACATACATACATACATACATACAATGGAATCCTGTTTGTTAGCATGATATTTGAGTGGCACCTGGAGCCAGACTGCATAACGCTCAAGATTCCTCCTATTTGTTACATGCTAGAAACTGCACTCACAGAAAGTTCATATTTTCCAATAGAATATATCAATTTAAATGATGATGATCTTCAGAATGTAAAGTATTCTCTTGGATAGCTGATATTGCTTTTTTAACATTTCAAAAATCATGTTTATACCAATGTAAACGTAATTATGGTACCCCAATCTTCATTCCTGTTTGCACTGTGGGGATTTTAAAAATGCAGAAACGCTGTCCCACATGATACCATCATTTCCACCCTCCTGTTGGCACTTATAGGGCAACAGGGGAATGTACTTCCATATGTGGTGGATGTGTGCAGAAGCTGCGAGGTTTTGGGATGAAGTGATATTGGAAATGCAAAATGGTTTTGGAACTAATATTTGTCCCGTATTTGGTACCATATAAATATATAACTGATAGACTCTTATGAGTGGATTCATTAGTTATAACTGGGGGTTGGAAAGACAAAATGGAATGGTCTTGTGAGAGACGGTATAGCAACTTCCTTGATTAGTATAAATTTGACAGCTAGATTTCTTAATGACACCCTACCTATGGCAATTAAAGGAGGATCACTGAAATTATGGACATATTTATCTGTGACCTACAAAGACTAAAGGGGTGGAGTGGGATCAATCTCTGATTTTATGAACTGTTTTTAATGTGTTCTATTTGTGTAATTTTTTAAAGCAATCAATAAATTTTTAAAAAAGAAAAAGGAAAAGGAAATGAAAAGTTTGGCTATGGAGAGTAGTCGACATTAGATTTAGGGCTGGCTTCAATTGCCCCACGTTCTCCATCTCTCCTTGCAGATCAAGTTTAAAATATATATTTATTGTCAGAAACTGAACTTCTATGCACAATTTACTTGGGCTTTTCACATTGCCCAGAACTGGAAATATTAAAAACCAGAGGGTCGAATGTGATGGAAAATGATGGAAAATCAAAAAATCTGCAAACATCTGCAAAAATCACAGAAATATGTATCACATCTCACATTTTGTTTAAAAAAAGTAATAAGGCCATCAGAATGTCAGGAGGATAAAAATATTCATTTAACAACCACTTCATGTTTATTTAAGGAAAAAAAGGCATCATTCCCACTTGAAATTTGGCATTCCAGGTTACTGCATCTCCATTAATGGCAAGTTCTTTGCTCCTGGCAGACTTGGGGTCAATTCTTCCAACTCGGACTCTCTGGAAAGATCCATTCGGAAATGTGATCAGGTTCATGAGATCGTATCCAGTTGCCAGCTCCCCATTATCATCAAAAAAGATTTCTTCTCCAGCACTGTTATTGAAGTGGACCTTTCTTAGAAAAGAGTGAACCTAAATTGCAATTGGGACAAAGTAACCATTTCTATCAAAAATGTGGAAAAAGTTACTATCGCATAATTATTTTTCCATAATTTTTACACATTTGGGAACATGAAGGCAGTCAAATTACCTAGATTACACATCACCTAAATGCACAAAGAAATTTTGCATTAATACCCTGCATTTTGGCTTTCTATAGGTATGTTGGGCTGCTGTCTCTATTCAACTTGTATTTAGAATATTTTTTATTGTTAAATTTTCTGTTGAGTGATGACAAACTTTTAAGAAAGCGCCCAAAATTTGAGCAGATGGGATTGATGTAAAATAATTTGAGACGTGTGTAAGGTAATTTGAGACATGTTAGTAAATGAATTTATAACAATGCAAAAAATAAAAAATAGAAGAAAAGGAGTCAAAGGATAAATTTTGTCAGACCTGGATGCCTTGGTTGGAAGAGCTCCTAGATATAAAACACACGGAATTACCTGTGAGGATTTTCTTCATGAAGTGGATTTCAACAATATGTTACATAGAACAAGTTCCCCAAAGGTTGTCTATATTTTGTTTCAAATGCCTTCATGAGCTTTAATATAAATATATATATATGACCCTACACTGGCATGCAACTCTCTATCATTTGTGTAAAAAATTACACAAAATTTTTCAATGCTCTAATTTTTAGTCATAGGCAATCCTTTTATATATTTCTTAATTTGTATCCCCCCAATATCCACTTCTTTAATAGCAATTAATAAAGTATATACCTGGCTGAAAAAATATAAGGATATAGTTAAATCTCAGCCCGTCCCAGAGCCCACACACACACAAGTTCCACATGTAGAGCACTTAATTGTGCTCTACATGTGGCCCAGCACTTTCTGTCTGTCCCCGGCCATCCAGGGAGTGAAGCGTTTGCATGCCTCCCTCCCTGACAACTGCGGGACCCCCCTGCCATGATTGGGCTGAAATTGTTGCAACAGCTGGCAGGCCAGCACAAATCACTCACCTTGCTGGACCCAGGGTGCGATCTGCCATGGGTCTGCGCAGCCATGCGCATTCCGGTAGATGGGACCCAGTGGGTCCCATCTACTGGGAGTGTGCGTGCCTGCGCAGACCGCTGCAGATCACCCGATGCCCAGCAAGGTGAGTGATCATGGGCAATCGGGAGGAGGGTGGCTCACTCCCAGCTCCTGCAATCCCATCATGACTGCAGGAGTTGGTGAAACACCCAGTTAAGCCGGGGAGGTTAAACAGTGGTTTTCAATGGGCCAGGGGATGTGCGGTCCCTTGGTAGACTGGCCCTAGCTGAATTGCTGAATGGCTACAGCCGGTCTACTGAGGGACCCCACATGCCCTGGCCCATCAGGGCAGATTGTTAGTCTCTGCAGGGCTGAGTCACTTAGATCTATGTAGCTCAGCCCCGCAGACAGCCCCCGGGACCACCACCCACCCATCCCATGGCCCGGGGACATGTGTGCACATGCAGCTACCTGCTGGCTATCTTGGGTCCAAGTGACCTGGCTCAACCAGCGCCACGCTGTGGGCCCTGGCGACCTGATCATGTTCTTTAGAACTCACAGGGACCAGGCAAGGGCCCTGCCAGCACTGCCCACCCCTGGGCCTTACTGATCCAATGGCAGGTAGTCCTGGGAGGAGTGCCCCGCCCCCCTCTGGCCTTTTCAGGCTAGGAGACTCCAGGGCTTTTTCCGCATCCACAAGTAGGCAGGTAGGAACACATGTAGACATATTCCTTACCTACCCACATGTGAATAGGGTAAGCATCCCAGAGTGTCCTAGCCTAAGTGCATTACAGCCATTCTGGCTGTAGCGCAAAAGGGCCTCAGATGTATGAGCCTGTTCCTATTTAGACAATGTGTATTGAGTAACTCTTTGATCCAGACTGGAGTGCACTCAGTGTGTTCTTAGCAACTCTTACATTTAGATTAACAGGTAACTGCAGAAGGGGTCCCATATTACCTGCCAAGGGTCAATGGACCATCGATCTTCACTCCCTTTCACTTTCTGCTTGGCGCCAAGTGAATACATGGCCTGGAGGGCATGTGCTAAAGCATAGACTGCATTGTAGATACTGTAGCTCTGCCCAGACATCTCCATTTGAAAGACAAAGCCAGGAAGGTCCTGGAGTTTCTCATCGCCTGTGCAGTTTTCCTTATTTACCGTATACAAGTTGTTCTGGGGAAATGAACAGAAAAATGCACTGCTCCAAAATCCCTTGATGAAATAAATATTGGATTGAAAAGGGTTTAATGATTCTAGAAAATCATGAAATCCTGGCACCATATTTGTTTGCATGGCGAAAGACAAGGTGCCATGGAAGGTTTTAATGGGGAATTTAAATGTACTTGAAAGAGCAGTGAAGTCCCATTCAGCAGCTGTGATCCACACCCTCCTTTGAGGTCTCTTGGAAAATACCTCTAGTGAAATTAAGACCATTAGTAAACCTTCCAGTGACTGATTGTCTCCACTGACAAGACACACATTGGTATCTGTCAGAAGGAGAGTGGATTGAATTGGCTGCAATTTTTGTTGAAGCACCCATTGTGGGAGAAAACTTGTCACTCGTGGGATTACAATTGTCCAGGCAATGCAGATGGTCTTCTGAAGTAGTCTTGGCTGGAGGGTTCGACAGAAGCGTTCTCCCCTATCATCCTCAGAAACAATGAGGCCAACCCAGTTCCACCCAAAATGCAGCAGGAGCTGAACTATCCCATGAAGTTGGAGATCTGTCTTTGGGACCATTGAGTAGAATGAAGGATATTGAACTTTGTCACTGAGCAAAGGATCAAAGAAGCCATATCTAAGCTGAAGAGAAAGACAGAAGATGTTTCAGAATTATTCAAACTGTTCTCATACATATCAGAAAAGTTACAAGAATTGTGTAATAATTATTGTGGGGAGGAAAATCAACCCTTTCAAGAAGAAATTCTAACCATTGTTTGTCTGCATGTCTACCTCAAGGTCTCTGTGACCCACTTTATTTTTCTTGACATCTTTTTGCTGGTTTTGCTGGCTTTCTCTTATCACATGCAGAACACAAATCTTGTTCTTTCACAGTATCTGTTCCAAAAATAACAGTTTTTTTTAATATACCATTGAGCTCTTCCTTGAGTTCATAGGCATATCTGGAGATTGTGAAATCCAACCATTCCTGAATTCTCCAAAAGAATTGTTCAATTTTTGCGATCATGCTAGGACCCATATGGGTTTATGGAACATTGTAGAACCAAGACTCTGTCATTGCCATTTAGCAGGAGATGGCTTGTCTTCAAAGAGCAGCTGCTGGAGACCGCAAGCAAAGCAAGCTGTACCTGCGTGTCCTGCTGGTAGGCTTCCATGCATGCCCATCTGACAACTCTGGCTTCACCAGATGGACCATATGTCCAATCCAGGGGGTCACTTCTTATGCCCTTAACATTATTTTCCAGTGCCTGTCTTGAAAATGTAGAATGCCTATAACATATTCCCCTAGCTTCTTAAAGTTAGTGGTGCAGGAGTGGATTTCCCTCTGAAGTTGTAATGGCACTGGATCTGAGAGAGGCAACTGCTCATCATCACCTGAAGGATTTCCCACCCTCGCCCTGTGCAGACCTTCAGACTAATATCTGTCATGTCAAAAATACTCCTCCAGGGGCTTTGCCCAATGCAAGTAGCAGTGGTCTACATTGCTAGAGAGCTAATCGGTAAGGGAACCTGGAGAAACAGCCCCTTCCTGTCTCACCCTCGGTGCCTTCAATGCAGATGGCCAAAGAAAGCCCTAAAAAGAAAAAAGAAAATTCAGGTGGAGCAGGAATATTCCTCTATTCACTTCTTTCTACTAGTGCTTAGTAAAAAAGGATATTTTCTGAATAATGACATTGATGAGTGCTCTGCAAAAAGAAAGAAACATTGTTCCACAAAGATCCTTGAGTGATGGATTGCAGTATGGTCAAAAACTGAGGATGAATCTCAAAAGCATGTGAACTTTGTTCATTTATTGGAAATAATGGATTCAACTTTCCTAGGCTATGTAGCACCTTTAGTTTAATCCTTCTTCAGTCCATATTCCAGCTCCATTGAAGAAGAAAAAGGAGGAGGAGGAGGAGGAGAGCTGGCTTTTCTACCCTGCTTTTCTCACCCATTTAAGGGGACTCAAAGCAGCTGACAAAGCTTTCTGTACCTCTTCTCACAACAGAGCACCCTGTGACATAGGTGGTGCTGTGAGAGCTCAGAAGAGAGCTGTGAATAGCCGAAGGTCACCTAGCTGGCTATGGGGAGGAGGGAGGAATCAAACCCAGTAAAAGAGTCTTGCTCCCTAAGCACTGTACCAAACTGGCTCTATTCCTATCTCCAAGGTCAACAACAAAAAGTGATGATGTGAAGTTTAAAACTTAGTTGTGAATGCAGCCAGTTACTGTCATTCTAGCATTCCCATTTTCAGGAATCATTTCTGTCTTCTTAGTTAACAGTGAAGCCACTAAAAGCCTTGGTAGATTGACGCAAACAGTATCATAAATTCAGAAACAATGTTGGACTTGGATTCTTTATAGCCTGCATATAGAATAGCTTTTCAGTATCCCTATTGCTTTCCATGGAATGACCAAGACAATATCTGAGCAGTAATGTCATATATATAACCATTAAGGTAATATCTGTTTATTGAAATGGGGGAAATTTACTTGCCATTTTCCCTGAGCAATCTATGCATTTCCCATGGAATGACCCAGAAAATATCTGAGCATTAATGTCATATATAAATCATTAAGATGATATCTGTTTCTTGAAGTGGGGGAAAGTCCCCTTGTCATTACCCATTAGTGATCTATCAATTTAGTGTGTACCTGTGATATCTTAGGACTTGTATTCTTTACAGTTTGCACACAGAATAGCCTTACATCTTGTTGTTTGCTTTCTAGTATTCGTATTCCTTTCCCTTAGAATGACCCTGATAATATCTGAGCATTATTGTCATATATAACACCATTAAGGTGATATCTGTTTAGTGATCTATCAATTTAGTGTGTACCTGTGATATCTTATAGGTATTTAAGATGGTTGCTGTCTGAAGAGATGTTTGGTAGGCCAGGCCATCAATAACAGCCATTATCCTCTGTGCTCCAAGACAAATGAAATTGAGTGGATTCCCTTGTACCATAAAGAGATTGTCCATAATAATCACAGAGCTTCGCCATGCATTGAAACAATTGTCCCAAATCATGGTTCCTAATGTCACATTGGGTAACATTTCCACTGCCCTGTTGATCTCTCGTATGGCAAAAATAAAGGCAAGGACGTGCTGGTAGTTGTTAGGGATAATGCTGCAATGGGATTCACTACTAGGCATCAGAAGAGCAATTGCAGTGACATTTCAACTCATTCTAACAAGCAACTTACTTAAGGAGAATGGAAAAGAATTCCAAATGTCACCATTATGCGGGAAGTTCTTTCTGGTCCACAAATTCCTTTTCCCCATCTCATATCTCCAAATAAAGAGCATAAAGGTCATATAAAGTACATAAACTGATTCCATCAAATTAAAAAATAAAATTCTACTGAATACATAAAATTAGCAGGGGTTTAAAACACACAAACAAGGGAGCATCGGTAAACTTAGTCACATTTTATTAATGGTTTTTATAGGTGGGTAGTTTTAATTTTATGTATTATTGGATTGCTGTTTAATTACGTATGCCACCTTGAGTCCCTGTCTGGGAAAAAAAGGCAGAACATAAATCGAATAAAAAAATAAAGAAATACATCTAATTCATTAACATAAGAAGATGCCCATGGCTTGCAACCTGCCAGCTTTCGCATGGACAGTGCCAAGCAAGATATCCTTCCATGTGTCTAAAATGAAGTTCTGAAATAAAGGTGTCCATCGTGACCTTTAAACTGACACCTGCATAGGCAGCAGTTGATTTGGAAGAGACTGTAGCTTCAGCTCAGCCTTACAGTCCTAATGAGAGCTCACTCTCAGTGTGTTAACCTTTAAAGAGCTCTCCTATGCTGAAAAAGGTGGATTAGAGATGGGATGTGAACACCAGAGTTATACCAAACAAACTCTAAAGCACATTTCACATATTTCCTTCGGTATTTCTGAATCTCTGAATAATTCTCATCTCAAGCCTCACAGTTTATTTACTTACTAACTGGCAAAGCTTGAGTATGCTGCTTCTTGCTCAAATGTCTGTTCACCAAAGGTAGGAAAGGAAAGGGATATAAATTCACCAATAATTATCTCAGGAAGATTAAGCAAACTGGTTGGAACCATTTTCCTCCGATCACATATAGATGTATCCAACCCCTTAACTGAAGAATAAAGAATGAATATCAGGCTCAGAAGCACAATATGTGGTTGCAATTTTGTAGACCCTGCCCAGATCACGTTTGTCATGTTCATTTACAGAAACCTCCAGCTTAAAGGATCCTGAAGAAATGTCTTAGACAAGCTGCACCTCAAAAGAGCCCACGTCAGCCTCAGAACAATCTTCCATGATGAAATAGTCCATTCACTTTAAAAGGGGCCAAGATACACAAATTATAGTTTACAAAGCAGTGCCTTGAAGAAACAACATAATCACTATAATTTTAATAATTTCATAGCTGAAATCCTCGGCTCTCTATCGAAGAAACAAAAAGGTCTCAGAAGATTTCCTTGCAATCAAAGAATATATTTTTCACTACAATTAATTTACATACCGTATATTCCTGTGTATACAATGACTGGCGGTATAAGACGACCCCCAATGTTGCAGTTAAAATATAGGGTTTGGGATATACTCGCCGTATAAGAAGATGACACCTGGCGTATAAGACAACCCCCGACTTTTTAGAAGATTTTCCTGGGTTAAAAAGTAGCCTTATACGCCAGAATATACAGTATTTATGTATTTATTTAGCTCTACATATTATATTTTACACTTCACTGAGTAGTCCCAGGATGGGTGACAACATTCATGAAAACAGAAAATATTAATAAAACCAATACTTAACAAAATAGCTCATAGACGTTTTCGTTTTAGCAAATATAGCAAAGTAAAAATAAATTGAGTGAAATGTATTGATCTTCATCTCTCTTTCTTTCTTATATCAGTATTGAGAATGAAACACAGATCTGCCAGAGCTGAGGTCAACATGGAAACTTATATTACTACTTTGGTTTCCTTACTAATTCACCTCTATGGTTCAGCTCAGGTCTCACAATAAGAATGTAGCATTTAGGGAAAAAAATGAAGATCAGCAAACCAGCACTCGAGGCCAAGATGGAGAAGATCTCCACGGCCACCATGTATTTGCCTTTGTTACTCAAGTACGTTGGGACAAAGGATACCCAAACACTGCAGAACACCAGCATGCTGAATGTGATCAGCTTGGCTTCATTGAAAGTGTCAGGCAGCTTTCTGGCAAGGAACGCTGCAGTAAGGGCAAAGAAAGCCAAAAGCCACAGGTAACAGAGGACCAGGTAAAACATGAAACTTGACCCTTCATTACATTGAATTATCATTTCTCCTAACTGGGAATGTGTGTCAAACTCTGGAAATGGGGGGAAATATACAAGCCACACAGCACAAATGACAATCTGAATGAGGGAACAGGGAATGATGACTGATAGAGCCAGTTTCTTCCCAACCCATTTTCTCAGCCTGTTTCCAGGCCTGGTGGCAAAGAAGGCGAGAATCACAGTCATTGTTTTTGCCAAGACACAGGCAACTGCAAAGGAGAAGGTCATACCAAACACAGTTTGCCTCAGCAGACAAGTCACCTTCCCTGGTCTGCCAATGAATAGATAGGAACAGATGAAACACAGAAGTAGAGAGATGAGCAGAAGACAGGTGATGTTCCAATTATTGGCTTTGATGATAGGGGTGTTACGATGTTTAAAGAATGTTCCCATCACTCCAACTGTGATTGTACTCAAAAAAAGGGCCAAGAAAGCCAGAATACTTCCTAGGATGTCTTGATAAGATAAGTAGATTATTTCTCTGGGAATACATTTGTCTTGATTCCTGTTTGGATACTGATCTTCTGGACATTTTTCACACTGATCTGAATCTGAAGAAAAAATTGGATTCATGATTTTATTCATTTTTCAGTGTATTTAACAAATATCTTTTCACTCTTAGCCAATCAGAATTTCCTCTTACCCCTTTCTTTTGAAATCCTCCCATCAGGGCACTGAGCGCAATCATAGCAACACACTTGATTCTCTTGCTGAACAAACATGTTCTGTCCAGGATGGCAGCTCTCAACACATCTGGAACTCGGAAGGATCTGTGGGAATTAAAAACAGATCAATGCAGTTCATAGTCATCATCCCATTTCTAGCAAGGAACAAAAATACTAGTCTCAGATAGGTAGGTAGGTAGGTAAGTAGGTAGGTAGATTACCTGCCTTCTGGTTGGTAGATTGGTATTTATTTATTATTTACATTTATATCCCGCCCCATACCCGAAGGTCTCTGGGCGGGTTACAACGGATTAAAATAGAATATACATTAAAAGACATTATTATTATTTATTTATTTATTTATTTATTTATTTATTTATTTATTTATTTATTTGTATTTCTATCCCGCCCTATACCGTTCAACAAATATAAAACAGTATACAATATGTTTAAAATAATAGTGTCTGTACTGAGTGGGAACATAAACAGCTTAGCCAAAGGCCAGGGTTAAGAGGTGTGTCTTCACTGCCCTTCTAAATACACGGCTAGGTCGGTATGGAAGAAGGCGTTCCTTTAGATATTTTGGGGCCAAGTCATTTAGGGCCTTGTAAGTCGGAGTCAAAACCTTGAATTGGGCTCAGTAGCGAATTGGCAGCCAGTGCAATTCTTTTAACACTGGTGTGATGTGCATCCGGCTAGATGTTCCGGTCAGCATTCTAGCCACTGCATTTTGCACTAGCTGCAACTTCCGAACTGTCTTCAAGGGCAACCCCATGTAGAGTGCATTGCAGTAGTCCAATCTAGAGGTTACCAAAGCATGGGTAACTGTGGCCAAGACATCTCTATCCAGAAGAGGCTTCAGTTGATGGACTAGCCGTAGTTGGGAGTAGGCACTTCTGGCCACAGCCTTCACCTAAGCGTCAAGTGTTAGCGTGGAATCCAGGAGAACCCCCAAGTTACGCACCTGTCCCTTCCAGGGCATTGCAACCCCATCAAGGACAGGGTATCTCCCAACTACACAGACCCGAGACCCTGTGACACACAGCACCTCTGTCTTCTCTGGATTCAGTTTCAATTTATTCACCCTCATCCAGCCCATTATCGCCTCCAGACACCTGTCAAGGACTTCAACTGCCTCTCCTGATTCAGATGGTACAGAGAGATAGAGCTGGGTATCATCTGCATACTGATGACACCCAACTCCAAATCTTTTGATGACTTCTCCCAACAGCTTCATATAGATGTTAAATAGCATGGGAGATAAGGTTGATCCCTGAGGGACCCCACAGATGAGTTCCCAGGGAGTCGAAACAGTGGGCCTATTCGCACTTGGCTTTATTCTGGAATATATCCTGTAATAGGGACTTGCTATCCATATGTTAGTGCAGGCTTCAGCTGGCCCAAAGTGAGGTCTGCTAGAGTCTGCATTAGCATGTGGACCACAGACCCTTATCCTGAGATATACTCCAGAAAAAGGCCAAGTGCGAATAGGCCCAGTATCTCCCACAACCACTATCCGGGCTCTATATTGGAGATAGGAGCAGAACCAGTGCCAAGCATTGCCTCTCACTCCTAAACTCCATAGTCTCTCCAAAAGGATACCATGGTCAATGGTATCAAAAGCCGCTGAGAGGTCCAGGAGAACCAACAGGGTAGCATTCCCCCTTTCTCTTTCCTGGAGAAGGTCATCAACCAGGGCAACCAAGGCAGTTTCCGTGCCATGACCGGGCCTGAAGCCAGATTGAAATGGATCTAGATAATCAGCTTCTTCCAAGCATGCCTGCAGTTGAACGGCAACAGCCCTCTCCAGAACCTTGCCGAGAAAAGGTATATTGGCCACCGGGCGATAGTTGTTTAAGTCTTCCGGATCCAGAGAGGACCTCTTCAGGAGGGGACGCACCACAGCCTGTTTCAAGGCCAATGGGACCACCCCCTCCCTCAGAGATGCATTCACTACCTCCTGGATCCACCCAGTCATACCTTGTCGGCTAGTCTTTATCAGCCATGAAGGGCAAGGATCCAGAGAGCACATCTTTGGCTGCACCCCTGCAAGCAGCTTGTCCACATCCTCAGGCTGTAACAATTGAAACTGATCCAACCAAACAGGACTTGGCAGTTCTCTGGACACCTCATCTGGACTCTGTCCAATTGTGACATCCAATCCCCTACGAATCTGGGCAACTTTGTCCTCAAAGGGCTTTGCAAATTTGTCACAGCAGATATTGCTTGGCCCTGGCTCATGCTTCTTTGAGCTTGATTTTATGAGGCCATTTACTATTCTGAAAAGCTCTGCTGGACGGCTGCTCGAGGACGCAATGGTGGCGGAGAAAAAGTTCTTTTTCGCCGCCGTCACTGCCACATGGTAGGCACAATAGTGTGCTCTAACCCGTGTTCGGTCAGATTCACAGCCGGATTTACGCCACCTGCACTCTAGCCGTCGACCTTCCTGTTTCATAGCCCATAGTTCCGTGGAGTACCAAGGAGCTTTTCGGGCTCCACAAGCATGCCAAGGGCACTTGGGAGAAATCATGTCAATAGCCCTGGTCATCTCCTGATTCCAGAGAGAAACCAGGGCCTCGACAGGTGCGCCAGTCATACCAACCGGAAAATCCCCGAGCATTCAAGAATCGCTTGGATTCCATAAGTCTCCGGGGGCGGACCATCTCAATAGGTCCCACTTCCCCACAGAGGGGAGTTGCCATAGTAAGCCCAAACCTCACCAGCGAATGATCCATCCATGACAATGGGCTGACAGTCAACCCTCCTATCAACGGATACTCACCAGTCTGCTCTGAGGCAAAAACCAAATCAAGGGTGTGACCTGCTATATGAGTCGGGTCAGATACAAGTTGAGACAGCCCCATGGTTGTCATGGAGGACATGAAGAACTGAGCGGGTCCACTAATCGTAGCCTCGGTGTGGACGCTGAAATCCCCCAACACCACCGTGGCGGGGGCTTCCAACACCACATCCGAGACCACCTCAGCCACCTGATGTATAGCTTGGAGGGTATGCAGGACCAAAAACAACCCACAGGAGGCAGCCGAGCTCTTCCTCCCTCAGCAGTTCTTTTAGCTGGTATGGTGGAGGGTGTGGCCCAGGTAAGCCAGGTAGGTAGATAGGTAGATTTGGGAAAGGAAAGGAAAGATACAAATAAAAATGGCAATGGAAATGGAAAAATCTAATGCTATCATTCTCTTCCCTGTTTGCACTATGGCATATTAATGTAACAAATAATGAAAGTATATGGTGAGCATTTGCTGCTAAGTGAATTGCCTTTACCTTCTGTACAAAATTTAGGACTGGCCTCAATTGCCCACATTCTACATCCCTCATTGCAGATTAATTTTTACATCCATATCTCTTGTCAGAAACTGATCTTCTATGCACAGTTTGACCTACTTGGACTTTTCAAGTTGCCCAGGACTGGAAATAATAAAAACTCAAGGGTCTCATGTGATAAGAAGTGAAGGAAGAAAACTAAGCAAAACATCAGAAGTATCTGCCACATCTAACATTTTGTAATTGAACTAATAAGGC
Source organism: Aspidoscelis tigris stejnegeri (assembly GCA_023333525.1). NCBI lineage: Eukaryota > Metazoa > Chordata > Lepidosauria > Squamata > Teiidae > Aspidoscelis > Aspidoscelis tigris. The sequence goes on from JALMGA010000009.1 coordinate 13,447,073, forward strand.
CATCACAATGCTAAGATTAAAAAAAATCATTTTTACAACTACTACATGTTTTTGATTGAAAAGAATGGCATCATTCCTACTTGAAATTTGGGATTCCAGGTTACTGCACTTCCATTAATGAGAAGTTCTTTGCTCCTGGCAGACTTGGGATCAATTCTTCCAACTCGGACTCTCTGGAAAGATCCGTTGGGAAATGTGACCAGGTTTGTGAGATCGTATCCAGTTGCCTGGTTGCCATTGTCATCAAAAAAGATTTCTTCCCCAGCACTGTTATTGAAGTGGACTTTTTTCAGGAAACGGTGAACCTAAATTGCAATTCAGAAAAAGTAACCATTTCTATCCAAACTGTAAACAAGTTGAATACTACTACATTTATTATATAAAATTATATATAATTTTACACTTTGAATTCAAATTCATTATTGGAATAGCTTGCATAGTATCAGTGGGCATCTATGTGTGTAACAAGTTGCCTCAACCAAAACTACAACCTAAAATATTAAAATATTTGGGGCTTCAAATGCTCAACATGAACCCTTGGTTACACATTATTAAAACCTGGGCAACTCCATTGTTGCATGTTGCAGTGTTAAAAATGAAGATAATCCTGAAAATCTTATCCTTATTTCAATTCTTACCTACCAAGACGATAATGAAACATAAAACAAAATAATTCAAGGATATATTTTTTAGTCTAAGGACCTTTCCATTTTTTGGTGAACCATGTTTTCTAAGGATCTGTCCCAAATACGGACAGATTCTAAAAGCCCCGTGCGTCCGCACATGCGCAGGGTGCCAGCTGCGAGGCTAGATTGCGCGCACGTGATTGGCTACTTACCTGAGGTGGGGGGGTGGAGGCTGCGGGTTGCCCCTCACCCAAGATGACACAATCGCGCCTTCTCAGGCAAGGGGGAACCCGGGGAAGCCAGCTGACAGCCTCCCCATGCTGGCTCCAATGGAGCCAATAGGGGAGGACCGGGGGAGGGCATGCACTCTCCCTCTTTTAAAGCTGGGCGCGCATCAGGAATCCAGCTCTTCCCCTACCACGCGCAAAAGCCTCCTGCTTCCAAAAAGGTCTCAGGAGAAGGGTTGGATTAAGACCTATTTTTGGGGGGTCTTACATTAGGGCTGGATTTCGGCAGCAAAACCGGTTTAAGAAACCGGTCTGGGACACCTCCATGGTTCAGAACTACAAGGAGTTGCTCTTTGGTGGTGCATCATACCACACTGCCAGAAAACACTCCCAAGCCCCGAGACTTGGAATTTTGCTACTAACCATTCAGGGAGGCACTTATGAAATTCCTGTGGGCTTTGCTGCCTTAAGAAGGCTTTGACTAGGTGAGCAACATGAGTGAGGATGGCACTAAGCTGGTCCATTCCTCCACAATATCATGATTGATGGGTCTGGTTATTCCGGTTGACTGATCTCAATCTAAGAATGTGGGTGAAGAAAAGGGGAAAATTTCTTGGATCTAATTGCACTGTTGAATCAAATTTAACTAGATATCTACCCATATCCTGGCATTTACTCCAGCACTCCAAATTCAAATATGATACCAAAAGATAAGCTGGTGTGGACAGAGTCCTATACTAATTGAATAAAAAATAAAAAATTTACATAATACTTCAACCTTTAATTGGTGGTCATAACCAAACATTTCACAAATTTCTTAATTTGTACCTCTTCGGTACCAACTTCTTCATGCCAAATATTTATTACCAAACTATTTTCCATCCTAACTTTAAAAATAATTAATAATTTGGATACATTGCCAAAAAGGACATGAACTAAATCACACATTGAATCTCAGTGAACATGTTGTGTCAGTTCTTGAGAACAAAATGATGTATCAATGGTTAATGGAAACCAAACTCCTCAGTCACTTGGGGGCTGCATTCCAGATCACCCTGAAATGAAATTACAGATCCAATTTGGGTGCCTTTCAAGATGGGAACTCATAATGTTTACCCGGGAGTGTGTATGGCCCTTACATGCCAGTATACATTCCCATCAATGTCTGCTTCTGATGAGATGGTGGGTAGTATCCTGGATGGGGGCTTCAGAAACTTTCTTGGTCAGCCTGTCAAACTACTTGCAGGTGCTGGATGTAGCAGCACATAATGTCCCAGATGTTCTCAACTGAATTCACATCTGGGGTATGTAAGGGCAGTTGATGGCATCAATGCCTTCATCATACAGCTGCTTGGACCCTCTGAACACATTGTCTTCCATGACGAGGAACCGAGGCTTCACTGTACCAGTATAAGTTCTGACAACGGCTCTGAGGTTTTATCACAGTACCTTAAAGCAGTCAACATGCTGTGGGCTATCCCGTGGAGATTCCTGTGCCGTTCCAGGATCCGACTCCCCAGACCATCACGGGACCACCACCAAACCAGTCATGCTGTCTACTGTTACAGGCAGTGTCACATGCACCACAGGATCTCCAGACTTTTCACATCTGTCACGTGCATTCAATGTGAGCTTGCCATCATCTCTGAAGAGAACACCACACCAATGGTGGACCTGCCAGTTTCAGAGAGCCCTGATGACTGCCAATTGAACTGCACAGTACTGGACTGTGAACACAGGTCCCACTACAGAATATCCAGCCACCCTCATGGAGTCTCTTTCTGACCATTTGGTCAGAAACGTGAACACCAGTACCCCACTGGATGTCATTTTGCAGAGCTCTAGCAAGCAATGCTCTTCTTGTCATCAAGAAGAAGATTTAAACAGCTATCGCCCAGTGGCTAACATACCTTTCTTAGGCAAGATTCTGGAGAGGGCTGTCACTGTTCAACTGCAGGCATGCTTGGAAGAAGCTGATTATCTAGACCTATTTCAATCTGGCTTCAGACCTGGTTATGGCATGGAAACCACCTTGGTTCCCCTGGTTGATGACCGGGAGAGAGACAGGGGGAACGCTACTCTGTTGGTTCTCCTGGAGCTCTCAGCGGCTTTTGATCCCATTGACCATGGTATCCTTTTGGAGAGACTATGGAGTTTAGGAGTGGGAGGCAATGCTTGGCACTGGTTCTGCTCTTTCTCAAGAACAGATCCCAGATAGTGGTTATGGGAGACACTGATTTGACACCCTGGGAACTCACTTGGGGTTCCTCAGGGGTCAATCTTATCTCCCATGCTATTTAACATCTATATGAAACTGCTGGGAGAGGTCATCATGAGATTTGGAGTGAGGTATCATCAGTATGCAGATGATACCCAGCTCTATCTCTCTGTGCCATCTGAATCAGGGGAGGCAATAGAAGTGCTTGACAGGTGCCTGGAGGCGGCAATGGGCTTGATGAGGGCCAATAAATTGAAGCTGAATCCAGACAAGACAGAGGTGCTGTGTGTCACAGGGTCTCGGCTCCATGTAGTTGGGAGATACCCTGTCCTTGATGGGATTGCAGTGCCCTGGAAGGGACAGGTGTGTAACTTGGGGGTTCTCCTGGATTCCACGCTAACACTTTAGGCTCAGGTGGAGGCCGTGGCCAGGAGTGCCTACTCCGAACTACAGATAGTCCGTCAACTGAAGCCTCTTCTGGATAGAGATGACATGGCCACAGTTATCCATGCTCTAGTAACCTCTAGATTGGACTACTGTATGGCACTCTACGTGGGGCTGCCCTTGAAGACAGTTCGGAAGTTGCAGCTAGTGCAAAATGCAGCCACTAGAGTGCTGACTGGAACATCTAGCCGGATGCACATCACACCGTTTTTAAAACAATTGCACTGGCTAACAATTCACTACTGAGCCCAATTCAAGGTTTTGACTCTGACCTATAAGGCCCTAAATGACTTGGGCCCCAAATATCTAAAGGAATGCTTTCTCCCATATCGACTTGCCTGTACCTTAAGATCAAGCGGTAAGGACCTCAAGGTTGTTCCACCACCTTCAGTAGTGAGGCTGGTGGGCACCTGGGAGAGAGCCTTTTCTGTGATGTCCCCTAGACTATGCAATAGCCTCCCCCTCGAGGTGCGTCTTGCCCCTTCCTTATATACATTTAGGAAGGCGGTGAAGACGCACCTATTTTCCCCTGACTTTTGGCTGAGCCTGATTACATTTCCCACCCAGGTCAGACACTATCATTTTAAACATAATGTGTTGTTGTAAGGTTGTAACCAACCCAGAGACATTTGGGTACTGGGAGGAATAGAAATGTAAATAAATAAATAAATAAATAAATAAATAAATAAATAAATAAATAGATAGATAGATAGATAGATAGATAGATAAATAAATAAATAAATAAATAAATAAATAAATAAATAAATAAATAAATAAATAAATAACAATCCTGTTGCTGGGTTGATGCCTTTCAAGAGCCTGCCCAGCTTTCCTCATGTAATAGCCCACATCATGGGATCATTTCCAGGCTCTTGGGAGAAACCTGGAAGACCCATCAACCTTCCAGCCGTGGCACATATAGATATGCCATCTGGTAGGAGCTGGGTTACCTGTGCAATCTGAATGAGCAGAGAGTATGACTTTGTGCTTCCAGTAGTGACAAGAACACTAGCAAAAGAAAGAGATGATTGTTTGTAGCCACCACCTGAATAACCATTCCCTGTCTTGGGCCTGTCCTACCCTTGGTCCTCCAACATACCTGTTGTCACTTTCATGTGCACCAAAGCAGATGAAAGTGATGCACAATTGCTGATGCTTCCTAACTGGACAGATTGATCTCCCTGAACTTGAAGTGAATGAGGATTATACTGTGTTGCCTAAATGTTCCCTTACTATTTCTGAGCAGTATATATTACCTGCCATACCTTTACCTACTCCCTATTTTGCGTCAAATAGCATAATAATGTGGTGTACTCATTATAGTAACCTCTTCCTGTATTTCTCTATTATTAATAAGTGTGCCCACCAGGTCTGAGGGGGAAGGATTTTACAAATTAGCTCTATAAGCAATTGAGATTCCCAACTAAAAATCTTTTGAAAGGACACACAAAAGATACAAGAAATAGCTATCAGCGGCTTCTCTGCCATTAACCTCTACACAGAAAACAAATGTGTGCAGCAGTGAGAATCAATGGATACTCAGCCTATTTTTGAACTTATCTCAGTAGATCCAGATCAACAAAAACCGAATTACTATGTCTCTGCTACAGAGATCCAGATTAAATTTATTTGGATCTACAGGAGACCACAACATCTACATTGCACAGGTCTTAGTAGGTCTTGGATCCAGATGTGAATGCAGACAGTGCATTCCTAGGAGCTCATACATATGGATTAACAGCTAATTGCTGAAAGGGCCTCACACACCTGCCACGGCTGAATGGTCCATCGGTCTCTACTGCCTTTCTCTTTGGCTCCAGGTGAATACATGGCCTGGAGGGCATGTGCTATAGTATAGACACCGTTGTAGATACTGTAGCTCTGCCCTGACATCTCCATGTCAAAGATAGAGGAAGGAAGGCTCTGAAGCTTCTCATCCCCAGTGCAGCTTTCCTTATTAGGGCCATATATGTTATCCTGAGGAAAGGAACAGAAGAATGCATTGTACCAAAACTCCTTAATTAAATAAATATTATGCTGAAAAGGGTTTAATGACTCAAGAAAATCATGAAATCCTGGCACCACATTTGTCTGTGTTGTGAAAGACAAGGTCCCAGTGAAGGTTTGCATGGGGAATTGAGATAAACATGACCGAGCAGTGAAGTCCCATTCAGCAGTTGTGATCCACACTCTTCTTTGAGGAAGGTTGAGAGAAAAATCTAGAGAAACCAACACCATAAATAAACCTTCCAGTGACTGATTGTCTCCACTGACAAGACACACATTGGTATCTTTCAGAAATAGAGTGCTTTGAATTGGCTGCAATTTTTGTTGAAGCATCCATTGTGGGAGAAAGCATGTCACTCGTGGGATTACAATTGTCCAGGCAATGCAGATGGCCTTCTGAAGTAGCCTTGGCCGGAGGGCTTGTTGGAAGGTTTCTCCTCTATCGTCCTCAGAAACAATGAGACCAACCCAGTTCCACCCAAAATGCAGCAGGAGCTTAACTATCCCATGAATTTGGAGATCTGCCTTTGGAACCATTGAGTAGAAGGAAGGAAACTGAACTTTGTCACTGAGCAAAGGATCAAAGAAACCATACCTAAGCTGAAGAGAAAGGCAGAAAATGTTTCAGAATTGTCAAGCTGTTATCATGCGTATCAGAACATTTTTGATACACTGCACTGTGTCCACATCTAAGGTTTGACAAGAACAGGCCAATTTCAGAGTGAGAAAACAGATCAGCAAAGTGGCTAACTGATTTCTTTTAGCATCATCTAAATTTGGGTGAGATAATGTAAAGCAAAGAAAACTGTTCCATTTCCTCATATGTTCTTCTGCTCTGAAAGGAGACTGAAGCCGGATTAGGACTTAGATGTGAATGCAGCCACAGAGTACCTTTCAATCTGTTGTCTCTTTCTAGCATTCCCTTTTCCAAGAGATATTTTTATCTTTCAAGTTAACAATGAAGCAGCTAAATGCATTGATAGATTGCACAAAGAAATGGGAAGTACCATATATCAGATTCAGAAACAACATTGGACTTGTATTCTTTACAGTTTGCACACAGAATAGCCTTACATCTTGTTGTTTGCTTTCTAGTATTCGTATTCCTTTCCCTTAGAATGACCCTGATAATATCTGAGCATTATTGTCATATATAACACCATTAAGGTGATATCTGTTTAGTGATCTATCCATTTAGTACGTACCTGTGATATCTTATAGGTATTTAAGATGGTTGCTGTCTGAAGAGATGTTTGGTACGCAAGGCCATCAATAACAGCCATTATTCTCTGTGCTCCAAGGCAAATGAAATTGAGTGGATTCCCTTGTACCATAAAGAGATTGTCCATAATAATCACAGAGCTTCGCCATGCATTGAAACAATTGTCCCAAATCATGGTTCCTAATGTCACATTGGGTAACATTTCCACTTCCCTGTTGATCTCTTGTATGGCAAACGTAAAGGCAAGGACGTGCTGGTAGTTGTTAGGGATAATGCTGCAATGGGATTCAGTACTCGGCATCAGAAGAGCAATTGCAGTGACATTTCGACTCATTCTGCCAAGCAACTTTAATATTCCCATGCCTTACTTAAGGAGAATGGAAAATGTCACCATTATGCGGGAAGTTCTTTCTGGTCCACAAATTCCTTTTCCCCATCTCATTTCTCCACATAAACAGCATAAAGGTCATATAAAGAACATAAAGGGATTCCATCAAATTAAAAAATAAAATTCGACTGAATACGTAAAATTAGCAGGGGTTTAAAACACACAAACAAGGGAGCATTGGTACACTTAGTCACATTTTATTACTTTTTTATATATGTGGGTAGTTTTAATTTTATATATTATTGGATTGCTGTTTAATTATGTATGCCACCTGGAGTCCCTGTCTGGGGAAAAAGGCAGAACATAAATCGAATAAAGAAATAAAGAAATACATCCAATTCATTAACATAAGATGTCCATGGCTTGCAACTTGCCAGCTTTAGCACGTACAGTGCCAAGCAAGATATCCTTCCATATGTCTGAAATGAAGTTCTGAAATAAAGGTGTCCCTCCTGACCTTTAAACTGGCAGCTGCATAGGCAGCAGTTGGTTTGGAAGAGGCTGTGGCTTCAACTCAGCCTTACAGTCCTTATCAGACAATCAAGGAAAAGAGATCACTCTCAGTGTGTTAACCTTTGAAGAGGTCTCCTATGCTAAAAAAGGTGTCTTAGAGATGGGATCAGAACACAACTGTTATGCCAAACAGATGCAAATGCACATTTCAAATATTTCTTTTTCTATTTCTGAACATATCTTGAATCTCTGAATAATTATCATCTCAAGCCTCACTGTTTATTTACTTACTAACTTGTAAAGCTTGAGTATAATGGCTGTTGCTCAAATGTCTGTTCACCAAAGGTAGGAAAGGAAAGGGATATAAATTCACCAATAATTATTTCAGGAAGACTAGGCAAACTGGTTGGAACCATTTTCCTCCAATCACATATAGATGTATCCAACCCCTTAACTGAAGAAGAAAGAATGAATATCAGGCTCAGAAGCACAATATGTCTTTGCAGTTCTATGGAACATGCCCAGATGACCTTCTTCATGTTCATTTAAAGGCACCACCAGCTTAAAGGATCCTGAAGCAATCTCATAGACAAGCTGCGCCTCTAAGGAGCCTACATCAGCCACATTGCAATCTTCCATGGTGAGATAGACCATTCACTTAAAAAGGTACAAATAGAGACAGATTATAGTTTAAACAGGACAGCCTTGAAGAAGCAAGATAATCACTATAATTTTAATAATTATCTGGCAGAAATCCTCAGCTCTCTATCAAAAGAAAGAAAAGGTGTCAAAAGACTATCAAGGTGGATGGTGGAAGTATCATTTTATTTATCCAAAAGTTCACAGATTTCCTTGCAATCAAAGAATATATTTTTTGCTACAATTAATTTACATATTTATGTATATATTTAGCTCTATATATTATATTTTACTGTTCATTTAGTAGTCCAAGGATGGGTGACAATATTCATGAAAACAGAAAATATTATTAAAATCAATGTTAAACAAAAGAGCTCATAGACGTTTTCATTTTAGCAATTGTGACAAAAAAATGCCTTGATCTTCATGTCCCTTCCTTCCATATATCTGTCTTATGACTGTGACACAGATCTGCCAGAGCTTAGGTCAACATACAAATTTCTATTACAATATTGGTTTCCTTACTAATTGACCTCTACTGTTCAGCTCAGGCCTCACAATAATAATGTAGCACTTAGGGAAAAAGATGAAGATCAGCAAGCCAGCACTCGAGGCCAAGATGGAGAAGATCTCCACAGCCACCATGTATTTGCCTTTGTTACTCAAGTACGTTGGGACAAAGGATACCCAAACACTGCAGAACACCAGCATGCTGAATGTGATCAGCTTGGCTTCATTGAAAGTGTCAGGCAGCTTTCTGGCAAGGAATGCTGCAGTAAGGGCAAGGAAAGCCAAAAGCCACATATAACAAATGACCAGGTAAAACATGAAACTTGAACCTTCATTACATTGAATTATCATTTCTCCTAACTGGGAATGTGTGTCAAACTCTGGAAATGGGGGGGAATATACAAGCCACACAGCACAAATGACAATCTGAATGAGGGAACAGGGAATGATGACTGATAGAGCCAGTCTCCTCCCAACCCACATTCTCAGCCTGTTTCCAGGCTTGGTGGCAAAGAAGGCCAGAATCACAGTCATTGTTTTTGCCAAGACACAGGCCACTGCAAAGGAGAAGGTGATACCAAACACAGTTTGCCTCAGCAGACACGTCACCTTCCCAGGCCTGCCAATAAATAGATAGGAGCAGAGAAAACACAAAAGTAGAGAGATAAGCAGAAGACAGGTGATGTTCCAATTGTTGGCTTTGATGATGGGAGTCTTACGGTGCTTAAAGAAGGTTCCCAACACTCCAACAGTGATTAGACTCAAGAAAAGGGCCAAGAAAGCCAGAATACTTCCAAGGATGTCTTGATAAGATAAGTAGCTTGTTTCTCTGGGAATACATTGGTCCTGATTCTTGTTTGCATACTGATCTTCAGGACACTTTTCACACTGGTCTGAATCTGAAGGAAAATTTGGATTCATTAATTTATTAATCTTCTAATGTATTTAACACAGATCTTTTTATTCTTCACCAATCTTAATTTCCTCTTACCGCTTTCTTTTGAAATCCTCCCATCAGGGCATTGCGCGCAGTCATAGCAACACACTTGATTCTCTTGCTGAACAAACATGCTCTGTCCAGGGTGGCAACTCTCAACGCACCTGGAACTTGGAAGGGTCTGTGGGAATTAAAAAGATTCATTCAGTTCATAGCCATTATCCCATTGATAATGAACATTTGATAATTCAAATGTTCAAGTTGGCATTATATCCTTAATGCTGATGTGCTGCAGAAAGCCACTGTGAGCAAACTGCAGTAAAGAGTGGGATTTAAGTCAAAATGAGATCATAATAGGCCCATGACACTCATATTCTAGGTTCTGCAATAGTGTAGAAAGAAAAAGAGAGATGACAGAAGAATAGAATGAACTTAATCTTCCACTGTGATTTACTACATTTCTGCTGTAAGCCATAAGCTTTATCAAATATTTTTCCAGGCCTTTAAATGGCCATGTTCTCTTACATGAACATTTTAGCAGTTGTTTGGAATAACACATAGGGCCTTTCAAGTTTGGATGTCACCTTCGTCCTGGCTGGCTTTCTTAGAATCTGAACACCAAGGCCTCTGAAGCACCCCCGCCATCAGTAGCTCTAATAAAACACATAGCTGGGATAGGCATTTTTTCTGCGTGGACTGCCCACATCTTCAGCCCTCTAAAACTAAGGCTGATCTAACAAGACTCCAATATAAGCCATATAAGGAGGGACAAGAGAATATTTATTTTATTACAGTGAGAAAGTAAAGCAGAACAGTACTTGAAACCCATCCAGATTTGGAATGTACAGCGCAACTATGTCTGGCCAATAGCGGAACTGCCACATATACCCATGGCAACACCAGCATAACCCTGCTGTGAAAACCCATAATAATCGCTTTCCAGAAACCCAACTATGATTGCAGGTTTCCCAAAATAGTACTGTAATGTACCCCTTGGGCAGAGCTGACATCCTGGGCACAGCCACCACAACATGTGTGACGACTCTAAATAACCCCAGGCTGTCTAGTCAAAACTCAGTTATTCCATAGTGGCTGTTCTTGTTAGCACAATACACAAGTAGCATCTCAAGCCAGCATGCTCAAGGTTCCTCCGATTTTAACATTTATATAGGTATACATATTTAGGTCGATGTGTCAGTTGTTATGACTGAGTGAGAAAATAAAGCCAAACAGAATCTGAGACTCCATCCAGACCTGGAATCTATAGTGTTACCCACCCTGAGACCTTCGGGTATAGGGCTGGATACATGCATGCATGCATGCATGCATGCATGCATGCATACATGCATACATACATGCATACATGCATACATACATGCATACATACATACATACATACATACATACATACATACATACATACATACATACATACATACATACATACATACATACATACATACATACATACATACATACATACATACATACATACATACATACATACATACATACATACATACATACATACATACATACATACATACATACATACATACATACATACATACATACATACATACATACATACATACAATGGAATCCTGTTTGTTAGCATGATATTTGAGTGGCACCTGGAGCCAGACTGCATAACGCTCAAGATTCCTCCTATTTGTTACAATAGTATGCACATGCTAGAAACTGCACTCACAGAAAATTCATATTTTCCAATAGAATATATCAATTTAAATGATGATGATCTTCAGAATGTAAAGTATTCTCTTGGATAGCTGATATTGCTTTTTTAACATTTCAAAAATCATGTTTATACCAACGTAAACGTAATTATGGTACCCCAATCTTCATTCCTGTTTGCACTGTGGGGATTTAAAAAATGCAGAAACGCTCTCCCACATGATACCATCATTTCCACCCTCCTGTTGGCACTTATAGGGCAACAGGGGAATGTACTTCCATATGTGGTGGATGTGTGCAGAAGCTGCAAAGTTTTGGGATGAAGTGATATTGGAAATGCAAAATGGTTTTGGAACTAATATTTGTCCCATATTTGGTACCATATAAATATATGATAGACTCTTATGAGTGGATTCATTAGTTATAACTGGGGGTTGGAAAGACAAAATGGAATGGTCTTGTGAGAGACGGTATAGCAACTTCCTGGATTAGTATAAATTTGACAGCTAGATTTCTTAATGACACCCTACCTATGGCAATTAAAGAAGGATCACTGAAATTATGGAAATATTTATCTGTGACCTACGAAGACTAAAGGGGTGGAGTGGGATCAGTCTCTGATTTTATGAACTGTTTTTAATGTGTTCTATTTGTGTAATTTTTTAAAGCAATCAATAAATTTTTAAAAAAGAAAAAGGAAAAGGAAATGAAAAGTTTGGCTATGGAGAGTAATCGACATTAGATTTAGGGCTGGCTTCAATTGCCCCACGTTCTCCATCTCTCCTTGCAGATCAAGTTTAAAATATATATTTATTGTCAGAAACTGAACTTCTATGCACAATTTACTTGGGCTTTTCACATTGCCCAGAAGTGGAAATATTAAAAACCAGAGGGTCGAATGTGATGGAAAATGATGGAAAATCAAAAAATCTGCAAACATCTGCAAAAATCACAGAAATATGTATCACATCTCACATTTTGTTTAAAAAAGTAATAAGGCCATCAGAATGTCAGGAGGATAAAAATATTCATTTAACAACCACTTCATATTTATTTAAGAAAAAATGGCATCATTCCCACTTGATATTTGGCATTCCAGGTTACTGCACTTCCATTAATGGCAAGTTCTTTGCTCCTGGCAGACTTGGGGTCAATTCTTCCAACTCGGACTCTCTGGAAAGATCCATTCGGAAATGTGATCAGGTTCATGAGATCGTATCCAGTTGCCAGCTCCCCATTATCATCAAAATAGATTTCTTCTCCAGCACTGTTATTGAAGTGGACCTTTCTTAGAAAAGAGTGAACCTAAATTGGAATTGGGACAAAGTAACCATTTCTATCAAAAATGTGGAAAAAGTTACTATCGCATAAGTATTTTTCCATAATTTTTACACATTTGGGAACATGAAGGCAGTCAAATTACCTAGATTACACATCACCTAAATGCACAAATAAATTTTGCATTAATACCCTGCATTTTGGCTTTCTATTGGTATGTTGGGCTGCTGTCTCTATTCAACTTGTATTTAGAATATTTTTTATTGTTAAATTTTCTGTTCAGTGATGACAAACTTTTGGGAAAGCGCCCAAAATTTGAGCAGATGGGATTGATGTAAAATAATGTGAGACGTGTGTAAGGTAATTTGAGACATGTTAGTAAATGAATTGATTACAATGCAAAAAATAAAAAATAGAAGAAAAGGAGTCAAAGGATAATTTTTGTCAGACTTGGATGCCTTGGTTGGAAGAGCTCCTAGATATAAAACACACGGAATTACCTGTGAGGATTTTCTTCATGAAGTGGATTTCAACAATATGTTACATAGAACAACTTCCCCAAAGGTTGTCTCTATTTTGTTTCAAATGCCTTCATGAGCTTTAATATAAAAATATATATATGACCCTTCACTGGCATGCAACTCTCTATCATTTGTGTAAAAAATTACACAAAATTTTTCAATGCTCTAATTTTTAGTCATAGGCAATCCTTTTATATATTTCTTCATTTGTGTCTCCCCAATATCCACTTCTTTAATAGCAATTAATAAAGTATATACCTGGCTGAAAAAAAATAAGGGTATAGTTAAATCTCAGCCCATCCCGGAGCCCCCCCCACACACACACACACGTACCACATGTAGAGCACTTAATTGTGCTCTACATGTGGCCCAGCACTTTCTGTCTGTCCCCAGCCATCCAGGGAGTGAAGCGTTTGCATGCCTCCCTCCCTGACAACTGCGGGACACGCCCCCCGGCCATGATTGGGCTGAAATTGGCCCAACAGCTGGCAGGCCAGCACAAATCACTCACCTTGCTGGGCCCAGGGTGCGATCCGCTGTGGGTCTGCGCAGCCATGCGCATTTCGGTAGATGGAACCCAGTGGGTCCCATCTACTGGGAGTGTGCGTGCCTGCGCAGACCGCTGCAGATCACCCGATGCCCAGCAAGGTGAGTGATCATGGGCAATTGGGAGGAGGGTGGCTCACTCCCAGCTCCTGCAGTCCCATCATGACTGCAGGAGTTGGGGAAACACCCAGTTCAGTCGGGGAGGTTAAACAGTGGCTTTCAATGGGCCAGGGGATGTGCGGTCCCTTGGTAGACTGGCCCTAGCCGAATTGCTGAATGGCTACAGCCGGTCTACTGAGGGACCCCACATGCCCTGGCCCATCGGGGCAGATTGTTAGTCTCTGCAGGGCTGAGTCACTTAGATCTATGTAGCTCAGCCCCGCAGACAGCCCCCGGGACCACCACCCACCCATCCCATGGCCCGGGGACATGTGTGCACATGCAGCTACCTGCTGGCTATCTTGGGTCCAAGTGACCTGGCTCAACCAGCGCCATGCTCTGGGCCCTGGGGACCTGATCATGTTCTTTAGAACTCACAGGGACCAGGCAAGGGCCCTGCCAGCACTGCCCACCCCTGGGCCTTACTGATCCAATGGCAGGCAGGCCTGGGAGGAGTGCCCCGCCCCCCTCCGGCCTTTTCAGGCTAGGAGACTCCAGGGCTCTTTCCGCATCCACAAGTAGGCAGGTAGGAACACATGTAGACATATTCCTTACCTGCCCACATGTGAATAGGGTAAGCATCCCAGAGTGTCCTAGCCTAAGTGCATTACAGCCATTCTGGCTGTAGCACAAAAGGGCCTCAGATGTATGAGCCTGTTCCTATTTAGACAATGTGTATTGAGTAACTCTTTGATCCAGACTGGAGTGCACTCAGTGTGTTCTTAGCAACTCTTACATTTAGATTAACAGGTAACTGCAGAAGGGGTCCCATATTACCTGCCAAGGGTCAATGGACCATCGATCTTCACTCCCTTTCATGTTCTGCTTGGCACCAAGTGAATACATGGCCTGGAGGGCATGTGCTAAAGCATAGACTGCATTGTAGATACTGTAGCTCTGCCCAGACATCTCCATTTGAAAGACAAAGCCAGGAAGGTCCTGGAGTTTCTCATCCCCAGTGCAGTTTTCCTTATTTACCGTATACAAGTTGTTCTGGGGAAATGAACAGAAAAATGAACTGCTCCAAAATCCCTTGATGAAATAAATATTGGATTGAAAAGGGTTTAATGATTCTAGAAAATCATGAAATCCTGGCACCATATTTGTTTGCATGGCGAAAGACAAGGTGCCATGGAAGGTTTTAATGGGGAATTTAAATGTACTTGAAAGAGCAGTGAAGTCCCATTCAGCAGCTGTGATCCACACCCTCCGTTGAGGTCTCTTGGAAAATACCTCTAGTGAAATTAAGACCATTAGTAAACCTTCCAGTGACTGATTGTCTCCACTGACAAGACACACATTGGTATCTGTCAGAAGGAGAGTGGATTGAATTGGCTGCAATTTTTGTTGAAGCACCCATTGTGGGAGAAAACTTGTCACTCGTGGGATTACAATTGTCCAGGCAATGCAGATGGTCTTCTGAAGTAGTCTTGGCTGGAGCGTTCGACAGAAGCGTTCTCCCCTATCATCCTCAGAAACAATGAGGCCAACCCAGTTCCACCCAAAATGCAGCAGGAGCTGAACTATCCCATGAATTTGGAGATCTGCCTTTGGGACCATTGAGTAGAATGAAGGATATTGAACTTTTTCACTGAGCAAAGGATCAAAGAAGCCATATCTAAGCTGAAGAGAAAGACAGAAGATGTTTCAGAATTATTCAAACTGTTCTCATACATATCAGAAAAGTTACAAGAATTGTGTAATAATTATTGTGGGGAGGAAAATCAACCCTTTCAAGGAGAAACTTTAACCATTGTTTGTCTGCATGTCTACCTCAAGGTCAATGTGACCCGCTTTATTTTTCTTGACATCTTTTTGATCATTTGCTGGCTTTCTCTTATCATATGCAGAACACAAATCTTGTTCTTTCACAGTATCTGTTGCAAAAATTACAGTTTTTTTTAATGTACCACTGAGCTCTTCCTTGGGTTCATAGGCATATCTGGAGATTGTGAAATCCAACCAGTTCCTGAATTCTCCAAAAGAATTGTTCAATTTTTGCGATCATGCTAGGACCCATATGGGTTTATGGAACATTGTAGAACCAAGACACTCTCATTGCCATTCAGCAGGAGATGGCTTGTCTTCAAAGAGCAGCTGCTGGAGACCGCAAGCAAAGCTAGCTGTACCTGCGTGTCCTGCTGGTAGGCTTCCATGCATGCCCATCTGACAACTCTGGCTTCACCAGATGGACCATATGTCCAATCCAGTGGGTCACTTCTTATCTCCTTAACATTATTTCCCAGTGCCTGTCTTGAAAATGTAGAATGCCTATAACATATTCCCCTAGCTTCTTAAAGCTAGTGGTGCAAAAATGGATTTCCCTCTGAAGTTGTAATGGCACTGGATCTGAGAGAGGCAACTGCTCATCATCACCTGAAGGATTTCCCACCCTCGCCCTGTGCAGACCTTAAGACTAATATCTGTCATCTCAAAAATACTCCTCCAGGGGCTTTGCCCAATGCAAGTAGCAGTGGTCTACATTGCTAGAGAGCTAATCGGTAAGGGAACCTGGAGAAACAGCCCCTTCCTGTCTCACCCTCAGTGCCTTCAATGCAGATAGCCAAAGAAAACCTAAAAAGAAAAAAGAGAATTCAGGTGGAGCAGGAATATTCCTCTATTCACTTCTGTCTATTAGTGCTCAGTAAAAAAGGATACTTTATGAATAATGACATTGATGAGTGCTCCTCAAAAAGAAAGAAACATTGTTCCACAAAGATCCTTGAGTGAGGGGTTGCAGTATGGTCAAAAACTGAGGATGAATCTCAAAAGCACGTGAACCTTGTTCATTTATTGGAAATAATGGATTCGACTTTCCTAGGCTATGTTCCCATATATTTTTTTAAAATCTCTGAATCATGGTAGCACCTTTAGTTTAATCCTTCTTCAGTCCATTTTCCGGCTCCATTGAAGAAGAAGGAGAAGGAGAAGGAGAAGGAGAAGGAGAAGGAGAAGGAGAAGGAGAAGGAGAAGGAGAAGAAGAAGAAGAAGAAGAAGAAGAGCTGGTCATTTAAGGGGACTCAAAGCAGCTGACAAAGCTTTCTATGACATAGAAAGCACCCTGTGACATAGGTGGTGTTGTGAGAGCTCAGAAGAGAGCTGTGACTAGCCCAAGGTCACCTAGCTGGCTATGGGGAGGAGGGCAGAATCAAACCCGTTATAAGAGTCTAGCTCACTAACCACTGTACCAAACTGGCTCTATTCCTATCTCCAAGGTCAATACCAAAGATTGACGATGTGAAGTTTTAAATGCAGCCAGTTACTGTCATTCTAGCATTCCCATTTTTAGGAATCATTTCTGTCTTCTGAGTTATCAGAGAAACCACTAAAAGCCTTGGTAGATTGATGCAAACAGTATCATAAATAGGATTCAGAAACAATATTGGACTTGGATTCTTTATAGCCTGCATACAGAATAGCTTTTCAGTATCCCTATTCCTTTCCATGGAATGACCCAGACAATATCTGAGCAGTAATGTCATATATATAACCATTAAGGTAGTATCTGTTTATTGAAACGGGGAAAATTCACTTGCTATTGTCCCTGAGCAATCTGTGCATTTAAGTACATACCTGTGATATCTTGTAGGTATTTAAAATGGTTGCTGTCTGAAGAGATGTTTGGTAGGCAAGGCCATCAATAACAGCCATTATTCTCTGTGGTCCAAGGCAAATGAAATTGATTGGATTCCCTTGTCCCATAAAGAGGTCATACATGATCATCAGAGAGTTTCGCCATGCATTGAAAGCATTGTCCCATATCTTGGTTCCTAATGTGATGTTGGGTAATAATTCTGCCTTCCTGTTGATCTCTCGTATGGCAAACATAAAGGCAAGGATGTGCTGGTAGTTGTTAGAGATAATGCTGCAATGAGAGTCAGTTCTAGGCATCAGAACAGCAATTACAGTTGCATTAGAACTCATTCTGTTAAGCAACTTTAGTATTTCTGTGCCTTAATTAAGAACAATGGAAAAGAATTCCAAATATCACCATTATGGGGGAAGTTCTTTCTGGGCCATAAATTCCCTTTTCCCCCTCTCATATCTCCAAATAAACAGCATAAAAGTTACATAAAGAGCATAAAGAGATTCCATCAAAATAAAAAATAAAATTCTACTGAATACGTAAAAGTAGCAGGGGGGGTTTAAGCCACAAAGTAAAAAGTAAACATCAGTACATTTATTCACATTTTATTACTTGTTTTTATACATGGCTGGGAAAAACGCAGAACATACATACATACATACATACATACATACATACATACATACATACATACATACATACATACATACATACATACATACATACATACATACATACATACATACATACATATTTGTTCATTAACATAACATGGCTTGCAAATTGCCATCTGAAATGGAGACCTGAAATAATGGTGGCTCTCCCCACCTTTAAAATGGATCTGTACAGGGACCAGGAGATTTGGAGAAGGATGTGGCTTCAACTCAGCCTTACAATCCCAATCAGGCAATCAAAACACAGAGATCCCACTCAGTGTGTTAAGCTTTAAAGAGCTCTCCTAAGCTGAAAAAGGTGGATTAGAGATGGGATGAGAACACAAGAGTTATGCCAAACAGACTTTAAAGCGCATTTCAAATGTTTCCTTTGCTATTTCTGAATGTATTTTGAATCTCTGAATAATGCTCATCTCAAGTCTCACTGTTTTTACTTACTAACTGGCAAAGTTTGAGTATGCTGGTTGTTGCTCAAATGTCTGTTCACCAAAGGTAGGAAAGGACAGAGATATAAATTCACCAACAATTATCTCAGGAAGACTAGACAAACTGGATGGAAACATTTTCCTCCAATCACATATAAATGTATCCAGCCCCTCAATGGAAAAATGAAGAAGGAATATCAGCCTCAGAAGCACAATATGTGGTTGCAGTTTTTTGGTCCATGCCCAGATGACCTTCTTCATGTTCATTTACAGACACCACCAACTGAAAGGATACTGAAGAAATGTCATAGACAAGGTGCTCCTCTAAAAGAGCTTAAGTCCCCATCAATACAATCTTCCATGATGAAATAGCCATTTAAAAGGGACCAATAGAGACAAATTATAGTTTACACAGAACAGAAGAAACAAGATAATTACTATAATTTTAATAATTACATGGCTGAAATCTTCAGCTCTCTATCAAAGCAAAGATCTCAGAAGACTAGCAAGGTGGTGGAAGCATCATTTTATTTATCCAAAAGGTCACAGATGTCCTCACAATCAAAGAAAATATGTTTGGCTATAATTAGTTTACATATTTATGTATACATTTAGCTCTATATATTATATTCTACACTTCACTGAGTAGCCCCAGGATGGGTGATAATAGTCATGAAAACAGAAAATATTAATAATATCAGTACTTTTAAAAAAAGCTCATACATGCTTTCACTTTAGCAAATATAACTAAGTAAAAATAAAGTGTGAGAAAAATAACTTGATCTTCATGTCCCTTTCTTCCATATACCGTATTTTCCGGCGTATAAGACGACTGGGAGCATAAGACCACCCCCAACTTTCCAGTTAAAATATATAGTTTGGGATATACTCACCGAATAAGAAGACAACACCCGGCGTATAAGACAACCCCCGACTTTTGAGAACATTTTCCTGGGCTAAAAAGTATTCTTATACGCCAGAAAATACAGTATGTATTATGACTTTGACACAGATCTGCCAGAGCTTAGGTCAACATAACAATTTTATATTACAACATCAGTTTCCTTACTAATTGACCTCTACTATTCAGCTCAGGTCTCACAATAAGAATATAGCATTTAGGGAAAAAGATGAAGATCAGCAAGCCAGCACTCGAGGCCAAGATGGAGAAGATCTCCACGGCCACCATGTATTTGCCTTTGTTACTCAAGTATGTTGGGACAAAGAATACCCAAATGCTGAAAAACACAAGCATGCTGAAAGTGATCAGCTTAGCTTCATTGAAAGTGTCGGGAAGCTTTCTGGCAAGGAACGTTGCAGTAAGGACAAGGAAAGCCAAAAGTCACATATAACACAGGACGAGGTAAAACATGAAACTTGAACCTTCATTACATTGAATTATCATTTCTCCTGACTGGGAATGTGTATCAAACTCCAGAAATGGGGGAGAATATATAAGCCACCCAGCACAAATGACAATCTGAATGAGAGAACAGGGAGTGATGACTGATAGCTCCAGTCTCCTCCCAACCCATTTTCTCAGCCTATTACAAGGCTTGGTGACAAAGAAAGCCAGAATTACAGTCATCGTTTTTGCAAATACACAGGCCACTGCAAAGGAGAAGGTGATACCAAACACAGTTTGCCTCAGAAGACAGGTCACCTCCCCTGGTCTGCCAATGAATAGATAGGAACAGAGGAAACAGAGAAATAGAGCGATGAGCAGAAGACAGGTGATGTTCCAGTTGTTGGCTTTGATAATGGGAGTCTTACGGTGCTTAAAGAAGGTTCCCAGCAGTCCAACAGTGACTGTACTCAAGAAAAGGGCCAAGAAAGCCATAATACTTCCTAGGATGTCTTGATAAGATAAGTAGCTTATTTCTCTGGCAATACATTGCTCCTGATTCTTGTTTGGATACTGATTTTCTGGACACTTTTCACACTGTTCTGAATCTGAAGAAAAATTCCAACCTTGTATTTGCCAGTGTCCTGAAAATGTTTCTATTTTCTATGATGTTGCAATGGCGATCTGCACCCTGAGAGCTCAGGGAAACCCGGGGAAGCAGCCTCTAGCTACTTTGATCGTGGCTGCAGTTCTAAAAACCACAGCGATGCAGGTTACAGCCAGGAGGCTGTAGCGAGCAGGTAACAGCTATTGCTGTTACAATTCTTAACATAAGAGGGAGCCACTGGCTTTTGGCAAACACAGTGGCATCTGTGCCCAAGTCCAAAATCCCTTCAAAGTAAATGCCGTTGAACCATAGAGTCATTTTAGGCTGGAATGCAGTGATGTTAGTAATTGCGACAATGCAAGGTGTACTACTCATGGGCACATCAGGTGCACCTTCTCCAGCAGCAGGCAGCTGCATGAGCATAGCTATGGGATGAGCTGATGGAGACCTTGAGGTGTGGATCTTCCCCTGTCTGGTCGGCTGCCTGCTGCCTTGAGCTTCTCTGGGGCAGCGAGTGAGCGGAGGACGAGAGCTAACCCCCGTGTGAACCAGGGGCTCAAGGACCAGCCGGCAGGTGAGGTAGGTTGGGGGAAATCACTACATCACAATAGTTGATGGGCAGGCAGGCAGATGAGATGATTAGATAGATAGATAGATAGATAGATAGATAGATAGATAGATAGATAGATAGATAGATAGATAGATAGATAGATAGATAGATAGATAGATAGATAGATAGATAGATAGATAGATAGATAGATAGATAGATAGATAGATAGATAGATAGATAGATTCTCAACTTACTCTTTTATTATGATTTACAACACTTCTTGGGTACACCATAATCTTTTTCAAATCTTTTTCAAAATATTTAAAATACCCATGCTCTCTTACATGAACACTTTAGCAGGTATTGAAAATAACATATCTGGCCTCACAAGCAGGATGACTACATTTTGGAGCTCACCTTCCTCCTGGCTGGTCCTAAAACCTGCCCAACAAGGCCACTCAAGCACTCCCATCATCAGTAGCTCTAATGAAAGGCATGACTTGAATTGGCATTTTATCTGTCTGGACTGCCCACCTCTTCAGCTTTCTAAAACTGAGAGTGATCTAACAAGACTCCAATATAAGTCATACAGGGAAGGACAAGACATTTGTGTATAGTATCTAGATATACGTTTTCACTGTTCTAACTATGAAGATACAGTATTCCACTCATAAGAAGGACTTGAGCTAGGGATTTTAATATAATATCCATATGTACACTGATGTATCAGTAAATATGAGTGAGAAAATAAAGCACTACTGTACAATCCCCCTCTTATTGCAGGTTTCCCCAAATATCATTGGGAAGCAACTTCTGGATTCCCATGCCTTAATTAAGGACAATGGAAAATAATTCCAAATGTCACCATTATGGGGGAAGTTCTTTCTGGGCCACAAATTCCTTTTCCCCCTCTCATATGTCCAAATAAACAGCATAAAGGTCACAAAAATGTAGCAGGGGTTTAACTCACACATAAAAAAGGAAGCGTCAGGAAGACCTGTTATAATGGTGAGCCTCCCAACCTTATACTGGACCACCAAAGGCAGCAAGTGATTTGGAAGATCCTGTGACTTCAACTCAGTCTTCCAGTTCAAATCAGACAATCAAAAAACAAAGCCCACTCTCACTGTGAGTATAGAGGAAGAAGTGAAATGGACAGACAGAGATGTTGAAAGGTAGATTTCAGCTTTCTTAGGCTGCATTCACATGCAAGGAAAAATAGCATATCTGAAATAGCTTAGAAATAACTTAGAGCTGGATCAAAGAGGGATTGTTCACACACTCATCTGCCCTTCTCTCTCTCATGAACATTTAAGGCTTAGAGATGGGATGAGAACACTAAAACAATTCATACAGACTCTAAAGTGCATTTCAAATGTTTCCTTCGCTATTTGTAAATGCATCTGGAATCTCTGAATAATTACCATCTCCACGTGTAGTAACCTCCCCGGCTTCCTTTTCCAGCCCTTCACTTTATAGGTCTTTTGCTGGTTCAAAAGAGCCTTGTAATAAAAATGCTAGGCAATTTTCCTATTGCCATAGGCTTACATTATACATTGGGCACTGTCCAAGGTACTTCCCTCTTTTTCACTGTGTGCTGCCTGCCATTGGCATAATGACATTTCTCGGACATGTGGAGAAAAAAAAGAACATCTGTCCTTCTATTCCAGCTGAATATCTTTCCCATCACTGACTAGAGCATGTGACATCACAAGGACATCTGACTTGCCTGACCCCAGCCTTCCTCCAATCACCTCCCCAGATGTTGCCTCAATGTCATTTCCTCCACACCCGTTTTTGGCAGTATTTAAACCCTTGCAAGATTAAATGCTCTCTTGATTTCCTCCTGAATCCTGTCTCCAGCCTCTTCATTTACCCTCCCGTTTTATAGTCTAATCGGGTCAGCCATAAACTCACAGCTAATCTCCAGGATCGTGCCAGCTGTCATAGCAGCTGGGTAAACCTGTCATAACAAATCCATTGTTACCAGCAGAAGCACAGCAGCAAAGCCCTTGCTACCAAGGTTATTTCCCTGAGCCAAGTCCTATTGGCTCACGTATCCAGGACATGACATCCACATTCACTATTTATTCAGTTACTTACTAAGTCCCTATGCCAGAGTATGCTGGTTGTTGCTCAAAGGTCTGTTCACCAAAAGTAGGAAAGGAAAGGGATATAAATTCACCAATAATTATCTCATCAGGAAGACTAGGCAAACTGGTTGGAACCGTTTTCCTCCGATCACATATAGATGAATCCAACCCCTTAAATGAAGAATAAAGATGGAATAACATCCTCAGAAGCACAAGGAGTGGTTGCAATTTTGTGGATGATGCCCAGATGAACTTCATGTTCATTTACAGACACAGAGTCCTGAAGAAATGACAAAGACAAGCTGCACCTCACAAGAGCATATGCCTGCCTCAGAATGATTTTGCATGTTGAAATGGCTCACAGTCTTTAAAAGGGGCAATTGAGACAAATAATACTTTACACAGGATGTATCACTATAATTTTAATAATTACATGGCTGAAATCCACAACTTTCTATCAAGGGAAAGAAAAGTTTTTTAGGTGAGCAAACATTCATTTTCAGTAGAAAGAATGAAAAAAAAAACTTTCTTGATACATACAACAACTTAAGAAGCATCCAAACCCACAGCAAAGATCACTCTGAGGAAGGCCCAGGAATCCGGCTTTCCAGGGCCAGAAATACTTTCTTTTATATACAAAATAAAATTAGGTAGCAGGCTACACAAGACCGAACTCTCAAACAACACAATATACATATACATAAATCTATCCCCTGTTTTCTAGACATACAGAATGTACAAAGAATATACGATACTTACATATCCCAATGTATAACTATGTAGATAAGGAAAAATCTTGCCTCATTTGGGACGATCACTCGAGCCACTGAAGAAGACGAAAGTCGAAATGCGTTTGGCTTTAGATCCCCCAATAGTGGCTGCTATATTGGACTATCAACCAGAAATACCTGGGACGCAGTTTATTGCATATCTTCCCTGAGGTTTCTCAGATTAGTGTTTTTCAATTATATGGACATTTGCTATCTCCTCTTTTGTTACTATACACCATCCCCTTCTCTCTTCTTTATATTGTTAAAAGTTTTTATATAGGATATTATTATTTTTATCAGTAAATTTATAGTTATTTTTACAATAAGGTTGTGTATATTTTCATTTTTTGGCATTTGGACATTTCACTTGTTGTTTTACTCTAAAAGGACCGTGTTTTCTCTTGGTGATAGATCTTTTGAATTCCCTGTTTTGTTTAGCTGATTTATCCTGTTTGAACAATTGTGATAGTGCATCAGCCATCCGATTCTTAGCCCCTTTCAAATATTAGATTTGGAAGGATTATTCCTGGAGCATCAAACTTCTCAAAAGCTTCCCGTTGTTGCTTTTTGCCTTTTGCAACCAATGGAGTGGAGTACGGTCCATCTGGACTATGAAGTGCCTACCCCACAGATATGACTTCAGCTTGCCAATTGCCCATACCATGGCGAGGCACTCGCGCTCCACTGTCAAAATTTTGGCTTCAGCTGGTGTTAACTTCTTACTCAAATAGAGGATGGGGTACATCAGCTGCCGCTTATCCCTTTGGCTTAGGATGGCCCCAATCCCTATGCCTGAAGCATCAGTTGACAAAATCAGGAGCTTTCACAATAGATGAGGAAGTTATCCTCCCTTTAAGTGTCTCAAAAGCAAGTCTTTTCTGTTCATCCCACAATACTTTATCTGGGCTACTCTTTCAGGCTGCCTCTGTCAATGGCAAAGCCATCTCTGCAAAATTAGGCATAAACCTGTGATAGTACCCAATGGCACCCAAAAATGCTCTTATCTTCCTTTTATTCTTGTGTTCCAGCCAATCTTCTATCACTTAAACTTTGCCTTGCTCTGATCCCAAGTTTCCATTCCCAGTTACATACCCAAGATAACACACTTCAGTCATACCAAAATTGCATTTAGCTTGTATTATAGTCAAGCCCGCTGCACATATCTGGCTTAGAACTTCATACAGGTGTTCAAGGTGAGTCTGCCAATCACAGCTGAACACTCCTAGATTATCTACATAGGCTACTGCATATGATTTACACTACGCAAGGATGTTGTTCATCATCCTCTGGAAGTCTGCAGCAGCATTTTTCAACCCGAATGCCCTCCTCCGGAATTGATAAAATCCTGACTGAGTGATGAAGGTTGTTTTTTGCCTGTCTGTTTCTCATATGGGTATCTGCCAATAACCCTTAGATAAATCAATAGTGGGCAAACAATGGGCCGGTCCCATCCTTTCAACCAGATCATCCACTCGTGACATGGGCAATATGTCAGCCACAGTGACTTTATTCAGATTGCAGAAATCCAAACAAAATCTTATGGTTTGATCTTTTTTTCTTACTAATACTATAGGTGATGACCAACTGCTAGAAGAAGGCTCAATCATTCCTAGCTTTAGCATCATCTGCACTTCATTTTCTATTATTTCAGGGAATCTCCTTGTCAACCTATATGGTGATATTGCTATAGGCTTCTGCGTGTCAGTGTCTATTTGGTGTGTGAACCCTTGTGCAAGTCCAGGCTTGTCTGTGAAAATGTTACTGAACCACTCAGTAGGTGTCTAACCTGTTGGTGCTGTCCCTCCGGCAGGTGTTCAGCAACATCATGTCACATACTGTGCCTCCTTGACTACCACTAGCCTCAGGTGTTGACAGGAATGCATTGTATTCATCCTCTGCAATTGTGCACAGCACCACTTATTCTCTTCTTCTATAGGGTTTCAAAGAATTGACATGAACCATACGCTCACAGGTTCCTTGACACTCTCTTATCAGAAAATTAACCGATGATGTCTGGTTTATCACCTCACATGGCCCTTCCCAGGCTGTTTGAAGTTTGTGACCTTTGACATAGCGCAAAAATAAGACTTCATTCCCTGGAATAAATATCCTATTCTTGGCACCCTTGTTATAGTTGGACTTTTGTTTAGCTTGAGCCCTGAAGACATTTTCTCTGACATCCTGCATAGCTTCTCTCAAGCTATTCTGCAACACGAGTATGTACTCTGTAACTTCACATGGCTCTCTATCTTTTTCTCCAATCCAACCCTTTCTCAGCAGGTCAAGGGGACCACTGACCTGTCGTCCAAACAATAGCTCAAACAGGCTATACCCAGTACTCTCTTGTTTTGCCTCATGGTAGACAAATAACGAATGCTGCAGTCATTCATCCCAATCCCCTGGGTTTCACATTGCATAACACTCTAACATACATCCCAATGTCCCATTAAAATTTTTGTTCACCCATTGGTCTGGGGGGGTAAGGGGTTGAGGAGAGATGACTCACTCCACACAGCTCCAACAATTTAGCAATTAATCCTGAAGTAAAGGCTCTGCCCAAATCAGAAACAATCTGTTTCGAGAAACCTACTCTGCAAAAGAATTTGACTAACTTGTTAGCCACATGCTTAGTCCCCCCCTTCTCAAAGGTACTGCCTCTGGATAACAACTAGCAAAGTCAATTATACTGAGAATATATTTGTTCCCTTTTTTAGTGGGGTTGATAAATGGTCCCACTAGATCAGTGATGGCCAACCTATGACACGCGTGTCACAAGTGACATGGCAAGCCCTTTTGGGTGACACACCTGGTCATCTTGGCACCTGGGCATGTAGTGCTTGCTTGTTCTTGAAGTATACGAAATATCAACTTTCAATTGAAGATGTAGCAAACGAAATTCAGCGACAAAAGTCACTAATGTAAATAATTATTTGTTTTTGCTTTTAATAAAATACAGATATCAAAAATATAACTTTTTTACTAGAGCTACAAATATCACAAAATTATGGATATTTCTACATGTGACACAGCACCTGAGTTAAGCTAGGTTTTCTTGTGAATTTAGACACACTGAGGTCAAAAGGTTCGCCATCATTGCACTAGATCTACACCTACTCAGGTGAATGGTACATCAGTGATAGTACATTGCAGTTGTGCCCTGACTCTATCACCTCTATTATCACCTTTGACATGGATCACACACCTGGCAATATTTCTCAACATCCTAGCTGACCCTTGGCCAAAAGAAATGATTCAAGGTCTTTTGCTTGGTCTTGGTAACTCCAAGGTGTCCACCCAAAGGTTCTTCATGGGCTAGTTGCACAATTGAGTTACAGTACATAGCTGGTATCACTAACTGACTAAGGGATTCCATCTTTCTGCAGAGCTTCCTTCCCACAGCCTCCCTGTACAACAGGCCATCCTTAGGAAACATCTCTCATAAATGCCTTCCTCACCCACAGATCCTTCTGCATCAACCTTAACATAGAGCGGTTGCAATGTCAGATCACTATGCTGTTCTATCTCAAACTGGTTTGGTTGGCTAAATTCGCCATCCTCAACCATCAAAGGTAAAGTTGCCTGTGAATGTACAACTGGCACAATCTGTACTCCCCTGTCTGTTCGACCTATTCATGTCCCCAATGTTCTTGCATTTCTGCACCTGGTTGCCCAGCAAGTCACACTAGTTGGTTTCCTACCAAGAGCAGAGTCGGTATCTCTGCAGTAACGGCAAATTCAGCAGTACCTGACCACTGTCCTATTTTAATAGATATGTTCAACACAGGTGTGGAGAATGCTAGACCACCTGATCCTCTCAACACAATCTGCCTAGGATTATGTCTTCCAGGCATACTAATTCAGGTCTAATTATGCTAATGGAAGACCCTGTGTTACGTAAATCTTTTATACACTGTCCCCTGACATTCACTGACCACAAGTACTCGCCCTCTACAGGTGATTCTACTTCCATAAACACCAATCCCTTGGTTATCTCCTGAACCTCTTGTTCCTTGGCATTTGTCATGTGCTGGATGTGCTTGCACTGACTACACCCTTCTTTCCCTTCACATGATACATCCTTCATACTAAGAACCATGGGCCCAACTAGCTTCTGGATGAAGAAACTAGTATGTGTCTCCTTCTTCCTATCTTTGGCTAATGCCATGGCCCTGAGGCACTGAGCCTTAAAGTGACCAGGCTTAGGCCATTTCCCCAAGCAACTTATTTGCCTCTCTATTGTCCCTCTATTGTCCCTCTATTCCAGCGGCCTTTAAAAGTGCTGTTCACTGTCCTCATGAGGTTCGGTAAAACACACATTTTAAATACACCTACCATCCCCAAGGAAGCGTGTTTTGTTTGCCAACATCTTTTTCCCTCTCTGCTTGATAGGGTGCCAGGGAGACAACCCCCAACAAGGCCAAAAGAAAAATATCCATATTTACAAGTTCTCTGTTCATCTCCCCTGCCTGCAAAACCCACCAGAGCCATTTATCACTTTGGGATCCAGAGCTTGCTTCCAAAGATAGTGATTTCACTGTAAAAATCCATCCCTTACAGCAGCCATTACACTGTAGCAATCCACCCACTTCACACCTGATAACAATGTTGCAATTCTCCACAATTCTGGCTCTTTAAAAGTTCTGACCTTTAGAAAGGGAAAGGAAGGGAAGGTGTTGCTATTCTAGGAGATGTGTGAATGCTTAAGGCTGTGTGTGCAGGCAGCGGCGGCAGCAGAGCCAGGGTGCTTTTTTCTGAGATCTTGGCCACCAAACCCCACCCCTTTTGCCACGGAGCATCTCCACGCACATTGTTGCTAGGAATACCCACGGTTTCCAAAAAGTGTGCTGGTAGTCTTGTTTAAAGAGCACTTTTTTCTGTGCATTTTCCTCCTTTTCTGCCACTGGAAGTTCGGAGAAAAGCTGTGCATTGAGACGCTCCATGGCAAAAGAAGCATTTTAACAAGCTTTTTATTGCTTGGGGACACAGCCTTAGAGCACAAAAAACAAACTTTCTCCTTGCCACTGGTGTTGCTTTGCCTAGGCTTCACCCACACTGGACCACCACTCTTTTCTGGTATTTTATTTGGTACCTTCTTGTCCTAGGGAAGGTATTCCTATTTTGAGGATTGTTTTTATGAAAAAAAAAGGTTTCCCATTCACTCCTGACTGCTTTCTCATACAATCCTCTTTTGCCCATATCAGTTCATCCATGCATCTAGCTGCCTCGCTCACCATTGTACACTTCTGGTTTACCACTATCTGCTGGATATGGTTGGGCAGTAACTACGTGGACTGCTCCTTCAATATCAACTCTGCAAATTGTTCTGTTGTCTTAACTTGTGATCCTTTTACCCAGTCTCACAAGTGTCTGACCATGCAAGAAGCAACTTGTATATAGGTTTCCCCTTCAGTCTTAACTGAAGTTCAGCAGTGAGGTTAAATGGTGTTTAACTCTCTCCCTGAATATATCATAAGACCTTGCCTCTTCATTAGTTAAAGAAGCATAAAGTTCCAAACGTTCAGCACTTAACTGTGGTCAAAGGTACATCATTCTTTGTGCATCATTCTTTGCCCCAATGAACTCTGACAGTTCAGATAAACATCTTCTCTTGGCTCATGCTGAGACATGTAGATCTGCTGTATAATTATTAAAATTACTGTGATTATCTGTGCAATGGGTAGAATTCCCCTGTACAAGCAATGCCCATTTCTACCTTTCTTTACCTGTCTTGGCATGTCTAAAGAATATAAGTAATTTAAGCACAGATCTGTCAAGTTCCTTTTTTGATACTGTTTCAGCAGGCAACAACTATTTATGATCATGGGAAGTTCCACCTGGAGAGTGTCCCAAAATTTGTTAGCCTTCCATGCTGTACTGACATTTCTGCACCACTCATCAATCAAGAGTTTAGGTTCTTCCCTATGTAATTGGAGGAAATACGTTCCAGAAAAGACATACACTGATCCAAACAAAATAATCATTGGTGAATTCATTTCCTTCACAATATCTAAACTGAGTGCACAAGATTTCATGGAAGAACCACATGAATTTCAGAACTCTGTGCGGTAGGTTTTTGTTTTGTCTTATACCACTGCAGTACAAAGCGGGAGTGAGAATATTACAATCCTTGCAAAACCTATCCCATGATTCTTGCTATTTTATTTTCCCTAGACACTTCCAAAAGTTGCTTTAAAGTTCATCAAGTGAACTTTTTTCCCCTTGCTGAAATGCCAGGAAAATTTTTATCCTTTGTGCTCACAAGACTAGAGGCTTAATTCTGTCTTAGAGTTCTGAGTGTGTGAGTATCAAGTTATAGGTATGACATTAATGCTCATATGTTCAGGGTCAAGACCAAACACTATGATGTCCTCTTGGATCATGAGTCTCTCACAGGGACACTTTCTGACACATGAGCTCAGAAGCCTTTCCTAGGCAAGACCTTTTGTTGATGTGCAGACACCACTAGAGTTTCTAACTGAGATGTTTCTAACTTCAGTAGAACCATGGAAATCTTTTTCTCCCCCTTAATGTTTAGAAGTATTTATTCCTTTTAATTTCCATTTTATAGACATATCATAAGTAGGTGAAGATCTCAGTGTGTGGTTCAGCAGGAAAATGTCCATTCTTACTGAGTCAAGGGCCGTTATATTTTCAGATTGTCCTGAAACATAAGAATGTAAGAGAAGCCCTGCTGGATCAGGCTACAGTACATCTAGTCCAGCATCTTGTTCCACACAGTGGCCCACCAATTGCTCATGCACATCTCAAGCAGAAGACAAGGACAAACCCCCACCTGCTCTCAAATCCCAGCAAATGGGCTTAGAGGTATCCTTCCTGTCTCCCCAGCCTGGAAGATGTGCCAAGGAAACCATTATAGTATCCATTGACACATCTGTCATCCATAAATTTGTCATCCATAAAGAAAACCCTTTCCTAAAGTGCAATTTGTGATGCAAGTTAATAGATGCTATAAATCCCATGTAGGAATAGTATTCTTAGTTGTCAATAGTCTATCTCTTGCAGTTTGTGAATGGGAATTATAATTGGATTTGCCTCATTCTTCAAAATAGCTACAAGAGTTATTGGAAAGATACCCAGAGACATAAAGGGCTGACAATATATTACAGCTAATCCTACCAAATAAGAAGATCAATAAAGAACAAGAATCATACTTAGGATTTGTTTCTGTCTTTTCTATTCAGTTATGAATAGTCTTGTCATTGTATTTGTTTCTATTGCTCATATATTCTTGGTCAACATACTTAAGACATCATTTAACTTTGCAACTCATGACACCTTACTTGGACAGCTGAACCATAATGTAGAGGGAAGAGCAATTTATTTTCTCAAGCCCAGACAGACTAGTCCACACTTTTCTCTTTGCAGCGTGATCCCTAAGAATTTCCAGCATTTCCTTGCCTATTATTTTGCCCTCCAAGAGATAAACAGGGATGAAGATTTGTTACCCAACAACACATTAAGAAGCTGGGTTTTTAGCAACGCCTTTAACTCAAGGTCAATATCATTTAACACGCTGGACTTCCTGTTCATGAAAGACGGGAATCCTCACAATTACTACTGTGGTGAGCAACAGAAATTAATAACTGCCATCGGAGGTCGAACCTCCCAGACTTCTCTCCAGATGGCCAATGTGTTAAGTGTCTACAAGATTCCACAGGTAAGGACTTCCATTCATAAACTACACTGCTGCCATTATACAGAGATTTCCCATTTAGTAGTTAAAGATGTTGGTACTCAGAAGGTGGCCTTCTCAGTGGTAGCTCCCAGGCTATGGAATAGTTTCCCACCTGATGCATTTTCAGTGCATACATTTAGAAGACTGGTTGGGATGCAACTATTTACCCTGTCCTTTCGCTGAAGAAAGAGCTTTCCTTCCCATTTTCGGTTGCTGATATTGTGATGTCCCAAGTCAGCCAGATCTTAGAAAGTAAACACACACACACACACACACACACACACACACACACCAGGGCTAACAGTAGCAGTGATCAGCCAAAGTTCAAACTTCTTTCAGGGAGCAAGAGTAAAGCATAGTCAAAATGTCCCGAGTTCCAAGATGCCAGAGGGTCTGCAAGTGTCAGGTATCAGTTCAAGGATCAAAAAGCAAGCAAGCCAAAGTTGCAGGATAAAGAGACTTTTTGTCTGCAACAAGTTCTGTAAGCATGAGGTGTGTTTAAGTAGGCAAAGGAGAATCATACCACCAGAGCCTCAAGTATTTCACCTGCAAACAAGCTGACCATCTCAGCTATTGTCGCTATTTTCTTAGAATGCTTGGGGAAGGGCGTTACCCGGATTCCTCATCCAAGCTGTTTCCAGCTTAGGCCATAAGGTCAGCGTTCACACTGAAGCCCTGTGCCACGCCTGCCTCACCCTGACTATCAGGGAAGCTGGGCTCGCTTTGATTGTCCCCAGCAACAGACAGCTCTTCAGAATAGGAAGAAATGCTGAGGGTGCATCCCCAGGGGCTGTGTTTACTTCGATGTATATTCAGGGCAGCCTCAATGCATATCTTAATTTACAATAAGGAATCCCCGGCTGAGCACCTGTCAGGTGGGTATAGGGGCTGTCAAGCACACAAGCCGATCTCTGGTAAAATGATTGCAACAGCTGTGAGAAAGATGTGGCTGTTTTCTATTTTGCTTTTATGACTGTAACCTGCCTGAGATATTTGGTTGTAGACTGAGATAAAAATGCAAATAAATAAATATAAGTAAATAAACAAATAAATATCTTTCTAGCTCAGCTACGGTTCGTTCAGACCTATATTGAGTGACAAAGTTCAGTTCCCTTCTTTCTTCTGGATGGTTCCAAAGGCAGATCCTCAGTATGATGGGATTGTTAAGCTCCTCCAACATTTTGAGTGGAATTGGGTTAGCGTCATTATTTCTGACGATGATGCAGGAGAAAGGTTCCTCCGAAATATGGAACCAAGGCTCTTTCGCAGTGACATATGCATTGCTTGGACAAAAATTATCCCTTCTCTATCAAAACACACTTCAATGCAAATGATTAGTAAACTGCTGTCTCCAGTCCTATCTACTCTCCTGCTGGGGAAAACAAATGTGACCCTTGTCAGTGGGGACAATCAGTCCCTGGAAGGTTTTAAATTTATTTTGAATATTTGTGAATTTACCTATAGGATACATCTAAGGATGGTCTGGATCACTACTGTCGAATGGGATCTGACAACAGCCTATCAGATGACACCTTTGAACAGAGCATCTCTTAATGGGACATTATCATTCGCCCTGCCTACAAATGTAGTACCAGGATTTTATTATTTTCTTGAGACAATAGACCCTCTTCTGTCTGATCATGAACTCATGCAAGTGCTTTGGACTGAAATATTCCTCTGCTCATTTCCTCAGTACAACAGAGGTCTTTGGTTTCGAAGAAATTGCACAGGGGAGGAGAAGCTAGATGGCCTCCGTGGCTCTGTCTTTGAAATGGAGATGTCTGGACAGAGCTACAGCATCTACAATGCGGTCTATGCCTTAGCACATGCCCTCCAGGCCATGTATTCACTCAGAGACAAACAGAGAGCAAAAGGATACAAAGATCAAGGGCACCTTCAGTCATGGCAGGTAAGTTCACAAGACCAAGGAGGAAAAATTCCAACCCCCCAAAATAGAGACTGTTAATTTGTTTGCACACAGCAAATTGAAGAAAGTTAGAATTGAGAGGCTTCTGAGGTGTGCCTTATACATTGCTTTATTTCCTAGCTTCAAAAACTTTCTGAGTTTGTTTCTGCACATACCTTAGTTAGATCAGGGGATCTTGGATTCACTGGAACTACTGATCCTGTATCATGGGATGGTGAGGGCAGGATCAGAGAGGTCTGCACTGATGACGCTAATCTGGGGCAATTTCACACTTCCCACCCCATCCTGTGGACAGGAAAGGTGCACAATGAACTAACATTGACTCGTGCTCAACTTGCAAGCACTAGTTGATGACAGCCCAGCCGCACGTGATCGATCACTTACCTGTATTTGATTGTCCCACCGCTCCTCGACAGGGCACCACCATCTTGAGTGTGGCACCCTGCATAACAATGCATGTGACAGGGCCATTGCTGCCAAGCCACTGACACTACGCACAGTCACAGTGATGTCATGGGAGGTGCAGAGAAGCGCTCTTCCACTAAACTGTCTCTAAATATTGAAGCAGCTTTGGTTAGCTTTTTGCTGGCAAACTTCAGCAGCTGCTTGACGGCAATTGGGGACTGGGGAGCAGGGGTGGAATAAGGGTTGCAGGAAGAGGCTTGTGGGACAACAAAGGCCAGATTGCTCCCCTCATCACTGCATCTTTAACTGTCAAACTGGGACGATCAGTTCTTTTATGTTTGCCCAGCAATCAAACTGCGGAGAAAAGAGGCTCTCTTTGATCACTTTTTTAAAATGGCCAGCAGTTGTGATCCCCAACGCACAGGACAGGAACAGTGAACACAGGATGTGAAATCCCACCTTCTAATGACACCAGAGTCTATCCCCTCCCCTAATAGCCCAGGAGTGTACCTATGTGCAGACTCGGCCCCCAAAATAATGCAGACTTTGCTCCCAAACCATGGCAATAACGGTTGTCTAGAGCACTAAATTTAGCGTGTATTTGGATGATTCGGTCTGCCTGGTTTGGTGGCTTTGCATGGGGACACTCCTTGCCAAATTTGGATTTGATTCAGACTTTATAGTGCATGGGGATGTGACCAAAGATAAAGCACAAAGAGAGCCAGCCACTCTTCAAGTGCTGTGGCAATCTGTATGCACATCTTCTGCTACTCTCGACCAAGCAAACATTAAACCAAGGAACTTTCATGCCTTAGCTGTGATGTTTCCTGCCAGGATAGTAACAGCAAACAAGGCAAATGTCCCCAGAAATAAGCCATTTCCTTTGTTCAATGGAAGTAGGGGTGTCGCATCTCCAGTGAAGACTACAACAGAAGGTAAGTTGCAAATTTATTGTTGCTCTGCATGTAAAGCTATGTCCAGCAATTGCTGATATGGCAGCTAAGGAAGGAACCTGACAGTGTGTAAATATATGTAAGTATATCATTCCAGCACACTTAAAGTCCCTAGCAGCTTTTGATTTAAAAAAATCCATCACAACTTCAGAGATTTGGGGACACTTTGGGATGCTCCCAGACACTCCAAGATGGAGGAAACGCCGCAGTATGCAGCTGGAGTGACATGGGGTGTTCCAGAGTGTCCCTGCACAGTAAGTGTGAACAGATCTTCAGTCCCATCACCATTCATAGGGTGTTCTTCCACTGTCACTAGAAGAACCCATTAAGTACCCATTAATGGGTACAAAAATGCCATTATGTACCCATTAATGGGTACTTAATGGGTACTCTTAGTGACAGTGGAAAAACACCCAAGGTCACCTCTTCCCAGAGAATCAAGCTCAGAACAGTTTTTGTGTTCCCTCAGAAGAAACTATCTCCAGTTCTTTTATCTCTTGACCCCAACACATATCATGCCTAGCCAAATATGATTACATTTTGAATCAAATATGGTATGTAAAAAATGTGAAGATGGTACCTCTTCTGAAGAAAAATATTATTATTTCTAAAATAGCATAAAAGTTTAAGATACAGTAATCTCCATATTCCCCCCCCCCAATAGTCCCTGGGCCAAATGAGAGCTCCTCTGATATCTGAATAACATGGCTCAGCTTATGCCAATTTCATGCAAGTTTGTCTTTCTCCCAATCTAGATCTCTTCTTTTCTGAAAAGAGTCTCTTTTAATAACAACGCTGGGGAGGAAATTTCTTTTGATGAAAATGGGGATCTGGCAACCACATATGATCTCATCAACACCATCATATTCCCCAATGAATCCATCCAGAGAATACAGTTTGGAAGAATAGATCCCAAATCTCCTCCCGACAAGCAAGTTATCATTAACAGGAATGCAATCATCTGGAATCTGGCTTATTCTCAAGTAGATATACATAAATATTCAGTTATTTAAAAATATATAAAGGTTCTTATAAGGATTTAATGTTTTCCCCAAAATACTTTGACAGTGTCAGAACACAAGTACTACTATAGTAACCCAGAACAGTATAACTACTATAAAATGAGACAGCAGTGGTAAACAGACCCTGCAAACCAATAGCTTAGTCACAATGCCATATGAGCACCATGTGGATTCTGACACAGATTATTCTGAGATACTCTCATAAAGCCTACTTCTAATCTGAACAAACTTCTCTCTGATTCTTTAAGATACTGCCCAGATCTAGGTGTGTTGAGAGCTGCCATCCTGGACAGTCCAGGTTTCTTCAGCCAGGGAACCAAACGTGTTGCTATGATTGTGTTCCGTGCCCTGAGGGGAGAATTTCAATCCAAAGGGGTAAGTGAAGGATTTAAGATTAACTGGGATGTGTTCAGGAAATTGTTGAGGAAATTCTAACCCATTTCATTTTTTGAAATCTTCTAGATGCAGATAGTTGTGAAAAGTGTCCAGAAGATCAATATCCAAACAATGACCATGACCAATGTGTTCCAAGAAAAATAAGCTACTTATCTTATCAAGAGCCCCTGGGCCATATCCTGGCTTCCTTGACTCTTTCCTTCAGTATAATCACTGTTGGAGTGATGGGGATTTTCTTTCGCCATCGTAGCACCCCCATTGTCAAGGCCAACAATTGGAACATCACCTGTCTTCTCCTCACCTCTCTGCTTCTCTGTTTTTTCTGTTCCTACCTATTCATTGGGAGACCAAGGAAGGTGACTTGTCTTCTGAGGCAAGTGGTGTTTGGTATCACCTTCTCCTTTGCTGTGTCTTGTGTTTTGGCAAAAACCATGATGGTGATTCTGGCCTTCCTGGCCACAAAACCTGGAAATAGGATGAGGAAATGGTTTGGAAAGAAACTGGAAATATTAGTTGTCATTCCCTGTACTCTCATTCAAATCACCATCTCTGTTGCGTGGCTGGTAACGTCTCCCCCATTTCCAGAGTTTGATATGCATTCCCAATTAGGAGAAATCATAATCCAGTGCAATGAAGGGTCAAGTTTCATGTTCTACCTTGTCCTGGGTTACATGTGGTTTTTGGCTTTCCTTGCCCTCATTGCAGCTTTCTTTGCCAGAAAGCTGCCAGACAGTTTCAATGAAGCCAAGCAGATCACATTCAGCATGGTGGTGTTTTGCAGTGTTTGGGTGTCCTTTGTCCCAACGTACTTGAGTAACAAAGGCAAATACATGGTGGCCGTGGAGATCTTCTCCATCTTGGCATCTAACAGTGGATTGTTAGGTTGTATCTTCCTTTCTAAATGCTATATTCTTATTCTAAAGCCTGAGTTAAACAACAGAGATCAATTAGTGAGGAAAAAAAGCACCCAGTTTTGAATATGTATATTATTAGCACAACATTAAGAGACCTAGAAAAGAACTAGACAGTGGCCACCATGGTGACAACAAGGACATGTAAGTGGAGGGATGGGAATGGAGGAGTGGGGGAGGTTGCATTTGTGGAGGTGGAATTCATCTGAAACCAAATTTTCCCATATTTGACGTTTCGTACCAGGTCAAATATGGGAAATGGGCTTTATTCATACTCCTAATGGCATCCAATAAGAAAGGTGATAGATTTGATGCAGGAAAGGGAGTGGAGAGCCAAGAGTTCTGTGTAGGAGGCTCAGGTTGATCATGGAGACAGGTGTGAGCGATGTAGCCCAAAGCAAGGACTGCTTGAGGATGACCTATAATGATCTAGGTATGGACAGAACTTGTACTACCTCAGCTCAAATTATGAATAGGATGTCCTAGCTCATCTAAGTGTGACCAGGGCCTTGATGTCATCACCCCTTTAACTTCTGTGCTTGGTGGCACATGTGAGATGAGACATTCCTTTAGATATTTTTGGGACAAGTTGTTTAGGGCTTTACAAGTTAAAACTTTGAATTGGGCTTGGAAACAAATTCACAGCCTCCACAGTTCTTTGAGGCCTGGCATGATAGGTGTCCAGCCAGCACTTACAGTCATAATTTCACTGCTGCATGTTGCACCAGCTGCAGCTTCTGAACCATCTTTAAGAAAAGCCTCACATACAGTGCATGTCAATAGTCCAGTCTGGAAGTACTACAGCCAAACTGACTCAGTCGAGTTATTCATGGTACCTAGTCTTTCTGTTTCACCTTACAAGAAGTGGTAATAAAGCTAGAACACCAGCGATGCCACACAATATACAAAAATAGAGATAGGAATAACATGGTTTCAAAAACAGTCTTAGCCAATTAGCTACTTCTTGCAACATACTTGTGCTACCAATTAACTTTCAGACTGGGTCCATAAACTAATCATAGGACTTTCCTCCCAAGCAACACTGAAGAATCTGTCAGCATTTTTAAATCTAGGGCTACCCTACTATAGCTATCCTCCTCCATATCTGAACCAAGGTGGGTAGTTCAACAGTCAGTTGGTACCTCTTTTAAACCCCAGATATTGCCTCATGCAGATGCTGTATATGTATTGGTTTGCTGCCTGGGCTACAAGGATGCTAGGCATTTGGCTTCTGTTCTCCACATCATTCTCTGACTCCTTCCAAAAGCTTCTCTTTCTCCTCCAGTTGGATGTCTGAGTTAGTTAAGAAATTCCATCAAATCTTGTTAGAGTAGCTTTGCCAGCATAGATTGCAACTGCATTGAAAAATACAACACTAGGCCTGCAAAATACCAGCTGCCTGGTAATCTTTGTAACATAGTCATAACAAGCAATGTTCCTGTGGGAAACAAATGGTATTATGAGAACCAAGACTCTGTACAGCACAAAGGGGTCTCTGCTGTTCTGTGACATCATGATTTTCCACATGTATAACTGTTTTCCTCTGTATTCTATATATTCTATTATAGAGAACAATATGAAATGATGTAAAAGATAGAGCAGTGTACCTATATTCACATATTAGTGGTTAAGTTGTATACCTGTATTCTTTTCATATACTCATGCATTTATCAAGTACATCCATGCATTTATTTAGTACTTACTCTGCAACCATAAAGCAATAAAACCTTCCTTTTGGAATGCAACCAAGTCTCTATTTGTACATGTGAACTCCAAGCTCATGTGCTAACCGCTGTGCATTTGCCAAATGCAAGATCTGTCCCCTTTCAAAGTTTCAACAGATCTTAATGGGTGGAAATAACTGAAAGCAACAATCTGAAGATATTTATCTCAACCAAAAAATTATCTAGAAGAACAGTGAAATTCTATATCGAAAATGGCTATGCCAAAAAAATAATTCCTCAAGAATATAACAAGACCACAAGCGAGTATGTTTTTAAGGGTGTGTACAAAGCCATTTTTCACATTTGGTTCAGTACAAATTGAATGTGGGAAAATTCAGCTTCGGCCAAATCCCACCCCCACAAATGTGGGGGGCATTGTATTCATGCAAGAATATTCCAATGAATATTTGTGCACAAAATGAATACAAACCCCCCACTCACGAATCCTGCTCACCTGTCCCAGCCCAGTACTGCCACTGCACCTTCTAAGAAGACACTAATAAGGTCTGTGTGCGCAGACAGGAAGTGCCTTTTCCAGGCTCCATAAGACCTATTTTGGCCTCTGGGGAACTCTGAAAGAGGCCTGGGACACTACCAGAATGTACCCCAAAGGTAAGGGGGCAGGTGGGGGCTGGTGGGAGGCAGGCAGGACCATGGGGGGCATGGGAGAGAGGCTGCAGGGCATCCAATATCTTCCAAAGCTTTGACCAAAGCTTCTACGAGTACCAGATAATCTCACGGTCACAAATCTACAAATTCATGCATATTCATACGGATTCCAGATGTCACAATATTTGTGCACACCCCTATTTTGTCTTTATTTACATAAAGCATAAAATTTACCAAATCAATCATATGTCATATGAAAAGTAGATTATTTCTCAGGAAATAATCATAAACCATAGCCATGCCTGCTTGGTCACTGTGGGAGACACCTGGGTTAGGGGAGAATAAATGGAAACAACTTCCCTGTGCTGTCCCCAAACATTTCTGCTTTCTCCATTTCCAATGTGCCAAGAGCATCCAAACATTGGGTATCCACCCTCCATTTGTTATTTTGCACCCTCACCCCTGGCTGCTGGGGAAAGTACTGGTGTTACAAAGGCCACATACATGGAAATGACACCCACTGATGGCACACAAAGGCAGGTCCTGGATGAAGATAAACCACAGGAAGATCTCCATAGCCAAATGATAAAATATTTTCCATGGGATGTTGCACAAAACTTCCATCACTGCAATTAGTACTGTTTGGTATGTAAGAATTTACTCTATTTTGGACGATAGTAGAGAGAAATATACCAAAAACAAAGAATCATTCACTTTGGGATTAATTTCCCCAGATAATCAGCAAAGATCATCCCAATTAAGGAAGGCAAGAGGCTTACATCTCTAGACTAGTGCTAAATCGAACGCCACAATGGGCTTTTCCCTGTGGTGCCAAGATTGGACAAGGACTGATGCGTCATTATTTACACTGTGGGTTTCACCTGTTGAGTTTTCTCTGGATCAGCAAGAAGAAATGAGGAGGATCCTCATAAATAAAACCAAATCTTGTTGTGCTTTGTGCCTTCAGGTCCAGGGAAGATTTGGATCCCAAAATTGGGAGGTGAGACTTTTTTTAATCATTCAACTGGAAAAATCTGAGTGTGTATTTAATGTTTATTGAAAATCCCTTTTCACATTTACAGGAAATGAAACCCAATGATTGAAAGTTTTGGTTTGTGTTATGAAATGAAGTAATAATAGTCCTAGGCATTATGACTGAAAATCCTGGTGTATAATAGGAGGTGAGCATACTGTCATCCTTTGTATAATCACATTGTTCGGTTCCCATACACCACCAAGTAAATGAGATACTAGAGGTTAGGGTAGGTTAGGGTAAATCAGGGGTGCTATGGATGGAAGGTAGACCAGAAAGATGGCCAGGTATTAAAGTCACACTCCTCCACATTTTGATCTTCTAGGTATCTTTCTTCTCAGCACAAATGTTCAAGTTCCTG
Source organism: Aspidoscelis tigris stejnegeri (assembly GCA_023333525.1). NCBI lineage: Eukaryota > Metazoa > Chordata > Lepidosauria > Squamata > Teiidae > Aspidoscelis > Aspidoscelis tigris. Next base: position 13,488,030 of record JALMGA010000009.1, read on the forward strand.
GTTCATAACCAGCAATAGAGACATCTTTTATGACCAAGTCTCAATTAATCTGTTCTGGCATTATCTATCTATACTGTATAGGTCACAATACCAGATAAATGGAAATGAAGAATCAGTCTGCCATTAAAGAGTTTATTTTGCTTGGCTTATCTAGTGATCCTGAACACCAGAAAATCATATTTTGGGGATTCACTTTCATCTATACAGCTGCTTTCTTAGCCAACTTCCTTTTCATCTCTGCCATAAGCACCTCTAAGAAACTCCACACACCCATGTATTTTCTGCTCCTCAACTTGTCCTTGGCAAACATGTTCTGTATCTCAGTGACGGTTCCCAAAATGCTCCAGACTACACTGTCCCAAAAGAAAGACATTTCCTTTCGGGGTTGCGTGGCCCAGCTGTTTTTTTTCCTATGGGCCCTCGGAACAGAGATCATGCTCCTCGCATTTATGGCCTTTGACCGCTACGCTGCCATCTGCCGCCCTCTGCAGTATTCAGTCATCATGAGGAAAGAAGTCTACCTTGGTGGGGTAGCTAGTATATGGGCTGTTGGGATGGTGGACGCCGCCGTTCACACAGGGCTTCTCCTCCAGCTTTCCTTCTGCAACTCCAACATCATCAACCACTTCTTTTGTAACCTGCCTCCTCTGCTGACACTCTCTTGCTCAGACATCAGCCTCAATGAAAGCATGGCATATGCTGCTGATGCCATCTTCTCCATGGGCAGCTGTACACTGACCTTAGTGTCCTATTCATGCATCCTGGTCAGCATTTTAAGAATCCGTTCTACTGAGGGAAAGAAGAAAGCCTTCTCCACTTGCTCCTCCCACCTCCTAGTCGTCAGCTTTTACTTTTCTACAATCATCTACACATATATTAGGCCCACCTCGGCCTCTTCCCAGGAAGAAGATAAGTTGATTACTGTCCTTTATACAGTGGTGACACCTGTACTCAATCCTGTCATATATTCCCTGAGAAATAAAGACGTTAAAGAGGCACTAAAGAAGCTCACAGGTAAGCCACTCCTGAATGTCAGCATGAACCTTCACCAATGAGGTCCCTAAAGCAGATCTGTACCTTAGCACAAGCCTTATTTGTGTTGTAGAGTTTGTCTTATGAACTGCCTGTAATTGTTGGTAGTCAAAGCCACGATACTTGAATGCTTGCACAAATGAATAGCCATCTGATGTTGAATGTAAAAATAGTGATCCAGTGTCTAGAAATTATCTGGATGCATTGTGTCCTAAAGCCTTTTTTGCCCTTACCTCACTTTGATCTGGATCGACAGATCAAATGATAGTGATGATCTTGCCTACATCTTTCCTCTACAGCAAAACTTGTACGAACTTCACTGTCATCCCCCATGCCTTCAAAACTTAGGAACAACAGTTCAAATAATAGTTTTTGTAAATAAAGGTAAAAGATCCATCCTCTTTACTGACAATAACAGGTTCACATCAGTGAGCAATTCATCTCTATCAATGCTATATACTGATCCTTTTTGAATGCATATGTTTTTATTGATTTTTTTTCAAATTTACAGTATTCCAATATGATAAGTCAATACATATTATTTTAACAATTCAACCCTCATAATTTCTGCATGTCCATAAATCAAAATCATTTATCATATAACAAGAAATTTTCTTCCAATTACCATTTTCCACCTCTTATTCCATCGCTTTCCTTTTACTGCATAGAATTGTACATGGCCCATATATATTTGTCAATCTTCATGTAATAAATGAAATTTGCATATATGACATTTCAAATCCAATTCTGCAATGTCCATTTTTCCTTATCTTTTCAACCTAATATCACCACAGAATGAGTTCCAAAAATTAATTGTTCTAGTAATTGTTTATCTTAACTTAAACCATCAAATACTAATACTCTTTTTTCCATTTTATATTCTTTTTAAATATACCAACAAAATTGCTGTATCTTATCACCATAAATGGATGTGTGTTCCTTTTACTTGATTGTAAATAAACTTCATTTTCAATTTCCTGATTCATGTGTATTTACATTCATGTATCCCCCTGATAGATTTTTAATTTATTTCTATCAATCCACAAATCTACATCCGATAAAATATTTTCTACTGCAGCTTGATCTCTGATGTCTAAGTAAAAGTTTAGGATACTCTTCTCACCTGCCAACTTTAATTATATCTCCCATCTGTTTGTTCTTTCTTCATCAACTTTCTAATTTCTCTCCTATTATTATAAATAAATATTCTACTTTGTAACCAGTTCCTCCCACCCACAACTTGACTGAGATCTTCCAGAGAAATTGATTTTCCATCACTATTACAAAAATTTTCCAATTTTATAAGCCCTTTATCAAATAGCTTATATATTTGTTTCCAATCAAGACATAATCCATTCAAGGATGTAATGGAATTAAATTTAGAATTATTACTAATATACTTTTAAAACCATATATTCTAAATGTCTAATGTAACTTTGGCTGGGTCAAACAATTTCTCATTGCATCTTTCTTTACTTGTTCAAATATTAGTGGAATTAGATTAATATCATTCATTTCTTGGCTCTATTTTCACCCATCTTCTTTCAATGTTATATACCTAATCCAATAATCTCACAATCTGAAATGCTTCAAAGTTTGGAAACCCCACTCCTTATCCTCCATTGGACTATTCATTAAGACTTTTTTAATTAATTAAGACTTTTCTAATTCTTCCTTTCTTTTCCCCAGTCTTCCAATTTAATAATTTCCTATCCATGCTTTCAACATCTTTGCTAGGATTACCTCTGGTAAGTCCCATAAACCAGTAATAGGACTTTCCTACCAACACAATCCTGAAGAATATGCCAGCCTTTTTAAAATATTTATTTGTTTATTTATTTATTTAAATTTATATCCTGCCATAAATCTAGGGCCAATCTACTACAGCTAGTCTCCATATTTGCCCCACTGCCAGTACTAAACCTGTTCTGTATCTCAGTGACAGTTCCCAAAATGCTCCAGACTACACTGTCCCAGAAGAAAGACATTTCCTTTTGGGGTTGCATGGCCCAGCTGTTTTTTTCCTATGGGCCCTGGGAACTGAGATCTTGCTCCTCGCATTTATGGCCTTTGACCGCTACGCTGCCATCTGCCACCCTCTGCAGTATTCAGCTATCATGAGGAAAGAAGTCTACCTTGGTGGCGTTGCTGGCGTTTGGTCTGCCGCACTGGTGACGGGCGCCGTTAATGTGGCACTTGTTCCCCAGCTCTCCTTCTGTAACTCCAACACCATCAACCACTTCTTCTGTAACCTGCCTCCTCTGCTGACACTCTCTTGCTCAGACATCAGCCTCAATGAAAGCGTGGCGTATGCTTCTGATGTCATTGTCTCCATGGGCAGCTGTACACTGACCTTAGTGTCCTATTCATGCATCCTGGCCACCATTTTAAGAATCCATTCTACTGAGGGAAAGAAGAAAGCCTTCTCCACCTGCTCCTCCCACCTTCTGATCGTCAGCTTTTACTTTTCTACAATCATCTACACATACATCAGGCCCACCTCAGCCTCCTCCCAGGAAGAAGATAAGTTGATTACTGTCCTTTATACAGTAGTGACACCTGTACTCAATCCTGTCATTTATTGCCTGAGAAATAAAGATGTTAAAGAGACACTAAAGAAGCTCACAGATAGGTCACTCCTAAAAGTCAGTGTGAACCTTCACCAAGGAGGTCCCTAATGCCCATTTGTAGTTCAACACTGCCCTGGCCACTTCTCAGGCCTTATTTGCACTGCAGGGTAAGTCATCTATACTGTCTGTAGCTGCTGGTAGTCAAAGCCATATTACTTGAATTGATGTAAATAATAAATAGCCATCTGGTGTTGAATGTAAGGGTAGTGATCCGGTGTCTAGAATTTATTTGCATGCAACGTCCAAGAAATCACAGCCTTTTCTGCCCTTACCTCATCTTGATTCAGATAAGCTTTGCAGCTGCCCTAGCCTTGAAGACTGGGGAGTGATCTTCAGTGGTGTACACTTCCCGTGATCTGGAACAAGGCCCTTAGTCTGCTTGTAGACCTTATGAACCAGGTCTACAATAAATCTGGATTAAAGATATTTTGTACAGAGCCAGATCAATGGGAGGGGGGGCGAGGTAGGGCCTGTGATCCAGATTAAGAGACTCCTTAATCCAGATCTAAAGCAAGTGTGCTTGGTTCAAACTATATTACACTGCTTTTTTTTTCTTTTCTATTGTGTCTTTCTTCCAGAAAATGCAAGGTAGCAGGCATTATTCCCGTCTCCTCTGTTTCATGCTGTGAGGTGGGTGGGACTGAGAAGGCATGACTGACACAAGATCTCTCAGGGAGAATTACACGTGGAGATTTGAATTCAGGTTTTCCAATATGAGTCCAGAACCTTAGCCGCTACACAATGGCATACAGGGGACATCTACAGGCAGTGGTGGCCAGTTGGTCAGGTGAATGCAGCTGGAAGCCCTTTCCTCTGCTGCAAATAAGTTCCTGAACTTCCTTTGAAGACCATGCAGAAGTCCATGTGGACTTCAAAGGAAAGTCACAAACCAGCTATCTACAGGAGGAGAACTTTTCAGCTGTACTCACCTGCCCAAGCCAAACATGTCCAAACATGTGTGAGTTCTAACTGATTTTGCTTCCTCTGCTCTTTGCTTTAAAAGTCATAAGAATGGAAGAACAGAAGAGGAGCCTGCTGGATAAGGACATAGCCCTTCTAGTCCAGCATCCTCTCACACACAGTGACCCACCAATTGCTTATGGGCACCTCAAGCAGAGACAAGGCCAAACCTTCACCTGAGGCATTTCCGCACTGCATCGCGTTCGAAATGGAACGCGTTCAGGCGGAAAGCTTAAGACAGCTCCGGGCGCTTTCCCCTTTCACACACAGACGCGCCAGAACGCGTGTAAACGCGTTCCGGAGCGTCTGTGTGCGAAGGCTCAAAGTGCCAGGAGCTGCCTTAGCCGGCAAACGCCGGCAAGGGGCGCGCAGACAGCCGCGGAGGCAGATCGACAATCAGCTGTTTGACAAACAGCTGATTGTCAAAGCCGCGCGGCGTCGGAGGTGTGCCCGCAGCCGTTCGGGAGACAGAAGCAGGCGCGAACGCTTCTCCTCCCGAACGGCTGCGGGCGGCTCGTCCGCGTTGGAACGCATGTAGAGCAGTTTAAAGTGCTCTACATTTCGAACGCGGAAAAGACAGCTGCGGACACGTCGGAACGCAAGCCGCGCGCGGGCAATGCGGATGACGTGTCCACAGCTGTCTTTTCCGCGTTCCGTTCAGCCCTGTGCGAAAACGTCTCTGCTCTTGAATCCCAGCAAATGGCCTTAGAGGCATCCTGCTTGTTCCCCCAGCCTGAAAGATGTACTTAGGCCTCCATTCTAGTAGCCATTGATACATCTGTCATCCATAAATCTGTCTAACACTTCCTTAAAGCCATCTAGGATGGTTGCTGTTACCACCTCTTCTGGCAGCAAATTCAATAGACTGAGGACCCTCTGGGTGAAGAAGCACCCGACTCTCCTACCCATCAGCTTCATAGAGTGCCCCCTGGTTCTAGTGTTGTGCAATAGAGAAAAGAAATTTATCCACCTTTTCTACACCGTGCATTATTTTATATACTTCAATCAGGTCCCCTCCTAAATGCCATCTTTCCAGGCTGAAGAGGCCTAGATGTTGCAGTCTGATTTCGTAAGGGAGGTGCTCCAGTCCCTTAATCATTCTGGTTGCCCAGTCTGGTGACAGCAGTGTGGTGCCATTGAAATTGCTAGGCTTTTTCTCTATGGAATCTAATGTTAAGAGTGGTTTCGTCCATTCAGCCAGTGTGGCTGATATCCAAATGGCTACTATGGATTTTGGATCTTTCGAATCTTGAATTGATAAACTAATCATATAGTTAGTAAAGGAGATGTATGTGATTTCTTCTAAATCCATCTAAGTAACATTCAAGACAACACTAAATGGGGTGGGGGGATCTGGAGAAATTTCCATGACATTGGCAACAAAGAAGGCTTCAGAGGCATTCAGAGGGATCTTTATTTATTTATTTATTTATTTATTTATTTATTTATTTATTTATTTATTTATTTACTTATTGAGCCCACAAAATTTCAGGCATTGGAACTCTTCTGAACTCTCCATTTAACTGAAGAACAAGCAAAGCAACTGAGGGATGGAGAGAGCTGTTTAATCTCTACCCATGGAGACTGTTTCTGGTCCATGTTGGATGAAAGCATGAAGCAAGAAGAAATTCACCTCTTCTGAACAAATATCAATGGTAGCTGTTCCCAGCTCTTTGGGACTAGTGAAGCTAAAAGTGAAGAATTAACTGTAGATCCATCCACAAGCATTTTTAAAAATCTCAACAGCAGCTGAGAGGTGGTAGCACATGACAGCTACTGCTCCCATCCCAACTCCGATCCACAGACAATGCACTAGCTGCCAAAGGGTACTATGTCTAAACCACTTTGGATCCATTTTTAATGCATGTAGATGTAGGCTTGATGTAAAGTAGCAGGATAAAATAAATTTGCAATCTATGCAGACCCATGTGAGAATCAGTCCAAGTAGATATTCTGAGGCTTTCTTCCAAGTACACAGGAATACATATAAATTAACCATCCTTGGACTGCAAATGGGGGGGGGGGGAGAGAAAGGAAAAGTGAGCTGGAGTCTTACTCAGTAAAGCAAGCCCTTCTGGATCAGCAGACCCTGGCAAGCAATGAATGAAGCAATGACTGAATAATCATCTCAGGATACGCAAATACAAAAGTATGCAAAGGGATTAGGGAAAGATATATAGTGCAGTGTTTCCCATTTTAATAAATTCTGCTGATCATTCCCACAGTATAATTTTACTCTTATTCCTTGTCTTTTGCTGCCACCAAGAGGCTAGACTTAATTAATGCTCAGATTTGCAGTCATCCAGAATTTCATTATGTAAAGTTCTTCTATACATAGATGCATGCAGAGAGAGAGAGAAAGCAAAGTTAGTGAGCATAAAGAAAAATCCAAATGTAGGACTTCTTGGAAAAAAAGTCATCAATGTATAACTGGAAAAAGAACTATACAAATAGGTAGATTTATTTATTTAGCATATGTTAGATTCATAGTGTAATACATTAATAAAATAGCTAAACAAAAGATTTAAAAAAACATAAAAAGTCAAGGGAGCAAAGCAGAGCTGCCCATTCTCCCCTCTATTATTTGCCGGCGCTATGAAACCTTTAATTAGAAACATTGAACAAAACCCAAATTTGACAGGGTTTAAACTGATTGAAACTGAAATCCATGCTAATCTATGTGCAGATGATTTTTTTCAGGAAATGCCCTGGACTTTAGGTTCTCTACTTTTAAACAATCTTTAAGGAATTTGAGAGATACTCTCAAGACTGAGTGTATAACCCCAGAACTATATTAGAGATATTTAAAAGTACAGGAATTAAGACCTCAAACAAGGGTTTTAACTATTTGGGAATCTATACCCTTTGGATTTGAGTAAGTTATACAAAACTAACTTAGTCTCTGCATCTCGGTTCCCACTGGGCAATTTAATCTGGGTTTTAAGAAGAGGGTTTTTTTATCAGAAGCAAGGTCTGTTTTTTTGCATTCCTACTGTTAGCTTATAATGTGGACTCACAGGGGAGAACCCCCTCCCCTCCTTCCTCCCTTCAGCAGGACCCCCTCCCCATTCAGTCAGTAATTGGACACCATCATGCCCTGATTTCATCGGGGCGGGCAATTCAAACCATGATTCAGATCATGGCAGCAATATTTTTTTCACTTCCCCTTTGTTTTATGCTAGATGGATAATGTACATCAAAGCAACACAAAATGACAAGGGGAGGGAAAAACCAGGTGGGGAAGTGTGGGAGTAGAGATCGTGATGGAGAAGGGAGGGATGAGGGACAAAGTAGGCAGGCTTTTAAGAGCCACCAGCTTTCTGAAATGGCAGGCATTGAGGCTAAAGTCTTTCTGATGACTGATATCTCATTGTACTGCAATGGCCTGATCTCTCATTATATTGTAAGCTCCTGCAGACTCTGCTCTTTCCTTTCAGCCAAGCCCAATATTTAGCACATAATGGCAAGAGCCCAGGGAAAAAGGGAGGAAATCATGGCTTTATCACTGGGTTAGGGGAACGGAGGAGAACATCCCTAAAGCATGGTCCCCTCCCACCAAAAAACCTACTTGAGTTCCCATTGCTAAATACAGAGCATTATTTCTAAATCCAGCAGCAAGGCCTCTTTTGATTCAAATATAGATAATCCGTGTTAAGGGACCTTTTTAGAAAGACCTACCACTTTCGTGGCAAATTATTTGTTCTGCTTCATCATATTCCTCTAGAGGTTAATTGCAACTTCCACCTGCAAAAGGGATTTTCAGTTGATTGCTTCAGCTTGCAACCAACAGTTCAATTTAGAATGGAAACTGTAAAAGAGAGAAAGAAATCAAGGCAATTAGTCCCACAGAGCTCCTTCTCATTAACTTTCAGTCAGCATTCTCTTCTCCCAATGCTACCAATGGCGAATGCTTCATTGTAGAAGTTATGTGTATCCTCTAGTAATGATGAATCACACATCCTAATCTTCCAGGAACAGGATTCTCATTCTCTCTCATTATCATTGGCCTGGCTGCTGCAATACCACAATAAGAAAGCCTGGACATGAATATCTGGCTACTCTGATGTCACTGAAGATCAAAGAAACCTTGGACAAGGCAACTGGGTGATAATGGGAGGAGCTTGTCATCTGCATGACCTACATTTGCTAAACTGTGGGTGTTTTTCCACAATCACTTAGTACCCATTTTAGCACCCATTAAGGACCTATTTGGGTGAGAACTGGATGACCCCATTTCCACCACGGCACCCATTAGGGACACATTTGTTTCCACTGCGCCTCGGGAAATCCGGATCATATTTTTACTTTTGGGACTTTAATCTGGATTTTCTGTAGACCCCATTAATGGGGTCTACAATGGGGTCTTCAGCCAGAAAATCTGGATTAAAGGGAGCCTGTTTCCATGTTAGTTTGGCAATGGGGTCTAGAGGAGGCTAGGGGGAGGGGGCACCCTTGGGGGGCAGCCCCAAAACCTAAGCTTCAAAGTCATTTCGAAGTGACTTCGAAGTCACTCCGAAGTCACTTCGAAGTTTACTCCAAAGATCAGCACAGACTTCAAAGATGCTCCAGAGCTATTTTGCACAGACTTCAAAGTGACTTTGAAGTGACTTCGGAGCCAATTCGGAGATTGCACCCCCTGACCCCCCAATCACCTGGGGTGACAGGCAGACCCCTCATGGGTAGATCTGGATTTCCAAATGGGTGCTCCAGTGTTTCCATGGCAAGGAGGCTAGCACCCATTGCTATTGGGTGCTAGACCACTCATGGAAACATATTGGGTACTTCCCTTAACCTAGATCTACTAGATCCGGATTAAGGGAAGTACCCATTCCCTAGATCCAGATCTTCTTAGATCCAGATTAAAGGAGTGCAGTGGAAAAACACCCTGTGATTCATGTCAGCTTCTGAAGGGCTTGATGTGTCAGAGCTGCTGATTTAAACTTCAGTTCCTCTGTCATTTCTTGAGTCTTCCATTGGAAACCTAAAGACAATGGTGGGTACATATTTTGGCAGTATAAATTCCACAGAAAGACAAATATTAAAACAATGGTTGGATAGCACAGCTTCTCTAATACTCTTCCCACTTCCTTTATCAAACAGGAAGTTATCCCCAAGCAACCCCAAACCTCTACTCACCTTCATATTCTGATAAGAGTCAGGAACTGCTACTGGACTACACCCTAGCTGCGTCTCCATGGGCTCCAGTTATTTCTCTGCTGAATCGGGGCATCTGTAATTTGCATTATAGTTTGAATTAACATGTCCCCATGCAGTTGAGGAGACCGTGGGTTGAAGGTGAACCCACCTGTCCCCAAGCAATTGCAGTAAACCCCTGCATTAGGGAAACTGCATCCTTTTTTCTCCATCCCCTCTCCCCTGATAGGAAGCCCAGCTGACGTCAACATGCCCTGTCCTGCCCAGTGCAGCAACGGGAAATCCCTGGGGAACCTGTCCTGGTTGCACCTCCAAAAACACAACACGCACTATAAATAAGGGGAGGAAACATAAAAGGGGGGCATAATAGGATGGCAAAGGGGCTCATGGTTTGAAGCTGCAGCTCTGACTTTAGTGGACGTGTGTATGTCCACATGACAGCAAGCACACCTCCATTTGACAGCAAGCCTTGTGTTCACATCAGCCTCCCTCTAAACCCTTGCAGCTTGGATCCATTTTCTTATCTTCTGCTCAACAATGCCCTTCTGGTCCTCACGCCTCCAGCTACTTTTAACAGTCTCAAATCCTAACTTTTTGCCTATGCGATTGGGCAATCAGGCAAGGGGGGGGCATGCTTTTAGCCAGAGAGTCACTCGCAGGGCAAATGAGAGCTCATTTCAGCTTAATTTCTTTGCTGCCTTATTTTCTTTCCCCAAGTAATTGCAATTGCAGCACACACGGCAGGGACAGCAAAGCCCTGCCCACTAATGCTCCGATTGCCAAACTCCTCCCCCCATAACCCAGGAGCGTCCCCATGATTCCAGTTAATATGTACTTGCCTCTTAATTCAGAATGAGAACAGTTGCAAGGGTTTGTTTTTATTTTATTTTTTTGGCCATGGATTTGTGCCATCTGTCCCAAATGTAGTCCTTATTAGAGGCTTTTCATGGGGACCCTCCAAGGCGAACTCAGGTTCACCGCGGAGTATTTTGATCATGGGGACACACCCACTGTTGCACTGATTATCACTTGTCTGGTGGGGGTTTTTTAAGTAACAAGTTGATTGAAAAGCAGTCTAAAGATGGTAGCTGCCACACCCTAGTCCACACACAGCAAAGAAGGCATTGTCTGGCTTTCAATGTGGGTAAGAGGTGGGATGGAAAAACCAGGCTGCCACATGCTACCACCTCTAAGCCACTTTTAATTCATTTCTTTGCCGTGTGCGGACACAGCCAAAGTCTCAAAGACCTTCATCACTTCAAGACACTTTTCGGTTGAAAAAAGTGCCCATGCACGCTGAAGACTGCAAAAATTGCAGCACTTCCAGAGAAACACATGCATAATGACACAAAGCCATAGAGCCCTCGTGGAATTCAAATAGTAGGAGCAGCTAATTCTACAAAAGTTATACCAAATGGAGTTTCTCCAGCTGAAAGTGGGTAAAATATTCCAAAATGGATTTAGGTTTATAGATAATGAGAGACTCATAGACTGCTTTCTCCATCTCACTGTTTTTCCTAATTATGTGGTTATCACATCCCATGAGACCAATGTTACATGATTCTCTAAGGGGAAAGTCTCTGTAGAATTTCTGGTTCTGAAGGCCTTAACTTATTTTAAACAGTCCTTTTCTAATAGTTGGACAGTAGCCACAAACAAAGTAGGAGAATTTCTTTTCCGCAGATACACATTTGTTGGAATTCATGTGTGGAGTTTTCACAAAAATTGCAGAAATTTCAAGTCTTATTCAGAGCCTATTTGTTATCTACTTGAAGATTATCACAAAATAAGATCAATATTCAATGGGTTTTCACAGAATTTGTTGGTTATGAAAAGGTAACATGAGTGTTTAAACGGTTTTAAAATGGAAAATGGCAGAATAACTTGTTGGAGAAGGGTGGTAGATAAGGCATTAAACATTAGCAATCCCATTTCCAGGTTCAGAAAATGGTGAATGATTTTGTTCTTGAGGGTGGCTCAAACATACATGAGAACTACTGGGAATTTCTGGATCATTCGGCTTCTTTGTTTTTCAAATAATCTTTAAATGAACTCTGAAACTGAATCAGCTGCAAGGAACTTGTGCAGGTACTGTTTTATATTTGAAACCAAAAATGTTGTGTATGTACGTATAATGTGCTTTCATGCAGTTGTAGACAGATAAAATTATGAAGATAAAATTACAGGAAAAATTAGAAACACACAAGCTAAAGGCAGGATCAGAAATTGGGAACCTGCATTTTAGAAGAAATCTGAACTTATTACTTCCATTAATTGATCATGGTTTAATTTGCACTCTTGGCAATTCATGCAAACATATAATTATACATCAAGACAAAAGCTACAAGATCTTGAACCATTTACAGTGGAGCCTCATTGCTTCAAATTTAAGCTCTTTGAACATCTTTATTTTCAGATCCAGGAACATATCTAGTTGATTAAATGAAGATGAAGAACCAGACCTGCTTGACTGAAATTATATTGCTAGGCTTCTCAGATTTCCAGAGCATGCAAGGCTGCATTTTTGGTTTGGTATTAATATTCTATTTGACAGCATTGTTTGGGAACATTCTCATCCTATTCTTTACCATTATTGATCCCGTTCTTCACACGCCAATGTACTTCTTCCTCCGAAACCTGTCCATTTTGGAGATTGGATACACAACTTCCATCATCCCAAAGACCTTAGAACACCTATTGTCAGAGACTCAGAATATATCCTTTGTAGGATGTGGAATTCAGATGTATTTCTTCATTTTCTTTGGCATCACGGAATGCTGCCTTCTCTCTGCCATGGCATATGATCGCTTTGTCGCCATTTGTAAGCCCTTACAATATTCTTCCATCATGAGCCCTAAAGAATGTGCTCTTCTGGCTGCCATCTCATGGACCATTGGTAGCTTAGTGGCTTTAGGAGAGACTGTTTCAATTTTCACTCTTCCTTACTGTGGACCCAATACCCTCAGTCATTTCTTCTGTGACGTTGTGGCTGTCTTGAGACTGGCCAGCACTGACACATTCAAGAATGAAGTAGCACTTGTTGCATTAACTGTATTCTTCGCCCTGGTCCCATTTTTGCTCACCTTGTTGTCTTACATCTTCATCATTGTGACTATCCTAATGATGCCACTGGCCAAGAACAGAAAGAAGGCATTCTCCACCTGCTCCTCACACCTCATTGTGGTCTCTCTGTTCTATGGAACAGTCACCTTCATCTACATCCAACCCAAAACTTCCTATTCCTTGGACAATGGCAGGGTTCTTTCCCTTCTCTATACAGTTGTGACCCCAACATTTAACCCCATCATTTACAGCCTAAGGAACAATGAGATCAAAGCAGCTTTTAGAAAACTGATTGGACAGAAAGAAGGACTTCCTTAAATGTATCATAGTGTGGATGAGAACTGAAAGCTCCTGAAACCTAACTTGTGAGCTTCCTTTGAAGTCCACACACAGAAAGCTCATAAATCTGCTTTCAGCTTCACTCACCTGTACCAGCTACCATTAGGAGCCATATGAAAACAGTTTCATCTTTTCATCATGCTATGGAAAGAGGAAAAACTTGTTAGCAGCTGCATTCCCTCTAGGCTAATGAGACAGTCAGCTATAACTGTAGTTAAAGCAAGCATGGGCAAACACAAAAGTGTCCCTTTTCTATTTTTCCTCTTTCTCCAGCTATTTCCCAAAGTCCCATTTTTCAGTTTCCCTCTTCACCCAATGCTCTCCAAGGACGGTAACATACTATACTTGAAATCAGAAGCTTTAAATCAGTGGTTCCCAAATTTGTCTGGGCTACGACCCATCTAATATAAGTTTACCAACTCGGGACCCACCTCTAGGAAATTTAACCATTACCAATATGAATAAAGGACTTTTCAAATAACAGGCAGGGCCCACTCAATATTCCTTCGGGACCCACCAGTGGGTCGCGACCCATAGTTTGGGAAATTCTGCTTTAAATGAGTGGAGTGCTATCAATATGTGGTCCTGCCCTGAGACCGTTTGGTGAAGGTCAGAATATAAACATATAGAAATAAATAAATACACTGAAAGAAAATTAAGACATTTGCAACTGATTGGTGTCCAACCTCACGTGATCACAGCCAATGAAGAAGAGACCAAGATTTTATCAGTTACTGCTGTGTGAGCAGGCAGCAATCCCCGCCCCTTTTGCCACGGAGCGTCCCCAAGGTAAATGCTGCGAGGAAAACCCGCGACTTCCAAAAAGAGCGCTGAAACTCTTCTTTAAAGGACACTTTTTTTGTCGCGGGTTTTCCTGCTTTTGTAGCCCTGGAAGCTTGTTGAAAACCCTGGCATGCGGGCACTCAGAGGCAAAAGATTTTTAGCAGATTTTAAATTGCTTGGGGACAGGGCCTTTGTAGCTGTTGTCATTAATTTCTGATTGATGGTTATCCTCCTTGCATCGGGTTGATTCCAGATGGACTGCCATTAAAAGCAATCTGGATCCAAGCAGGCCTGCAGCATATAAAGTACCTTCAAACCACATAGTTCTCAACAATAATAGAACATATATGGCTACCATGAATGCACAAACCTCTGAGAAATATCGTGCATCTTAAACCAGTGCCAAAATGATAATAGATTTGGCTCAAAATTCATGGTGATCTGGCAACTTCATGCATCTGCACTTTGCCTGCTCACCTTGCTGCATCCAGAAGAGGGTGCAAAATCACCTCCCCATAAGTGATCTAGATGCTTCTCAGCAGGCCATGAGCTGCTTTTTAGCAGTCCAGAGCTGGGTTGCTCTAGGAAGGGGTTATCCCATTCTGGGGTGACTGCAGCAAAATGTGGACAGGGCTCACCAGCAAATGTCAGACCGTTTAGAATGTTTAGAATGTTGTTATCAGGAACTGAAGAGTCACAACGAGTCAGCAATTCATGACTCAGAGTCTTGTGATTCGGTCTCATGCTGTTGCAGTAATTAGATGATATCATTCTGAAACCTCATGATGACTTGCAGTTTGTGGGCTATATAAGTAGTTCTGTGTTGTACAAGTTTTTGTCTTTTGTTTCTGGTTTAAAGAGAAGTTTGTCTGGGAACGGATTCTGAAATAAAGCAGCTGAATGTTCCAGTGAGGAAAGAAATATTTTGTCTCTGGATTTATTTGGCTGAATGACTGTCCAGCTATTATCTGAGATTGACAAGTGATCTGACTCCAGTCCTAATCCGCTACACTACCTGACAGCAAAGGAGCGGGTGTTCCAACAGATAAGTGTGAACAGGCCCCTGAACACATACCTAATGTGTCCTTATTAAGAGCCTATTCACACTTCCATGTGTAGTACACATGGGGATGCTTAACTGGGAACACCGGGTTTAATTCTGCACTCCTTCTGAGCTCTCACAGCCCCATCCACCTCACAGGGTGTTTTGTTGTGGGGAGAAGAACAGAAGGTTTTGTCAGCCACTTTGAGTCCCCTTAAATGGGTGAGAAAAGCAATTTAGAAAAGCCAACTTAACTCACATTATTTGGATAATCCAGAGTAAAGCACATCCAGATACATTTTATTCTGGATTATCCAAGCTTTATTCAAGATTATCCAAATAATGTGGATTAAGTAAACACCATCTGGATGAAACTCAAGTCACATACCCAATGTAGAACCAAAACGCCCCTTCTACATTGGGCCTTATTAAAGATTATATCCTGGAATAAGGACCTGCCATCCACATGATGCTGCAGATTACAGATGGCCCCACCCAAGTAAGAGATGTCTGTAGGCAGCACGGCCTAGAATTTACCAGAAATACCAGTAAATAATCTGTTGACTTTTCCAGATTAGATTACAAAGACAATGCAGGTTAGAAGCTGTTGATGCCAGTGAGTTCCATGCAATGAAGAGTTGTTGAAAGGTAGCTCACATGTACTGGGCACTCACTTTCTTTGCTTCATGTCTCTCAGGAAAATGAGCCTCTGGGCCCAAGCAGACCTGTAAGGGGCCTTCTGCAAACTGTTTTCTTCTTTGATACTTTTTATAAGGAACTTTGATTAACAGACGAGTCTCCATTATGAAGTGAAATGCCTTTGCCAGGCCTTTAGGGCATCTGGGGAACATCAGTGGTACCCTGAGGGCATGACAGAGATATCTTAAGGTCAGTAGGTGAGAAGTGATTCTTTCTATAACTCACTAGCCCATAATGGAGACCACTGATGTAAAACAAATAGTTGGAAAATTAAAAATGAAGCAGTAGGGGAGTGTAGAGAGAGAAGAATGTGTGAGAGAGAGTAGAATGGAGTATAGAGAGGTTTGTTTGGGTATTGATGGTGGTGGAGGAAACTCAAGGGACTCACCTCACCCATGATTACCCTCATCTCGATTACCAAAAATTGAAACTAGTCACCAGCCCTTTGGATGAGATGAAGAAGAAGAAGAAGAAGAAGAAGAAGAAGAAGAAGAAGAAGAAGAAGAAGAAGAAGAAGAAGAAGAAGAAGAAGAAGAGTTGGCTTTTCTACCCCACTTTTCTCACCCATTCTCAAAGCGGCTGACAAAGCTTTTGTATTCTTCTCCCCACAACAGAACACCCTGTGAGGAGGGTGGGGCTGTGAGAGCTCAGAAGAGAGCTGTGACTAGCCCAAGGTCACCTAGCTGGCTTAATGGGGGAGGGCAGAATCGAACCCAGTATTCCCAGATAAGAATCCGGCTCCCTAACCACTAGGCCAAACTGGCTCACAACTGTTTTCTCACCGGTAACATCAGGCTCAGGCTGTGTCCACATATGTGTGCATTGAGGACAAGCTACCATATAGCCCACATACCGAGACATGCAGCCAAGCTGTGCTGAAATCAACTGAGCACACGCTAAAGTAGTATCTCTTCCTGACTCTCATCTAATGGGAATCATTGATCCTTTGCACCCTCCACAGGCCTATCTCATGGTAAAGTCGACCGGTGTGGCCCAGAATAAGTCACCTGACCCAAGACAGGACAGGCTGCCACTGAGCTGCTGCCAGCAAAGCCCACATCACACCAGTTACTAAAAGGCAAGCAACCCTACCTGAAATCTTCAAAAGGAAGAGGATTCTCATACAGAAATCAATGCAGCTCCCAAACCATTTTTTAACCAAGCATTTTAGTGATGTTTGTATTTACAATGCAGAACGAATTCTTGAAAACAAGGTAAATGAACCAACATTTTTTAGGACAAAGTGCATGTTGTTCAAATATTTTGATGTGGAAAGAATGAACGAAAACAAAGTAAAAAGAATTGACTTTTTTTAAAAGGAAAATGCATGTTAAAATGTTTCACAAAATTTGAAACAGCAAAATGAATTACTGGCCAAACTGTTCCCAGATTTTTTTTCCCTTGATAGTCACAAGCCAATTAAACATGAAATGTCATGACACCTCTGCTTTCTGATGCTAGGAGCTGAACTGCTAGATTTTGACAATCTTCATGTAGTCTATCAGTGGAATATGGTACACGACTTAAGTCTAGCCCACTCCACAGTTCAAAATAGTTTCTGCACAGACTGAAGCCTAAGGGAAAAGGAGGAGGTGGTTCAATTTATAGCAGATTTATCTTTGAAGACTGCATCCACATGAGCACCTAAGGCCAAACATTGGGTACTCAGGGGAGGGAGATCCAAAGATACCCATCCATGTAGACCCACAATCCACACTCCTCCCAGACTTCAGTGTCTTACTGGTAAAAGGGTTCCAAGCAAGGCCCTCCCCGTGTGGATGCACAGGGGGGCAAAAAGGCAACACAAAGGTATTCTACCCAGAATCACTGCATAGAAAAGCCCAAAATGGCCTTTTCCAATTCTCTAATCAATGTTTCGGTGAGACCCTTGGTGTTGCAAGTGGAATTCCATTCATAGTTGGAAACAAGGAAAGGGGCCACTTTGGTCACTCCAGTAGTAGTAGTAGTAGTAGTAGTAGTAGGAGGAGGAGGAGGAGGAGGAGGAGGAGGAGGAGGAGGAGGAGGAGAAGGAGAGGGGAATACTTTATGCTTTTCTAAAGAAATATAATTCTTATGTCATCATGTATGGTCTATGAACAATTTCCACCAGCTTTAATTATAAATATGTTCACATTCAAGACCTTACCTTGTAAAGTGTGTGTTATAGGATTATACTCTTAATTTTTTAAAAAAATCAATATATAAATTAATTTTTGTCGAGTTGAACCTGAAAACATTTCTTTATTAAGCATTATAATTTATCTGGGATAGGAGAGGGTTAAAACTTGAATAGTAAATTTAAATGTAAATATGGAAAGTGGTTCCTATGGCTTCTAAGCACAGACATTTGTTCAGAAGGCAGGTTACAGTGGGAAAAGATGCAATGAGATAAAATGGGATGAGATGGCATCAGATGAGGCCACATTTGGAGTACTGTGTACAATTCTGGTCACCACACCTCAAAAAGGATATTTTGGAACTAGAGAAGGTGCAGAGAAGGGCAACCAGAATGATTAAGGGTCTGGAACACCTCCCTTACGAAACCAGACTGCAACGTCTAGGCCTCTTCAGTCTGGAGAGACGGCGTTTGAGAGGGGACCTGATTGAAGTATATAAAATTATGCACGGTATAGAAAAGGTGGATAGAGAAAATTTCTTTTCTCTGTCGCACAACACTAGAACCAGGGGGCGCTCTATGAAGCTGATGGGGAGAAGAATAAGGTCTGACAGGGAGAAGTATTTCTTCACCCAGAGGGTCATCGGCTTATGGAATGTGCTGCCGGAAGAGGTGGTGACAGCTACCAGTCTGGATGGCTTTAAGGCAGGGTTGGACAAATTTATGGATGACAGATGTATCAATGGCTACTAGAACGAATGCCTAGGTGCATCTTTCAGGCTGGGGGTGGGGAGGAGCTGGGGCGCTTCTAAGGCCATCTGCTGGGACTCGAGAGCAGGAGAAGGTTTGTCCTTGTCTCTGCTTGAGATGCCCATGAGCATTTGGTGTGCGACAGGATGCTGGACTAGATGGGCTGTGGCCTGATCCAGCAAGGCTTTTCTTATGTTCTTATGTTCTTATAAGGTAGGTGAAGTAATATGTATCAGTTGTTTACTTCTTCCAAAATAAGTGTTATTTGGGAACTATCAGTCTTCTTAAAGCACCTTTCACTTCTTTGTTTCTAAGGCTATAGATTAAAGGGTTCAACATGGGGGTGATGACTCCATACAGCATGCTCACCAGCCTGTCTTGATCAGGATGGTGGCTGGAGGAAGGTCTAATGTAAGTAAAGATTGTGGTGCCATAGAAGAGGAAGACCACAATAAGGTGAGAGGCACAAGTGGAGAAGGCCTTTTTCTTCCCTTCACTGGAACGTATCTTAAGTATGGTGGAGATGATGTGGATGTAGGAGACCAAGGTGAGTGAGAAAGCCCCTATGCCAAAAATTCCCCCAACTATAAGGACAACCATCTCAGCAGCATAAGTGGAAGCACAGGAGAGGGACATTACAGGAGGAATATCACAGTAGTACTGATTGACTCTATTAGATCTACAATAAGGCAAAGTGAAGGTCATCACAGTGTGCAGCAAGGAGTTGAGGAAACCAAGAATCCATGATCCAGCAGTCATCCGAAGGCAAAGCTTCTTACTCATGATCACCACGTATCTCAAGGGGTTGCAGATGGCCACATAACGATCATAGGCCATGACAGACAAGAGAAAAACCTCTGTCCCTGCTAAGGCTACTAGAAAAAACAACTGTAGAGCACAACCAGTAAAGGAGATGGTGTTGCTCTGTGATAAGAGGCTGTCCAGCATCTTGGGCACCGTTGCTGTAGGACAGAAGATATCCAGCAAGGAAAGGTTGGTGAGGAAGAAATACATGGGGTTGTGCAGGTGAGAATCCACTCCGATGGCCAGGAGGATGGTCCCATTTCCCACCAGAGTGATCAGGTAGATGATGAGAACAGCAGCAAACAAAGAGAAACGAACAACTGGGAGGTTAGAAATTCCCATTAGAATGAATTCTGTCACTAGGCTATTGTTCTGTGTTCCTTTGCTCAGAGAGGAGCCTTTCTGTGAAATGTTGAAGGCAATAAGAAACATATTAAGCAGAGAAAGGAAAGCCTTATTTACTGTTAACATTATTTCACACTTCAACTTGAGGATTACCACAATAGCTGCGTACAATACCCTACTTACAGTGTACTTCAAAGTGGGAGTATTCAAGGGCATATTAGCAATTCCACTCCCACAAAATTGCTATTTGCATCCCCCCATCCCATAATAATCTTGATTGCAACCCTGTAAATGTTTCACAGTTGTACTGTGGACATTTCCACACTCGTAAGTTGTACGGAATCAGCAAGCATTACTAAGACTCTCCCTTTCACATACTGGTGGTAACAGATCCTGCAGAATATTTCTGTTTCTCTAGCGTGCCAGGTTATAGAAATGGATCTGTTGGAACAAATTTGTTTATCTTTCTGAAAATGCACATTTTCCAAAGCAGACACACAGTGCCATACACTTTATTCTAGCACTTCATGGATACTAGATTTGAAACAGGGATATTTTAAAAGTGGTAGTAGTAATAGTAGTAGTGGTGGTGGTGGTGGTGGTAGTGGTGGTGGTGGTAGCGGTAGTAGGTAGTAGGTAGTAGGTAAGTAAGCTTTGAATAAAGTATTTTGGTTGAAACTTGGTTCATCTCAGCATTCTTATGAAACCTACTTCTCATAATCCTGCTCCAATTCATTGGTGTGAAGTTCAAAACATCTTCCTCGCATCCTTCACTATCCCTGCTTTCAGCTGCATATCTAATATGGTGCCATAAGACCAATGGCTCTGGCACTTTTAACAACTTCTTGCCCTTCAAGCAGCCTGGAGCTCTGTCTGTTCCCATTCATCTTGGCAAAGGCTGATTGATCAGGGGCAACTGGTCCATAAGATCAAACTGGGCAGTTCCTCACCGCACCCAGTAGCTCAGAATCTAAGTCAGTTCTCACTTTCTTCTTCGCACATTTCAGTTCATGATTTATTTAATAAGCGCACAGCACGCTATGTTCACCACCATCCATTTTCATGGGAGTTTCCGTTTCACCTATCATTAGCTGTACCTATTTTGACCCCAGGCCCCATTTCTTCTTAGCTTCCTGACCTTCCACTCTACCTGTTGCAATGAGCACTAGTCCCTCTGTACTCCACCAATACTCACTGGCAATGACAGATCCGCATCCATTCTTCTAAAACAAACGGCAGTGAAGAATTTCTCTGCTCTCTGACTCAAAATACAGAATGAATCATCTCCCCTAGCAAACCAGCCCCTTAAAGCTAAACATGCAGGGCACTAGGGAATTGAAACCTCTCTGAGCTACTCCAGCAAAATAGCAAACAATTGTGCATTTCCACTATACACATCCCGGAGAAGAGAAATAGATGATTCACCACCCAGTAGACTTTGGCCCTCTGAGGGATCTCCATTCAAGGTTCTACCTCACAATTTGGCTATTATCCACCATACAAGAACCAGACAGAGACGAAGAAGCAAAGGGCAGAAGCCCCAAGACAATGGTTCCTTCTGCTTCAAGGGCACAAAAACATTACAAATGGGGAACACTTGTTCCTCAGCTTTGACACTTTTGAATGTCCCCATAACTGTTCTGGGAGTTTCAGGAGCACAATGGAGGTATAATGTCTGAGGCCTGTTCGCAGTATGGCTTCTAGTGAATTTAAAGTTTGGGTCCAAATTTCGCATTTCGGTTCTATTCATTTTCATTATTCAAACATTTGCATGTGTACGGGTCCGTACACGATGCATGCGTCTTGAAGATCTGCATCTTTCCCACATCGGTACACAATTGTACGGATCCGTATGGGACAAAAATGGGTTGCATACGGGATAACTACGGGATGCATACGAACGTGTATGGATGCATACGGACCCAGGGAAGATGCATACGGGCATCTACGAAGGTTGTTGACATTCATAAGTGCAAATTCAATTTAAAAATTTGAACAAATAGATTCGAATTTGCTTAATTTGAACCAAATATGGCTAAATTCGAATTTAACAGATTTAAATCTAATCAAATTTTTGAGTATTTGATTCGAATTGAATCCCAAAAATTGCATTCGTGCACACCCCTATGACAGAGTGATGCTTGTAGCAGTTCATAAACATCTCCTGGGTTCAGGCATTTAGACAAACCAAACTAAGAGCCTGTTCACTTTGAGGCAGCAGGGACTAGGTCTGCCAAGGCCCACGCACACTTCTGTGGTACAAGAAGGATCACACGATGCACTGAGCAAGGACACTGGTGTGTCACATGAAATGTCAGCATCCGTGCGCATGTGTGATGTGTCACCATTGTCCTAGTGACAGCACACATGCACTGGCGTTGGCATCTGGACAGAGGATGGTGGCACCCAGACACGCATCTCCGCTGCAGGTATATCTGCAGATGCATGGGGGAAGTGTGAATGCTAATACACACATGGGCAAGTTTACCTTTCCCAGCCCCCAGACAGGAAGTGCAAATTTGCTCCAGGTAAGTGTGAGTAAGCCATTTAGGACCAGAGAATGATGCTTTAGCACAGGGTTTCCCAAACTATGGGTTGCAACCCACTGGTGGGTCGCAATCGAATATTGAGTGGGCCCTGCCTGTTATTTGAAAAGTCCTTTATTCATATTAGTAATGGTTAAATTTCCTAGAGGTGGGTCCCGAGTTCGTAAACTTATATTAGATGGGTCGTAGCCCAGACAACTTTGGGAACCACTGCTTTAGCGTATCTAAATACTTTGTTGCTGATAGTTAGGAGCTGTTTCGAAACATTCAAAACATCCATTTGCACACCTTTACTGGGTGGCAGCACCAGAACCTAAGTGGAATCGGAGCTGATTAGTAGAAAGGTGGAAGACCAACAGGGCTGCAATGACAGTCATTTCTGGACTGTTGCCACGAAATACTTAAACAATGATCATCTAATCATCGTGAAGTAAGGTTCACTCAGGGTCAACTTTAAATAAATAAAGCTAATGAGATCTTCCATGAAAGTGGCAGTGATTAACAATGCATAGTGAATTTCAGAGTGAATCCCATCACTTTTCTAAAACTACAAGGAGACCATGTCCCAGTGGTCACTGATATTGGAGGATAACAAAACTCTGGAGATGTTACCTAGTCCTTCAGGAACAAAACCCAAAGAGCATCATTAGATGCAACACAAAGGGTGGTGCCAGCTCCAGGCCTTTCTGGTGGTACCATTAAGGTCCTCAAATGAATAGTAAGAGTAGTGTCATTAAAAATCCCTAGAGTTTCATGGTCTCCAATTACCCAGAATTTCCGTGGCATTATAAAATTGGAGTGGTACATAAATAGGAGTCTAACTCTATCTATCTATCTATCTATCTATCTATCTATCTATCTATCTATCTATCTATCTATCTATCCACACACACACCCATCCCTATACCCAAAGGTCCCAGGGCAGGTAACAACATCTAAAATCAAACATCATTAAAACAACACTATGTATTAAAACAGTAGCGTCTGCAAGTGGGGAGGGAAGGTGTATCCCCCATTTAACCAAAGGCCAGGGCAAAGAGGTGCATCTTCACTGCCTTCCTAAATGTGTACAGTGAAGGTGCCTGACGCACCTCAAGGGGGAGACTATTCCATAGCCTAGGGGCCATCACTGAGAAGGCCCTCTCCCGATTGCCCACCCTTTTTACTACACAGGGTGGCAGGACAACCAACGCACATGGACTCCTAAGTGACCTATTCCCAAGGAAAGCTAGACAAAGAAGGGAAGAGAAGAGACCATGTAAATCTCCAAGTATCTTTATTATCACTGTACATTCAAAAATAACAATAATTGGCACTTCCACTGGGGATAACAGTTTCTCAAATGGCAGATACTCTTCATCTTGGAATTATGTTCAAACATATTTACAAATACTGGATGGATGGATGGATGGATGGATGGATGGATGGATGGATGGATGGATGGATGGATGGATGGATGGATGGATGGATGGATGGATGGATGGATGGATGGATGGATGGATGGATGATGTTATTTCTTATTTCTTATTTATTTATTTGTATTTCTATCCCGCCCTATACCTGAAGGTCTCAGGGCAGGTTACAATATTATATTAATCTTAGACAGGTCCCTGCCCTCAGGCTTACAATCTAAAGAGACTCTACACAGTTTACAGCCGAGCTGATATAATAAAATACCTTAGCATACACAAACCATGCTTTTCCTGACCACCCCCATAAAGAAATCTTTATTTCAGGGTACAGTCATTAAAGAAAGCCTCATTCACACCCACTTAACATAGTCACTACCTCTTTTTAGTTGGAATATATTAATAACCTTTACAGGTACTCTGAAGAACTTCCTATAGTTCTCTTTTCCTATGCATAATTCAGAAAATCCACCTCTGGGTTAAATAAATTGGAAAGAAAATGACTAGTCACTTTGCTGATGTATTCTTTTATTCTGAAAGCAGACTAAAACTGGATTAAAACAACAAATCATGGGATGGAGGGTATTCAGGGGGCCATCACAGCCTCAGAGGTGATTCCTGACTATTTCTTTGGGAATCATTTCCAGTACACTTACCATGGTGGTGGTAGGTGACATTCCACCCTCCATTTGGACTTTTCTGAATTGAGAGGCCACAAATAAAGCAGGCAGAAATGAAAAGGTTTGAGCAATCGGACCTGGAGATGGACTGAAGAAAGTTTAAAGCAAAGATGTGACCACGGCCTATGAAACTTTATAACAGAACTTCACTGACTCTTCCCCAACCAAAGAGGATGTTAGAAAGGGTGGAGATGTTTTGAGGAGCAGAGGAAACTTGTTCTGTATGTGCCATGTACATCACGCATTTTTTTCATACGTTCCACTCCAGTTGATTTTTTTCCCCCCATCTGCCACATCTACAGAAGCAGAGGTCTGTTTCCTTTCTATCTTACCTCTGACTGAGGATATGAGTACATGGGCACCATATAGTATATATTCCCTCACAAAGAGAGATAGATTTTTTATTTTTATGCATGGTGTGATAAATAACACTGTGAACTGTGGTTGATTTCATCAGAAATATTTCACTCAAAAGGCTTAACTGGATGACTTCCCAAAATACCACAGCAAAGGGAGGGATTGACCAACTGACAATCATCTTTGGCATAATTTGCTACCCACCATTCTCCTCATGGCCACTTTGACCTCTTTGTTCCTCAGGCTGTAAATTATAGGGTTCAACATGGAGGACACAATGGTATAGAACAGAGATAACAGCTTGTCACTTTCTGTTGAATAGTTGGACTTGGGCCTAAGATAGGTGACAGTGGCTGAGCCATAAAAGAGGGAGACAACTATGAGATGGGAGGAGCAAGTGGAGAAAGCTTTTCGTCTCCCCTCAGCTGAGGGCATCCTCAAAATGGAGGTGATAATGTATACATAGGATGTGAGGATCAAAAGGAAAGGCACAGCGATGCAAAGCAGAGCCACCATATACACTGCAATGACGTTCATCAAGGTGTCCCCACAGGCCAGCGTGAGGAGGGGCGGGATGTCGCAGAAGAAGTGGTTGATCCGATTTGGCCCGCAGTAGGTCAAACTAAAGACTTGGTTGGTTTGGCCGAGTCCCACAATCACTCCCACTGTCCAGGATGCCACTGAAAGTTGGATACAGACGCCTCGGTTCATGACAACAGTGTACTGCAGTGGGTTGCAGATAGCCACATAACGGTCATAGGCCATAGCTGCCAGAAGACAGCATTCGGTGATACCAAAAAGGATGAAGAAATACATCTGTGTGGCACAGCCTCGGAGGGAGATCTTTCCATTCTCCGACAGTAAACTTGCAAGCATCTTGGGGGCAATAACCGTTGTGTAGCAGATCTCTAGCAGGGACAAATTCATTAAGAAGAAGTACATAGGAGTGTGAAGAGCTGGACTGAACCTGATAACAGTGCTGATGGCTGCATTTCCAGCAAGTGATACAGCATACATGGCTAGAACCACCACAAAGAGGAGCATTCGTAGCTGTGGCAGTTCAGAGAACCCAACAAAGATGAATTCTCCAACCAGGGAAGAATGGTTGCCCCTGACCCAGAACAGATTATGCCTCATCTGAAAAACATTAGAAACATAAGAAGCCCTTATTTCTAGCAGCAAATATAAAAGCTGAGCATGGAACTAAAAGGGGAGACATTGGGGAGTCAGTGGAAATACACCCATCCCAGAGCTTCTACCAAATCTAAAACATCCATAGTCATAGTTAGAGACACAGAAGAGGTCATACTAACTCCACATATCTATTGTGCTTTTTTCCTTCCAAATCTCAGGTCCATGTTGCCCACATTCAGGGGTATTTTCTTTGCTCAAACACTTTTATTGTTAATCTTGTATACAACCCAAACAGCAAAGCCGTCTGGTCATTTTACAAGCTATTTACAAGTATGGAACAAGCCAAAATTTAACAATAAAGCCAATTATAAAAAAGGCAGAGAGCAAAAACATATGATACTAGCAACTTATGTCTCTATGTGAGAATAATCTGGTGCAATAATCAGGTCACTGTATTAATCCCTGCTTTGAAACAGTGTCAAATAATCCTTTCCCAAAGAAGTTCCTGGCTCAGAGAAAAGTCAGAGGGCATAAGATGAGCACTCAAGTTGGTCTAGTTTATTATTTTGGGCTCAACCTCATCTAGGCTGCTGCTACCAGAAACTTTGAAAGCAGAACATGACTACATTAGCCCATCTACACATTGAACATAAGAACATAAGAGGAGCCCTGCTGGATCAAGCCACGGCCCATCTAGTCCAGCATCCTGTCGCACACGGTGGCCCATCAATTGTCTGCTGCTTGTACCCAGTCTTTTGAGTAGGGGTGTGCACAAATGCAGGTTTTGGGATCTGATTCGGTGGTCTAAGAACATCTGGAGGGTCTCACAGGCTTCCTACTCCTAGAGTTGCAAACCACCATTTCCACCCAACATGAAACAATACCCAAACTAGCTCTCAGGATGTGAAGCAAAAGACAAGAAAATCAGAACAGAATCAGATGCATTTCTAGAAGTGAGCCCATGTTGAGCTATAAAGCACACTTCCTTGTTTTGGATACACACAGAACCTTACCTCTGCACGCATGACCCAAATTCTGATCAAAGAATACATTTCCAGGTTAATCTAAGAGGCCTTTTTCTATCATTGCCTCATTCTCCCACAGGACCCCAGCTGGAGACCAGTTTCCTCCAGTTCCCAGAAGCACTTGTAATTGGCCCCTTTGAGAGCAGCTTCCTCAAGCTCCCTTAGATCCTTTTTGAAATACAAACTCAGTTGTCTCAAAAGTGATTGGTAGAGCCAATAGAACAACACCTTCAAACTGTGAGCCAGTTTGGTCTAGTGGTTAAGGAGTCGGACTCTTATCTGGGAGCACTGGGTTTGATTCTGCCCTCCTGGGTGACCTTGGTCGAGTCACAGCTGTCTTCTGAGCTCTCACAGCTCCACCTACCTCACAGGGTGTTCTGTTATGGGGAGAAGAATAGAAAAGCTTTGTCAGCTGCTTTTAGTCCCCTTAAATGGGTGAGAAAAGTGGGGTAGAAAAGCCAACTCTTCTTCTTCCTCTTCTTCAAGTTTATTTATTTATTAAACTATCACTAAACTATTAAGCTACCACAAGCTGAACAACAGCAGGTGTACAGTAATCTGTTATTCTGTTTTCTGCTAGGGGGTAGACATTGTAACATTATGAGAAATGGTTTTTGTTATGAGGACCAGGTCAATGTGACACTAATAACAGTTCCATCCGAGGATTGATTCAGAGTGTCCATGTGGTCTGATATGTTCTCTATAATGTGTTTAGTCTCCATATGGAAGGTTAGTTGTAAATTTTACTGTTGTTATGTGCATTAGTATGCTATTATCTAAGTTGTATATATATTCATATATCTGAGTTATTATTTTCATATATACATGCATTTATTCACCCATATACTCATGCAAGCATATATCTTGTAACTTTTGTTTCAAGCAATAAAGCCTCCATTTGGAAAGTATTAAGGACTCTGTCTTTGTTGGGACCTCACACACACCTATCTGCTGTGTATGTGCTGGACGCCAACTCTGCTAAGCTGAATTACCTCGACAGTTGCTGGCATTGATTTATGCGAGAACTAAGCCACAGCATTATACAAAGGATGTCTGTATTTACAGTTTTGAAAATCTCAAAGCAGGACTTGAAGAATGTCTAGGTTTAGGTGAACAACAACTGGCAAGATGGAGAAGTGTTCAGTGAAGAAGGAAGCCACTGAAGCAAAAACAAAAGCCAGGATCTCAGAGGCGCAGAAGAATTGTGCCATTCTTAGGTAGCGCTAAGCCACAGTCAAACTTCTGGTGGCTTTGTGGACATGTCTATGTAGTTTTCTTGACAAGAACAGAGAAGTATTTTCTGAGATGTCAGGGGTTGAACCTGCAAGTCTCTGCTTTTGGAAATACAGACGATCCAAAACTGTAATCTCAATTTGCTTCTGAGATCTTTGCACGCATTTCTGCATTAGCCTCTTCCTTTCTTCCCTAGGTCACTAGCCATGTGCAGTGCACAAAGCTTGTTACATCCGTGGCGGAAGGAGATAGAGAGGTTGGCCATTGAGTCCATCTTTATTGAAACCAGGACTGAACATTGGGTAGAGGCGCTCTGAGAAGACATCCATAAAAGTCCACATGTGGGCCATGGTGTCAGCATCATAGAAGGAGACCTGTCCCCCTTCGTAATCTAAGTAGACACCCACTTTCTTGGGCTTGCTCTTGAGGGACAACGGCTTAGAAGGAGAGTCAAGGGCTTTGTATTCACTGCCATTCCGCAGCCAGATGGCCCAGAATCCATTGCTTGGCTTGACGGTCACTTTGGCTTCTTTCCTGTTGACTGACTCCCTGGCCAGACCAATGTCCCAGCTGGTCTTATCTCCCACCTCAACTTCCCAGTAATGGCGTCCTGAGGTAAAGCTCTGGGCTCCCAGGACACATACAGACTTGCTGAACCTCTCTGGCCCATCTGGGACCTCTTCTTCAGGGTTGTCCTCCAGATGCACACTGTCCAGGTCTTTGGAGAGGATGAGGTTGGGGTGGTTGGTAGCAGGGTCCAAAGTTACACGGCAGGGAGCTGTGAAGAAGAAACCAACATAGAGGCTATCAATGTATACCAACATTTTTGGGGGGAAACCAGTAGGGGAGGAAGAAAGTTGGAAATCTGGGCTGCAAAGGGAAGCATTTTTGATCCGCCAGATTTTGGAACAATGCTTAGGATGCCTTCCACATAAAAGACTTAGGGGCTGTCCCCAAGGAATAAAAAGTCTGCCAAGACTCTCCTTTTGCCTCTGAGCGCCCCCAAGCCAGGGTTTTTAACGAGGTTCCAGCGCTACAAAACGTGGAAATCGCGCGACAAAATACATGCACTTTAAACAACTCTTCCAGCGCTCTTTCTGGAAGTCGCGGGTTTTCCTCACTACATTTACCTTGAGGACGCTCTGTGGCAAAAGGGGCGGGGATTGCCGCCTGCACACACAGCAGAAACACAAGCAGCTTCACTTTCTAAAGCTCAGAACTAAAGAGCCAGAATCACGCAGAATTGCAACATTGTTGCAATCGCTGTGAGGTGTGAAATGGGTGGATTATTGCTAGGGGTGGATTTTAAAGCGATAACAGGGAAAGTGATGAGTGAATGAGCGATCGTGCGCTGGGCAGGGTGGATTTTTGAAAGCAATAACAGGGAAAGTGGTGAGAGTGAATGTTTTCCAGCACGAGAAGCCATTTCGGGGGGGGGGAGATCTGGGAGACGAACAGAGAGCCAATCGCTGTTTCTCCTTTGCACTTGTCAGGGATTGTCTTCCTGGTTGTGGCCACACCGAGCGCAGTCCCTCCCTATTCCCGCTGGCACCCTATGAACAAGAGCAGGGGCGGGGAGAAAAAGATGCGCGCAAAGAAAACAGGGATCCTATGGGGACGGAAGGTGCGTTAAAAACACGCATTTTCCTGAGCCTCATGTGGACGCTTATTCCTGATTTGCATGGCACTTTTAAAGTCCACTTCAATAGAGTGACAGTAGAGTGACAGTGGAGAAGTAAATAAGTCTTTTGGGGATGCAGCCTTAGACATTTTTTCTCTGCACATCCCTGAAAACTGGATAAAACCTGGCTGAACTGCTCTATTTCAACCTAGAATTTTCTAACTTTTTATATATATTTATATATATATATATATAATATTATATGTATATGTATATTTCTTTTCAGATTTTCAACTCCCTCCAATACTTACAAGGCCTCAAGGCCGGCAGCATCTCTTTCCATACTATGTACTGAATAGGACCCTTAAACTGGCCCAGGTTAAAGTCACGGGATATAACAGGCAGTGTGGAACCCTTTTCATCCCTGGGGCAATATCTGCAAGAAGAGATTAATCTTGAAGTTATGAATAGTTAAAAGAAAATGAACATCAAGTGAGTGCCATAAACTGCTCTTTATCCCCATCTGGTGGCCCAAATTAGAAGTGCTAACATCCCATATTCCCTTGCTAGCCTGACAGTGCCATAGACAGAGTTGTCTTTGCATACATTACTGGGGCATACATGCATGTTTCAGCCTCCACAAATGCATGGTGGACAGAGCCATGACGGCAGCTCTGTCCATAAGGTAAAAAGTCTTATTGCTGGAAAACCCATGACCAGTGCTGGGTTTTCCAGCAATAGCATTCAGGCCTTTATTGGTGGCAGAGGCAGGAAGCAGGTCCATAGTAGGATTGCCATACATTGATTAAAGTTGGATAATTTAATTTTTTTAAAAAAAAATTCTTTGCAGAGGAATTGAAAAAAGTGGCTGTAGCTCAGAGGTAGAGCAAACTGGAAAGCAGAGGTCTGCCAGTTTGATTCCTAGCTTCCCCCAAGAAACAGGCAATGGCAAACCATTTCTGTGCCTCTGCCAAGAAGACTGCATAGAGTTGTCTATGGAGTGTGGGAGTGGCTGTAGCTCAGTGGTAGAGCAAACTGCCTAGAATGCAGGAGGCTGCTGGTTCAAGCCCCAGCTTCTCCCCAAAAGTAGGCAATGGCAAAACAATTTCTGCGCCTCTGCCAAGAAAACTGCATGGAGGTGGCCACGATGCCCATATGGTCAACCAGAAATTGGACGTAGCTCAGTAGGACTCGGCAACAACAAAGGAAAGAGAGGGGAAATTCTCCAAGGATTACTCACTTCTCAGTAAAGTCCTTGATATCCTGTGGAAAGGAGAGAGCATTAGTATATGGGTGAATAAATGCATGTATATATGAAAATAATAAATCAGATATATGAATATATATAAAACTTGGATAATAGCATACTATTGCACATAACAATAGTACAAAGGGAATTAAGCGGGGGGAAAAAAAGGTCATTGAAAGAACTGATATATACCGATTTCAGGTCAGATTTCCAAATGAACCTGCACCCAGAGATAGAGCACGCTCCTAGGTGGAGCAATGCATTTACCTTAAGGAAGACTTCAGGATCCTGTTCTTCCTCAAGCCGAGCCTGGATTTTGGCCATTTGCTCCTCAGCGACACGGCTCTGATCCTGCCCGCTGCGCTGGTTTCTCTCCAGTTCACTGAGAAGACGTTCCTCCTCCCACCGGATATCCCGCCTCATTGCTGCCTCCTTTTCCTGGAGCCACTGGTGAAGTTCGGCAAACTGGATCGAGAGGTGTTGCTCCAGCCGCAGTCGCTGGGCCTTCGAAGAAAACGCCATGAGAATGGGAAGCAGAAAGAGGGGGACAGGGTGCGTCCTCTCCTCTCTGCAGTAAACCTTGCACACTTCTCAAGTTGCTTAGGGGAAAAACAAATCAACAGAAACGAGAATATAAGGTTGAACTTACTGAAATTTCTGGAACTTTTTGGACACTTTGCTCTTGCAGCAATTTTGCTGCTTGGGCCTTGGACTCCAGCAATACTTGAGAAGTTATTAAGACCTCCTGGATAGGAACACAAACACCTTCATGTAGTATAAAGATAAATCTTAAAGTTGAGATCATCTTAAAGGTGCCAACTCTCAGAAGCTGCAAAACGTCCTAAAATCTTAGAATCTGGGACTTGTGGTCTGTATATCCAAGGGCTACATTGTCTTTTATTCAACTGCCTTTTATTTGACTCGTCTGAATTTAATCCTCATCAATACAGGCTCGGATGATTTTGTACCAAAGCCAAGTGAAAGCTAGGTGTTTTCTACACAAAATTCAAAAAACATGCGCCTGAATTTCTGCATAAATTATCTATGGTTTGATTGCATCTATTTATTTATTTGATCTTTATACCACCCAGTACTGGAGTCTTAGGGCTTTTCACAACAAGATAAACACTAAAACAGTTTAAATGCAACAAAAGCATACAAACATACTTAATTAAAAACAGTAGGATATTGTAGAAAACCACCATCGAAAACTACCATATAGTTTTATAGTGTAAAAATATATATATAATGTAAAACAGAAAAGAAAGAGAATAAGAACAGTGTCTCAAATCATTTACCCAAAATCAGGAGGGTTAAGCTTGAACCTTCTCCACAAGGCACACCATTTTGATTGAATGTAAATACACACAGCTGGGCGAAACCTATCAGCACCTTCAGTACCATCAAGGATCGTGCCTTCTAGGTGATGGCCCCCGCACTATGGAATAGTCTCCCCCATGTGGTGCACCACCGGCCAGGCATCTTCACACTTCACACGTTTAGGAGAGCAGCGTGAAGACACCTACCTGTTTACCCTGAACTTTGCCTAAGGAAACAACTTCCCCCTCCCCAACTTCAGGTACCATTACTATTTTTAACACATCCATTGCCTTCAGGTAAAGGGCAGGATCAAAATGGAAATAACTAACTAACTAACTAACTAACTAACTAACTAACTAAATAAATAAATAAATAAATAAATAAATAAATAAATAAATAAATAAGTGTAGTGTAGCCTTCCTTAGCTACCCTAACCTATAGTTTCTGAGGAGAACAGCAGCCCCTACTGACCTTGTATTGTTCTACAGCCTCATCCAAAGGGAGGATCTGGTGCCCCCAGTGGTCCGGCTGCAAAGCCCTCACCAGGCACCCATGGTCGGCACAAAAGAGTAGGTCTCCCTGCACATCCTCCTCATCACTCGCGTCTGCGTCCTCATCACTAGCATGAGCAGAGAGAGATTCCAGGGTCTTCCGGGCCAGCTGCCCCAGCACCCGGTTGGGAGTGAACTTACCTCCCGGGATCTCCCGGCGGCACTCCGGGCACGTGGGGTGCTGAGGCATGCCCTCCCCACCGTTGGCAGGCACCTCGGCCCAATAACGGGCAATGCAGGCTTGGCAATAGTTGTGCCCACATTCCAGCATCACTGGATCGAGGAAGAGCTCCAAACAGATGGAGCAGCGCAGGTCTTCGGCAAAATGTTCGACTCCTGTTGGAGCTGCCATGATGGAAGGGCAGGTTACAGCGAGCGGACCCTCGGGGATTCCTCCAGCTCTCTAGCCTGAATTTCTTCCTTTTCACCTTATTTTATAGTTCCTTTTACAGTAACTTGGAACACCTTTGCCTCTGCTACCTTCTCCTCTTCTTCTTTGGTTTTTATCCTTTCTTCACCTTCTTCCTCTGGTTTTATTTACTTTTCTCGTTGCAATTCTCTAGAGTTCAAAAGAAACAATAAACAAGCTTATCTGGACAGCTCATTCACTCCAGCGCCCTCTCACTCGCTCCACCTATCATCCCTTGCTTCAATACTCTTTTCTTAAAAATCAAGAAGTAAAAATAACTTTGCCAGTTGTTTTTTTCCACCCACCCGCCACTAACCACGCTCTAAAACTTTACCTTTGCAAAGCGACTGCTCCGATCCTCTGCCCTGTGCTGCTCTGTTTCTTTGACAGATTATTTTCTCTCCCAAATTATCTCCTCATTCTTGTGCTTGATCTTCACTTCTGCGCTCTTTCACCAGCCCTGCCCAACCCAACTGGTACAAGTCTCAACACGGCTTCCAAAGCATTCTTAAAATAGTAGGGTTTTTAAAGGGTTTCCCACATGACGTTTGCATGTGTGCCTCTTGTGTGTGTCT
This sequence comes from Aspidoscelis tigris stejnegeri, assembly GCA_023333525.1. NCBI lineage: Eukaryota > Metazoa > Chordata > Lepidosauria > Squamata > Teiidae > Aspidoscelis > Aspidoscelis tigris. Next base: position 13,521,856 of record JALMGA010000009.1, read on the forward strand.
CCTCTCCAGAAATCCTGTTCCTCATTTTATCAAGGCTCCACCCTCATCCCTTCTGCCTCTGGATTACAAAATCTGCTCTGGTGCATCATCCAGGCTGAGAGAACAATGCAATATTTCTCTCCTCCCAGAGACCCAGATTTTCTACAGGAACATTTGAAAAGTCATCAGACATCAACCTTATTTTAGACCTTAGGTAAGCTTTCGGGTATTTTCCTTTGAGTTATAGTCAGTTCCTCTACCTGCAGAGGACACTTGAACTATGGATTGCACAATCTGTGGTGTAGAGAACTATATATTATGAGACCACCACTGGCCAAGGCAGGACATTACTAGTTTTGCTGTCATTGTCATGACTCATCAGGTGTCCGTAGCCTGGGTCCTTATCCCATAAGGGGATTCGAATTCCTACTGACTTAATGGGCTGATGCACCAAGTAATACATAACATCTCCGTGCATTAGCCCAGGAGTTAGAATCCCCTTAAGGGCTAAGAGCCCAGGCTACAGACACCTGACGAATCACAATGATGA